>JAUMJK010001062.1:665000-1308818 GCA_033558105.1 Coccyzus lansbergi
CCAACTACCTGAAAGGAGGTTGTGGAGAGGAGGGAGCTGGGCTCTTCTCCCAAGGGACAGGGGACAGGATGAGAGGGAATGGCCTCAAGCTCCACCACGGGAGGGTCAAGCTGGACATAAGGAAAAAATTCTTCATGGAAAGAGTCACTGGGCAGTGGTAGAGGCTGCCCAGGGAGGTGGTTGATTCACCTTCCCTGGAGGGGTTTAAGGTGCAGGTGGACGAGGTGCTGAGGGACATGGGTTAGTGTTTGATAGGAATGGTTGGACTCGATGATCTCTGCTCCTTTCACACTGGAGGTGAAGAAAGTGCAGTAAAATCGAAAGAACTGCAATCAAAGCAGCTGTGTGGATTAAAAATGAATCAAGCCTCGAGCAAAAGGCAGTTTAAAAGGCAGCAAATCTTAGCAACTGTGGTCCTGGTTGTCTTTGATCACGGCCAGGGGTTCTGCTCCAGATCAGTGTGGACTCGCTGGTGTTGGACTGGATAGAATCATAGAATCATAGAACAACCAGGTTGGAAGAGATCCATCAGATCATCGAGTCCAACCATTCCTATCAAACACTAAACCATGTCCCTCAGGACCTCATCCACCTGTGCCTTAAACCCCTCCAGGGAAGGGGAATCAACCCCCTCCCTGGGCAGCCTATTCCAATGCCCAATGACCCTCTGTGTGTAAACCTTCCTCCTAATCTCTAGCCTAAATCTCCCCTGGTGGAGCTTGAGGCCATTCACTCTCGTCCTGTCCCCTGTCACTTGGGGGAAGAGCCCAGCTCCCTCCTCTCTACAACCTCCTCTCAGGTAGTTGGAGAGAGTAATGAGGTCTCCTCTCAGCCTCCTCTTCTCCAGGCAAGATGATCTTAGAGGTCTTTTTCCACCTTAATGATTCTATGACTTTCCCTGCTGAACCAGGGAAACCAGCACTTTAGGGTCACAGATAGGAATGGTTGGACTCGATGATCCAGTGGGTCTCTTCCAACCTGGTTATTCTATGATTCTATGATTCTAAATCGCTCAGGTCCGACCCAGTGATTCGCTGTCACGGCATAATCATAGAATAGAATCATAGAACAACCAGGTTGGAAGAGACCCATTGGATCATCGAGTCCAACCATTCCTATCCAACACTAACCCATGTCGCTCAGCACCTGGTTGGTCGCACCAACCAGTCCCAAAAAGGGGCTAAAGGTGTGAGCTGCAGAGCCCAGACATGAAGGAAAATTCAGGCTCTTAATAATGTTAAACATCTGGCATTTGGCCCATTTCCAGGGGAGAAAAAGGAGTTTTGGGAAAGACCCGCACGGCCTGCGCATCCTCGGGGAGCGTCACCGAGCTCAGGCGCTGAACCGGCTGCTCTGAAGGTCAGAGAGCAAGGCCCGAGGGCTGCGGAAAGGCAGGTTACTGGGGTTTGGTTGTTATGTGCTGTTAGTCATCGTTTGTAGGTTGGATTCACATCACATAATCGCTTCCCTAAGCTGCGCTTGAGTCACGGTTCTTTAAACACCCAAAACTCTTCCAGTAGCTCCCGGGCAGATACACAGGGTTAGCGTCTGTGAAAGGGCCTCCGCGATGAGGGAACAAAAGGCTTTTACCTGTGATGATGTCCTCAATAGCACCGTCCTTCCCTTCGTACACGTGCCTGTTGTCCTTCACTTGCCGCCGCCTCAGCTCCGCTATCAGCTCTTGCTGCTGCCGCTTTGTTTTGTGCGAAGGAGACTGGAAGCCAAGCAGAGAGGATTAGGTAAGGACTCACCTCCAGCTGCCTCTCACCCTCTCCCTGCCCTTCCTGAGCCAGAGCCCCTCCCCAGCTTTCCTGGAGCCCCTTTCAGCACTGGAAGCTGCTCTAAGGTCTCCCTGGAGCCCCTTTCAGCACTGGAAGCTGCTCTAAGGTCTCCCTGGAGCCCCTTTCAGCACTGGAAGCTGCTCTGAGGTCTCCCTGGAGCCCTTTTCAGCACTGGAAGCTGCTCTGAGGTCTCCCTGGAGCCTCTTTCAGCACTGGAAGCTGCTCTGAGGTCTCCCTGGAGCCCTTTTCAGCACTGGAAGCTGCTCTAAGGTCTCCCTGGAGCCCCTTTCAGCACTGGAAGCTGCTCTAAGGTCTCCCTGGAGCCCCTTTCAGCACTGGAAGCTGCTCTGAGGTCTCCCTGGAGCCCTTTTCAGCACTGGAAGCTGCTCTGAGGTCTCCCTGGAGCCTCTTTCAGCACTGGAAGCTGCTCTGAGGTCTCCCTGGAGCCCTTTTCAGCACTGGAAGCTGCTCTAAGGTCTCCCTGGAGCCCCTTTCAGCACTGGAAGCTGCTCTAAGGTCTCCCTGGAGCCCCTTTCAGCACTGGAAGCTGCTCTAAGTTCTCCTCACACTCTTCTCCAGGCTGAACAACCCCAACTCTCTCATCCTGGCCTTGTGGGAGAGATGCTCTAACCCTCACATCATCTTTGTGGCCTCCTCTGGACTCTTCATCTAAGAGACTTCAAAGCACCAGAACTCTGCCCTTCTATTCTCTGCCCTTCTATTCTCTGTCTTATATGATTCTATTCTTTCAGGTTCTCTCTCCCCACAAGGAGAAAAATTCCAGATTCTGCATTTCTAGGCAACTCTAAGATGGGCAACTGAAGTTTATCATTCTGAACTACCAGGAAAACCAGAAAGATCATAGAATCATAGAACAACCAGGTTGGAAGAGACCCATCGGATCATCGAGTCCAACCATTCCTATCAAACACTAACCCATGTCCCTCAGCACCTCATCAACCTGTGCCTTAAATACCTCCAGGGAAGGTGAATCAACCCCCTCCCTGGGCAGCCTGTTCCAATGCCCAACGACCCTCTGTGTGAAAAACTTCCTCCTAATCTCTAGCCTAAATCTCCCCTGGTGGAGCTTGAGGCCATTCCCTCTTGTCCTGTCCCCTGTCCCTTGGGAGAAGAGTCCAGCTCCCTCCTCTCCACAACCTCCTTTCAGGTAGTTGTAGAGAGTAATGAGGTCTCCCCTCAGCCTCCTCTTCTCCAGGATAAACACCCCCAGCTCTCTCAGCCGCTCCTCATAGGGCCTGTTCTCCAGCCCCTTCCGTACCTTTTGGTCCTGTTGCTCCATCAACGCTTCCTGCTCCATAAGTTTTTCCATCAAAGCCTGTTCCTGCTTTTTCCTCAACTCGTTCTCTTCTTCTGCTTGCTGTTTATCACAAAAGAAAAAAAAAAACACGCAGGTTAGATCTTCCAGCTGCCACAGGGAATCGAAATATGACAGATGAGCAACACTACAACTCGCTGCTTGCAGGGCTTCCCGAGGGAGGGAGCCTGGGAGAGACCTGGTCATAGAATCGTAGAATCATAGAACAACCAAGTTGGAAGAGACCCACCGGATCATCGAGTCCAACCATTCCCATCAAACACTAACCCATGTCCCTCAGCGACCTCAGTCGCTGAGGGACATGGGTTAGTGTTTGATGGGAATGGTTGGACTCGATGATTGGTCACTCGATGGATGCTCCTGTTTACCTTGTAGGCCTTCACGAACCGGACAAACACTGGGAAGAAGACCGAGGGGGGAGTTGTCTTGGGATTCTCTCCGAAGTACTTCACGGCATCATCAAAGGCATCCTGCGAACAGCACAGATTTCATAGAATCATAGAACAACCAGGTTGGAAGGGACCCATCGGATCATCAAGTCCAACCATTCCTATCAAACACTAAACCATGTCCCTCAGCACCTCATCCACCCGTCCCTTAAACCCCTCCAGGGAAGGGGAATCAACCCCCTCCCTGGGCAGCCTATTCCAATGCCCAATGACCCTCTGTGTGAAAAACCTCCCCCAAAATAAAGAAATACCTGAGCTATTTTGGCATCGTCCTGCAGTTTCTTTAGCTTCCCTTCGTTGTTCTGAATGAACTCCTTCAGCATGGTGTTGTGGTCGTGCATGGTGTACTCGCGCTTGGTCAGATCCAGCCCTCTCTGCAACTCCTTCACGTCCAAGAGGACGTTTTCCAGAGACACTAGGAAGTCATAGAATCATAGAATCATAGAATCACCAGGTTGGAAGAGACCCATCGGATCATCGAGTCCAACCATTCCCATCAAACATTAAACCATTTTCCTCAGGACCTCATCCACCCGTCCCTTAAACCCCTCCAGGGAAGGTGAATCAACCCCTCCCTGGGCAGCCTGTTCCAATGCCCAATGACCCTCTGTGTGAAAAACTTTCTCCTAATCTCTAGCCTAAATCTCCCCTGGTGGAGCTTGAGGTTATTCCCTCTCGTCCTGTCCCCTGTCCCTTGGGAGAAGAACCCAGTTCCCTCCTCTCCACAACCTCCTTTCAGGGAGTTGCAGAGAGCAATGAGGTCTCCTCTCAGCCTCCTCTTCTCCAGGATAAACACCCCCAGCTCTCTCAGCCGCTCCTCATAGCTTCTGTTCTCCAGCCCCTTCCCCAGCTTCGTTGCTCTTCTCTGGACTCACTCCAGAGCCTCAACATCCTTCTTGTGCTGAGGGGCCCACAACTGAACACAGGATTCAAGGATTCAATATTCACTTCCCACCAAGAGAGCTCCACAGCCCAAGTCTTCAGCATGACACACGTGCCACAACCACTAGCCAGGGGCAGGAGGGTGATGATACCTGCAGCAGCCTTCTCCACATAATGGAGTTCGTTGTAGAAGAGGGAGACGTGGTGGTACTTCTCCTTGACCACGTTCGAAATATAATGCAGCAGAGTCTGCTTTCGGTCTGTTGACTTAGTCTCCAGGAGCTGGGGAGAAAAGGCAAAGAGATCACTGACCGGAGGAGCTACAGGCTCCAAGTAAAGCGTCCCAACCCATGCTCGTCTTTCCCTGATGTTTCTCTGACATGGGATGGTTGGAAATGGCCTCAAGCTCCACCAGGGGAGATTTAGGCTAGAGATTAGGAGGAAGATTTTCACACAGAGGGTCATTGGGCATTGGAATAGGCTGCCCAGGGAGGGGGTTGAGTCACCTTCCCTGGAGGTGTTTAAGGGATGGGTAGATGAGGTCCTGCGGCACATGGTTTAGTGTTTGATTGGAATGGTTGGACTTGATGATCCGATGGGTCTCTTCCAACCTGGTTGTTCTATGATTCTCTGAAAAGCTCATTGAAGTGTTTAACAGGCAGTTTTCAACCTGTGGTCTGCAGAGTCTGAAAACACATGCCTTCTCCTAAGTGATTCCCCAAAATGATAGAATCATCATATCATGGAATGGTTTGGGTCAGAACGGACCTCACAGCCCATCCAGTCCCTCCCCTGCCTTGGGCAGGGACACCTCCCGCTGGTTCAGGGGCTCCAAGCCCCATCCAACCTGCCCTTGAACCCCTCCAGGGATGGGGCAGCCACCCTTGCTCTGGGCAACCTGGGTCAGGGCCTCCTCACCCTCACAGCAAAACATTTCTGCCTAAGATCTCATCTCCATCTTCCCTCTTGCAGCTCAAAATCATTCCCCTTGTCCTATCCTTGCAATCCCTGTTGGAAATCCCCAGTTGGAAGGCACCAACCAAGTCCCTGAGCAGCCGCTCGCTGCGTATATGAAATGCGTTCCCCACCCAGCCCCGTCCCAACCTCTCGGGTTTACCTACCAGGTCTAAACTCTGTAGCTTGAATCCATACACAGCTCCTCGTTTGCTGCTGTTCATGTAGTTTCCAAGAGCCAAGATTATCTGCCGAGGTAAACACAGCATGAATAGCCAGGACAAAAGCACAGGGCTTAGAAACCTCTGGAAGCAGAGCTGCTGCGTCAGCCTCCAGCTGCAGCTTCAAGGGATGCACCAGCGAGCGATGGTGCAGCCGGATGTCCCGAAACCCACACCTACCTCCAGGATTTTCTTAAGCTTTTGGGATGACTTTATTGATACAGACGCGGCTATTATTGCGTGAAGTTGCTGCAGGTAAAAGACAGGAAGAGCTGTGGTCAGTGTATGTTGAACTCAAGAGGAAAATTAACATCTAAAAACCAAATTTTGGGGAAAAAAACTATGGTTTTTCCACCCCTACCATGGGCGTTGGCAAGAACGTTATCCTGCCCCAACACGTCAGGATTTTAAGTAATTCATTTACAGCACAGATCAGCCTCGCTCAGATGTGGTTGGGTCAAAGTGTATTTACATCTCAGTCATAGAATCATAGAATCATAGAACAACCAGGTTGGAAGAGACCCACCGGATCATCGAATCCAACCATTCCTATCAAACACCAACCCATGTCCCTCAGCACCTAATCCACTCGTCCCTTAAACACCTCCAGGGAAGGTGGCTCAACCCCCTCCCTGGACAGCCTGTTCCAATCCTCAATGACCCTTTCTGGGAAAAGTCCTCACGACTGTGGAAGATGCATGAGGCTGAACACACTTCAAAGAGCCCGCAGACCAGCTCTGATAATAATTCTCCCTGATGATGCAATCAGCTAGGCCTTCGTTTAAACTGGGTTTAAACTTGTACAGGTTGAAGACCTCCATTCTCTGGAGCGAGTTCAGAGAAGAGCGACAAAGCTGGTGAAGGGGCTGGAGAACAGGCCTTATGAGGAGCGGCTGAGAGAGCTGGGGGTGTTTAGCCTGGAGAAGAGGAGGCTGAGAGGAGACCTCATTACTCTCTCCAGCTCCCTGAAAGGAGGTTGTGGAGAGGAGAGAGCTGGGCTCTTCTCCCAAGGGACAGGGGACAGGACGAGAGGGAATGGCCTCAAGCTCCACCAGGGGAGATTTAGGTTAGAGATTAGGAGGAAGTTTTTCACGGAAAGGATCATTGGGCATTGGAACAGGCTGCCCAGGGAGGTGGTTGATCCACCTTCCCTGGAGGTTTTTAAGGGACGGGTAGATGAGGTGCTGAGGGACATGGTTTAGTGTTTGATAGGAACGGTTGGACTAGAAGATCCGAAGGGTCCCTTCCAACCTGGTTGTTCTATGATTCTATGATTCTATGATCCCAATATCCGCAGGAATCGCCACTCGCTCACCGGGGTCAGCATCTGGATGCTCTCTGCGAAGTTGCCGATGAAGGCCATGATGGTCATCTTCTGCATCAGCCTCTCGATCTTGCTGAACTGCATCATGAAGCGGTCTTCGTCCGACAGGTTCTCGATGGGTTTCCTCTCCCGCTCGTAGAGCCGCAGGACCTTCACCTCGTTCTCGGTGGGCAGGAACCGCATCAGGCATTCCACAAAATCCACCGGCAACGTTTTTAGGTCGAACCTGCGGGATAAACGAGCCAGAAGAAGTGGCATTTCGACAAGGGTCGACGTAAGATCAAAGGGAGTGTTGGTCTCTGCTCCCAGTGATACGATGGGAGGAAACGGCCTAAAGCAGCACCAGGGCAGGGGCAGATCAGACATCAGGAGAAACTTCTTCACCCGAAGGGTTCTCAAGCCCTGGCAGAGGCTGCTCTGGGAGGTGGTGAAGTCCCCATTCCTGGAGGGGTTTAAAAGCCAAGTGGGCTAAACTGGAGGAAACTGGAATAGCTGCCTCTTCCCGACAAACTGCTTTTGAGAGCTCGGAGCAGCAGCAAGTCCTGTGCTTGAGACCAAGGGGCAGCACACGGTGCCAGGCTCTATACAGGAATTAGTGACCTTCACAAAAGAAATGTTGATTTGGGAAGTCTAAATAGCGATAAAGTGACATAAAACTGAAATTCGAGCTGGAGAGAACCTGATTTCTGGGAATTCAGAGTGGTTCCATCCTTACTCCTGGATTTTTTTCCCAGTTGAAAAAACCCGAAGAATCTTAGAATAGTTTGGGTTGGAAGGGACCTTAAAGCCCATTCAGTTCCAACCCTCCCTGCCCATGGCAGGGAGGGTTGGAACTGAATGGGCTTTAAGGTCCCTTCCAACCCATGGGCAGGGACACATCCCACTGGATCGGGGACTCCAAGTCCCATCAAACCTGCCCTTGAGCATGTCCAGAGATGGAGCAGCCACAACTTCCTCAGGCAACTTGTTCCATTGTCTCATTGCTCTCATGGTGAAGAAATAGCTCCTTATGTCCAGCCTAACTCTGCTCCTCTCCAATTTTATCCCAGTCCTATCACCACAAGCCTTTGTGAACAGCCCCTCCCCAGCTTTCTCGTAGCCCCTTCAGGTACTGGAAGGTCTCTAGAAGGTCTCCTTGGAACCTATAGATGAGCAACCCCAACTCTGTCCTCCTATGGGAGGTGTTCAGGCCTTTGCAGCCTCCCCTGGACCTGTTCCAACAGCTCCATCTCCTTCTGCATAAGCTACCAGTTCCAAACCACTCCACTTAACAAAAATCTTAACCACGATTTCTTTGTCGATAAGTGTTCTACTTACACGTGAATCGCTTTGCAGATTTCATCCGCCGTCTTCCCGGCTTTCCTTAAGGTGATGGCAAGATTTTTCGCTCTGTTGGCGTCCAGCAACGTGACTTTGTTCGACCCCTTCTGGGTTATCTTTTGCTTGCTCGAAGTGAGGTCAATGGCCGGCCCTTGGGCTTTTGTTTTGAATATTTCTTCAAATTCATCCACGTTCAAATCCTAAAAAAGGAAAGAGAATCGTTTATCCCTCCTGCAGCGAACGCTGAATCATAGAATCATAGAACAACCAGGTTGGAAGAGACCCATCGGATCATCAAGTCCAACCATTCCTATCAAACACTAACCCATGTCCCTCAGCACCTCATCCACTCGTCCCTTAAACACCTCCAGGGAAGGTGAATCAACCACCTCCCTGGGCAGCCTATTCCAATGCCCAATGACCCTCTCCGTGAAAAACTTCCTCCTAATCTCCAGCCTAAATCTCCCCTGGTGGAGCTTGAGGCCATTCCCTCTCGTCCTGTCCCCTGTCCCTTTGCAACAGAGCAAAAGAAATCAGGAGCTAAGGCAACCACTAAGCGTTATTTAAACTGAATTCTAATATATGTGTCCTCCACGATGCGTTTAGCCTCCACTGTCAAAAGTAACTCATTCATTAAATGTTTCCAGCCTGTTTCTCTGGGCAATATTTGAAAACCAGGATATTTCAGGAAAATATCCTTGTTAGATCAGCTCAGCTCTGGGCTGCTCGCAGCTTCCCTCCCCAGCACAGGTCCCCCCACCCAAGCCCAACTCTGACAGACGCAAGTGGCAGTTTCACGCTGAGAAAAATGCATCTTCCTCACCTTGGTTCACAGAATCAGGGAATTGCTGAGGTTGGAAAAGACCTCTCAGCTCATCCAGTCGAATCATCAGCCCAATCCCATCGTGACTGCTAAACCGTGTCCAAAGGGGAGAGCTCATTGCTCTCTCCAACTCCCTGAAAGAAGGTTGTGGAGAGGAGGGAGCTGGGCTCTTCTCCCAAGGGACAGGACGAGAGGGAATGGCCTCAAGCTCCACCAGGGGAGGGTCAGGATGGACATCAGGAATAAATATTTCACAGAAAGGGTGATTGGGCAGTGTCAGAGGCTGCCCAGGGAAGGGGTTGATTCACCTTCCCTGGAGGGGTTTAAGGTGTGGCTGGACGAGGTGCTGAGGGACATGGGTTAGTGATTGATAGGAATGGTTGGACTCGATGATCCGGTGGGTCTCTTCAAACCTGGTGATCCTATGATTCTATGATTTAAAGTACCACAGCCACATGCATTTTGAACCCCTCCAGGGATGGAGCATCATAGAATCATAGAACAACCAGGTTGGAAGAGACCCATCGGATCATGGAGTCCAACCATTCCTATCAAACACTAAACCATGTCCCTCAGCACCTCGTCCACCCGTCCCTTAAACACCTCCAGGGAAGGTGAACCAACCCCCTCCCTGGGCAGCCTATTCCAATGCCCAATGACCCTCTGTGTGAAAAACTTCCCCCTAATCTCCAGCCTAAATCTCCCCTGGTGGAGCTTGAGGCCATTCCATGACTCCATTCTCATGCCTCACCACCCTCACCCCCTTCCTCCTGGGTCCCCGGGAGCCACCGGACGAGCCATTTCAGAAATAATCGCTGCAGAGACTGATATCCACATGGTTTACGGACAGAAGGTGGCGATCACCACACACACCTCCAGGATCCTTTCGTCATCGATTTCATTGAAGACCGTCCCGTTGATCTGGTTGGGTTTGAGGGCCACCCAGTTGAAGACCGGCATGCGGAACTTGGTCTTGATCGGCTTCTTGATCTTCACAGCTAAAGACAGGAGAGGAGAGGAAACGTCAAGCACGGCAGTGAAACGAGAAGCACCCCACGTGCCCAGACTGTCGCTTTTTAGACTATTTCAGCACTGGAGGAAGAACCGGCCAGGACTAAACGATCACCCTGGACAGACCTCACTGTCTCGACAACTCTCACCCAGCCCCTCGGCTGCTCCTGCAGGACTGGACTGAACGCCAGGGGCTGTGAAAACTTCACGAAAGGAAACGTGTGTCGTTACTTTACGAGCAGCCTGTTGTCTGGAGCGACTTTAAAGCCCAGGCTATTTTTAAACTCTACGGAAAAGAGAGAGAGAGAGTGGTTGAATTTAACCCTGTCCTGCTTGGCAGCAGAGCACACAGCTGCATCTGTGATGTGGGTCACAAAAAGCAAGATGGAATAGGCGACAAGAAGGTTTAAAATGCCCCTTTCTCAAGGTTTCCCGAGGTTTGGGTTGGAAGGGACCTCCAAGCCCATCCAGCCCCACCCCTGCCATGGGTAGGGACACCTCCCACTGCATCAGGGGTTCCTGGAGGGGTTCCAGGCCAGGTTGGATGGGGCTTGAAGCCCCATCCAACCTGGCCTGGAACCCCTCCAGGGATGGGGCAGCCACCCCTGCTCTCAGCAATCCAGTCTCAACCCTCATTGTGAAGAATTTCTTTCTAATATCTCATCTAAATCTTCCCCCCTTCCCATTTAAATCCATTCCCCCTTATCCTGTCACTCCAGGCTGTTGTTAAAAGCCCTTCCCCAGCTCTCCGGAGCCACTTTCAGCTGCTCTAAGTCTTAAAGTCTTAAATGAAGCCTCGACTGCTCCCGTTAATCTGTGCTCAGAGTACAGAAAGCAGAGCTGGAGGAAAGAAAAAAAACATGTTTCTGTGTCTATTCCTAACAGGTCTGGATGCTCCATGAATCATTCCTGTAATTCAGTTCTTATTTCTTTGTACCTTGATGTAAACACAAAGGTGTTGCTGAAAAATCAAGATGTGATCTGCCACCATTTTGTTCCCAAATTATTTGGAAAACAAGCTGTTTCTTTCCAGCATGAAAGAGAAGTCCTGGTGACTCCAGTGCTGGGACAAGGAGCCCTCAGCAGCGGCCAGTGGCCGAGAGGCAACGAGGAGAAGATGACGGCTGGTTCCCAGGTTGCAAAGCAATTGAGCAAGTAATTATTTCGTGTCCCCTAACGATTCTGTGTGTGTGTGTGTGTGTGGTTTTGCCAGGACAGAGATCACTCTTTCAGTGCCTCCTGTTGTGCCTCGGAGCTGGGTGAAGCTGTTGTGACCAGCAGGTCCAGGGAGGTTCTTCTCCCTCTGGACTCAGCACTGGTGAGGCCACTCCTTGAATCCTGTGTTCAGTTGTGGGCCCCTCAGCACAAGAAGGATGTTGAGGCTCTGGAGCGAGTCCAGAGAAAAGCAACGAGGCTGGTGAAGGGGCTGGAGAACAGGCCCTATGAGGAGCGGCTGAGAGAGCTGGGGGTGTTTATCCTGGAGAAGAGGAGGCTGAGAGGAGACCTCATTACTCTCTACAACTACCTGAAAGGAGGTTGTAGAGAGGAGGGAGCTGGGCTCTTCTCCCAAGGGACAGGGGACAGGACGAGAGGGAATGGCCTCAAGCTCCACCAGGGGAGATTTAGGCTGGAGATTAGGAGGAAGTTTTTCCCAGAAAGGGTCATTGGGCATTGGAATAGGCTGCCCAGGGAGGTGGTTGATTCACCTTCCCTGGAGGTGTTTAAGGCACAGGTGGATGAGGTCTTGAGGGACATGGTTTAGTGTTTGATAAGGAATGGTTGGACTAGAAGATCCGATGGGTCCCTTCCAACCTGGTTGTTCTATGATTCTATGATTCTATGGATGCTGAAAACATTTTCCTTGCTTTGCCATCCCACTTCTAAACCGAGAAGCGAGTTATGTGTCTGCATCCCTTTCACTCTCGTGCTTATTTCTCAGGGATATCCCAAAGAATAAATTACTGGCAAGAGAATTTCCTTGAGACAAAGCACAGGAAACACACACACAGCCTTCAGCGGCGTATTTGGAGGATTGTATGTATCCAGCTGGAAGACACGAGCACACACGATCGACGGCTGCTCATCTAAACCAACCAGGTTTTTATTCTTTGCTTAATTCATAGAATCATAGAATCATAGAATCACCAGGTTGGAAAATTAATGTGGCTACTTCAAAATTATTCCAAAAATAAGAGAAACAGCTTTTTTTGTCTGAATACTTAGGAATGGTTGGACTAGAAGATCCGATGGGTCCCTTCCAACCTGCTTGTTCTATGATTCTATGATAGTATGATTCTATGAAAAAGAACTGTTCTCCACTTGGAGGGAGTTGGGCCTTATGGGTCCCTTCCAAGTCGAGATATTCTATGAATTCTGCACACATTCAAACAGATTATTTACTGCTCTGGGGTTGTTTCAGGGCAGGGAAAGGAAGTTAACTGCCTCATTCTGATGGGAATGGTTGGACTCGATGATCCAGTGGGTCTCTTCCAACCTGGTGATTCTATGATTCTGTGATTCTATGATTCATGGGATGGTTCCTGGTGTAGGTTACAATCAAAAACTCTTAAAATTAGCCCCTGTGACAACCTCCCCCTCCCCATTGCCCACCCAGGTCCACACACACACACAGCACAGAGGGAAAGGTGGGGAGGGAGGTCAATACTTAGCAGAGAGCAACCTACAGAAGAGCTTGATTGGCCCATCTTAGCAGGAAGCAGAAAGAACAGAGAAAAAAAAAAGTGTTAGTAATGGTCAGAAAAGCAAAGTTGCTCATTTCACCAACTCCCGTGTAACCCAGAAGGGCCTTGCCCTGAGAGATGCTCCTTTCTGTGCGGCCATGGTTTCAAGACAAGGAGTTTCTGCTCTGCTTCCTTCTCCTAACCTGCTGAAGACCAAAGCGAGTCCAGAGAAGAGCAACAAAGCTGGGGAAGGGGCTGGAGAGCAGGCCTTGTGAGGAATGGCTGAGAGAGCTGGGGGTGTTTATCCTGGAGAAGAGGAGGCTGAGAGGAGACCTCATTGCTCTCTGCAACTACCTGAGAGGAGGTTGTGGAGAGGAGGGAGCTGGGCTCTTCTCCAAGGGACAAGGGACAGGACGAGAGGGAATGGCCTCAAGCTCCACCAGGGGAGGGTCAGGCTGGACATTACAAAAAAAATTATTACCAGGAAGGGTCACTGGTCACTGTTAGAGGCTGCCCAGGGAGGGGGTTGATTCACCTTCCCTGGAGGGGTTTAAGGGATGAGTGCACGAGGTGCTGAGGGACATGGGTTAGTGTTTGATAGGAATGGTTGGACTCAATGATCCGGTGGGTCTCTTCCAACCTGGTGATTCTATGATTCATCCACCTCATCTCCCTTCAAGCAACCAAGCCAAGGACCTAGCGAGGAGCTCGGCTGTGGGACTCACCCCTGCCAGCGCTGCAGCTTCAAGGAGCCACACACAGAAGCAGAAGAATCAGAACCATGGGATGGTTTGGGTTGGAAGGGACCTCGAAACCCACCCAGTCCCACTGCTGCCATGAGCAGGGACACCTCCCACTGGCTCAGGGGCTCCAAGCCCCATCCAACCTGCCCTTGAACCCCTCAGGGATGGGGCAGCCACCCCTGCTCTGGGCAACCTGGACCAGGGCCTCCCCACACTCAGCATGAAGATTTTCTTCCTAATGTCTAATCTAAATCTTCCCCTTCCTATGGCCTCAAGCTCCGCCAGGGGAGATTTAGGTTGGAGATTAGGAGGAAGTTTTTCACACAGAGGGTCATTGGGCATTGGAATAGGCTGCCCACGGAGGTGGTTGATTCCCCTTCCCTGGAGGTGTTTAAGGGACGGGTGGATGAGGTGCTGAGGGACATGGTTTAGTGTTTGATAGGAATGGTTGGACTTGATGATCCGATGGGTCTCTTCCAACCTGGTTGTTCTATGATTCTATGATTCCAGTTTAAAGCCTCTGAGCACCAGCAGGGCCACATCCAGCCTCGCACACCTCAGCACCACTGCCTGCTCTGCCAAACCCACCAGGAACGGATCAGCCTGGAATCTCTGCACAGCTTCTGCTTTCTGCTTTCTGCACTACATCTCGGGACCCTCCTAGCTCCATGATGCTTTTCGCTTTCAGAAGACACTTTAAAGGCTGGAATGCTTAATCGGTTTTGTGAAAAACAAGCTATTAATCAGAGCTGCTCAGTGTCTTTCTGGACTCATCTCATGCTCTTGAGATCTCCTGGGGGGAGCAGTGCGATACCCACTGGCATGTTACTCGCTTGGCGAACGTCAGAGAGCGCATAAAACCCATGATTAAAGAGAGGCAGTCATTTTCCTCGCTTCCAAAAACTTACAAAAAGCTGGATATTTTTCCGCACAGACATTTCCTCACCCCCCCCCCGTTTCTCCGAAGAAATCCAAACCATGAGGCTTTGTCTTTCTTTCAAAGCCATATTTTGTTCGCTTAAAGCCAAATATGATGATGTTTGAAAAGTATTTCTGGCAACGGCTTTGGTTTCGCTAAAGAAGCCGTCGCTCCCGGGGAGAGCCAAGAGCGTGTGGTGGATAAATGCTCCTCGCTTTGATAAACCCCTCGAAGTGCAACATCACTAAGAGATAAGGGAGGGTTATCTCCGACTCCTCCAGAAGATGAGCTCTGACTCTGCCTTCACTTACTTCGCCAGCAGCACCAAGAAGCCGCGCGGGAGGTTTACCTGCAAGCCCTGAGTTGAACACGACGGTGGGAGACGCCGTCCCAGGCAATGGAGGTGCCGATGGTGGTGGTGGAGGAGGCAGCGGAGCCGCAGGTGCCGTCTCCAGAGCTGGACCGGGGAGAGGAGGTGGCGGTGGGGGTGGAGGTGGGGGTGGAGGTGGGGGCGGAGGTGGCATCGGCACCGACACGGGACCATTTTGGACTGCAAAACGAAAGCCGAAAACAGTGTTACCATGAAAGACTGAAACAGCACAAGAACCTGCAGAAAAAAACACAATATCCATTCGTGTCCCACGATAATGCTTCCTTGAGCTATGCAGCTGTGGAAGGGGCTGGAGAACAGGCCTTAGGAGGAATGGCTGAGAGAGCTGGGGGGTTTATCCTGGAGAAGAGGAGGCTGAGAGGAGACCTCATTGCTCTCTACAACTCCCTGAAAGGAGGTTGTGGAGAGGAGGGAGCTGGGCTCTTCTCCCAAGGGACAGGACGAGAGGGAATGGCCTTAAGCTCTGCCAGGGGAGGGTCAGGCTGGACATTAGGAAAAAATTTTTCCCAGAAAGGGTCATTGGGCAGTGGCAGAGGCTGCCCAGGGAGAGGGTTGATTCACCTTCCCTGGAGGGGTTTAAGGTGTGGGTGGATGAGGTGCTGAGAGACATGGGTTATTGTTTGATAGGAATGGTTGGACTTGATGATCAGATGGGTCTCTTCCAATCTGGTTCTATGATTCTATGGTTCTCTACACCTTTGTACCGCCCCTAGAATTTGATGGACCCATCACTTCGATGTGTTAACATGGGAGGAAACTGCCCCAAGGAGAGAAGCCAGGAGGATCTTCAGTCAACTGAAGGGCTCAGAAATCACAGAATCATAGAATCACCAGGTTGGAAGAGACCCATTGGATCATCGAGTCCAACCATTCCCATCAAACACTAAACCATGTCCCTCAGCACCTCATCTACCCGTCCTTTAAACACCTCCAGGGAAGGTGAATCAACCCCCTCCCTGGGCAGCCTATTCCAATGCCCAATGATCCTTTCTGTGAAAAACTTCCTCCTAATCTCTAACCTAAGTCTCCCCTGGTGGAACTTGAGGCCATTCCCTCTTGTCCTGTCCCCTGTCACTTGGGAGAAGAGCCCAGCTCCCTCCTCTCCACAGCCTCCTTTGGATCAGACAAACATGGGAGCTACCCAGAAAATGAAAGTGCAAACACAGCTTGGAGACCTCAGCATCCTCAGCTGCTACAGGGAGCTTCGACCTGCAGGGACAACACAATCCAGGCTCTGGAGCACAGATCATATCAGGAGCAGCTGAAGGACCCGGGGTTGTTCAGCCTGGAGAAGAGGAGGCTGAGGGGAGACCTCATCGCTCTCTCAACTACCTGAAAGGAGGTTGTGGTGAGGTTGGGGCTGGGCTCTGCTCTCAAGTAACAAGAAACAGGACGAAATGGCCTCAAGTTGCACCAGGGGAGGGTTAGATTGGGTATTAGGGAAAATGTCTCTCCTGACAAAGTGGTGAAGCCCTGGCAGAGGCTGCCCAGGGAAGGAGTGGAGTCCCCATCCCTGGAGGGGCTCAAAAAGCATGTAGATGTGGCAGTTTGGGACATGTTTTAGCAGGTAAAGCGAGGCTGGGCTGACTAGATGAGCTCGGAGGCCTTCTCCACCTTTAATAATTCTGTGATTCCAACTGAATAGGCTGCCCAGGGAGGTGGTTGAGTCACCTTCCCTGGAGGTGTTTAAGGCACAGGTGGATGAGGTCTTGAGGGACTTGGTTTAGTGTTTGTTAGGAATGGTTGGACTAGAAGATCCGATGGGTCCCTTCCAACCTGGTTGTTCTATGGTTGTATGATTCTGTGAAGGTGGCTTTACCAGTGTATGGCTACTGTGACCACCCCCAGCACAACAAACAGCACCTCCAGCTCCTGACCACCCCACCTCTTGGGGACAAAACGCTTCTTACCTGCCTCGGATGCCGCTGCTAAGGTGGGTAATGGAGGTGGAGGTGGTGGCAACGGTACCGAGGATGCAGCTCCAGCGACCGACGTGACACCGGTGCCACTCCCAGCTTCCGACCCTGCCGGCACCGCTCCAGAGGCCAGAGCAACAGGAAGAATCGAGATGTCACCGTCACCTTTCTTCTGGATCTTGATGGTTCCCTGCTTCTCCAGCTCATGGATCTTCTTCTCCAGCGTTGACTGCCGCTGGATGGCTTCTTCTTTCTCTTTCACCATTTTCCTCAAGGTGTGGACCTGGGTGTTGGCGTCTTTGTAGATTTCCTGAGGGCCACACAAAGGAGAGCTTCGCATTGGTATGCGCAGAACAACAATTCCAGAAAGAGAACAGCATGAAGGAGTCCAGAGAAGAGCAACGAAGCTGGGGAAGGGGCTGGAGAAGAAGAGGAGCGGCTGAGAGAGCTGGGGGTGTTTATCCTGGAGAAGAGGAGGCTGAGAGGAGACCTCATTGCTCTCTGCAACTACCTGAAAGGAGGTTGTGGAGAGGAGGGAGCTGGGCTCTTCTCCCAAGGGACAGGGGACAGGACGAGAGGGAATGGCCTCAAGCTCCACCAGGGGAGGGTCAGGCTGGAGATTAGGAGGAAGTTTTTCATGGAAAGGGTCATTGGGCATTGGAACAGGCTGCCCAGGGAGGTGGTTGATTCCCCTTCCCTGGAGGGGTTTAAGGGATGGGTAGATGAGGTCCTGAGGGACATGGGTTAGTGTTTGATAGGAATGGTTGGACTCAATGATTCAATGGGTCTCTTCCAACCTGGCTGTTCTATGATTCTATGATTCTGTGATCCAGCCAGAGCTTTCCCCTCACACTTACCCGAATCACATCCAGTTCTTTGTTTCTTTGCATAAGTTGCTTTTCCAGTTCCACAATCTTAGCCATGGCTTCGTTCTCCGTATCTTGAAGCTTTTCCGATAACTACCATTCAAGAGAGAAATGGATTATAAAAGTGGATAGAAGTGGTTTTCTCAACCAAAACGTCAGGAATACTTGACATAGACTCACGGAATGGAATGGTTTGGGTTGGAAGGGGCCTCAAAGCTCACCCAGTTCCAACCTCTGCCATGGGGAGGGACACCTTCTGCAGGATCAGGGGCTCCAAGCCCCGAACACCTCCAGGGATGGGAACTTCGTAGCCCCAGTTCCACCTCCCACTGGATCAGGGGCTCCAAGCCCCAAACACCTCCAGGGATGGGAACTTCGTAGCCCCAATTCCACCTCCCACTGGATCAGGGGCTCCAGGGATGGGAACTTTGTAGCCCCAATTCCACCTCCCACTGGATCAGGGGCTCCAAGTCCCAAACACCTCCAGGGATGGGAACTTCATAGTCCCAATTCCACCTCCCACTGGATCAGGGGCTCCAGGGATGGGAACTTTGTAGCCCCAATTCCACCTCCCACTGGATCAGGGGCTCCAAGTGCCAAACACCTCAAAGGATGGGGACTTCGTAGCCCCAGTTCCACCTCCCACTGGATCAGGGGCTCCAAGTTCCAAACACCTCAAAGGATGGGAACTTCGTAGCCCCAATTCCACCTCCCACTGGATCAGGGGCTCCAAGCCCGGAACACCTCGGATGGGAACTTCATAGCCCCAATTCCACCTCCCACTGGATCAGGGGCTCCAAGTCCCAAACACATCCAAGGATGGGAATTTCGAAGACCAAATTCCACCTCCCACTGGATCAGGGACTCCCAAGTCCCGAACATCTCAAAGGATGGGAACTTCATAGCCCAAATTCCACCTCCCACTGGATCAGGGGCTCCCAGCCCCGAATACCTCCAGGGACGGGAACTTCATAGCCCTAATTCCACCTCCCAGCGTGGGCCGCGGCAAAGCCCATGTGCAGAGCGGGCTCCGAGCTACTAGAGAGAGACAAAGGTGACAAAATCTGGTACTAACATGGGAAATGTTTTCTTCCAGTTCTTCAACCCTTTCCAGGGCTGCATTCTTGGTTTCAGCGTCCTCCAGTAGAGCTCCCACATCGAAGACGTTATCCAGGTAAGCTTGGATCTGCACCTGCAGTTTGTCGCTCTCCGTGTGCTTCAGTTTCTGCGAATCCAAGAGGATACGGGTGTCATTCAAACCCTTTGCCTTTCAGCGTTAGCTGAGAGCGTTAAGTGATAAGAAGCCACTTTTGAGCACCAAACATCCAGAGCTTGCAAATAAAGCTAAGCAGCATCTTGGCTCCTGGTACTACAGAGGATAAAACAGAGGAAAATACTTGAAGATGGGAAAAAAAACCCCTCCTCCTGCAAAGTCATCAGGGAAAAATCCTCGTCAACACATGTACTAATTTCATGTGGGTGCTCCCAAGGGCAGGGAAAGGGAGAGAGAGAAAACTACGACAGGGGAAATATAAAACCAGCTTTCTACTGGAAGAGATCGTGTCCCACATGATGCCAGAAGATGCCTGGTTGTCAGGAGAAGTCTTGGAGGAGGATGTTCTTGTTTGGAGATGGAGGGAGCCCTGGTGGTACCCAAGCTGGAGCCAAGATGAGGATGGGATGGGATGGGATGGGATGGGATGGGATGGGATGGGATGGGATGGGATGGGATGGGATGGAATAGAATGGAATGGGATGGGATGGAATGGGATGGGATGGGATGGGATGGGATGGGATGGGATGGGATGGGATGGGATGGAATGGAATGGGATGGGATGGAATGGAATGGGATGAGATGGGATGGGATGGAATGGGATGGGATGGGATGGGATGAAATGGAATGGGATGGGATGGGAAGGAATGGGATGGGATGGGATGGGATGGGATGGAATGGAATGGGATGGGATGGAATGGAATGGAATGGAATGGAATGGGATGGGATGGGATGGGATGGATGGATGGATGGATGGATGGAATGGGATGGAATAGAATGGAATGGGATGGGATGGGATGGGATGGGATGGGTGGATGCCATCAATCCCATGGTGCTAGACGGCAGAGATGTGGCACAAGCAGGGACGACTGCGGTTCATCCTCCCTTTGTTATAAGGGGAAGCTACAAATTTAGCTCCCAGGCTGTAATTGTAGCTCCTTGCAGATGAGTTCTCTGAGCAGGGGTGGCTCCAGGCCACAGCCTTCAACCAGCAGCCAAGGGAAGACTAGGGACAACCCTGCTCTGCCCTCCCGAAAGTTCTGGGCTGGTTTAAAGAGGTTTAAGGCGGAGGCAGCACTGGAGGACGTGGCGTGGACCTTCCAAGGCCACAGGGCCTGCGCTTCACACATTCCTCAGCCCCACGTCACGAGGCGATACTCACGTCCAGGTACTCGTCCAGGCCCAGCTTGGTGAACTCGTACTGCAGGTGGACTCGGAAGTTCATGTCCTCCACCGAGTGGACGACGATGTTGATGAACTGCATGCAGGCCACCTGCAAGGAGAACCACGGCACGTGAGAGGAGGCGACGGCGCGGCCCAGGTTGCCCTTCACAACCTTGGCCCCGGCTCAGAGCCGACTCTCCTGGGGCCTCACGGGTCCAACGCAGCCACTGGCCACATTTCCTTGTGGTTACTACAAGGGGAAACTGTGATCCACAGCTTTTTTTTTTATTTATTTTCCACCCAGACTCAGGCTTAAGGGGCGTTTCTCTACTGTGATAAAGGCAAACGCGTGTTCCAGAAATTAAGTCATGTCTGCGGAGTCCACCTTGAGTGTGTGCTGGTGAAAGCTTTCCACCCCACAGCCAGACACCCGACGAGCACATAAGCTCTTAAGAAAACAGGCCCCGTTCTGAAATGGCCTGTAAAAGTGAGATTAATTTGCGGCTGGAACCCCCAGCCCTTCACAAAAGGCGCTTTGTTGTTTGCAGAAAGCAGGTTTCCAACGCTCCAGTTTGGTAACCGAGCGAAGGGACCAGACTGGAGGAGCTGCCATCCAAACCTGTCCAAGGGAATCATAGAACAACCAGGTTGAAGACTCATCTACCCGTCCCTTAAACACCTCTAGGGAAGGTGACTCAACCACCTCCCTGGGCAGCCTATTCCAATGCCCAATGACCATTTCCGTGAAAAACTTCCTCCGAATCTCTAGCCTAAATCTCCCCTGGTAGAGCTTGAGGCCATTCCCTCTCGTCCTGTCCCCTGTCCCTTAGGAGAAGAGCCCAGCTCCCTCCTCTCCACAACCTCCTTTCAGGGAGTTGCAGAGAGCAATGAGGTCTCCCCTCAGCCTCCTCTTCTCCAGGATAAAGCCCCCCAGCTGTCTCAGATGCTCCTCTTCTTCTCCAGCCCCTTCCCCAGCTTCGTTGCTCTTCTCTGGACTCGCTCCAGAGCCTCAACATCCTTCTTGTGCTGAGGGGCCCACAACTGAACACAGTGTTCAAGGAGCGGCCTCAATAGTGCGGAGTCCAGGGTAAGAATAACTTCCCTGGCCCTGCTGGTCACACCGTTTCTGATCCAAGCCAAGATGCCACTGGCCTTCTTGGCCACCTGGGCACACTGCTGCCTCATGTTCAGTCGCTGTCGACCAACACCCCCAGGTCCCTCTATTCCTGGCAGTTTTCCAGCCAGACTTCTCCCAGTCTGTAGCTCTGCATAGGGTTGTTGTGCCCCAAGTGCAGGACCCGACATTTGGCCGTGTTAAACCTCATCCCATTGGACTCAGCCCATGGATCCAGCCTGTTTAGGTCCCTTTGCAGAGCCTCCCTACCCTGCAGCAGATCCACACTTCCACCCAGCTCAGTGTCATCTGCAAACTTGCTAAGGGTACCCTCAATGCCTTCATCCAGGTCATTGATGAAGACATTGAACAGGGCTGGACGCAGCACTGCAAGATGCATCTCTTGCATCTCAACAGCTGCTGGGAGCTCTGGCTGGAAGGAGCAGCCTGGGGCATCCTGGCCAGGCCTGAAGGCCACTGTGCAGCTCATGAGTTCATCTTTTGGGCCCTACAACAGAGAACTGCTGGAGCAACCCAGTGATCCAGAGAGGAGGCTTCCATCCTCTCTTCTCACACAATGGCCCAGACACATCGGGAGCTCGCCCTGCAGGTCAAATCAGGTTGCTGTGATCTTATCTTCTCAAGTTTGCTCTGGGAGGTATCTCAGTCGACCCTGAGAAGCTGGTATTGCAGTGTGTGCTAGCAGGGTGGGGTTTTGCCTTCGAGGAACCCAGCGAGGAGCAGGCAAACCCTCTCTTAAAACAGGTCAGGGGGTGGCAGACATGATCTTCTCAAGCTGAAAGAGGGACGCGGGTACTTGTGCAGAGCAGGATCTGGTCAGTAAAGAGCAAACTTCTGGGGGTTTGTGGCCTGGTTCCTGCCGCTCTGCAGGAGTTTGTGGCCTGGTTCTTTCCCCTTCTGCTCCTTCTGCTCACAACCTGCTTCACTCAAGAGCCATTTCCTGGGGGTGTTTATCCTGGAGGCTGAGGGGAGACCTCATTGCTCTCTGCAACTCCCTGAAAGGAGGTTGTGGAGAGGAGGGAGCTGGGTTCTTCTCCCAGGGCACAGGACAAGAGGGAATGGCCTCAAGCTCACTAGGGGAAATTTAGGCTCAAGATTAGGAAAAAAAATTCACAGAAAGGGTCATTGGGCAGTGGCAGAGGCTGCCCAGGGAGGGAGCTGAGTCACCTTCCCTGGAGGGTTTAAGCGACAGATGGACGAGGTGCTGAGGGACATGGGCAAGTGTTTGATGGGAATGGTTGGACTCGATGATCTGATGGGTCTCTTCCAACCTGGTGATTCTATGATTCTATGAAAACCTTCCCTGGCTGAAAAGCCCAGCACAGCCCGACTTGGGAGGAACTGGGACCACAGGGACACAACAAAAGTTACCCCAAAACCTTTCAGCTCCACCTTCCCATACAGACCTCGAAGAGCTTTAACCACTCACTCTGTTTTCAAAACGCCTTTAACCCTAGATGATGCAAAGTCACGAGACTGAAAGCAGGGATAAAGCCAAGGAAGAGAGGAAGGAAGATGATCGAAATCTCATCCAGGAGGCCCTGTGATGCCTCACCCCCACATCTCAGTGTGCACCCAAAAAACCCCAACCATGCAGATGGAAACTTCACTTCAGGTTTCGAGTCCTCGCAGGACTCTTTTCCAGTTCCTGTGGTGAATCCTGGTTCCTCCTTGTGCTGGTACCGGCCATGACCAGCTGAACCCCTGCTGTCACATCACCCCGAGCCAAATTCCCCTGTTTCTAAAGTGCTTTTGTTGTACTTTCCCTGGATTTTTGCAACGTTAGGGCCAAATCCTCATTTCCTTTCTCATATCCTTACATACACAACTGAGGAATTTATCAAGGCAAAGAAAACCAACCGATGAAAGTTGCTTTCAAAATGAACCAAGTCACTGTCAACAACAGGAACCTGCTCTAAAACACTTCTGCCTTGGCTCGTCAGGGCCAAAGAGTGACAAGGACAAGTGGATCTGCCAAACCCTTTGTCATGGGCTCCACCTTCCAGCTTCAGGCTCTCGTACAGTCAAGCCCTGGGTCGCTGGAAGCAGCTCAAAGACACAGATTGTACTAGAACCACAGAAGCATCAAATGCTTTGGGTCAGAAGGGCCATCCAAGCCCTTCCAGTTCCACTCCTGCCCCGGGAATTGACACCTCCCACTGGCTCAGGAGCTCCAAGCCCCATCCAACCTGCCCTTGAACCCCTCCAGGGATGGGGCAGCCACCCCTGCTCTGGGCAGCCTGAGCCAGGGCCTCCTCACCCTCAGAACAGAACATTTCTTCCCAAGATCTCAACCAAAACTGCTCTTTTTCAGCTTAAAACAATCCCCTCTTGTCCTCTCCCTGCTCTCCCTGATCCAGAGCCCCTCCCTGGCTTTCCTGGAGCCCCTTTCAGCGCTGGAAGTTGCTCCAAGGTCTGCCTGGAGCCAGAGTGTTCAAAGCCTGTAGGAAACACCACACTGGGTGCCTTAACACTCCATTCCAAGCAGTAAGAGATCTTGAACATAAACCTCAGCACCAAAACAGCATAAAGTGCCACAGATGCTTAACAGAGGCCTCAGCAGTTCGAGCAGGTGGGAAGCACTCCTGCTCGGCTCTCACCTCCAAAGAGGATCACGCTGGATCCGAGGCACGGAGCATGACCGGGAGCCTGCACTCACCACTCAGCATTTGTTTTCTAATTAAAACCAGGACTTGAATGAAATCACAGGCCTTATGAGGAAGGGCTGAGAGAGCTGGGGGTGTTTATCCTGGAGAAGAGGAGGCTGAGGGGAGACCTCATTGCTCTCTACAACTCCCTGGCCTCAAGCTCCACCAGGGGAGATTTAGGTTAGAGATTAGGAGGAAGTTTTTCACAGAAAGGGTCATTGGGCATTGGAATAGGCTGCCCAGGGAGGGGGTTGAGTCACCTTCCCTGGAGGGGTTTAAGGGACGGGTGGATGAGGTGCTGAGGGACATGGTTTAGTGTTTGATAGGAATGGTTGCACTCGATGATCCGATGGGTCTCTTCCAACCTGGTGATTCTATGATTCTATGAAGAGTAAACATCACCACTAATTAGAATAAAGAAGAAGGAAAGATCTGTGTCATTAAACCTGACTTCATATGTTCTTTAAACTAGCCTTTTAAAGTTGAAATAATAAGTATTTTTCAACCAAGAAGCCATTCTTTACATCCCTGAATCTGTCTTTAATGGGATTTCTGAATTTCATTAGGCCTCAAGCTCCACCAGGGGAGATTTAGGCTAGAGATTAGGAGGAAGTTTTTCACGGAAAGGGTCATTGGGCATTGGAACAGGTTGCCCAGGGAGGGGGTTGAGTCGCCTTCCCTGGAAGGGTTTAAGGGATGGGTGGACGAGGTGCTGAGGGACATGGGTTAGTGTTTGATAGGAATGGTTGGACTCGATGATCCAGTGGGTCTCTTCCAACCTGGCTGTTCTATTATTCAGTGATTCTATGAATCTAACTTGTGAGCCCTTGCTTGCCACGGACTTTAAAGACACCAGTACAGAAGCAGGATTGGTGTCGGACACGTAAGCAGCCACCTCCTCCTCGCTGCCTCTCCCGTGCTGCCGACATGCACGCTGGTGCCCGGGGGTGCCAGCCACAGCTTCCCCTCTGGCCGCTCTCTCGTGTGCTCCAGAGGAAGTGGATTTGGTGAGCGACCATGCAGATGCACACTGCGGAACCAAAAGTGGTGCAAGCTACTGCTTTATTTATCAGCAGACAGGGCCAGGCGGCAGCTGCAGGCAGGCTCTCCCACGCTTCCCCGTCTGTGACTCCGAGGCTGCTGGCACCCGGACAGAAAACACGTCTGGATGTTGCAGAAGCTGCTGCTTCGCCGCAGCGTGAGAGCACACGCAACCCGCAGGCCTCTTTCCTCTTACCTTTGCACGTCTTGAAGAGAACTGAATTGAACAGAAGCTAAAAATGAAACGCACATCATGTAGTTTGGGCTACGAAATAACTGTTTGGCGGCCATTTCAGGCCAAGGATCAGAAGGCAGAAACATCGCTGCCCTACAAAAGCAGGACCAGACACAGCGAGCACCCGAAACCCAAGGCTGCTGGTGACAAAGAGCACTCACCATGAAGTCTATGTTGTTGTCTTCGTTTCGGAAGTGCTCCATCAGCTTCTCGAAGCGCTGTTTCTCTCCACACACCTACCAAAGAATCACCACATATTTGTTAAAACCACAAGAGAGAGCATCGAAACCATTTTAAACGCAGCTTCTCTTGCTCCAAACCTCCTCATGCAGGTTTCCTCTCTCTCGTTAAAAACTCTTCGTCATGACATTGGGCATTGGAATAGGCTGCCCAGGGAGGTGGTTGATTCACCTTCCCTGGAGGTGCTTAAGGCACAAGTAGATGAGGTCCTGAGGGACATGGGTTAGTGTTTGATAGGAATGGTTGGACTCGATGATCTGATGGGTCTCTTCCAACCTGGTGATTCTATGATTCTACGACAAATCTGGCTGAATATGAACAACTGAGCAGCAAAGCTAAGGGTCACGTACCACTCTGAAACAACTCTTGGTGCCTCTTCTCCCCCTAAAAATACAATGATGCCCACTTATGGTATGAATGTGTGCGTCCATTGCTCCTCTGGGCCTCCCCACCCTCACAGCAAAACATTTCTTCCCAAGATCTCATCTCAGTCTCCACTCTTTGAGCTTCAAATCGTTACCCCTCGTCTTCTCCCTGCAGCAGAGTTGCAGGAGGCTTGCTCAAACCTCCTCAGCCAGATTTCCTCTCTCGTTAAAAACTCTTTGTCATGACAAATCTGCCTGAAAACGAACAACTGCACAGCAAAGCTAAGGGTCATGCACCACTCTGAAACAACTCTTGGTGTCTGTTCTCCCCCTAAATATACAATGATGCCCACGGATGGTATGAACATGTGTACCCACTGCTCCTCTGGGCCTCCTCACTCTCACAGCAAAACATTTCTGCCTAAAATCTCATCTCGGTCTCCACTCTTTTAGCTTCAAATCATTACCCCTCGTCTTCTCCCTGCGGCAGAGTTGCAGGAGGCTGTGCCACAGGACTACACGGCCTGTCTCGCAGCACAGAACTGGCCCTCCACTGCACTAGCGTGTAATTAGGAGGAAGACCAAATTACAGGGAGAGAAAACCCAATTATCACCGGTTGAACGAGGAGAGAAATATATCAGGAGAGCTATCAGAAAGACAGAGCCCAAAGTCAGGGGTGTGGGCAGGAAACACGAGCAAACTCAAGGGAGAAATAAGGCCTAAGACAGTGCAGGTCTCAGGATGTTGTTTGTATCTTATTCCTTCCCGGCAGCTTCTCTGGCATGACACCTGCTTTTCTCACCACACAACTGCTCCGGATCAATCCTCATCAACATCACAAAGTATTAATTAAGCTGGACAGTGAAAGGGAGCAGAGGAGAGCACCAGAAGGTGCATCCATTTCCCCATCCTCCCCACTCGGTAAGATCATTCCTGCCCCTGCAATCAGGGTACTTTTCCATCCCTCCATCCACCAAATCATAGAATCATAAAATCATAGAACAACCAGGTTGGAAGAGACCCATCGGATCATTGAGTCCAACCATTCCTATCAAACACTAACCCATGTCCCTCAGGACCTCATCTACCCATACCTTAAACACCTCCAGGGAAGGTGAATCAACCACCTCCTTGGGCAGCCTGTTCCAATGCCCAATCACGCTCCATGTGAAAAACTTCCTCCTAATCTCCAGCCTAAATCTCCCCTGGTGGAGCTTGAGGCCATTCCCTCTTGTCCTGTCCCCTGTCCCTTGGGAGAAAAGTCCAGCTCCCTCCTCTCCACAACCTCCTTTCAGGTAGTTGGAGAGAGCAATGAGGTCTCCCCTCAGCCTCCTCTTCTCCAGGATAAACACCCCCAGCTCTCTCAGCTGTTCCTCATAAGGCCTGTTCTCCAGCCCCTTCACCAGCTTTGTGGCTCTTCTCTGGACTCACTCCAGAGCCTCAACATCCTTCTTGTGCTGAGGGGCCCACAACTGAACACAGGATTCAAGGAGTTGCCTCAGCAGTGCTGAGTCCAGAGGGAGAATAACCTCTCTGGCCCTGCTGGTCACACCATTTCTGATCCAAGCCAAGATGCCATTGGCCTTCTTGGCCACCTGGGCACACTGCTGCCTCATGGTCAGTTGCTGTCGACCAACACCCCCAGGTCCCTCTCCTCCTGGCAGTTTTCCAGCCAGGCTTCTCCCAGTCTGTAGCTCTGCATAGGGTTGTTGTGCCCCCAAGAGCAGGACCCGGCATTTGGGTTAAACCTCATGCCAAAGAAGCCCTCCCAGCAGGGGGGTGGCCTGCAGGCACACGGATTTGCTGCACACCCATCTCAGGACACACCAGCTGCCAAGCAGGAGCAAGACGCCCTTAAGGAGGAAGAGATGAAATGCTGCACAAAGGCCAGCCTCTGTCAGGAAGAGCCAAAGAGAAAACCAGAACCTGGACGAGTTTCAGGAACCTGCTGGCACTGCAAGGATCAAAGGCAGCAGCTGCCCAACAAAGTAATTTGATTTTGGAGGCATATGCTGGGCCGGATCCAACTCCTGCTCAAAGCAAACCTGAGGAACCTTCTTCACTGCACCACAGGCTGCTTACGCGCACTCATCCCTACGTTATAGAATCACAGAATGGTTTGGGACCTCAAAGCCCATCCAGTGCCACCCCTGCCATGGGCAGGGACACCTCCCACTGCATCAGGGGCTCCAAGCCCCATCCAACCTGCCCTTGAACCCCTCCAGGGATGGGGCAGCCACCCCTGCTCTGGGCAGCCTGGGCCAGGGCCTCCTCACCCTCACAGCAAAACATTTCTGCCTAAGATCTCATCTCCATTTCCTCTCTTTCAGCTGAAAACCCTTTTCCCCTCACACTATCCCTGCCCTCCCTAATCCAGAATCCTTCCCCAGCTTTTCTGGAGCCCCTTTCAGCACTGGAAGCTGCTCTAAGGTCTCCTCAGAGCCTTCTCTTCTCCAGGCTGAACAACCCCAACTCTCTCAGCCTGTTATTATCCAAAGTCATTTTTTTCCTACTATAGTAAATGTGACTTTTTTTTCAGGTCAACCAGATACAAATTCTCCCTGGGCTCTCTGTACTCTCCACAAAACAGTTAAGAGTCACAGAATCACAGAATGGTTTAGGTTGGAAGGGACCTTAAAGCTCATCTAGTTGCACCCAACATGACAAATGAAAGAAGCAGAATAGCAGAATTACAGAATCACAGAATGGTTTGGGTTGGAAGGGACATGAAAGCTCATCCAGTTCCAACCACCCTGCCTGGGGTGAAGTAGGCACATCTCAGCGTGGAGCTCCGAGCGCTCGTGTCTCTCTTGAACCCACTTCAGAACAAACAGAGCCGATTTAAACAAAATCCTGCCTCGTGGAACCAAACATAGCAATGGTGCATACGATCCCTCAACAACAAAAGCCCAGAAGGACTGATTTCTGGGAATCCTAACGTAAACCGTTCCACATGGCTGGGAAAAGCTGACCTCAACAAGCCCGAGCCGTTTCTGGCTGACTAATTAAATCAGGGAGCAAGCCCAAGCGGCAGAGCCCCTCGGAGCGTCGCCATCCCGGGATGCGACCAGGCCCGGCTGGGATGCGGCAGCTGAGAGCGAGAGGGGAAAGCATCAACCACTTTTGGTGGCCACTCGCTGAGCTTTCCCCTCGTCACCAGATGAGTCAGCGCTGGGAAGACGCGTTTCGAGAGGCAGCGAGCTGACTTTCACCAAATGATATAATTTATCCTGAAAGATTAAAGAGAAGGGGAAGCGTAAATGAAGGCTGCGGCCCGAAGAGTGGCCAAGATCCAAGGCGAACGCTGAAACCCAATCCCACCGCACAAAACCATCTGTTGCCATTTCTATTTGCATAAATTCCCCAGGTCTGTCATTTGGGAGGACGGTTGGGACCAGGGGAAGGCTGCTCTTTCTTTTATTAGCGCGAGTCTGTGGAAGGAGCAGGATGGAAGGGGTTACCACAGCTATAAAAACCCTTTGTCTCTACTTAGGTTGCGCAAAAAAGTCTTTTTAGGTTGCATTAAGCCCACGTCGTTCTAGAAGAACAATGTGGCTTTATGGAAAACCACCCACGAAGGGTCCTCTCTCCATGTGCTGGTGGAGTGAACCCATCATAGACCTGTTCCAGAGGCACAACCCAAGCCTATAAGGAAGGACCTGTTAGGAAACATTACATCCACATCCATCCAGCAGTGCTCTTGGCTCACACAGTTCACAGCCAGAGCACCCCAAGTTCAACACCGATAATCCTGGTGCTGCTGGGTTACTCTGAGATGCTCCAGAAAGGCAACCTGGGTGACTCAGTGGGTCTCTTCCAACCTGGTGATTCTATGATTCTATGATTCTATGATTCTGTGATTCTGTGATTCTATGATTCTATGATTCTGTGATTCTATGACAGCAAAGGACCTCAAAGCCAAGTGGGATGGGGCTTTGAGCACCCGGATTCAGTGGGAGGTGTCCCTGCCCATGGCAGAGGGTGGGACAGGATGGGCTTTGAGCTCCCTTCCAACACAAACCAGTCCATGATTCTGCTCCGGAAAACCTGAAGATGCTTTCATGTGCACCGTCGAACGGAGAGTGACACAGTCTGACATGGCAAAGGCAGCCAAAGAGTGACCTCAAAGCAGGGAAAACAATTCCCTGAAGGATGAAACCTAAACCTCAGCAAACGCTTTGTTTGCACTACAGGGCATTTTTGGTCAAAATGGCATCTTGCCTTGGATTAGAAACGGTGTGACCAGCAGGTCCAGGGAGGTTCTTCTCCCTCAGCACTGGTGAGGCCGCTCCTTGAATCCTGTGTTCAGTTGTGGGCCCCTCAGCACAAGAAGGATGTTGAGGCTCTGGAGCGAGTCCAGAGAAGAGCAACGAAGCTGTTGAAGGGGCTGGAGAACAAGCCCTATGAGGAACAACTGAGAGAGTTGGGGGTGTTTATCCTGGAGAAGAGGAGGCTGAGGGGAGACCTCATTGCTCTCTATAACTACCTGAAAGGAGGTTGTGGAGAGGAGGGAGCTGGGCTCTTCTCCCAAGGGACAGGGGACAGGACGAGAGGGAATGGCCTCAAGCATCACCAGGGAAGGGTCAGGCTGGACATTAAGAAAAAATTTTTCCCAGAAAGGGTGATTGGGCAGTGGCAGAGGCTGCCCAGGGAGGGGGTTGAGTCGCCTTCCCTGGAGGTGTTTAAGGGATGGGTGGATGAGGTGCTGAGGGACATGGTTTAGTGTTTGATAGGAATGGTTGGACTCGATGATCTGGTGGGTCTCTTAAAACCTGGTGATTCTGTGATTCTACAATTCTATATGAAATGGCACCTCCCATGTGTTGCTCAAAGGTCACCCTAAGCCTCTCCCTCCTCATCCAATAACCTTCGAGTTCTGTAAGCGGCAGCTCGGTCCCACCGCAAATCCTCGCCGTGTCCACGCGCAGCAGCCCCTGTGGATGTGCTGGTACAAATGGCCTGATGGCTACGCAACCCCAAAAAATTCCCGGGACCCTTTGTGAACCTCTTTCTCCTGTCTGTGCTCCTTTGTGTGGCGGCACAATGCCGGCTTTCTCTCCCCCACAAGAGCCCAACTGTGGTCAGCAGATCCCACCGCCCGGCGAGCAGCGCTCCACAGAAACACTTTGTTTGCGCTGATCCTGCTGACATTTTTGCGCTTTGCTGCAGAACAAAAAAATCACTTTTCCCATAAGTTCCCGGTTAAACAAACAGTTATTTAATACTTACTAGGTTAAAATACCTTCTCCTTCTATACCAGCAGGGCTGAGGCACTCTCAAAACACCACCGAAGCGCAAAAGACAACCGATGTATTTACACTTTCCAACACTTCTTCTAGTGCTGAGTTATTATAATGGCCCATAAGAATAATTCAGAAGGGTTTTCAGTGCCACCATTCAGTATTCAGACGGAGAAATCCGACTCTGAATTAAGCCTTGTGAAAATCGAGGGCTGAGCAATATTGTCTCACTCGGCTGGGGTGAGAACTGATGGAGGTGGACAACGAGGTTCATTGGCTGCACCTCCGCCTCTCAGCTCATTCCTAGTGGTGAGGATGGAGCCAGACCTCATCTCGGCTTAACTCATATCCAGGAGATGCGAGGGGAATGAAACTCCTCTCACCTGTCTGGTATTTCCAGCAGCAAGCATGAATCAATTAGAATAGTCTTGGTTATCCTCATGTTTGTGTTCTCAATACTGTAAAAGCTTCTTCGTCTTCACTTTTCATCTTAGAGAAGGCTCTAGGGAGAACTTAGAGCAGCTTCCAGCCTGAAAAGGAGCTCCAGGGAAGCTGGAGAAGGGCTCTTGAGCAAGGAGTGCAAGGGTAGGATGAGAGGAATGGTTTTAAGCTGAAAGAGGGGCCATGGAGATGAGATTTTAGGGAGAAGTGTTTTGCTGTAAGGGTGAGGAGGCCCTGGAACAGGCTGCTCAGAGCAGGGGTGGCTGCCCCATCCCTGGAGGGGTTCAAGGGCAGGTTGGATGGGGCTTGGAGCCCCTGAGCCAGTGGGAGGTGTCCCTGCCCATGGCAGGGGTGGGTATGGATGGGCTTTGAGGTCCCTTCCAACCCAATCCATTCCACGACTCCTGCCAATATCAACTGCAGTAGAACATTTCCTAGGGAATTCACTCTTGACATACAATCGTACTGGAAGCATCCACTCAATTGTACCGAAAACTGAAAGATCCCTCTCTCCATCCACAGACTCTCATCAACATGAAAACATCCTTCCTTGATGAGGTAGCAATGAACAAAAGCATTTTGAATATGGGGAGATGATAGAATCATAGAACAACCAGGTTGGAAGAGACCCATCGAATCATTGACTCCAACCATTCCTATCAAACATTAAACCAAGTCCCTCAGAACCTCATCTACCCACACCTTAAACCCCTCCAGGGAAGGTGAATCAACCATCTCCCTGGGCAGCCTATTCCAATGCCCAATCACCCTTTCCATGAAAAACTTCCTCCTAATCTCTAGCCTAAATCTCCCCTGGTGGAGCTTGAGGCCATTCCCTCTCATCCTGTCCCCTGTCGCTTGGGAGAAGAGCCCAGCTCCCTCCTCTCCACAACCTCCTTTCAGGTAGTTGCAGAGAGCAATGAGGTCTCCTCTCAGCCTCCTCTTCTCCAGGATAAACACCCCCAGCTCTCTCAGACGCTCCTCATAAGGTCTGTTCTCCAGCCCCTTCACCAGCTTTGTTGCTCTTCTCTGGACTCACTCCAGAGCCTCAACATCCTTCTTGTGCTGAGGGGCCCACAACTCAACACAGGATTCAAGGAGCAGTCTCACCAGTGCTGAGTCCAGAGGGAGAATCACCTCCCTGGTCCTGCTGGTCACACCATTTCTGATCCAAGTCAAGATGCCATTGGCCTTCTTGGCCACCTGGGCCACTGCTGCCTCATGGTCAGTCGGCTATCGACCAACACCCCCAGGTCCCTCTCCTCCTGGCAGTTTTACAGCCAGGCTTCTCCCAGTCTGTAGCTCTGCTCAGGGTTGTTGTGCCCCAAGTGCAGGATGCGGCATTTGGCCGTGTTAAACCTCATCCCATTAGACTCATCCCATGGATCCAGCCTGTTTAGGTCCCTTTGCAGAGCCTCCCGACCCTCCAGCAGATCCACACTTGCACACAGCTTAGTGTCATCTGCAAACTTGCTAAGGGTACCCTCAATACCTTCATCCAGGTCATTGATGAAGACACTGAACAGGGCTGGACCCAGCACTGAGCCCTGGGGAACCCCACTTGTCACTGGCCTCCAGCTGGACTTAACACCATTTCCCACCATTCTCTGGGCCCAGCCAGCCTGCCAGTTTTCTACCCAGGAGAGTGTGCGACAGAACCATAGTGTGGTTCATGGTGGTTTCAGGAGCAAAGTCCCCACCCCGTGTGTGTCTGTCCCGATGGCCACGGGCCCGTTCGCTGGGACAGCGAGATGCCTCAGCTCCTGCACGATGTGTCTTTGTGAACCCAAACAGCATCTCCAGGGGTCAGTAAGGGGAGCAAACAAACATATAACAGCAAACCCAAGTTCCATCGTTGGCACTAGAAGACGGCAGATTAATTCTCCGTATACCCACACACTCAATCACACTGTGGAAATGAATTAACTAACTATAAGCATGAGGAGCGTACAACTTGTTTTCCAACAGGCTGCTTCAATTTAAATAGGGCACAAGCTCACAGCATCTGGTCTGTGACCCTTGGAGCTCCCCTGAAGCTGCCTTCAGGCTAAATCCACTCTCGTTTTCATCCCCTGGCACTCGGCTCAAGTGCGTTTGCTCGTCCCCCAACACAAATCCCAGGCAACTTGGATCAAACCGCGTAGCCAGTTCCCACAAAGCCATGGAAACAAGCACAAAGGGCCGGGAACACGGCTGAGGAAGCCCATGGCAAGCGGGTAAAGGCAGGAGCTGTGGCCGTGACGAGGCAGCCAAAGCTGCCCTATCCCACTCAGGCTTTGCTGCAAGGAGCTGGGAATAAGAGGTGGCTGCAAACAGACCCAGTGGCAGCCCAGAAGGCATCTAGGAGATGAGGGAAGAGGCAAACGTCCCAGCTATCCCTGTGGGCTACCTGTGGCACAGCAGCTCCAAATTACCTCCCATAGATGACAGAATCAGAAAAGAGAAACGTGGAATTGTTAAAGCTGGAAAAGAGACAGAAGAATCATAGAATCATAGAATCATAGAACAACCAGGCTGGAAGAGACCTATTGGATCATCGAGTCCAACCATTCCTATCAAACACTAAACCATGTACCTCAGGATCTCTATGGATTTTCCACGTCAGGGATGCAATGTGACTGACCAAGAGGTACAGGGAAAGGCCCAGAGGCTGGATTAACCTCGTTGAGATTGCAGCTCTTTTAAACAAAAGCGCACAAAATGATGGTATCAACATCACTGTTTGATTCTTTGCAGCTCCAAGCGACTTATGGAAAACCTGCAGTTGGTGGGAAATTCTTACTTTGGGGAAATTCATCTGAAGAAGAAAGCTCAGCCATGTAAACAAACTACCATGGAAACAAACTACCATGGAAACAAACTACCAACACGCGCATCAAATTCATTGATTTTTTTCATCGCACATTTACTCTCTACAACTACCTGTAAGGAGGTTGTGGAGAGGAGGGATCTGGGCTCTTCTCCCAAGGGACAGGACACAGGACAAGAGGGAATGGCCTCAAGCTCCACCAGGGGAGATTTAGGCTAGAGATTAGGAGGAAGTTTTTCACGGAGAGAGTCATTGGGCACTGGAATAGGCTGCCCAGGGAGGTGGTTGATTCCCCTTCCCTGGAGGGGTTTAAGGGACAAATGGATAAGGTCCTGAGGGACATGGGTTAGCGTTTGCTAGGAACGGTTGGACTTGATGACCTGGTGGGTCTCTTCCAACCTGGTTGTTCTATGATTCTATGATTCTAAATCCTACTAAAGCAGAGTAACGTACCTCCTTGAAGTTATCGAACGCGGATAAAATGATCTCATGGCCTCCTCGGACGAGGCAAACGGCTGCTAGAAGTTCTAGGACGAGGGCCTTTGTCCTGCGAAGAAAAGAAACCATGACAGTCAAACCACCACCCTGAGACGATCCATCTTCTTTCTACCTGCTTCCAAAAAGGATGTGGAGACATTGGGAGACGAAGTTTGCACTCTGTGTATTTGTAATCTCTTGTAAACCTGCAAGATGTACAATGCTGAGCATCAGCTGATCCAAGGGTTTGGGCTCTCCTAGGATCATGCAGTTTCAATGCTTCTCAAAACATGCAAGAATTGAAATGGCAGAAATCCAGCAGAAAGGCAAGCAAACCGCCGGCAGCTGCGGAACTGGTCATTGGGCATTGGAATAGGCTGCCCAGGGAGGTGGTTGAGTCACCTTCCCTGGAGGGGTTTAAGGGACAAGTAGATGAGGTCCTGAGGGACATGGTTTGGTGTTTGATGGGAATGGTTGGACTCGATGATCTGATGGGTCTCTTCCAACTTGGTTTTTCTATGATTCTATGAACTCTCGAAAGGCAAAGCACAACCAGCCCCGGGGCTCCTGCAGAGCTCACAGCACAAACCCTGTGAGGTGGCAGTGCCACAAAGGTCTGGACCAGTGCACGTCGGCCACTGGTCAGCTGGCTCCACCACATCGCCGCCCATCACTTCAGCCCGGCTTTTAACGAGCCTGCTTCTAATTGCAATCTTAGTAGGTACGTCGGTGTTGTGATGGGGGATGGACTTGATCACCTCAAGTCCACCAGGGAAGATTTAGGCTAGAGATTAGGAGGAAGTTTTTCCCAGAAAGGGTCATTGGGTATTGGAATAGGCTGCCCAGGGAGGGGGTTGATTCACCTTCCCTGGAGGGGTTTAAGGGACGGGTGGATGAGGTCTTGAGGGACATGGTTTAGTGTTTGATGGGAATGGTTGGACTCAATGATCCGATGGGTCTCTTCCAACCTGGTTGTTCTATGATTCTATGATCTTAGGGTAGGAATGGTTGGACTCGGGGTCCGAGCGCTGGGCAGAGGTGGGGAGGGAGGGGAAAGGGGTTCTGGGGTTCCTGGAGCTGAGCCCTGAGGTGATGGGGAGGGCATGGGGTGACTGGGGAGGGCATGGGGTGACTGGGGAGGCTGGAGTTGAGCCCCAAAGCGGTGAGGAGGGACGGGAATGGAGTTACTGGGATTGCTGGAGCTGAGTCCCAAAATGATGGGGAGGGAAAGGAGTTGTGGGGCTCCTGGAGCTGAGCCACAAGGTGATGAGGAGGGAGTAGGGTGACTGGGGAGGCCGGAGTTGAGCCCCAAAGCGGTGGGGACAGAATGGAATGGGGTGACTACGGTTGGACTCGATGATCCGGTGGGTCTCTTCAGCCTGGTTATTCTACGATTCTGTGATCTTAGAGGTCTTCTCCAACCTTAACAATTCTATTCCTGTGATTCTGTGATTCTGTGACTCGATGAACCAGTGAGTCTCTTCCAACCTGGTTATTCTACGGTTTTATGATCTTAGAGGTCTTCTCCAACCTTCACAATTCTATTTCCCCTGATACAAATCTGAATTGTTTTCTACCATAGTTTCCATTATCCACAGCCACAAAAAGAAATGAAGATGTGGTTCATGAAGGACGATGCCTTAGCAGGTCTTTCCCCTCCTGAATCAGAGATCTGATTGACAGCAGTGCTAACACAGGCGGATTCGTGAGAGTAGAGAACAGATCACTGAAAGAAAAGCATGCGACAGACTCGGTGTAACTCTAAATAAATAATCCCCAGCGCTTTCTTACAAGGTTCACACCAGGCAGAAGCACCAACCGGCCCTCGGGGCCAGAGGAGCTCTGAGCAGAGAGTAAAACCATGCAGACACGGATGAAATTAGTCTCATGCCAAAGTCACTGACTCAAACCAGACGTTAGAGAAAAAGAAATACCTTTTGGCTTGCAAAGTGTCAAGGTTATCTTTGGAAAGCAGATAAAATGTTCACTTTCCTAGGAAATGTTAAACGTATCGTTTTCAATTCTTACTCATCGTTTCCTTTTTTTTTTTTTTTTCCCAGCCGCAAGAAGACAATCCAAGCTCTTTGGATGGAGTGGGTCTTACTATGGCTCTTCAGCACCATCCCCTCCATGGGCAGGTTATGACCCATGTGTGCGAGGAGAGCGTTCAGAGAGCCCTGGGGCTTGCCCAGGTCTCCGATGCTCACCCACCCACCCCTGAGCCTCAGGGGAGGGGACAGGGAGAGGACAGGGAAAGCTGTGATGGTGACATCCATTGGGGCACAAGCCCAGACCACACTTACACCCTGATTTCCAGGCACCAAAAACGATAAAAACAATCAACTTCTCCCATCTGCCCCGTTCAGCCGAGGCTGACTTGGGGCTAGAGAGAAGAACGGGAGGAAGAGCCTCCTGCCACCAGGACAAGGCTTCAAGCAGTGCTCTGTGAGGCAAGTGGACAGCCCGAGCTTTATTTACACACACGCAGTGCCAGCTAGTCTTGTCCCACCCCCTGCTTTCGCCATCGGCAATGTCACATTCGGTTTCATGAGACATGCAGGAGTTCTGAAGCTCCAGGCGACGCTGGAAGCAGCCACCAGGTCACCCGAGTGTGTGGGGAGAGGAGAGGATGCAGCCTCACAGCTCGTACACCCTACAGCATCACTGTGCCCCAACACGGAGCAGGCCCCACAGCCTCTCGCGAGGGAATCCCAACCCCAGGACCCCTCAGACAACAGCTGCTCAAGCAGGTTTTCCAGTTCTTTGGGAAAATCCCGTGCTCGGCTGCTCGTGACCAGCAGGGCTTTCTCCGCGCTGCGATACAGCTGCAGTGCTTACGGAGCAAATTCCCAGCTGGAGAGTCGGTGGCTCCTGAAACCGTGGAATTAGATGGCAACGGTTCATCTGTCTGCACTGTAACATGGACTTAATCTGAGTCAGGCTGGAGATCGAATTTAGCTACTGGTTTGTACATGTCAATCCCTTTCCGTGTGGTTCTTTTCCTCACCTACCTGTTAAAGTCTCTAAAAGCCGGAGCAGCCTACCTGGGGTTCTTGTTGTTCAAACTTAGTGCAATTTCGTTAACGGCGTGGGGGTGCGACATGACCATATTGAATCCGTACTGCAAAGACAAGAGGAAAGCGTTGCTTCGGTTACGAGACTGAAATCATCGTTTTTACAAACTCAACATTTCAGTTTTGGAGACTGAGATGATTACTTTTAAATCCCAGCAAATTACAGCCCTCGGAGCAGGCCTGCAAGGCAAACAGACCGGCGCTGGGTTCACCACGTCAGCCACCACATTTCCATCCACCACTATGCCCAGCAACCTCCCTGCCACTAACGGTGCTGAAAGTCTTTGGTTTGGCCACAGAATCATAGAACAACCAGGTTGGAAGAGACCCATCGGATCATCGAGTCCAACCATTCCTATCAAACATTAAACCAAGTCCCTCAGAACCTCATCTACCCACACCTTAAACACCTCCAGGGAAGGTGAATCAACCACCTCCCTGGGCAGCCTCTGCCAGTGCCCAATGACCCTTTCTGGGAAAAATTTTTTCCTAATTTCCAGCCTAAATCTCCCCTGGCGGAGCTTGAGGCCATTCCCTCTTGTCCTGTCCCCTGTCCCTTGGGAGAAGAGCCCAGCTCCCTCCTCTCACAACCTCCTTTCAGGGAGTTGGAGAGAGCAATGAGGTCTCCCCTCAGCCTCCTCTTCTCCAGGATAATTCAAGTCTTTGCATCAGTTTTATGAATCATAGAATCATAGAACAACCACGTTGGAAGAGACCCATCGGATCATCGAGTCCAACCATTCCTATCAAACACTAAACCATGTCCCCCAGGACCTCATCCACCTGCACCTTAAATACCTCCAGGGAAGGTGAATCAACCCCCTCCCTGGGCAGCCTATTCCAATGCCCAGTGACCCTTTCCGTGAAAAACTTCCTCCTAATCTCTAGCCTAAATCTCCCCTGGAGGAGTTCAAGGCCATTCCCTCTTGTCCTGTCCCCTGTCCCTTGGGAGAAGAGCCCAGCTCCCTCCTCTCCACAACCTCCTTTCAGGTAGTTGGAGAGAGCAATGAGGTCTCCTCTCAGTCTCCTCTTCTCCAGGATAAACCCCCCCAGCTCTCTCAGCCGCTCCTCATAGAGTCTGTTCTCCAGCCCCTTCATCAGCTTCACTTCTCTTCTCTGGACTCGCTCCAGAGCCTCAACATCCTTCTTGTGCTGAGGGGCCCACAACTGAACACAAGATTCGAGGAGCAGTCTCACCAGTGCTGAGTCCAGAGGGAGAATCACCTCCCTGGCCCTGCTGGTCACACCATTTCTGATCCAAGCCAGGATGCCATTGGCCTTCTTGGCCACCTGGGCACACTGCTGGCTCATGGTCAGTCGCTGTCGACCAACACCCCCAGGTCCCTCTCCTCCTGGCAGTTTTCCAGCCAGACTTCTCCCATACCCCTCCCAGCACCAAAATAGTGATGTGGCCCCAAAGAACGAGAAGGGAAATACCTGGTAATTCATTATGGCCCGTAAACACATGATGCAGACGTGGACGTCATCTTTTTTACTCACTAATCTGGAATTCTTTAGCGTTCTCCGGCTTGGCAAGGTGTTATACCTGCAAACAAAACCAGCTCTCATCAGTCACAAGGTGATTTTTTAGGTGGCGAGAAATAGTCCTCTGCTGGGTGAAAACATCTCAGTTCTGCAGAGCAGACAATGCAGACTTGGTTTAGTGTTAGATAGGAATGGTTGGACTAGAAGATCCGATGGGTCCCTTCCAACCTGGTTGTTCTATGATTCTATGAAACCTGCTCAGGTACCTGCTGGCTACTGCTGGCCACCACTGCTCAGCCCAGGGCCAGCACAGCCCAGGAGCTGTCACATTCAGCCCTTCCAACCTTTTCGGGTTGTTCTCTGCAGGGACAGGAGTTGGACTCAATGTTCCTTCATGAGGAAAGACTGAGAGAGTTGGGGTTGTTCAGCTTGGAGAAGAGAAGGCTGCAGGGAGACCTCAGAGCAGCTTCCAAGACTGAAAGTCCTGAGCAGAGGGAGGACATGGAGCTGTTGGAGTGAGTCCAGAGGAGGCCACAGAGATGATCAGAGGGCTGGAGCCTTTCTGGTATGAGGACAGGCTGAGAGAGTTGGGGTTGTTCAGCCTGGAGAAGGCTGCAGGGAGACCTTAGAGCAGCTTCCAGTGCTGAAAGGGGCTCCAGGAAAGTTGGGGAGGAGCTCTGGATCAAGGAGGGAAGGGAGAGGATGAGTGGAACAGTTTTGAGCTGAAAGAGGGGCCATGGAGATGAGATCTTGGGGAGAAATGTCTCCCTGGCGCAGGCTGCCCAGAGCAGGGGTGGCTGCCCCATCCCTGGAGGGGTTCAAGGGCAGGTTGGATGGGGCTTGGAGCCCCTGAGCCAGTGGGAGGTGTCCCTATCCATGGCAGGGGTGGAACTGGATGGGCTTGGAGGTCCCTTCCAACCCAAACCATCCCACGATCCTGTGATCCTTGTGGGTCCCTTCCAACTCAGGCCCTTCTATGATTCCAGCTGGAGCAGCCACAGCTCCAACAACAGGTACCTCCACCCCTCCACGGGGAGAACACTCCATCTCCAAGCACTCCAGAGCTTTTCCAATGCTCCACAGACGAGCCATGGCACAGACTTCTAATGAAATGGAACCCGTAGGCGTCAGCAAATGTATTAATTCCCACTGCATCTCATTTAAGAATGGTGCCTCTCTTCTGTTCTGCAGCTGAGCTCCCTGAAAGGCCTCCAAACGATCGGAGGATAATACAGCCCTCAGGAACTTTCCTCAGAACAGAGGCATTAATTATTTTAATTGTCACCCCCTAACTGATAAATCAACCTTGAATTCAATTAAATAAGTACACGGAATAAACGCGAAGGGAAATCTTTCAGGCCGTCATTTCTATGGCATATAAGAGTAAATGAAAACCACATTTTGGCTTTTCCCAAGACACTGTTTATTTTCCTTATGAAAAAAAACCCCACATTTCCCGAGCTCAGGGTGGGAAACCGGAGACGAGGAGACGGCTGCCAGATGAAATACATACACATTCTTGCATCGGTGAAACCAAATAAGCAGTGAGAGGATTACGGTCAAGAAAACACTTTTGCCGGTGATGCACCAGCTGCTCCAATGGGTCGATGGTCCCCGAGGTGCCACCGAGCTGACCTGGCAAATCCCAGAAGCAGCGCATCACACGGGACAAGCCCCACTCACATCGTGAAGCCCTCTTGGCTGTGGCATCATAGAATCATAGAACAACCAGGTTGGAAGGGACCCATCGGATCACTGAGTCCAACCATTCCTATCAAACACCAAACCATGTCTCTCAGGACCTCATCTACCTGTCCCTTAAACCCCTCCAGGGAAGGTGAATCAACCCCCTCCCTGGGCAGCCTATTCCAATGCCCAATGACCCTTTCTGTGAAAAACCTCCTCCTAATCTCCAGCCTAAATCTCCCCTGGTGGAGCTTGAGGCCATTCCCTCTCGTCCTGTCCCCTGTCCCTTGGGAGAAGAGCCCAGCTCCCTCCTCTCCACAACCTCCTCTCAGGGAGTTGTAGAGAGTAATGAGGTCTCCTCTCAGCCTCCTCTTCTCCAGGATAAACACCCCCAGTTCTCTCAGACGCTCTTCATAGAGCCTGTTCTCCAGCCCCTTCACCAGCCTCGTTGCTCTTCTCTGGACTCACTCCACATCCTTCTCATGCTGAGGGGCCCAGAACTGAACACAGGATTCAAGGAGTGGTCTCACCAGTGCTGAGTCCAGAGGGAGAAGAACCTCTCTGGACCTGCTGGTCACACCATTTCTGATCCAAGCCAAGATGCCATTGGCCTTCTTGGCCCCCTGGGCACACTGCTGGCTTGTGGTCAGTCGGCTGTCGACCAACACCCCCAGGTCCCTCTCCTCCTGGCAGCTTTCTAGACAGACTTCCCCCAGTCTGTAGCTCTGCATAGGGTTGTTGTGCCCCAAGTGCAGGACCTGGCATTTGGCCGTGTTAAACCTCATCCCATTGGACTCAGCCCATGGATCCAGCCTGTTTAGGTCCCTTTGCAGAGCCTCCCGACCCTCCAGCAGATCCACACTTCCACACAGCTTAGTGTCATCTGCAAACTTGCTAAGGGTACCCTCGATGCCCTCATCAAGGTCATTGATGAAGACACTGAACAGGGCTGGACCCATCGACACAGCAGATCCCTGTGCAGCCCCAGCCAGCAGCACCGCTGGAAAAACACACTATCCACCATGCTCCCCAAATGTACCCTGCGGAAACAGCCCAGAGAGAAGATCCAAGTCCCATTCATCCTCACACTGAACTCCTCCAGGGATGGGGCAGCCACCACGCCTTCTCTTCTCCAGGCTGAACAACTCCAGCTTTCTCAGCCTGGCCTTGAACAGGAGCTGCTCCAGCCCTCAGATCACCTCCATGGCCTCCTCCGGACTCGCCAGGTTGGATGGGGTTGGAGCCCCTGATCCAGTGGGAGATGTCCCTGCCCAATGCAGGGGTGGGGCTGGATGGGCTTTGAGGTCCCTTCCAACCCAAATCATCTCCGTGATTCTCACTTGACATCAACCAGAACCCCCAGATCCCATCCCTGGAGGGGTTCAGGGCCAGGTTGCATGGGGCTTGGAGCCCCTGAGCCAGTGGGAGGTGTCCCTGCCCAGGCAAGGGGTGACACTGGGTGGACTTTGAGGTCCCTTCTGACCCAAAACATTCCATGATACCATAATTCTATCGTTTGGGGGATCACTTAGGAGAAGGCATGTGTTTTCAGCCCACCCAGCTCACTGAGAGCCGCTCTCAGGCTTCAGCAGCCACTTCCCTTTGCTTTCATTTTCCAGGAGCTCCAAGATGAAAGAAACCCCTGAATTCAAAGTAGAATTCACTCAAACCGCTTTTCCCCCCCACCCCTCAAATACACGAATGCATAAATCAGTCCATGGCTCTCCAGGCGGATTTGGGGTTTGTGGGAAAGATGACCTAGTTTTGCGGGAGAATATTAAGCGGTTAAAGCACGGGAGACGGGTTTTGGGGACTGGATCCGAGGAAGGGTGCAGGCTGTGCCTTGGAGAGACAGCACAGGGACCCTGCTGCTCCCCAGGGCTGGCTCTGAGCCCCCACCAGCGCTTTCCATGTGGTGCAGCACCTCACCTGAGCTCCAGGGCATTGTCTTGGTGGGAATGGGGCTGGCAAGGAGCTCCAGTCAGGGCTGTATCCCCCGACACAGACCCTTTGTCCTCCAAATTTCCCTTCCTGAGACAGAAGATGAGCAGTGCAACCTCTCACTGGGATCCCGATGCTGAATCTGAACTGGGAAGCGTGGAAGCTTCCGACCACACGGCACCGGCGCAATTCCATAAACTCATTTCACTAAGTACAAACCCCACTGCAATAAGAATCATAGAATCATAGAACCACCAGGTTGGAAGAGACCCACTGGATCATCGAGTCCAACCATTCCTATCAAAAAGAAGACATAGAAGTCACTTCCAGTCATACAGAGACCATTCCTACAGTGACTTATCTTATATTTAAGGCAGGGTAGATGAGGTCCTGAGGGACATGGTTTAGTGTTTGATAGGAATGGTTGGACTCGATGATCCGATGGGTCCCTTCCAACCTGGTTGTTCTATGATTCTATGATTCTGTGATCTCAGTTTTAAACCACCAGAGGCTGAATACATTATTTTCCTTTAAATTTTAAACAAGCAGAGTAATTAGGTCTTTATCTTGTCACTGATAGAGGGGAAAAAAATCCTCCTCAGTGCCTCCTTCAGGATGACTTTAGACAAGACAGAGTTTTGTCAGCTGTAACAAATGGGACAACGTCTCTTTACACTTCCAGAAATTAAAGACGGAGCAAGGATTTGGGTTTTCCAGCCACTTAGGGAGAAAGGAGAAGCAGAATTAGGGAGCAAGGATGCTCTGCAATGCACCAGGAACATGGAACCTTCCTAGGCTGAGAGGTGCTCTCCTCATTCCCCGTTGGGCCTCTCCGGACATCAAACCAAAGCCCAGTTCTGCTGAGCAATGCAGACACTACACAGAAGGTTTGAGGTGAAGATAGGAATCATAGAATCATAGAATCATAGAACAACCAGGTTGGAAGGGACCCATCGGATCTTCTAGTCCAACCATTCCTATCAAACACTAAACCAAGTCCCTCAGCACCTCATCCACCCATGTCTTAAACACCTCCAGGGAAGGGGAATCAACCACCTCCCTGGGCAGCCTATTCCAATGCCCAATGACCCTTTCTGTGAAAAACTTCCTCCTAATCTCCAGCCTAAATCTCCCCTGGTGGAGCTTGAGGCCATTCCCTCTCGTCCTGTCCCCTGTCCCTTGGGAGTAGAGCCCAGCTCCCTCCTCTCCACAACCTCCTTTCAGGTACTTGTAGAGAGTAATGAGGTCTCCTCTCAGCCTCCTCTTCTCTAGGCTAAACACCCCCAGCTCTCTCAGATGCTCCTCATAGGGCCTGTTCTCCAGCCCCTTCCCCAGCTTCGTTGCTCTTCTCTGGACTTGCTCCAGAGCCTCAATATCATTCTTGTGGTGCCTCTTCTTAGGAAGTGGGAAAGACCCACAGAAACCCAGCGAGGGCTGCAGACATCCTGTGTGGCACCGGCTGCCTGCGGACACGGAAACTGCTGCTTTGGAGCCTGCAGATGTTGGCTTGGAGGATTCCTGTGCCAATGACCAGCCTAGTAGGCATAGTCAGAGGCACCTGGTATGTTCTCTTAGAATCATTAAGGTTGGAAAAGACCTCTCAGTTCACCCTGTCCAACCATCAGACCAAACCCACCCTGCCGACTAAACTATCTCCCAAAGTGCCACAACCACATGTTCTCTGAACTCCTCCAAGGATGGAAACCACACCTCTGCCCTGGGCAGCCTCTGCCAGGGCTTCACCACTCATTCCATGACGAAATTTTTCCTAATACCTAATCTAAACCTGCCCTGGCACAACTTGAGGCCATCTCCTCTCGTCCTATTGCTTGTTACTTGGGAGAAGAAACCAACAACCATTACACCACAACCTCCTTTCGGGAGCTGCAGAGAGCAATGATGTCTCCCCTCAGCCTCCCCTACTCCAGGCGGAACAGCCCCAGGTCCCTCAGCCGCTCCTCATAACTCTTGTTCTCCAGCCCCTTCACCAGCTCCGTTCCCTTCTCCAGATGCTCTCCAGCCCCTCAATGTCCTTGGAGTGAGGGACAAAACTCAACCCAGGATTCGAGGAGTAGCCTCACCAGCACTGAGTAGAGAGGGAAGATCCCTTCCCTGCTCCTGCTGGCCACCCCATGGCTGATCCAAGCCAGGAAGCTCCTGACCTTCTTGGCCACTTGGGTCACTGGTGGCTCATGTTCGGCTGGTGTTGCCCAACACCCCCAGGGCTTTTTCCACCAGGCAGTTTTTCAGCTGCTTTCCCCAAAACTCAAGCTGATCCCAGCTCTGGGGGCTCTGTCCCTGCAGCGCGTCCCACTCCCTGCTCTCTCCGTGGAGTTATTCCCTCTGTACTCAGCACTGGTGAGGCCGCTCCTTGAATCCTGGGTTTAGTTCTGGGCCCTCAGCACAAGAAGGATGTTGAGGCTCTGGAGTGAGTCCAGAGAAGAGCAATGAAGCTGGTGAAGGGGTTGGAGAACAGACCTTATGAGGAGCGGCTGAGAGAGCTGGGGGTGTTTATCCTGGAGAAGAGGAGGCTGAGAGGAGACCTCACTGCTCTCTCCAACTACCTGAAAGGAGGTTGTAGAGAGGAGGGAGCTGGGCTCTTCTCCCAAGGGACAGGACGAGAGGGAATGGCCTCAAGCTTTGCCAGGGGAAGGTCAGGCTGGACATTAGGAAAATATTCTTCACAGAAAGGGTCATTGGGTACTGGTCAGAGGCTGCCCAGGGAGGGGGTTGAGTCACCTTCCCTGGAGGGGTTTAAGGTGTGGGTGGATGAGGTCCTGAGGGACATGGGTTAGTGTTTGATAGGAATAGTTGGACTTGATGATCCAGTGGGTCTCTTCCAACCTGGTTGTTCTATGATTCTCTGACCCCTGGTGGGATCTGTTCCTTCCTTAAAGGCAGGGGAGAGTGGCAGTAGCGCTAACGCCTCCCTTTCCACGACGAGAGTCAATCCAGGGGGGGACGATCTCCTCCTGCTTTTGTTCCATTTCTCGCTAGCAAACACAAGGCTGCTCCAAGCATCTGGATGAGTTGTTGGCTTCGATTTCCTGTCTGCTGCAGGTCAAAGATTGTGTCACCACGAGTATATTTATCCTAGTAATGAAATGCAGATGGTTCCTCTTTTAGTTCCTCTGCCCCTCCTTTAAAGAAGAACCGTAAAACCGAACATCTGAGAGGAGCCGAAAGAGAAAACCCAGCCCTGTGCAGGCTCCCGCGGCGTGGAACGCTCTCCTCCTGCAGCCACCAGTGCTGGGGATGGGACGGCACATGCAGGAGGGAGCTCCTTCCCAGCTTCGAGCAAGTTTGCAGATGACACTAAGCTGTGTGGAAGTGTGGATCTGCTGGAGGTTCAGGAGGCTCTGCAAAGGGACCTGAACAGGCTGGATCCATGGGCTAAGTCCAATGGGATGAGGTTTAACACGGCCAAATGCCGCATCCTGCACTTGGGGCACAACAACCCTCAGCAGAGCTACAGACTGGGAGAAGTCTGGCTGGAAAACTGCCAGGAGGAGAGGGACCTGGGGGTGTTGGTCGACAGCAACTGACCATGAGGCAGCAGTGTGCCCAGGTGGCCAAGAAGGCCAATGGCATCTTGGCTTGGATCAGAAATGGTGTGACCAGCAGGGCCAGGGAGGTGATTCTCCCTCTGGACTCAGCACTGGTGAGGCCACTCCTTGAATCCTGTGTTCAGTTGTGGGCCCCTCAGCACAAGAAGGATGTTGAGGCTCTGGAGTGAGTCCAGAGAAGAGCGACAAAGCTGGAGAAGGGGCTGGAGAACAGACCTTATGAGGAGTGTCTGAGAGAGCTGGGGGTGTTTATCCTGGAGAAGAGGAGGCTGAGAGGAGACCTCATTGCTCTCTCCAACTACCTGAAAGGAGGTTGTGGAGAGGAGGGAGCTGGGCTCTTCTCCCAAGGGACAGGACAAGAGGGAATGGCCTCAAGCTCCACCAGGGGAAATTTAGGCTGGAGATTAGGAGGAAGTTTTACACACGCAGGGTCATTGGACATTGGAATAGGCTGCCCAGGGACAGGGTTGAGTCACCTTCCCTGGAGGTGTTTAAGGGACGGGTGGATGAGGTCTTGAGGGACGTGGTTTAGTGTTTGATAGGAATGGTTGGACTCGATGATCCAATGGGTCCCTTCCAACCTGTTTTTTCTATGATTCTATGATTTCCGGCTGCAGGGAATCCCGCAGGAATCAGTCCTGTCCATCCCAAACCATTCTGTGACTCTACAATCTCTTCCAGCTCCCCCAAGACACGACAACCAACCAGCACAGAGCAGGCTACGGGAACAGGGGCACACGCTGCATCAGAGCTGCTCAATGCCCACCCAAGGGCCATAAAAACCATTCCTTCAGGTAGAGGAATGAGAGAATCACAAGAACAACACCCGACTGCTCACCTTGTGCTAAATTATCATAGAATCAAAGAATCATAGAACAACCAGGTTGGAAGAGACCATCCGGATCATCGAGTCCAACCGTTCCTATCAAAAATTAGCAAAGATCTCAGCAAAATTGCAGCCATGAAGGCAGCTGGTGGCCCAGTAATGGAAGTCTTGATGGCAAAGTCCAACCCACTGCAGTGTAAGAATCATAGAATCGTAGAATAACCAGGTTGGAAGAGACCCACTGGATCATCGAGTCCAACCATTCCTATCAAACAGTAAGGACCTGGATCAAATCTTATTATTTACTGAATACATTCAGGGTCCATTCATGGGTTAAGATACATTAGCCTGGCTCACTCGCTCATTATAGACTCTCGTTAGGGATTTTGAAAGAAAGAAATCAAGTTTCTCCGTTCAATCCACATAAAAATTGAAGGATTCGACTCGGAAGAAACGGAATTTCCAATGCGCTGGGACAACACAAAGTCCACATTAATATTTATCTGACGGGAGAGTACGACTCCCATGTGAAAGGGATGCTCTTCATCCCCAAAGAAGCACAAACAAAATCCCCCACGGTTCATCCCCCTTTTTATCCTCCTGCCCTCATTTTGGTGTTTGCTTCCCAACTCTCTGTGCCTCCTCTAAAAAAAAAAACCCTTCAGTTGCCAAGGAAACGCAGGGAGCAGGGAATTGGCAGGGTTTAGCTGCACAGAAACGAGCTACGGGAAGGCACTGAAAGCCACAATTGGGAACGGGCAGCCTCGGCCACGCAAACCAAGAGCCTCCGTGTCCACGTCACCGCTGGCTGTGCTCACACCACACCAAACACGTCCTGGCGAGCAAGAGAACTGCGACAAGCTGCATCGTCTGCAAGCGTGCGAGGGGGATAAACCTCCCAGGGTTCATAGAATCATAGAACAACCAGGTTGGAAAAGACCCATCGGATCATCGAGTCCAACCATTCCTATCAAACACTAACCCATGTCCCTCAGCAACTCATCCACACATACCTTAAACCCCTACAGGTGAAGTGACTCAACCCCCTCCCAGGGCAGCCTATTCCACTGCCCAATGACTCTTTCTGGGAAAAACTTCCTCCTAATCTCTAGCCTAAATCTCCCCTGGTGGAGCTTGAGGTCATTCCCTCTCGTCCTGTCCCCTGTCCCTTGGGAGAAGAGCCCAGCTCCCTCCTCTCCACAACTTCCTTTCAGGTAGCTTTAGAGAGCAATGAGGTCTCCCCTCAGCCTCCTCTTCTCCAAGATAACCCCCCCCAGCTCTCTCAGCCGTTCCTCATCAGGCCTGTTCTCCAGCCCCTTCACCAGCTTCACTTCTCTTCTCTGGACTCGCTCCAGAGCCTCAACATCCTTCTTGTGCTGAGGGGCCCAGATCTGAACACAGGATTTTTGAGGAGCAGCCTCACCAGTGCTGAGTCCAGAGGGAGAATCACCTCCCTGGACCTGCTGGTCACACCGTTTCTGATCCAAGCCAGGATGCCATTGGCCTTCTTGGCCACCTGGGCACACTGCTGGCTCATGGTCAGTTGGCTGTCAACCAACCTCCCCAGGTCCCTCTCCTCCTGGCAGCTTTCTAGACAGAGTCCTCACTGGCTCTATTGGCTTTAGCCCCCTTTGTGCTCCCAGCACTATGTAAGAAAAATGCCACAGAATCATAGAATCATTGAACAACCAGGTTGGAAAAGACCCATTGGATCATCGAGTCCAACCATTCCTATCAAACACTAAACCAAGTCCCTCAAGACCTCATCCACCCGTCCCTTAAACACCTCCAGGGAAGGTGAATCAACCACCTCCCTCACAGAAACCAAAGAGAGTCAAAAGGAGTGTGAGTAGATGCCATTCAGTGCCGAGCTCTGCCCTGAGCGAACAGGACTGCATAGCAGCATCTCTTAACAGTGAAGTACCCGAAGAACGTAGCCGAGTTGACCACCTGAGAAGCAATCCTGCCTCTTCCACAAACTTAAAGAAGTTCCTAGTCTTTGGGAAGAGAGACTTTCTAGTCAAGCCAGGAAGTTTCAGGGGCTTTCAAAGCAAAAAACTCTTGTTTATAGCAGCATGGAAGGAACAAGAAGAGAAATTTTTGACATGAGACTGGAGCCACGGACTAGCTGGGTTGATGGAAATCCTGAGATGCTCTTTGGAGGAGGACTAGCTCTGTGCAAGCCACGTTGTACCTGATGGAAACGTGCTGTGCATCAAGGAATTTTGCCTCAAGGAAGGGAGGCAGTGGTGTTGTTTTCCCTTCCTCAACTGCTGCGTGACGCTGCCCCACGTTGTTAGCTTAGCGCTTCTTTCCACCTCAAAATCATCAATATGACACACGTCCTATATTTGTCAACCCTACGCGGTGGAAAGAGGGAAGATGAACCATATTCTAAGTGGAAAAAACATGCTGCGACTTCTCCCTGGGGCACTCGCTGGTTGCAGGTCACCTCATCGAAGGTCTTACCGTAAGGTCGAGTGTCTGCCGGAGCGGGAGATGCTGTTGCCGACAGGCGAAGGCAGATTGCTGCCCCTGTGCAGGTCCTCGATCGATCGGCTCCAGGGTTTGGACTTGTCCATGGAGTTTTCCACGTTGTTCTCCAAGCTTTCAAAGTCAAACCTGTAAAGAAACGGGAATTCCAATGCTGGGTTAGACAGAAAATCAGAGAATCATAGAACAATCAGGTTGGAAGAGACCCACCGGATCATCGAGTCCAACCATTCCAACCAATCTCTAACCCGTGTCCCTCAGCACCTCATCCACCTGCACTTTAAACCCCTCCAGGGAAGGTGAATCAACCTCCTCCCTAGGCAGCCTCTGCCAGTGCCTAACGACCCTTTCTGTGAAGAATTTTTTCCTAATGTCCAGCCTGACCCTCCCCTGGTGGAGCTTGAGGTCATTTCCTCTTGTCCTGTCCCCTGTCCTTTGGGAGAAGAGCCCAGCTCCCTCCTCTCCACAACCTCCTCTCAAGTAGTTGTAAAGAGCAATGAGGTCTCCTCTCAGCCTCCTCTTCTCCAGGATAAACACCCCCAGGCCCCTCAGCCACTCCTCATAACACTTGTTCTCCAAAAATCATTTCATTTGGTCCCAAAAGATTTCAAAAAGAAAGGAAGAAAGGGAAACAGGCCAAGTTGACTTCTGCTGCCATTCAGCATGAACTTCAAGAGCACAGGGCAGCAAATATGGACCTTGAAGAGCTACCTAGTGTTGTCCTTCAACACCCCATCTCGATCTCTTGCAGCTCAGAACCGTTCCCCTTGTCCTGTCCCTGCGCTCCCTGATCCAGAGCTGCTCCTCAGCTTTCCTGGAGCCCCTTTCAGCACTGGAAGCTTCTCTGAGGTCTCCTCATACCCTTCTCTTCTCCAGGCTGAACAGCCCCAGCTCTCTCAGCCTGTCCTCTTACAGGAGGTTCTCCAGCCCTCGGATCATCTCCGTGGCCTCCTCTGGACTCACTCCACCAGCTCCACGTCCTCCCTGTGCCGAGGACTTACCACATTTTACAGATTTTCCCTGATTTCTGACTCCTTGTCCATTTTACTGCTGTTTCGAGCAGAAACTGGTTGTTCCCCTTACAGCTTTTGAGGTTATTACTCATGTTTACCACGTTAGGGGGGAGAAGTCAGCAATCTCGCACACATTTCTATGATTTTAGGAAGAAAGCCTTTATCCAAACACTTCTTTCTGCTGTGCGGTTTTTTCCAGCAGTAGTAACATTTTAAAGCATATAATTTCCCTTCATTAATTTTAGTGGACATGGGTTAGTGTTTGATAGGAATGGTTGGATTCGATGATCCGATGGGTCTCTTCCAACCTGGTTCTTCTATGATTCTATGATTCTATGATGGGCAGACGTCCAATAGCATCTTGTCCAAAAATAAAATACTAGCTTTACTCAGCTTGAGTCCCCGACGACAACAGCATCTTTAACCACTTCTATGCAGAGCTACAGACTGGGAGAAGTCTGGCTGGAAAACTGCCAGGAGGAGAGGGACCTGGGGGTGTTGGTCAACAGCGACTGACCATGAGCCAGTAGTGTGCCCAGGTGGCCAAGAAGGCCAATACCATCCTGGCTTGGATCAGAAATGGTGTGACCAGCAGGGCCAGGGAGGTGATTCTCCCTCTGTACTCAGCACTGGTGAGACTGCTCCTTGAATATTGTGTCCAGTTGTGGGCCCCTCAGCACAAGAAGGATGTTGAGGCTCTGGAGCAAGTCCAGAGAAGAGCAACAAAGCTGGTGAAGGGGCTGGAGAACAGGCCCTATGAGGAGCGTCTGAGAGAGCTGGGGGTGTTTAGCCTCGAGAAGAGGAGGCTGAGAGGAGACCTCATTACTCTCTCCAACTACCTGAAAGGAGGTTGGAGAGAGGAGAGAGCTGTGCTCTTCTCCCAAGGGACAGGGGACAGGACGAGAGGGAATGTCCTCAAGCTCCACCAGGGGAGATTTAGGCTGGAGATTAGGAGGAGGTTTTTCACGGAAAGGGTGATTGGGCATTGGAATAGGCTGCCCAGGGAGGTGGTTGATTCACCTTCCCTGGAGGGGTTTAAGGGATGAGTGGATGAGGTCTTGAGGGACATGGTTTAGTGTTAGATAGGGATGGTTGGACTAGAACATCCGATGGGTCCCTTCCAACCTGGTTGTTCTGTGATTCTGTGGCTCCTAACAAACCAGCTGTCGGAACAGCAAAAGCCTCATTTGCAGCCTTCCCAATATGCAGAATCACCAAAAAAATCCCTCCTTGTTGTCTTGCAGCACATTTGCTGCACAGGGTGTCGACAGCTCAGCCTATCAGGAGCCCTGTGAGCAGCAGTTCAAGTGTGGACATTGTTATGAACACTTGTCAGCAGCATCGTGATTCCTTGGGGACAGGTTCTAAGTGCAAATCTATTTCTAAGGGAGTCTACATGGTTCTGCATGACAGGACAGGACAAGAGGGAATGGCCTCAAGCTCTGCCAGGGGAGATTTAGGCTAGAGATTAGGAGGAGGTTTTTCCCAGAAAGGGTCATTGGGCATTGGAATAGGCTGCCCAGGGAGGGGGTTGATGCACATTCCCTGGAGGGGTTTAAGGGACAGGTAGATGAGGTGCTGAGGGACATGGGTTAGTGTTTGATAGGAATGGTTGGACTTGATGATCTGATGGGTCTCTTCCAACCTGGTTGTTCTATGATTCTATGATTCTATGCATGCTTGGTGAATGGTTTTGCACAGCACCAGAGGATGACAGAGCTGAAGTATCAGCGAGAAATAATCCTAAGGTCTAAACTTCAAAGAATCATGGAATGGTTTGGGTTGGAATGGACCTCCAAGCCCATCCAGTGCCACCCCTGCCAAGGGCAGGGACACCTCCCACTGCATCAGGGGCTCCAAGCCCCATCCAACCTGCCCTTGAACCCCTCCAGGGATGGGGCAGCCACCCCTGCTCTGGGCAACCTGAGCACTCTCCTCACCCTCACAGCAAAACATTTCTCCTTAAGATCTCATCTCAATCTCCCCTCTCGCAGCTCAAAACTGTTCCCCTCATCCTGTCCCTTCACTACCTGATCCAGAGCCCCTCCCCAGCTTTCCTGCAACCCCTTTCAGCACTGGAAGCTGCTCTAAGTTCTCCCCACAGCCTTCTCTCCAGGTTGAACAACCCCAACTCTCTCAGCCTGGCCTCATACAGGAGGTTCTCCAGCCCTCAGATCATCTCTGTGGCCTCCTCTGGACTTGCTCCAACAGCTCCATGTCCTCCCTGTGCTGAGGACTCCAGAACTGGATGCAGGGCTCTAGGTGGGGGTTTAGGCTCTTTGCAAAGCAGCATGTTCTGACCCCACATATTTGGTCCAAAACTGCTATTTTTTCTGCTCTAAGCTATGGTTAGACTTGATGATCCAAGAGGTCTTTTCTGATTCATCTTCCCTGGAGGGGTTTAAGGGACGGGTGGACAAGGTACTGAGAGACATGGGTTAGTGTTTGATAGGAAAGGTTAGACTCGATGATCCGGTGGGTCTCTTCCAACCTGGTTGTTCTATGATTCTATGACTATATGTACACAGTGTTGTTCCGAGCTACCACCAGGAATGTTCTGCTGAGCATCACGTCCAGCATCTGCCTCTCGTGCTCTGCAGAGGGAGCAGGATTCCTGCTTTGCCTCCCGAGCCCAGCGAGTCCCAGGCGCCTCTCACTTACGTGACTGCATACTGTGCAAACGACAAGTACTCCACCAGCACGTCCAGCCCTTTGTTCTCTTCGTTCAGGAACTCCCTGACCCACCTGTGAGAAAAATCAGTAGACATCACATCATTTCATAGAATCATAGAATCATAGAACAACCAGGTTGGAAGAGACCCATCGGATCATCTAGTCCAACCATTCCTATCAAACACTAACCCAAGTCCCTCAAGACCTCATCCACCTGCGCCTTAACCCCCTTTCTCTCCTTGTGAGAGGAACGAGGGGAAAATCCAGTGCGGGAAAGGTTGCGCTTGCTCAGCAATGCTTTTTAAGAGAAGTTTTTAAAATTGCAAATTATTATTACTATAATAACTTGAAAATAGAGTCCGTTAGAGGACTTCGCAAATGCAACCAGCTTTTTTTACAGAATTATTGAATGGTTTGGCTTGGAAGGGACCTCAAAGCCCATCCAGTCCCACCCCTGCCCTGGGCAGGGACACCTCCCACTGGATCAGAAGCTCCACACTGACCCTTCACCGAGCCCTCCAGGCTTGATCCATCAAGTGCTATTGGTGCTTGGCACGCAAGGAGATATTCTCTCATCAACATCCATTAGGAGACGATAAAGACAAAATCTTAGAGCAAAAGGCGTCAGGGATGCTTACCCAATGTGATTTGTCCTTAAAGAAATTTCCAGTTCTCGGAGCACTTGAGTAGACTCTTGGACTCGCCTTCTGAATTTCTGTAATGGAGTGAGCAGGCAGAAATACCAATTAGCCTCATGCGATGCTATTAACCATATCAACATCTCATGCAGTGCGGACTGAATAAATAAAACATTAAGGTTAACCGAGAACCTCTCTAAATGCGGCAACAGCCTGTCGGGCAGGCAGCAAAAAACTGTGCAGAAAAATAATGGTTGTTCCTATTCAAGTTTTGGAGATCTTAGGATTAAGAATCGTAGAATCACAGAATCCCTAGGTTGGAAAAGACCTTGGAGATCATCATAGAATCACGAGGTTGGAAGAGACTCATCGGATCATTGAGTCCAACCATTCCCATCAAACACTAAACCAAGTCCCTCAGGACCTCGTCCACCCGTCCCTTAACACCTTCAGGGAAGGTGATTCAACCCCCTCCCTGGGCAGCCTATTCCAATGCCCAATGACCCTTTCCATGAAAAACTTCCTCCTAATCTCCAGCCTAAATCTCCCTTGGTGGAGCTTGAGGTCATTCCCTCTCGTCCTGTCCCCTGTCCCTTGGGAGAAGAGCCCAGCTCCCTCCTCTCCACAACCTCCTTTCAGGGAGTTGTAGAGAGCAATGAGGTCTCCCCTCAGCCTCCTCTTCTCCAGGATAAACAACCCCAGGTCCCTCAGCCTCTCCTCATAACCCTTGTTCTCCAGCCCCTTCTCCAGCTCCGTTCCCTTCTCTGGACGTGCTCCAGCCCTTCAATGTCCTTCATGGAGCGAGGGCCCCAGACCTGCCCCCAGGATTCCAGGTGTGGCTCCAGCAGTGCTGAGTTCAGGGGCACAATCACTCCCCGGGTCCTGCTGCCCACACTCTTTCTGATATAAGCCGAGAATAAAACTAAAAGAAAACGAAATGCCTGCAGATAGATAAACATTTCTTTCCAACATGAGCTTTGGTTTAGTATCAAACTCTCTGTTGAGAACTCCCCTCTCAGCCTGGTGCTTCCATCTCGCTTGCACAACTTGACGCCCACACCAGGCATCTGCCGCGATCCCTGTGTCATCATCAAACCTGCAACTTCGAGCGATAATAAAACACAAGGGCTGCCATCTGCAAGCTTTAATTAGCCGTGCACGCTACTTACTCGTGCTGGGAAAAGGCTGTAAAATAGCAGAAATAAAACACAGAGCAGAAAGGAGATGAGGTTTGGTGTCATCTCCATGCACGAGGAGAAAGGGTGACTTGTTTAAACGTCCTTGGGACATGATGAGAGCCCTTTCATAGAATCATAGAATAACCAGGTTGGAAGGGACCCATTGGATCTTCTAGTCCAACCATTCCTATCAAACACTAAGCCAAGTCCCTCAAGACCTCATCCACCTGTGCCTTAAACCCCTCCAGGGAAGGTGACTCAACCACCTCCCTGGGCAGCCTATTCCAATGCCCAATGACCCTCTGTGTGAAGAACTTCCCCCTAATCTCCAGCCTAAATCTCCCCTGGTGGAGCTTGAGGACATTCCCTCTTGTCCTGTCCCCTGTCCCTTGGGAGAAGAGCCCAGCTCCCTCCTCTCTACAACCTCCCTTCAGGTAGCTGTAGAGAGTAATGAGGTCTCCTCTCATGGCTCCAATTAGGCCTGTATCCATGTTCAGGATTGGCCTGGCCCAGGCGCAAGACCTTGGCCTTGGTCTTGCTGAACTTCATGAGGCCCTCACAGACCCACCTCTCCAGCCGGTCCAGGTCCCTCTGGGTGGCAATGGAACAAAACAGTCGCATACGTGATTCTGGAGCAGTTGTTTTGCTCAATTGTTTTGCTAAATTTGCTAAATTTGTTTTGCTAAATCCTTACTCGTGACCAAGGTGAACGAGAGCAGAAGAGGATGGACACTGATATCCATCTTAGTGGCCAACGTGGTCATCCCTGATCACACACAGAGACTCGACGTGTTTGGAAAGGGCTTAGGTGAGTCCAAGAGGTAAGCGACGCTGCTGCAGGCTGAATACTCGGGGGGAAAAAAAGGGTTTGTCCCTCATTGCACCACAATAAACACACAATAAAATCGAGGGGACTGCTCGGCAGTTAATAATTCTCCTGAGTTCATTTACGATGGTTGAAACGACGGGATTTACCTCGCCTTGCTGACCTAGGTCAGCAAGGCGAGGTAAATCCCGTCGTTTCAACCATCGTCTGCTTTTTCCAGCAGGGTCTGATCGCACGCTAGTTCATCCCCACCGGCATTGATAGAGCGTTGGCAGGCAGGGTGGGACGGCACAGCAGAGCCCCTGATCCAGTGGGAGGTGTCCCTGCCCATAGCAGGGGGTGCAAGTGGATGGGCTTTGAGGTTCCTTCCGACCCAAACCATTCCACGATGCTACGAAACAGGCTGGATCCATGGGCTGAGTCTAATGGGATGAGGTTTAACATGGCCAAATGGTGGATCCTGCACTTGGGACACAACAACCCTGAGCAGCTACAGACTGGGAGAAGTCTGGCTGGAAACTGCCTGGAGGAGAAGGACCTGGAGGTGTTGGTGACAGTGACTGACCATGAGGCAGCAGTGGCCCAGGTGGCCAAGAAGGCCAACGGCATCTTGGCTTGGATCAGAAATGGTGTGACCAGCAGGGCCAGGGAGGTTCTTCTCCCTCTGGACTCAGCACTGGTGAGACCAAACCTTGAATCCTGTGTTCAGTTGTGGGCCCCTCAGCACAAGAAGGATGTTGAGGCTCTGGAGCGAGTCCGGAGAAGAGCAACGAAGCTGGGGAAAGGGCTGGAGAAGAAGGGGAGCAGCTGAGAGAGCTGGGGGTGTTTATCCTGGAGAAGAGGAGGCTGAGGGGAGACCTCATTACTCTCTGCAACTCCCTGAGAGGAGGTTGTGGAGAGGAGGGAGCTGGGCTCTTCTCCCAAGGGGCAGGGGACAGGACAAGAGGGAATGGCCTCAAGCTCCACCAGGGAAGATTATCAGGCTCGACATAAGTTAAAAATTCTTCACAGAAAGGGTTGTTAGGCCCTGGTAGAGGCTGCCCAGGGAGGGGGTTGAGTCGCCTTCCCTGGAGGAGTTTAAGGGATGGGTGGACGAGGTGCTGAGGGACATGGGTTAGTGTTTGATAGGAATGGTTGGACTCAATGATCCGGTGGGTCTCTTCCAACCTGCTTGTTCTATGATTCTATGATTCTATGAAACAGGCAGTGTGCTCCCACGTGCCCCATACGGGACCAATTTCCCACAGCAGAGAGCAAGGAAGGGCTCATGGAGCCTCCAACCTGCAATTTCTTTCAAACCCTGCCATTTCAACACTTCCATTTCCCCGTTTCACTATTCAGCTCACACAAAAAGCAATCGGTTTCCTGGGAAGAGCCATTCCCACCCCAATCAGAAGCTGAAACGTGTGCTTCGCGGCAGCGTTCGGAGCCACCTTCTCCTGCCCGTGCTGGGAACCAGCAGCAAAACCGCTGACACCCCCTCAATTCCAGCACTAATCCCAGTAATGTGAGCTCTCCCCACTGCACCGCACGTCCCTCCAGAAGTCAATGTGTAAATCTTCTCATCCAGCAGCCCTGGCTGAGGAAAGGCTGCTGCTGAGACGGAATAACACAACAAAGGAGAGGAACTCGCTGGAGTTATTTTTAGTCTCCTTTGGTTTTGTCATTTGTCATGGGACCCCGAGCGGCACCGGGATAAGAAAGGGCTTCAATGTGCGGCCAAACACTCAATGAATTCGAAAAACCCTTCAGGAGAGAAAACACAAAGACCCTTGTTCACCGTTTGATTAAGAAAAAAACCTATAATAAGCAACAGGCAAACGTAAGGGGTCGTGACTCAATGGTTCCCTCCTCCTCGTCACTCCTGACTGAGGCCTCGGACGCACTGGAAGCTCTGGGGTGCCCAGTACCCACCTCTCAGGGGGACAAGGTGCGTCTCTGCCGTGGATGGAGCTGCCCCCAGCCTGGAAGCCCCGTGTCAGGATCTGGATTTTACCGCAGGGCACCAACCTCAGTGAATTGTACCACAACACAGAGCAGTGATTGTTGAGGCCAAGGCCAAGCCAGGCAACGGCAGGATCTGCTTCTGTTATTTTTGTGGAGGCTTTCACAGCTATCGGCACAGGATATGAGCTGATACCCAGAGAGGGTGAACACCAGAGGTTCCTCCAAAGGGGATGGAGCTTTACTGTTAGTCTACAGAGCCAGAGGCCCAGAGGAACAGTGTGGAAATGTATCCTGGCTTGTATCAGAAATGGTGTGACCAGCAGGGCCAGGGAGGTGATTCTCCCTCTGGGTTCAGCACTGGTGAGGCTGCTCCTTGAATCCTGTGTTCAGTTGTGGGCCCCTCAGCACAAGAAGGATGTTGAGGCTCTGGAGCGAGTCCAGAGAAGAGCAACAATGCTGGTGAAGGGGCTGGAGAACAGGCCTTATGAGGAGTGGCTGAGAGAGCTGGGGGTGTTTATCCTGGAGAAGAGGAGGCTGAGGGGAGACCTCATTGCTCTTTACAACTCCCTGAAAGGAGGTTGTGGAGAGGAGGGAGCTGGGCTCTTCTCCCAAGGGACAGGGGACAGGACAAGAGGGAATGGCCTCAAGCTCCACCAGGGGAGGGTCAGGCTGGACATTAGGAAAAAATTCTTCCCAGAAAGGGTCATTGGATGGTGGCAGAGGCTACACAGGGAGGGGCTTGAGTCTCCATCCCTGGAGAGGTTTAAGGGACAGGTGGACGAGGTGCTGAGGGACATGGGTTAGTGTTTGATAGGAATGGTTGGACTCGATGACCCAGTGGGTCTCTTCCAACCTGGTTGCTCTATGAGTCTATGATCACCTTCTAGGGGAAGAACCTTCTCCAAATGTCTGACCGAGCTCTTCCCTGGCATCTTCCTGCCATTCCCTTGGGACTCAAAGTTACTAAAATGAGTTGATTCACACATAAGAGTGACCTTTACTTTGCAATATCTGCTCTCCTTTCCACACCGCAAAAAACACAGGAGCTTTCCAACTCCTTTTTGCCTTCCTCTGCAGTTTGTTCGACCTCTGAGACTCTTTTCGGAGGCTTTTCCAGGGCCCTTTACACAAAGGCAGGAAGGAACCCAGACCCCAGGACCATCCTCGCCTGGAGGAACGAGGGACAGAGGAGAGGAAACAGGACACTCCTCACCTTCCTGGTTACTGCCGGGTCCAGATAGCCCTTCAACTTCTGGATGTACGTGTGGGGAGGATTCTTCACTTGGAATCGTTCCTGCAAAGGATACAAGAACAAACATCAGCCGTTTTATAACACCTTCTGTATTTATTTACTATAGAAAATGCATAAATCATAGGGTTAGGGAGTTACAGAATGGGTTGGGTTGAAAGGGATTTCAAAGCCCATCCAGACCCACCCTCTGCTCATGGGCAGGGACACCTCCCACTGGATCAGGGGCTCCAAGCTCCATCCAACCTGCCCTTGAACCCCTCCAGGAATGAGATCTGGGGGTTCTGGTTGAGAGCAAGCTAGAATCATGGAATCAAAGCACAGTTTGGGTTGGAAGAGACCTCCAAGCCCATCTGGTTCCAAGCCAGAGAGACCTCTCACTGGATCAGGGGTTCCAAGCTCCATCCAACCTGCCCTTGAACCCCTCCAGGAATGAGATCTGGGGGTTCTGGGTGAGACCAAGCTAGAATCATGGAATCAAAGAACAGTTTGGGTTGGAATGGACCTCCAAGCCCATCCCGTTCCAAGCCAGGGACACCTCCCACTGCATCAGGGGCTCCAAGCCCCATCCAACCTGCCCTTGAACCCCTCCAGCGATGGGGCAGCCACCCCTGCTCTGGGCAACCTGCACAGTTTGTATTCTGAGAGCTGCTCGGTTTTCGCTTGCTTTTTGACCAGCGGAAGGTTGTCCCACAACAGCTGCTAGGAAACGCGAGTCGTTCTGCGAGGAGCACACACTGAGGCCAAACCTGCTAAGAGCATTACCAACACTTCTGATACTATTTGCATCTTGGAAGCCTTTTAGACTATTCTGCCCTCTCCCTTGAGGAAAGACCTCATAACAATTTCCTCCTGTAATTTCAGGTTTTGTAACTGCTAGTCGAAACCGCCCTTTTATTAGGTCAGGATGCAATTTTGACTACATTATCTGAAAGCTATTTCATAATGACGAGGACGCCGCTGCCCAGTTACCAGAACACGCCGGCTGAACAGCAAAACCTCGTTCCTGTTATTATCTCGCTGTAAAAAAAGTAATTCATCATGGTCAGGAGTTAAAAATGAACCAAAAAGTCTACATCAGCTCTGAGGAGGAAGAGCTCTGCGAGATGGAGAGCAGACACTTTGTTCCTCTTTTACAAACGGATTTTTTTTTCACATGTGCCTTCTCGTGTGGAGATAATACCAAGTCTTGGAAGTGGCATCTCCTTTTTCATAGCTTCATGGAACGGTCTGGGTTGGAAGGGACCTCCAAGCCCATCCAGTGCCACCCCTGCCATGGGCAGGGACACCTCCCACTGCATCAGGGGCTCCAAGCCCCATCCAACCTGCCCTTGAACCCCTCCAGGGATGGGGCAGCCACCCCTGCTCAGGGCAACCTGGGTCAGGGCCTCCTCACCCTCCTCATAAAGAATTTCTTCCTAAAGTCTAATCTAAACCTTTCCCCTTCCAATTTAAAGCCATTCCTCCTCATTTTATCACTCCAGGCCCTTGGAAAAAGCCCCTCCCCAGCTTTCCTGGAGCCCCTTTCAGTGCTGGAAGCTGCTCTAAGGTCTCCTCGGAGCCTTCTCTTCTCCAGCCTGAACAACCCAAACTCTCTCAGCCTGTCCTCACAGCAGAGCTGCTCCAGCCCTTGGATCATCTCTCAACTTTCTACATCATTGCAGATGCAAAATGCAATATTTGGTCATCAAGTGGCACAGCGACACCACTTCCATCCCAATGATGTTTAGCAGAGAAGGAGTCGGTTATCCAAGCATCACAGCATCTCTGGAGCTAACATAAAACTGTCGAAGGGGAAAACAAGAAACAGTGCTGGTCTCTGAGGTCCCGATACCTCTGTCACTCTTTCCCAGGGTGCTCTGGGCCAGGTTCTCATTCCCAGCAAGGTGCTTTTCTCGTCTGCCAGTGCCAAGACGTTTTAAATGGGTTCATGGATGGAAACTGCTTCTAAATAACTTATATTTATGCCCACGGGAAAGACACAGTATCATAGAATCATAGAATCATAGAATCATAGAACAACCAGGCTGGAAGAGACCCATCGGATCATCGAGTCCAACCATTCCTGTCAAACACTAACCCATGTCCCTCACAACCTCATCTACCTGTGCCTTAAACCCCTCCAGGGAAGGGGAATCAACCACCTCCCTGGGCAGCCCTAATCCGATCTAAACCTCCCCTGGTGCATCTTGAGGCCTTTTCCTCTCATCCCATCCCTTGTTCCTCAGGGGAGAGCCCAGCTCCCTCCTCTCCACAACCTCCTTTCAGGGAGTTGGAGAGAGTAATGAGGTCTCCTCTCAGCCTCCTCTTCTCCAGGATAAACACCCCCAGCTCTCTCAGACGCTCCTCATAAGGCCTGTTCTCCAGCCCCTTCACCAGCTTCATGGCTCTTGTCTGGACTCACTCCAGAGCCTCAACATCCTTCTTGTGCTGAGGGGCCCACAACTCAACACAGGATTCAAGGAGCAGTCTCACCAGTGCTGAGTCCAGAGGGAGAATCACCTCCCTGGCCCTGCTGGTCACATCATTTCTGATCCAAGTCAAGATGCCATTGGCCTTCTTGGCCACCTGGGCACACTGTTGGCTCATGGTCAGTCGCTGTCGACCAACACCCCCAGGTCCCTCTCCTCCTGGCAGCTTTCTAGACAGACTTCTCCCAGTCTGGAGCTCTGCATAGGGTTGTTGTGCCCCAAGTGCAGGACCCGGCATTTGGCCGTGTTAAACCTCATCCCATTGGACTCTGCCCACGGATCCAGTCTGTTCAGATCCATTTGTAGAGCCTCCAGCAGATCCACACTTCCACCCAGCTTAGTGCCATCTGCAAACTTGCTAAGGGTACCTTCAATGCCTTCATCCAGGTCATTGATGAAAACACTGAATAGGGCTGGATGCAGCACTGAGCCCTGGGGAACACCACTTGTCACTGGCCTCCAGCTGGAGTAAACTCCATTTCCCACCACTCTCTGGGCCCGGCCATCCAGCCAGTTTTCTACCCAGGAGAGTGTGCGCCTCTCCAGGCCATAGGCTGACAGTTTCCATAGCAGAATACTGTGAGAGTTGCGTTAAATGCCATAAATAATGAGTTAAAAACTCTTGCTTCTCCCCATCTGCTCCTCCTTTCCGCTTTTGGCAACCTGCAATCGCTCACCGGCCAAATCTGCTCTCAAAATAAGAATTTCTGCAGCGAGGGGTGTAACGGCCTTTGAACGAGGAGGTTGGGGATTTTCACCACACACATACAGACTTTAAAAAACCCTCCCGGGGTCTCCAAACCTTGCTGTGGAACCAGAACAAGGCAGTGGGTGACACCACAACAGGGACACGGTGCCTTCCCCTCCCCAGAACTGGGTCCTTCAGACACAACAACATTCATAAATCCTGATGAAAATTATTTTATCTCTGCTATGTGACTCGTATGGGCACCAACGCCGTCTCCAGCCCTGAGAGGAGAAAGGGCAAGGAGCAGGAATAACACGACCCTGTCCTTGTCAGTTACCTAGAAAACAAAGCGAATTCACTGGGGGTCTACGAGAAAGCTGGGGAGAGGCTTTTTCCACAGGCTTGGAGTGATAGGATGAGGAAAAATGCCTTTAAATTTTAAGGGGGAAGACTTAGATTGGACCTTAGGAAGAAATCTTCATGCTGAGGGTGAGGAGGCCCTGGCCTTGGCTGCCCAGAGCAGGGGTGGCTGCCCCATCCCTGGAGGGGTTCAAGGGCAGGTTGGATGGGCTTGGAGCCCCTGATCCAGTGGGAGGTGTCCCTGCCCATGGCAGGGGTGGCACTGGATCAGCTTTGAGATCCCTTCCAAGCCAAACCAGTCCATGATTCAGATTTCCCCAGGATAAAAGGCCCTTTCTTGCTTGGAAAACTGCTACAAGCCAGAAGGACACACAAGGGCAGAGAAGCCCATGCAAGGAGCTGGCAGCACCAGGCCAAGGAACAGCAGGATGACCTGGGCCCCCAGCACCTCCCTTTAGGGTAATAAATCATAGAATCATAGAACTATAGAATCATAGAACAACCAGTTTGGAAGAGACCCATCATCAATTCAACGAGTCCAACCATTCCTATCAAACGCTAAACCAAGTCCCTCAGCACCTCATCTACCCATCCCTTAAACCCCTCCAGGGAAGGGGAATCAACCACCTCCCTGGGCAGCCTATTCCAATGCCCAATGACCCTTTCTGGGAAAAACCTCCTCCTAATCTCTAGCCTAAATCTCCCCTGATGGAGCTTGAGGCCATTCCCTCTTGTCCCGTCCCCTGTCACTTGGGAGAAGAGCCCAGCTCACTCTTCTCCACAACCTCCTTTCAGGTAGTTGTAGAGAGTAATGAGGTCTCCTCTCAGCCTCTTCTTCTCTAGGCTAAAAAATGCTGAGAATCGAAGGAAAACGCTTGGAGAGGGAGCACAACACAGCTCCTGTGTTGCTTCGATCAGCAGCCACCAGGATTAGCACTTCCTTTTCTGACGGGTCCCAAAAAAGGGGGGCTGGAGGGGCTCCACTTCAGCAGCAAAGAGGAACTGCTGGATTTCTGCATTCCTCCTCCCTGTGATCCCATGAAGAACTCAACACATCTCTGGTTCACCCCAACCTGGAAAACGTATTAATTCCATAACCAGGAAATTGCAGCTTTTCCAGTGATCTTTTGCTTCCGAAAACATTCAGGACGTTTTCTGCATTAGAGACATCTGTTATTAGCATCATTATTATTGCCCTCGCTGACTTAATTCATTCCTAAGATTCATTCACATTAGGCAAGAAGAGCGCACCCGACTCTGAACCCAGGGTTGTCAGGCATCCTACGAGGTGGAATGGTTGGACTCGATGATCCAGTGGGTCTCTTCCAACCTGGTGATGCTGTGATTCTATGAGTCATAGAATCATAGAAACATAGAATCACCAGGTTGGAAGAGACCCATTGGATCATCGAGTCCAACCATTCCTATCAAACACTAAACCAAGTCCCTCAAGACCTCATCCACCCGTCCCTTAAACACCTCCAGGGAAGGTGAATCAACCACCTCCCTGGGCAGCCTATTCCAATACCCAATGACCCTTTCCGTGAAAAACTTCCTCCTAATCTCTAGCCTAAATCTCCCCTGGTGGAGCTTGAGGCCATTCCCTCTCGTCCTGTCCCCTGTCCCTTGGGAGAAGAGCCCAGCTCCCTCCTCTCCACAACCTCCTTTCAGGGAGTTGTAGAGAGTAATGAGGTCTCCTCTCAGCCTCCTCTTCTCCAGGCTAAACAACCCCAGCTCTCTCTCAGACACTCCTCTTGGATGTAAACCATACAATTTTCATCTCTGAATTCATTATCTCCCCCACACACCCCTTCAGCGCCTCCAAAGGTGAGGACAGTGTTGCCCCTGCGACAATTTGCCATTAGAGGGCAATGAAGAACTCTGCGAGATGTCCCCAACCTTGTAGCCTCTTCCTTCCACAACACCTGGAGAGACCTGGAGAACACCCAAGGGTTGACTCAACAGGCCAGAAAAGTGCATCCTCTTCCCTGGATCAGGCATCCCTCTTGCCTAGATCTTTCCCAGCACTCGGCTGTGGCCTGGCCAGGTGCACACTCTCCTGTGTGGAAAACTGGTTGGCTGGAGGGCCCAGAGAGTCGTGGGAAATGGAGTTAACTCAAGCTGGAGGGCAGGGACAAGTGGTGTCCCCAGGGCTCAGTGCTGGGTCCAACCCTGTTCAGTGTCTTCATCAATGACCTGGATGAAGGCATCAAGTGATCCCTGAGCAAGTTTGCAGACGACACTTAGCTGGGTGGAAGTGTGGATCTGCTGGAGGGTAGGGAGGCTCCAAAGGGATCTGAACAGGCTGGATCCATGGGCTGAGACCAATGGGATGAGGTTTAACACGGCCAAACGGCAGATCCTGCACTTGGGGCACAATAGCCCTGAGCAGCTCCAGGCTGGGAGAAGTCTGGCTGGAAACTGCCTGGAGGAGAGGGACCTGGGGATGTTGGTTAACAGTGACTGACCATGAGGCAGCAGTGTGCCCAGGTGGCCAAAAAGGCCAATGGCATCTTGGCTTGGATCAGAAACGGTGTGACCAGCAGGGTCAGGGAGGTTCTGCTCCCTCTGGACTCAGCACTGGTGAGACCATTCCATGCTTCTATGATTCTATGATTCTGTCATCACTCATCCTCTGCAAGGTCCCTTCCTAAGCCCCAGGATGCTGCTGATGACACCCCACGGGTGCTCTGGGTGGGATGTTTGCCCAGAGCCCTCCAGCCCACCCTTACCTGGTCACAGATGAGCTCCCACTTCTTCTCGTTGTCGTACTGTCGCAGCAGCCGGGCTTTGTCAGGCGGCAAGTTCATCGCATTCTGTAGAGAAAGAGAAAGAGAAATCATCATCTCAGGCAGAGTAAGACACAAGCAAACCAAGGCACGGTGGCTGCGGTTGCCTTAATTGTTTTATGAGAACCCCTGTTGACAGGATTATTCACAAACATTCCCTCTCGGTGTCATCTGTGGCCCCAAGAGCACCAGTGGATCACAAGGCAGGGCTCAGTGCATTTTGCATCCCACCAGGGGGTAGGAGGAGGTGAGCAACCAGAGCTCAGAACAGCCACATCTACCCCCAGGAGAGGACAGGGTTTCCCTGTGCTGCCACAGCCCAGCAGGCACCTTCCGCCTCAGACTGGTCCCCACGATGGGCACATCCCCTCCCTCATCCCATCTCCCGTGAAACAAAGACTCCGGTTACAGGTTGGGGACTGCAGAACGCCAGGTCTCACCAAACAAGATCTGAAATGCCAGTTCATTTCGTTCCAGCAGCAGGAGATTATTCAGGGTTCTGAATGTCACCAAACGCAGCCTTATCTAGACAATACTATGAATATGGATCCCACAGGATCCTGATGCTGGGCTATGCGCACACACAAAGATAACAATTGAGAGAATCATAGAATCATCAAACAACCAGGTTGGAAGAGACCCATCAGATCATCGAGTCCAACAGTTCCTATCAGACACTAACCCATGTCCCTCAGCACCTCGTCCACCCATCCCTTAAACCCCTCCAGGGAAGGTGAATCAACCACCTCCCTGGGCAGCCTCTGACACTGCCCAAAGAACCTTTCTGTGAAGAATTTTTTCCTAATGTCCAGCCTGAACCTCCCCTGGTGGAGCTTGAGGCCATTCCCTCTTGTCCTGTCCCCTGCCCCTTGGGAGAAGAGGCCACCTCCCTCCTCTCCACAACCTCCTCTCAGGGAGTTGGAGAGAGCAAGGAGGTCTCTCCTCAGCCTCCTCTTCTCCAGGATAAACACCCCCAGCTCTCTCAGACGCTCCTCTTCTTCTCCAGCCCCTTCCCCAGCTTCATTGCTCTTCTCTGGACTCGGCTCCAGAGCCTCAACATCCTTCTTATGCTGAGGGGCCCACAACTGAACACAGGATTTGAGGAGCAGCCTCACCAGTGCTGAGTACAGAGGGAGAAGAACCTCCTTGGACCTGCTGGTCACACCGTTTCTGATCCAAGCCAAGATGCCATTGGCCTTCTTGGCCACCTGGGCACACTGCTGGCTCATGGTCAGAGACTGTGAACCTGAGTCAGAAGATACCTTCCTGTGGGCAGCTGGTTGGGGTAGGGTGTTGCTGGCTGCCTGCTTGCTCCCAAGGCACTTTTCCAAAGAACTGTGTCTCCAAACGCGTAGCACAACTCTTGGAGAGCCCAGAAACATCTCGAGAGCTTTGCAAACTCCAAGTCTCGAGAGCCTCCCTATCAGCCCAGTGGGTAGCAAGGTGAAGTGGCTGGATGGAAAATCCCTCAGCATCTCCTGGTCTCCAGGAACTCGCTGGCATTCCAAGCCTGGCCTGAGTTATCCCCAGTTAACCCTTTAGGATTACAAGCCTCCGGCAGTCCATCCCAAAGTGCCGCTGGGATGGGAGGAGGGCGCGGACAGGCCCTGTGGCACATGCAGGCAGGTCAGACCGGTGCCGGGCACATCCCCAGCACCAGCAGGAACAACTCTTCCCAGATCCACTTCAAAAAGTATCATGGAATCACTTGGTTGGAAAAGACCTATAAGATCACCGAGTCAAATCACACTTGACCACTGCTAAACCAGATCCCTGAGCATCTCATCTACCCTGGTTCTTAAAGATGGGGATGGGTGGACTCCACCACCTCCCTGCCAGGGCCTGAGAACCCTTTCCATGAAGAAATTTTTCCTGATGTCCAACCTGAACCTGCCCTGGTGCAGCTTGAGGCCACCTCCTCTCATTCTGTCACTTGGGAGAAGAGACCAGCACCCACCTCTTTACAACCTCCTCTCAGGTCATTGTAGACAGTGATGAGGTCTCCCTTCAGCCTCCTTTACTCCAGGTTAAACAGCCCCAGCTCCCTCAGCCGCCTCTCATTCCCGGTGTTCTCCAGCCCCTACCCCAGCTCCGTTCCCTTCTCACAACCAGCCCAGCCGATTCCCCACTCCGCTCACTTCGACCGGCGCTATGAACCCAAAATTTAAAGCTGGTCCCGGGCACCACAACAACAGGGTGAGCTTTGGGGGCTGAAGAAAGCTGGAGGTGTTTAAGGTGCAGGTGGATGAGGTGCTGAGGGACATGGTTTAGAGATAGGTAGGAATGGTTGGACTCCATGATCCAGTGGGTCTCTTCCAACCTGGTGATTCTATGATTCGGTGATTCTATGAAGCAGGGAGGGTGACTGGCCACGAAGTTAAAGCTTTCCAGGACTGTTTCTGGCTGCCTGAGTGCCACAGTTTGCCACCAGCCCAGCCCAACCCCCAGGGAAGGAGCCGGAGCCAAGGATGCTCCTGCCCTAGCTCCCTCACAGCTGCACTTTCTGATTTCCCTCTCCCTGGGTTTCCTCACGCAGCCTGCGCTGGGAAGCAGGAGGGCTGGGGTGTGATCCAGGAGCCGCTGTGGCATTCCTACCCGTGGGCTGCGACAGCTGCGGGGAGGCAGGGGCAGCCACCTGCCCTCTGCGAGCCTTAAATGATGCTCAGCACAGGGGTCTCCTTGCCTGAGGGCATCCCCAGACACAGCCACCATCTCCTCTCCCACCGCCGCACCTGCCAGCATCCTCCCCGGAGCACAGAATCATACAATCATAGAACAACCAGGCTGGAAGGGACCCAGCGGATCATCTAGTCCAACCATTCCTATCAAACGCTAAACCAAGTCCCTCAGCACCTCGTCTACCCATCCCTTAAACCCCTCCAGGGAAGGGGAATCAACCCCCTCCCTGGGCAGCCTATTCCAATGCCCAATGACCCTTTCCGTGAAAAACTTCCTCCTAATCTCTAGCCTAAGTGTCCCCTGGCGGAGCCTGAGGCCATTCCCTCTTGTCCTGTCAGTTCAGCAGTCATGGTGGGGTTGGGCTGACGTTTGGATTGGACGAGCTTAGACGTCTTTTCCAACTTTAACAATTCTGTGATTCTATGAGTATTACAGACACTGAGGGACCCCTCTGGTCCCCCTGTACCTCCTGCTCCATGCTGAGCCACTGAGGGAGGGGAGAGAGCGCAGGTTCCCAGCTGATCCCACAATCTGTGGGTTGCAGAGCTGTTTGCTCCCATCCCTCACCTCCTCCCATCCTCCGTCACCCACTCCTGGAATCCCCCCGACTGCTCTGCTGCCGAGATGACTGCTCTGCCTAAAGCTCATTTTCCATCAGATAACGCACACCCTTCCCTTCGCTCATCGGTGCTGTCATGCTGACAGCATTTACAGGCAGCGATCGTATCTGCGCTGGATTCTCCTCTCAGTCTCTCGCCGTCTACCTTATCGGTTCCACCTATCATTTTAAAGGTATTTTTTCCTGGGGCTTCGTCAAGCACCATTCCTTCCCTCTGAGGATGCAAACATATTTCATAGCTGCGCTAAACGTCAGCTGGAGAAAAGCTTCAGTGTTTACCTGCAACACAGCCCTTGCCGAACCCTGATCTTCTTATTCCTAATCAGCTTCCCCCAGCGGGTTGGCTCTCTGACAAGAAACCTGTCTGGAAGCCTTCACCGAATTCAGTCGTGGCAGGAGTTCAGCAGGGCTGAGAGCTCGGAAGAGGGCAAACAAGACCGAGGCAGCAGGTTCCAGTGATCTCATTTGGAAATGAATTCAATCTGATCTCATTCTGAAACGCAGACTCCTCCGTTCCGCGTCGCTTTTGCTCTACACAACCACATCATGTGTTCCAACTCAGTTCAGCTGCCCTGCCCTGGTCCAGCAGGGAACATCACTGAGGAGCACACTGTGTCAGACTTGTATGAGAAATGGTGTGACCAGCAGAGCCAGGGAGGTTATTCTTCCTCTGTAGTCAGCACTGGTGAGGCCTCTCCTTGAATCCTGTGTTGAGTTGTGGGCCCCTCACCACAAGAAGGATGTTGAGGCTCTGGAGTGAGTCCAGAGAAGAGTAACAAAGCTGGGGAAGGGGCTGGAGAACAGGCCCTATGAGGAGCGGCTGAGAGAGCTGGGGGTGTTTATCCTGGAGAAGAGGAGGCTGAGGAGAGACCTCCTTGCTCTCTCCAACTCCCTGAGAGGAGGTTGTGGAGAGGAGGGAGCTGGGCTCTTCTCCCAAGTGACAGGGGACAGGACAAGAGGGAATGGCCTCAAGCTCCACCAGGGGAGCTTCAGGCTGGAGATTAGGAGGAAGTTTTTCACACAGAGGGTCATTGGACATTGGAATAGGCTGCCCAGGGAGGGGGTTGATTCACCTTCCCTGGAGGTGTTTAAGGGACAGGTAGATGAGGTCCTCAGGGTCATGGTTTAGTGTTTGATAGGAATGGTTGGACTCGATGATCCGATGGGTCTCTTCCAATCTGGTTGTTCTACGATTCTATGATTCTATGTGTGCGACCAGGTTCCAAACCCAGGTGAGGATTCACACCTACTCACCTCTCGGCAGGGCTTTCAAGCCGTTTGAAACCTGCTTGTGTGCAAGTCTGCTGCCAGGCTGGATGGGGCTTGGAGGCACCTGATTCAGTTTGAGGGGTCCCTGCCCGTGGCCGGGGTTGGGACTGGGTGGCTTGAAGGTCCTTGCTAATCCAAACTGTTACATGATTCCATGACAAACCAGTTTGAAAGGCTTTCTCTGGAAATGCATCCAATTGCACTCTTTTACTGGATGCTTTCGCAAGACCTGCTCCCTCACAGCCTGAGGCTCTCTGCTTGTTGCGCAGGTTCGTTTCTGCACCACACACATCCTCTCCTTGTCTGTGGGACATCTGCTGAATGGGCTCTCCTGATCCCTCGAGCTCCCTGTCCTTCACCTTGACACTCCCGCAGGCTCCAGGCAGATCATAGAATCATAGAACAACCAGGTTGGAAGGGACCCATCGGATCATCGAGTCCAACCATTCCCATCAAACACTAAACCAAGCCCCTCAAGACCTCATCTACCTGTGCCTTAAACCCCTCCAGGGAAGGTGACTCAACCCCCTCCCTGGGCAGCCTATTCCAATGCCCAATGACCCAATGTCCAGGCACAACTGACCCCACTCAACAGACACTTCCATCAATAGTTTTGGTGGTTGCACCAAATAACCCTTATTTTTTTGTACAAGACAACGTGGGCATAGATTGTATAGAATCAAAGAATCGTGAAATCACCAGGATGGAAGAGACCCACTGGATCATCAAGTCCAACCACTCCTATCAAACACTAACCCATGTCTCTCAGCACCTCGTCCACCCATCCCTTAAACCCCTCCAGGAAAGGTGAATCAACCCCCTCCGGACTTGGGATGCGGTAAAAGGAAGTGGAAAGCAAAAGGAATCAGGTTTAGGTTTATGGTGGAGCTGCTGACCTGGATGTTTCCAGTCTCGGTTGAGAAATGGAGGGAATGAGACGTACTGGATTCTGGGAAAAAAATTACCCTTTGCTCCCCAAAAGGAGCAGAGAGCCTTGAGGAAACTCAGAATGAAGCTACAAAGAGCTCAGAACACAACTCTTCCGCGTCTGAAGGGTAGAGATGGCACCAGGGGGAACATCATTGGGGGGTTTCTCTAAAACCTGAATTAAATCCTAGAACAACCAAGTCAGATCATCGAGTCCAACCATTCCTATCAAACACTAACCCATGTCCCTCAGCACCTCCTCCACCCATCCCTTAAACCCCTCCAGGGAAGGCGAATCAACCCCCTCCCTGGGCAGCCAGTTCCGATGCCCAATAACACTGTTCTTCAGCTCTTTTGACTGTTAACAACCGTTCCCAGCTGGAAAACTAGTTCCTACACCATTATATTTTTATTTAAGTGGGAAGCGATATTATTTTCTTTACGTTTATGCATGGCACGATACCAACTGGCTCTCGAAACCCAACGTAATTGCCTAACGTTTCGCTGTTGCATCGGTGGCTACTGAATTGGCTGGCTCGGTCGTACCGGTTGCAATAGTTTTGACTCGAGTCACAACTCACCAGATCCATTAAGAACGTGGATTTCTCGTTCTCCGTGGATCAGTGAAATGACTCACCAAAGTCTCCTGGGCGCTTCCAGCCCTTACCATGATGAGCTTCACATACACGTTAGTGTTTTTTTAGTTAACTACAGGTTTACGACCTCTAGTTTTAAATTCCACCTTCACCTTAGAATTCCTGCTACCACTTGTCGCTTGGGAGAAGGAGCAAGGAGCTCTCTTCCTGGAGCTTCACAGCGTTAGAAATGAGCTTACTTTCCACACCATACTGGACTTCAGGAAAGCCTTTGACACAGTTTCTCCCAGCATTCTGCTACGGAAACCGTCAGCCTCTGGCCTGGACAGGCGCACACTCTCCTGGGTAGAAAACTGGCTGGATGGTCAGGCCCAGAGAGTGGTGGGAACTGGAGTGAAATCCAGCTGGAGGTCAGTGACAAGTGGGGTTCCCCAGGGCTCAGTGCTGGGTCCAGCCCTGTTCAATGTCTTCATCAACGACCTGAATGAAGGCATCGAGTGCTCCCTGAGCAAGTTTGCAGATGACACTAAGCTGGGTGGAAGTGTGGATCTGCTGCAGGGTAGGGAGGCTCCAAAGGGATAGAAACACGTTGGATCCATGGGCTGAGACCAATGGGATGAGGTTTAACACGGCCAAATGGCGGGTCCTGCACTTGGGGCACAACAACCCTATGCAGAGCTACAGAGTGGGAGAAGTCTGTCTAGAAAGCTGCCAGGAGGAGAGGGACCTGGGGGTGTGGGTCGACAGTGACTGACCATGAGGCAGCAGTGTGCCCAGGTGGCCAGGAAGGCCAACGGTATCCTGGCTTGGATCAGACACAGTGTGACCAGCAGGGCCAGGGAGTTGCTTCTCCCTCTGGACTCAGCACTGGTGAGGCTGCTCCTTGAATCCTGTGTTGAGTTGTGGGCCCCTCAGCACAAGAAGGATGTTGAGGCTCTGGAGTGAGTCCAGAGAAGAGAAGTGAAGCTGAGGAAGGGGCTGGAGAACAGGCCTTATGAGGAACGTCTGAGAGAGCTGGGGGTGTTTATCCTGGAGAAGAGGAGGCTGAGGGGAGACCTCATTGCTCTCTACAACTACCTGAAAGGAGGTTGTGGAGAGGAGGGAGCTGGGCTCTTCTCCCAAGGGACAGGGGACAGGACGAGAGGGAATGGCCTCAAGCTCTGCCAGGGGAGATTTAGGCTAGAGATTAGGAGGAAGTTTTTCACACTGAGTGTGACTGAGCATTGGAATAGGCTGCCCAGAGAGGGGGTTGATTCCCCTTCCCTGGAGGTGTTTAAGGGAAGGGTGGATGAGGTCTTGGGGGACTTGGTTTAGTGTTTGATAGGAATGGTTGGACTAGAGGATCCAATGGGTCCCTTCCAGCCTGGTTGTTCTATACTGCGAATTTCCTCCACGTCCCATCGCTTCGAGGACTGAGAAGATAAAAAAAGCAAACCTGTGACACATCATGCCACCTCGACGCCTGCAAGGCAACACGAAATCGGGGCACATCACCGCTCTACAGCCTCCAAGGGAGGTTTCTGACTCCTCAGAAACACCTACAAACACACATCTGGAGCACCAGGCTCAGACTTCACCCCAGCCACAGCCCAGACGGCATTGCGCTGTCTCCAAGGCCCCGTTCCCAATCGGATTTTGGCTCCGAAACCACATAACTTCTCTTTTTCCCCACAAATTCCGAAGTTATTCACGTCTGCTGCTCGGCGCCAAATAACATAGGTAAGGTTTCCACTCCGTTTGCTCCAGGTTGGCACCACAACGCTAGGACTTCTATTAATCGCAGTAGCAGATGGAAAACGGGGAGGGGAATACAAGCAGACCTACGAAATATTAGATTGCTTCGGAATTAAAAATAAAACCACCAGCACATCAAGGAAAGATACGTATTTTTAACCTACGAAACAAAGCCCAGCTCCATCCCAACTGGCAGCCCCGACAGCGTCTCCGAAGCACAGGGCCAGATGACTCAGTACCGATGCTGCGTCCCAGGGCGAGTCGGGATGCAGCCTTGTCCCGAGGAGATGATTTCACCCCTCTCAGCGTGACAGCCAGAAAAACACTGCTGCCCGTGCAGCCTCCTCTTAGAGAACCTCCTCCTCTCACAGAACCGCTGAGGTTGGAAAAGAACTCTCAGCTCATCCAGTCCAGCCATGAGCCCAACCTCACCGTGCCTGCTGAACCATGGCCCTAAGTGCCACGGCCACGTCATTTTTGATGCCCCAGCCTCAGATTTGCAACTCTTCTGGCCACGAGCAGCCAGAGAAAAACACGACGAAGAGTGCTGACATCCCAGCACAACCCCCTCCCTGGGCAGCCACTGCCCAGCAACCCTTTCTGTGAAAAACTTCCTCCTAATCTCTAGCCTAAATCTCCCCTGGTGGAGCTTGAGGCCATTCCCTCTTGTCCTGTCTCCTGTCTCTTGGGAGAAGAGCCCAGCTCCCTCCTCTCCACAACCTCCTTTCAGGGAGTTATAGAGAGCAATGAGGTCTCCCCTCAGCCTCCTCCTCTCCAGGATAAACACCCCCAGCTCTCTCAGCCATTCCTCATAGGTTCCGTTCTCCAGCCCCTTCACCAGCTTCATGGCTCTTCTCTGGACTCGCTCCAGAGCCTCAACATCCTTCTTGTGCTGAGGGGCTCAGAACTGAACACAGGATTCAAGGAGCGGCCTCACCAGTGCTGAGTACAGAGGAAGAATCACCTCCCTGGCCCTGCTGGTCACACCATTTCTGATCCAAGCCAAGATGCCATTGGCCAAGATCCAAGCCACCTTGGCCACCTGGGCACACTGTTGGCTCACGGCTGTCGACCAACACCCCCAGGTCCCTCTCCTCCTGGCAGTTTTCCAGCCAGACTTCTCCCAGTCTGTAGCTCTGCATAGGGTTGTTGCGCCCCAAGTGCAGGACCCGACATTTGACCATGTTAAACCTCATCCCATTGGACTCAGCCCATGGATCCAGCCTGTTTAGGTCCCTTTGCAGAGCCTCCCTACCCTCCAGCAGATCCACACTTCCACACAGCTTAGTGTCATCTGCAAACTTGCTAAGGGGGGGATAGGAATGGTTGGTCTCACTCGCCATGGCTGGAAGAAGCTCAGCTCACAGTTCAACTCAGGAGAAGCCTCCCCTCGTCCCATCCCTCACCTTGCCCTGAAGGGAAAGAAAGAAAAAAAGTCAATTCCTAACTTCAGTAGCTGCCTACTAAAACAACCCTCGATGGTTTTGGAGAGCATTTCGATTCAATTCCAGGAGCTGGGTTCTAAAAGAGCCCTTGATAATCTTCTACGATATTAAAACTTAACTTTTTGCAATTTTCTGTGCTACTTAACTTCCCCGTCCTGCTCCGGGGTGTTTATTTAGGAAAGTGAGAGGCAAGGAAGTCATCCCAAGTTTGTGGACTTCGCGAGGGATCCAAGCTAGGCTGAAATTAAATGTACTCATTGTTCTAATCCACCTTTTTAGAGTTTTTTTTTTTTATTATTAAACTGGTCTTTGATCTAAAAATACTCACTGCACGAGTCCTTTCCCCTAAAGCCAGCCTGGCACTGCAGGGAGAGGATCACACAGGGCTGCAGCGTCCCCGCTCCGAGGACACCGCGCACAGAATCACAGAATCATAGAACAACCAGGTTGGAAGAGACCCATCGGGTCATCAAGTCCAACCATTCCTATCAAACACTAACCCATGTCCCTCAGCACCTCATCCACCCGTCCCTTAAACACCTCCAGGGAAGGGGAATCAACCCCCTCCCTGGGCAGCCTATTCCAATGCCCAATGACCCTTTCCGTGAAAAACTTCCTCCTAATCTCCAGCCTAAATCTCCCCTGGCGGAGCTTGAGGCCATTCCCTCTTGTCCTGTCCCCTGTCCCTTGGGAGAAGAGCCCAGCTCCCTCCTCTCCTGGGGTTAAAACTGAACCCAGGATTTGACGTGAAGCATCATCAGCACTGAGTCCAAGGGTACAATCCCTTCCCTGCTCCCGCTCGCCACCCCATTTCTGATCCAAGCCAGGAAGCTGTTGGCCTTCTTGCCCCCTGGGCCACTGCTGGCTCGTGTTCAGCCACAACTGACCACCACCCCGAGGGTTTTTTCTCCTAGGCAGCTTTCCAGACGCTCTTCCCCAAGCCTGGAGCCGCACAGGGTTGTTGTGGCCGAATTACAGGACTGGCCTGATGCGCTTCGCATTTTGCAAAAGCTGAAACCTCATTAATTCACCACCAAAAAAATAGTTTCGTGCTCCAAAAGCTTCAAAGGCCAACTCGCCCTGACTCACCCAGCTGCAAAGATTGCTCCAAGCAAGCCCCGCGGCTTTATCCACTCATTCAAAGGCTGCTGATAAGACAAACCACAACATCCAGAGTTAGAGCTATTTTAGTGAAATGTCTGAGAAAGTGGCTTTTGAAGAACCAAAGAAGACATGCTATGGGCTGTGCTGTGACTTGCACGGAGCTGTGGTCAGTCTGCGCGATTCCGGCCACTCGGAGTGAGTGTCCTCGCCGTGGGGCAGCCGACAACGGCACCAGGCGTTCACGCTGCGGCACAGGGGACTGGTGGAAGAACTACAGATTAAGCTTTTCAGCAATTCATAGAATCATAGAATCACCAGGTTGGAAGAGACCCATCGGATCTTCTAGTCCAACCATTCCTATCAAACACTAAACCATGTCCCTCAGGACCTCCAGGGAAGGTGAATCAACCACCTCCCTGGGCAGACTGTTCCAATGCCCAATGACCCTTTCCGGGAAAAACTTCCTCCTAATCTCCAGCCTAAATCTCCCCTGGCGGAGCTTGAGGCCATTCCCTCTCGTCCTGTCCCCTGTCACTCGGGAGAAGAGCCCAGCTCCCTCCTCTCCACAACCTCCTTTCAGGGAGTTGGAGAGAGCAATGAGGTCTAACCTCAGCCTCCTCTTCTCCAGGATAAACACCCCCAGCTCTCTCAGCTGCTCCTCATAGGGTCTGTTTTCCAGCCCCTTCACCAGCTTTGTTGCTCTTCTCTGGACTCACTCCAGAGCCTCAACATCCTTCTTGTGCTGAGGGGCCCAGAAATGAACACAGGATTCAAGGAGCAGTCTCACCAGCGCCAAGTACAGAGGGCCTTACAGCTTCTCCAACCCTGTGCAGACACAGGGGCAAAGCCTGAGCACAGAATCATGGAATGGTTTGGGTTGGAAGGGACCTCCAAGCTCATCCAGTGCCACCCCTGCCACGGGCAGGGACACCTCCCACTGCATCAGGAGCTCCAAGCCCCATCCAACCTTGTCTTGAACCCCTCCAGGGATGGAGTAGCCACTGTTCTGTTCAGCCTTTTCCTCTCCAGGTTGAACACCCTAGCCTGTCCTACCAGCAAAGCTGCTCCAGGCCTTGGATCATCTCCGTGGTGTCCTCCGGATTTGCAGAGCTGGATGCTGGCCCCGTATCCCTCACATGTCCCCAAGAACCAGCACCCAACAGAGCAGCACAGAGGCTGCTCGACCATCCCAGCCTGCTCCTCTGCTCCTTTTTAAACAGAGACACCGAAAACAGACAATGAATAAAAACTAAAAGGAAATAAAACCCACACGGCCCCCGCGCTTTAGCTCGAGAGAGGAAACAGGCTGGCACCTTCCCCGACTGATGTTGGTCTAGGAACAAAATCTTCATTTGAATAAACTTGAAGGCCTGAAGAAACCAAGAATAACAAATTAAATCATGGATAAAAAGCCTGGGTCCCTTCCCGGTCCCGGGTTTTCCGTTGTGGATCAATCTCAATGAGGCTTCCTTGCAAAGCCCTGTCTCAGACGGCACCGCTCGGCTCCCGGAGCAGGCAGCAACTCCCCGATCAGGTGCTCAGTGCCCCCTTTGGCACAAAGAACCTCAACTGCCTATTTTTAGTGTTCCCGCAAGTTGCTGAGCTCTCTTCCCCTTGTGGTTGCCCCTCCTGTGCTGCCAGCGAGTCCTGCAACTCACTTTGTGCTGAAAGAATGGAACAGATCATACAATGGTTTGGGTTGGAAGGGACCTCCAAGCCCATCCAGTCCAACACTACTGGCTCAGGGGCTCCAAGCCCCATCCAACCTGCCCTTGAACCCCTCCAGGGATGGGATCTGGGGGTTCTGGTTGATGTTAAGTGAGAATCACAGAGATGATTTGGGTTGGAAGGGACCTCCAAGCCCAACCAGTGCCAACTCTGCCATGGGCAGGGACACCTCCCACTGGCTCAGGGGCTCCAAGCCTCATCCAACCTGCCCTTGAACCCCTCCAGGGATGGGGCAGCCACCTCTGCTCTGGGCAGCCTGTTCCAGGGCCTTCTCACCCTCATAATGAAGGATTTCCTCCTAATATCAGGTCTAACTCTTACCCCATCCAATTTTCAGCCATTCCCCCATCCCACAGAATCACAGAATCACAGAACAGCCAGGTTGGAAGAGACCCATCAGATCTTCTAGTCCAACCATTCCTATCTAACACTAAACCAAGTCCCTCAAGACCTCATCCACCTGTGCCTTAAACACCTGCAGGGAAGGTGAATCAACCACCTCCCTGGGCAGCCTATTCCAATGCCCAATGACCCTCTGTGTGAAAAACCTCCTCCTAATCTCCAGCCTAAATCTCCCCTGGTGGAGCTTGAGGCCATTCCCTCTTGTCCTGTCCCCTGTCCCTTGGGAGAAGAGGCCAGTTCCCTCCTCTCCACAACCTCCTTTCAGGTAGTTGGAGAGAGTAATGAGGTCTCCTCTCAGCCTCCTCTTCTCCAGGAGAAACACCCCCAGCTCTCTCAGACACTCCTCATAGGGTCTGTTCTCCAGCCCCTTCACCAGCTTCGTTGCTCTTCTCTGGACTCGCTCCAGAGCCTCAACATCCTTCTTGTGCTGAGGGGCCCACAACTGGACACAATATTCAAGGAGTGGCCTCACCAGTGCTGAGTCCAGAGGGAGAAGAACATCCCTGGCCCTGCTGGTCACACCGTTTCTGATCCAAGCCAAGATGCCATTGGCCTTCTTGGCCACCTGGGCACACTGCTGGCTCATGGTCAGTCGGCTGTCGACCCTGATGGGCATCGGCTGCCCCCGCCGTGTCCTAATCCTGAAGGTGATCATGTTCCCCTTCCTCCCTGCTCCCAGTGGACCTTTGACAGCACTACAGAGGTCCCAACGCACAAGCCATTAGTGCCCGTGTGGCGCACACGCTGCCAGACAACGTGGCATAAAATATAAATGAAGCACTGCTGCTCGCACGGAGACAGCCTCGAGCACTGCACATGGGTTTGATGCGACACCGATTCGCTGTCCGTGGCTCCTGGAACCAGGGCACACACCACACTGGTGTAAACGTGCCCTTGTTGGTGCACGGGGCTGCAAACTCCCCTCCTCCTCTGCAGAATATGAATTCACGACCTCAGCCTGGGCACAGCACATGGTGATCTGGATTAACCAAGCCCGGGGGGCACTGGGAATCCAGACACATCATAGAATCATAGAACAACCAGGTCGGAGGAGACCCACTGGATCATCGAGACCAACCATTCCTGTCAGACACTAACCCATGTCCCTCAGCACCTCATCCACCCACATCTTAAACCCCTCCAGGGAAGGGGAATCAACCACCTCCCTGGGCAGCCTCTCCCACTGCCCAATGACCCTTTCTGTGAAAAACTTTTTCCTGATGTCCATCCTGACCCTCCCCTGGTGGAGCTTGAGGCCATTCCCTCTTGTCCTGTCCCCTGCCCCTTGGGAGAAGAGCCCAGCTCCCTCCTCTCCACAACCTCCTTTCAGGGAGTTGCAGAGAGCAATGAGGTCTCCCCTCAGCCTCCTCTTCTCCAGGATAAACACTCCCAACTGTCTCAACCATTCCTCTTGTTCTCCAGACCCTTCCCCAGCTTCGTTGCCCTTCTCTGGACTAGCTGGACATGTGGGACATCAGCCTCCATCGTCCCTCCTACAAGTATTTACTGCCACGTCAGAGCTCACTCGCACAGAGACCCAAGATGTGACAAAGCCATCAGCTTTTTGGTTAAGCAAATGGATTTGTACAAGCGTAAACGTCCCTCACACATCCCGCCCGCAGGGTCAGCCCCGAAGCCTCAGGATACTCTGCTTAATAGAATCATATCACAGAACTACAGAGCAGTTGGGTTGGAAGGAATTTAAAGCTCATCCAGTGCCACCCCTGCCATGGGCAGGGACACCTCCCACTGGCTCAGGGGGTCCAAGACCCATCCAGCCTGCCCTTGAGCCCCTCCAGGGATGGAGCAGCCACAATTTCTCTGGGCAGCCTGGGCCAAGGCCTCCCCACCCTCACAGCAAAACATTTCCCCTTAAGATCTCGTCTCTATCTACTTTCTTTTTCACTTTTTGCACAAGAGTATTTCCCCGGAAAGCCAGCCTGTTTCTCCCAGAATACCCCCTCACTGGTACCTGCTTTAATTGTTCGCACGAGTCGTTTGAACCATATGGATTCGCTCCATCTCTTTAGCAACCAGGGAGGGATTTTAGAATGATTCAAATTCTAATTCAAATTCAAATGTGGTTGGACTCGATGATCCGATGGGTCTCTTCCAACCTGGTTGTTCTACGATTCTATGAAATGTTCGGTTGCCCGAACGCAGCATCTTTGTAAGACGTAACGTGCTTTTGCCTTCCAGCTTCTGCTCCTCAAACACACAGTGACTCTAGTTTCCAACCTGCCCAGGCCATGCTGGTGCCCTGGGAGCTCCAGGACACCGTAGGATCATAGGATCATTGAGGTTGGAAAAGACCTCCAAGCTCATCCAGTCCAACCATCAGCCCAAACTCACTGTGCCTGCTAAACCATGTCCTGAAGCGCCACATCTTGGTTGGACTCAATGATCCGATGGGTCTCTTCCAACCTGGTTGTTCTATGATCTACACACTTTTTTAACCCCTCCAAGGACGGAGACTCCACCACTGAGATGATGATTCCACCACTGAGATGATGACTCTACCACTGAAATGAGACCCCACCACTGAGATGATGGAAAAGGGTTTGGCCAGTAAGAAAAAAAAGTAAAGAAAAGGACATGGTTTAGTGTTTGATGGGAATGGTTGGACTCGATGATCCAATGGGTCTCTTCCAACCTGGTGATTCTATGATTCTATGATTCTCTGCCCTGGGCAAAATGTCTCTAGTACATATGGTGAGATATATATATACATATATATATATATATAAATAAAATTAGGTAACAACATCCCCAGCTCTTGCCTGTGAGCATCCTTGTGTGTCAAGCCCCATCATATTTCCTGCTGCTCTGCGCTTCACAAACACTCATCAAAGGGATTTTTGATGAAATAAAAGTTTCCTCTGTTTACAGTCACCGGGAAATATCACGAGGTCTTGCAGAGTGAGCAGGTGGAACATCTCTGAGATGAAAAGATTAAATGAGAAACATATTTGTGGATAAACAGAGGCCATTGTAGTCCATCACCAGGTGGGAAACGCCACGGGAATCGATCATAAGGAGGACCTTGGGAGCAAGACTGGAGCGAAAGAGCAACCCACCAGCTGGTGCCTTGGAGCAGGCTCCGTGGGGAACTGCTTCTCTCCACGTGTCCTGCCCCATCCTGTCAATGAGGAACCAGATGAGAACTTCATTCTGCAGTAAGGAGCGAAGCGAAGAGCAGAGAAACAAAAAAAAAGGAATATATTCATTGCAGAGTGTGTGCATCGTGGCTTTGATTTGTACAGCACCCACAGCCAGTGAAGCACTGGTTCCATCCACAAGGCAGCTGGTGGTACAGAGCAGATATAAAGAATTAAGCCTCTATTTCTGTGTCGCAAGTGGTTCGCTGACCTACTAGAAGTGCCAGGGGAGGGTTTAGATTGGATATTGGGAAAGATCTTTTCACTGGAATAGTGGAGAAGCCCTGGCAGAGGCTGCCCAGGGCAGTGGTGGAGTCTCCATCCCTGGAGGAGTTTAGAAAATGTGTATTTAGCAGTAACTAGATAGCAAGAAAGCAACTAAACAGAAGAAAGCTGGATCCAGCTATGCTTCTGAGTCCTTCATGACATAACCAAGGACCTTGACTTGCAGATCGCAGGCAGAAGGAGCTGAGCTGGCGACCACGACATCCATAAACCAAATGGATTTGAGCTTAAAAATACTGGAAAAGAATCATAGAATCATAGAACAACCAGGCTGGAAGAGACCCATCGGATCATCGAGTCCAACCATTCCTATCAAGAGCAACAGCAGAGCACAGATATATATAAGGAGACTCTTGGCAACAAGCACCTTTCCCTCATTGCAGGCTGCGCAAATCCTTCACCTGGCGGCAGGTGTATTTATTGCTGCAGGCTCCGCGTGGCACCTCGGGGTGAGGGCATCGCTGGGCGTGAGTGAATGTGTGAGGATAACGTGTGTGTCACCCGGGAACGCACCACAGGCAGAGCTCTGCAGAAGGGCTGAAAGGAGGAGATCTCCAAAAAAAAAGCGAGCTCTGGCTTCCCTCTGCTTCCCACGGTGGGAGCTCGGGCCGGTCGGGAGATAATAATTAGGTTAAAGAGCTAACGGCCAGAGGAGAGCGTGGCACTGAATGAAAATGAGCCTGCGTGAGAGCAGAGAGCCAGCACAGCACTGAGACAACCAGAATTAGAATCATAGAATCACAGAACAACCAGGTTGGAAGAGACCCATCGGATCATCGAGTCCAACCATTCCTATCAAACACTAAACCATGTCCCTCAGGACCTCATCCACCTGTCCCTTAAACACCTCCAGGGAAGGTGAATCAACCACCTCCCTGGGCAGCCTATTCCACTGCCCAATGACCCTTTCTGTGAAAAACTTCCTCCTAAAATTAATCCCACATCAGCACCACCAGTGACCTGCTCCGCACATCAGGACAAGGGCACAGGCTGAAACACTGCAAATTCCACCTAAATGTTAAAAGACCTAAGGCTTTTATAAAGGGAGACTTTCCAGTACAGAAAGGGGCTCCAGGAAAGCTGCAGAGGGGCAGGGAGTGCAGGGAGAGGATGAGGGGAACGGTTTTGAGCTGGAAGAGGGGAGATGGAGATGAGATCCTAGCAAGAAATGTTTTGCTGTGAGGATGATGAGGTCCTGGTCCAGGTTGCCCAGAGCAGGGGTGGTTGCCCCATCCCTGGAGGGGTTCAAGGGCAGGTTGGATGGGGCTTGGAGCCCCTGAGCCAGTGGGAGGTGTCCCTGCCCAGGGCAGGGGTGGCACTGGGTGGGCTTGGAGGTCCCTTCCAACCCAAACAATAGTTCTACGACTCCACGATACCAACTCCTGTTTCTCATGAGGAGCAGCAGGACCTGCTGGATCACTCCGTATTTTGCCCATGTCCATGGAAAGTGGGTGTGGAGGTTTGTCATAAAGACAAGTAGAAAGAGAAACCCCTACCTGACCTCCAGCTCAGCATTTCTCCATGGGCTCGATGGATACTGCCTGAAATTAGGAAGTGCCTAGAGAGCCCTGGAGCACCTCAAATCCTGTGTTCAGTTGTGGGCCCCTCACCACAAGAAGGATGTTGAGGCTCTGGAGCGAGTCCAGAGAAGAGCAACAATGCTGGTGAAGGGGTTGGAGAAGAAGAGGAGCGGCTGAGAGAGCTGAGGGTGTTTATCCTGGAGAAGAGGAGGCTGAGGGGAGACCTCATTGCTCTCTACAACTACCTGAAAGGAGGTTGTGGAGAGGAGGGTAATGGTCTCTTCTCCCAAGGGACAGGGGACAGGACAAGAGGGAATGGCCTCAAGCTCCATCAGGGGAGATTTAGGCTGGAGATTAGGAGGAAGTTTTCACAGAAAGGGTCATTGGGCATTGGAATAGGCTGCCCAGGGAGGTGGTTGATTCACCTTCCCTGGAGGTGTTTAAGGGACAGGTGGATGAGGTGCTGAGGGACATGGGAGTGGTTGGACTTGGTGATTCTATCATTCCCTGCTCAAGAGGGCTCCAACGCCAGCCAGCAACAAGGAGACCACCCAGAGGGTGAAATCTGAAGTGGGGAGAAACGTGTTCCCACCCTGCAGCAGAGAGAGCCCCACGAAACGAGGTGGCAGCACCCGCGCAGGATGAGTGCCTGGGGAGCTCAGAGCATCCAAGCTGGCTGGTCCCAGAGGGCAGCGCTGACGAGGGAGGCTGGCTCTGCTCCTAGGAGCAGCACACAGCACACCCACACTGAGCACAGCACGGGCTAATTAGTCCTCTTTCTGCTAAGCTAATGAGGGTGGGAAATGAGCACCGCGCTGTCACTGCGATGTCTGTATTCCAGGACGGCTGATGCAGAAGTTTTCCCAGACTGAGTTAAAAGTAAAGGACTTGAGTAAAGGACCAGAGAGGTTCTTCTCCCTCTGGACTCAGCACTGGTGAGACCGCTCCTCAAATCCTGTGTTCAGTTGTGGGCCCCTCACCACAAGAAGGATGCTAAGGCTCTGGAGCGAATCCAGAGAAGAGCAACAAAGCTGGGGAAGGGGCTGGAGAACAGGCTGAGAGAGCTGGTGGTGTTTATCCTGGAGAAGAGGAGGCTGAGAGGAGACCTCATTGCTCTCTGCAACTCCCTGAAAGGAGGTTGTGGAGAGGAGGGACCTGGGCTCTTCTCCCAAGTGACAGGGGACAGGACAAGAGGGAATGGCCTCAAGTTCCACCAGAGGAGTTTTAGGCTGAACATGAGGAAAAAAAACTTCACAGAAGGGGTCCCTGGGCAGTGGCAGAGGCTGCCCAGGGAGCAGGTTGATTCACCTTCCCTGGAGGGGTTTAAGGGACGGGTGGATGAGGTGCTGAGGGACATGGTTGAGGAATAGGAATGGTCGGGCTCGATGATCCAGTGGGTCTCTTCCAACCTGGTGATTCTATGATTCTATGACTGGGATAAGTCTCTTCCAGAAAGCTACAGGGACAGGTCCTTGCACCCCGAATGGGCAGGAGTGGGAGGGATGCAAACCTGTCTTTCCAAGGATGACGGGAGTAAAGAGCAAATACATGAGCAGCCCAATTGTACCCACGAGATCACTAAACACCAATGACGTGAGTAGCCCAATTGTACCCACGAGATCACTAAACACCAATGGAGAGGAAAAATCCTGAATTACAGGCATCATTTCCAGTATGGAAAGGGGCTCCAGGAGATCTGGAGAGAGGATCTTGATAAGGGAGGGCAGGGACAGGGCATGGAGAGTAGTTTTGGGCTGCAAGAGGAGAGATTGAGATGAGATTTTAGGCAGAAATGTTTTTTCTGTGAGGGTGAGGAGGCCCTGGCCCAGGTTACCCAGAGAAATTGTGGCTGCTCCATCCCTGGAGGGGTTCAAGGGCAGGTTGGACGGAGCTTGGAGCCCCCGATCCAGTGGGAGGTGTCCCTGCCCATGGCAGGGGTGGCACTGGATGGGCTTGGAGGTCCCTTCCAACCCAAATCATTCCACAATTCTATGATTCTTCCTCATCACTCATGGATGGATGCCCAATCCAGCTGATCTTCCTACAGTGGTGCCCAAACCGAGCAGGCACACAGGAGCATTTAGGGCTTTCCGAGATCAATTAAACGCAGCCAAGTCAAACCTCACAAACCAAACCTCACACAAAAGCAGGTGCCAATACCATAACACACATCTCCATATTTCCTTCGGTCGGTGAAGTCTCTGCCAGCTATGAAAGGCCAGCAGCTGAACCCCAATATGCTTTTGCTTAATCTATTTTACTGCACCGTTTCTCTGATTGTATTTTAGCCTTCTGAACAATATGAGATAAAGTTACATCAAAGTCACAGAATCATAGAACAACCAGGTTGGAAGAGACCCACTGGATCATTGAGTCCAACCATTCCCATCAAACACTAAACCATGTCCCTCAGCACCTTGTCCACCCGTCCCTTAAACACCTGCAGGGAAGGTGAATCAACCCCCTCCCTGGGGATGTTTGGTGCCCCTCCAAAGGCAACGGTCACCTCCCGTTTCTGTAACCAACTACAGTGCTGTGATTTGAACACAACCAACTGAAGCAATGGCTGAGTCCAGGTCTTAAAAGCTGCACCACAGTCCTGTCTTCTATCATAAAATCATAGAACAACCAGGTTGGAAGAGACACATCGGATCATCGAGTCCAACCATTCCTATCAAACACTAAACCATGTCCCTCAGCACCTCGTCCACCTGTCCCTTAAACCCCTCCAGGGAAGGTGAATCAACCCCCTCCCTAGGCAGCCTATTCCAATGCCCAATGACCCTTTCCATGAAAAACTTCCTCCTAATCTCCAGCCTAAATCTCCCCTGGTGGAGCTTGAGGTCATTCCCTCTTGTCCTGTCCCCTGTCCCTTGAGAGAAGAGCCCAGCTCCCTCCTCTCTACAACCTCCTTTCAGGTAGTTTAAGAGAGTAATGAGGTCTCCTCTCAGCCTCCTCTTCTCCAGGATAAACACCCCCAGCTCTCTCAGCCGTTCCTCATAGGGCCTGTTCTCCAGCCCCTTCACCAGCTTCGTTGCTCTTCTCTGGACTCGCTCCAGAGCCTCAACATCCTTCTTGTGCTGAGGGGCCCACAACTCAACACAGGATTCAAGGAGCAGTCTCACCAGTGCTGAGTCCAGAGGGAGAATAACCTCCCTGGCCCTGCTGGTCACACCATTTCTGATCCAAGCCAGGATGCCATTGGCCTTCTTCTATGTCCTATGATCTTCCGAAATGTCACGCATCCCACAACCCTGTGATCCAATTCTCCCACCCAGAAGCACACCAGCCATGTACACAAATCCGTGCTCTCTCCACACACACTCACTGTCTGCCAAGGATCCAGAGAGGAACAGGAAGGCTTGCTGGGGCTGCTCCAGCTGGGAAGTGGGTCACCAAAACAGGGCTTAGTTCACGATCAAAACCCCTGCATTAATTAGTCTCCTCAGAAGGAAAGAAACCACCAGCAGCAGCTGCCAAGCTGCAGAGAAGCCATCTTTCCTGCCAATAATTCTCCCTCTGTACTCAGTTCTGGTGAGGCCGCTCCTTGAATCCTGTGTTCAGTTGTGGGCCCCTCAGCACAAGAAGGATGTTGAGGCTCTGGAGAGAGTCCAGAGAAGAGCAATGAAGCTGGGGAAGGGGCTGGAGAACAGGCCTGATGAGGAACGGCTGAGAGAGCTGGGGGTGTTTATCCTGGAGAAGAGGAGGCTGAGAGGAGACCTCATTACTCTCTCCAACTACCTGAAAGGAGGTTGTGGAGAGGAGGGAGCTGGGCTCTTCTCCCAAGGGACAGGGGACAGGACAAGAGGGAATGGCCTCAAGCTCCACCAGGGGAGATTTAGGCTGGAGATTAGGAAGTCTTTCACACAGAGGGTTACTGGGCATTGGAACAGTCTGCCCAGGGAGGTGGTTGATTCACCTTCCCTGGATGTGTTTAAGACACGGGTGGATGAGGTCCTGAGGGACATGTTTTAGTGTTTGATAGGAATGGTTGGACTAGAAGATCCGATGGGTCCTTTCCAACCTGGTTGTTCTATGATTCTATGATTCTATGAATAAGGCAGAAGTGGAGCAGAACTCCTGTCTGCATCAGAAAATGATCTAAGCTGAGTGCCGCTGCTGGGACGCAGCCACCCTGAAGAGCAGAAGATACCTTCACTGCTGTGAGCTCCACCTGGGTCCTGCTTCCGACACCCAGAGATGGATGGATGGATGGATGGATGGATGGATGGACGGACGGACGGACGGACGGACGGAGGAGCCCGACTCAGCACAAGGCAGGCCGGAGCCATTGCCCACAGGCACTGTTTATGACTCACAGTCATTAGTCAGGCATTTGGCTCAGACCTTGAAACAAGATTTACATCCCCTGAAAGAAATACCAGCTCGCGGGAGCAGTAGGAGTCCCAGCGCCAGCCGCTCCAGCATTCCTCAGCGCAGGAATTTCCCCCTGCAGCTGGCACACGGATTCACTTCCATGCCCTGCCAACTACTCAGCCAGGCTGCGCTTGGAGAGAACACAGAAAAGGTTGCATGGATAGACAATAAAACACTGCAGGTGCCGGGGGCTTCGCACGGATCCTGACCAATCTGTCCCATCCCTCTCCCTGGCCCAGGTTGCCCAGAGCAGGGGTGGCTGCCCCATCCCTGGAGGGGTTCAAGGGCAGGTTGGATGGGGCTTGGAGCCCCTCATCCAGCGGGAGGTGTCCCTGCCCATGAGGTTGGGACTGGATGATCTTTAAGGTCCCTTCCAACCCAAAATTCCGTGATTCTACGAAAAGCAAACAAGCATCCCTTGTGGGACAGGTCCAGGGGAACGTTCCCTGCTTGGGGCTAACAGACTGGGAGGTTTCACTTCAGGGAAGACTGAGACCGAAATTTTATCCTTATAAATATCTACAAAGCCTAACAACAATGGAAATATTCAAAACATCTTCCTCCTCGCAGCAAGTGGCCATCGAAACCCGTTGCTAATAGTTCCCCTGGAGCACTCGAAACCCAAACAACCCGAGTAGCACTGGCACCACACAAACCCTCCCCAAGCAAGTGGAGAGGAAAAAGCCGAAGCTGAACCAGCTCCTCTGTCCAAACACAGACAGGAAAACAAGCACAGGGGAAAGAGAAAAGTCAGGACAGAGGAAAAGGAGCGGCACAAGTGCTCAGCGTGGGTTCTGAGGGAGCGGCGCTGTGCTTGGCCACAGCCAGCGTCCTGCGCCAGGCAGATGGGAACAGCCTCATCCCAGATGGACTCAGGGCTCCATCGGAGCATCACGGAGCAGGAGGCCGCGTCGACGTGACAAGCAGCACTTGGGCACCGCTTCCAGGAGAGCTGCGGGACACCAGCACACCCCGAGATACCAGTGCCACCTGCTTGCCCACCCACGCAGGACCTTGGCTGTCTCCAAAACACTGTGTTTGTCCTCATCCTGGTACACTATATCTAGGAGAAGTCTCCAACACCATCCCCGTTCCCAAAACAAGCCTGAGCGAGGCCAGGCCGGTCCCCAGTGCCCCGGGAGGTTGGACGCCCTCAGTTCACCCCACAGACAAAGCTGTGCAGAGAGTTGCTGCAGACTCTGAGCCTCTGGGACATGGTCCAGTTGTATAGAATCATAGAATCATAGAACAACCAGTCTGGAAGGGATCCATCGGATCATCGAGTCCAACCATTCCTATCAAACACTAAACCATGTCCCTCAGCACCTCATCTACCTGTGCCTTAAACACCTCCAGGGAAGGTGAATCAACCACCTCCCTGGGCAGTCTGTTCCAATGCCCAATGACCCTCTGTGTGAAAAACTTCCTCCTAATCTCCAGCCTAAATCTCCCCTGGTGGAGCTTGAGGCCATTCCCTCTCGTCCTGTCCCTTGGGAGAAGAGCCCAGCTCCCTCCTCTCCACAACCTCCTTTCAGGGAGTTGTAGAGAGCAATGAGGCCTCCTCTCAGCCTCCTCTTCTCCAGGATAAACACCCCCAGCTCTCTCAGCTGTTCCTCATAGGGCCTGTTCTCCAGCCCCTTCACCAGTTTCACTCCACAAACACTGAACATAGAACTCCTGCAGTTTGCGGGAACTCAAAAACGTGCTGGATACTCATAAGGCACAGAATCACAGAATAGGTTGGTTGGAAAGGACCGCCAAGCCCATCCACTGCCACCCCTGCCATGGGCTGGGACACCTCCCACTGGATCAGGGGCTCCAAGCCCCATCGAACCTGCCCTTGAGCCTCTCCAGGGATGGGGCATCACCCTTGAAGAGCTTGTATTCCCTAAAATGCAGAAATAGCAGAAGACACACAGGACCAGACAAAAAAGTTCATGCTAGACAAAAAAATCACCACCTTTTAAAAAGAATACATCTCAGTTCTTTAATGTGTTCTTTGCATTTCCCTTTGTGCCTCTATGGTTGGACTCAATGATCCAATGGGTCTTTTCCAACCTAGTGATTCTATGAAAACACCTCCCAGAGTGTTTCATTAATGCATTTTGAGCAAGTGCTCTGAGTTTCCTATTTAAAGCTAATCCTAATGGATTAGCTAATGGACATGGGTTAGTGTTTGATAGGAATGGTTGGACTCGATGATCCGATGGGTCTCTTCCAACCTGGTTGTTCTATGATTCTATGATTCTAATTATTGACATCAGAAAAGCAACACATGGACAACTTCTGGAAAGAGAGCGCAAGGGACTCGGCTCCAGATCACAACTGGGTTTAGCTGGAAAGCAGGAATCGGGCTCTGCCTGACCCAGCCCTGAGCATCCCTCCCCAGCCCCGCACCCTGATCTGGCTCCTCGGGGCCCTGCTGCCGGCAGTGATTAATCAGCTTGTGCAATCGAGTTCTCCGCCACCCGGAGAAACCCACGGCTTTGTCCAAAAAGCATTTGTCAGAAGAAAAACAGAACCACCCAGAACTGAACATCGCTCAACTACTTAAAAAAGAGAAAAGGGGAGCAGGCAGCAGCAGCAGAGAGGGGAGGACGTCTTCACCAACAGCAGCTCGAGACGCCCGCAAATGAATGAATGAAAAAGCCAGGAGAGGGATTTATGTCATGTTTTCTGCAGTTTGATAACACTTATACGAACCAGGGCTGAGCCGACAGAAGGAGCTATGCTACCCACCCAGCAGCTTCTCAGTAAGGAAAACCTTAAAAACCAGACAAAACCCTTTTAATGCTAAAAAGCATCTAATACAAACCACTCCAAAAGCAGGATCATAGAATCATGGAGTGGTTTGGGTTGGAAGGGACCTCACAGCCCATCCAGTGACACTGCTGCTATGGGCAGGGACACCTCCCACTGGATCAGGGGCTCCAAGCCCCATCCAACCTGCCCTTGAACCCCTCCAGGGATGGGGCAGCCACCCCTGCTCTGGGCAGCCTGGGCCAGGGCCTCCTCACCTTCACAGCAAAACATTTCCGCCTAAGATCTCATCTCCATCTCCACTCTTGCAGCTCAAACCAATTCTCCTGGGAGGAGGCTGAGAGGAGACCTCATTGCTCTCTATAACTATAAGGAGGTTGTAAAGAATCATAGAATCATAGAACAACCAGGTTGGATCATCGAGTCCAAATATTCCTATCAAACATTAAACCATTAAACCATGTCCCTCAGGAAAAAAAGAGGAGGGTAATGGCCTCTTCTCCCAAGGGACAGGACAAGAGGGAATGGTCTCAAGCTCCACCAGAGGAGATTTAAACTGAACATTAGTTAAAATTGGACACCCTCCTCCAGGACCATGAAACTATTAATCTCTGCAAGGACAAAGCCGACTGCTGGACTGGCAAAAGCATCCTTGGGAGAAATAACAAACAAATTGCCCTTGAATCCCGAACTGGGATGATGTTTTCCCCTCCCCAGCAGCCAGCATGGCTGCCGACACCCTCACATCATGACTACAGCATCCGTAAAACAGAAGAAAACAAGGAATATGCTGTTAAATACAATGAGAAAAGGAAGGCCCAGCCTGGGCTGTTGCACCAGGGAAGAGGTTTCTCCTGCCAGGATCAGGCGAGGACAAGGGTGTCAGCATGTTGGAGGGTACAACATGCTCTCGTCAGCTCTTTGTAGAGGTTCAGGGTGGACATTAGGAAAAAATCCTTCACAGAAAGGGTTACTGAGCAGTGGCAGAAGCTGCCCAGGGAGGGGATTGAGTCACCTTCCCTGGAGGGATTTAAGGTGTAGGTGGATGAGGTGCTGAGGGACATGGGTTAGTGACTGATAGGAATGGTTGGACTCGATGATGCAGTGGGTCTCTTCCAACCTGGTGATTCCATGATTCTATGATTCCTGGAGCAGTTGAATGCCAATGCTCCAGCCCCTGCCCAGCTACCTGCTGCACCTTGCGACGCTGCCAGCAAAGGACGTGTGGGAAAATCCCGGTGGAGCTTTCACAGCTTATTAGCTCAGAGAGCCTGTGGCTTGTAAACGAAGCGGGGTGAGCTGGGCCAGCAGCCCGCAGTCCAGCTGGACCCGAGCAGCTCGCAGATACATCCATGCAAACCTCACGCCAGTGAAATCCGGGTGGAGCCCTGCGGGGATTTTGGTGTTCTGGCACTTCCCATCCTCTCCGACAAACACCGTCCCTGCAGAAAGCCACGCACGGGGGCAGAGGGCTCCTCTCATCAAACATGTTGTACCAATTAGGACCTCGTGATATCCATCACGACACCCAACACCACCCAGCACAGCTCGGCCCACGGATCGGGGCTTGACGGATTCCACCTCGAGGTGCGGATCCATCCTTCCCCCGGCTGCAACGCTGCCAGCACAGCCCCTTGAACTCTGCCTACGTGGCTTTAATTAATTACAGTCCCTCGTTACCCACATCAGGCCACCTCCCCACTCAGGTATGTTTAAAACTTCATTACTCGGTTTCACCCCAAGATTTCCTGCTGTGTGCAAGCTCTGCCACAACAATTTTCTGCTCCAAGAGGGATAAAATTCCCTGGTTATCCAGCTGCACCGGGATGGAGCTGCCTGGGTTCTGTACCAAACACCAACGTGGGTGCTCAACAAACAGGGAACAACAGGGAATTAGGAATAAAGCAGGGATATCAGCATCTGTAAGGCTTTTTCTGACCATTCTGACCATTATTAGAATCATAGAATCATAGAACAACCAGGTTGGAAGAGACCCATCGGATCATCGAGTCCAACCATTCCTATCAAACACTAAACCATGTTCCTCAGCACCTTCTCCACTTGTCCCTTAAACCCCTCCAGGGAAGGTGAATCAACCACCTCCCTGGGCAGCCTATTCCAATGCCCAATGACCCTTTCTGTGAAAAACTTCCTCCTAATCTCCAGCCTAAATCTCCCCTGCTGGAGCTTGAGGCCATTCCCTCTTGTCCTGTCCCCTGTCACTTGAGAGAAGAGCCCAGCTCCCTCCTCTCCACAACCTCCTTTCAGGCAGTTGTAGAGAGTAATGAGGTCTCCTCTCAGCCTCCTCTTCTCCAGGATAAACACCCCCAGCTCTCTCAGACGCTCCTCATAGGGCCTGTTCTCCAGCCCCTTCCCCAGCTTTGTTGCTCTTCTCTGAACTTGCTCCAGAGCCTCAACATCCTTCTTGTGCTGAGGGGTCCACAACTGGTCCCTATTAAACCAAGCCTTCTTGCCACAGCTTTGTTTCTGTATAAGGAATTGCAGCTATTCTGTGTGGGAATGTGTTGGGGCACGGGACGCTCCTTGCTGCCACATCTCGGGGCGGTTCAGGACCACTCCTAACTACTTCAGATCACAGAACGGGACCATTTGCATGATATCGCATGGTAAATGTCCTTGGTGACACAGGTGAGGTCAGGACGTGACAGGACTCTGATTTCTTCCTAAGTCAGAACACTCCTAATGGCATTAACCAAGCGGATTTTCAGATGCATTTATACCATCTGTATCATCACCTGCTTTCAACTTGACCTCAAGGAGATCTTTTTATCAGTATTCTGCTTGCTGAAGCCTGTCTGAACTTTTACCCCAGTGCAAGTATGTACGGGACAGCCACTCACCCCTGCTCAGATCCAAAAGGTGTTAAAGAAGGGAATATGTTTCAGGATGTTCCTCCTTTGATTTCTCCACACCACCTACAAGCCAAGCTCTTAAAGCACCTACTCAGAATCATAGAATCGTAGAACAACCAGGTTGGAAGAGACCCATCGGATCATCGAGTCCAACCATTCCTATCAAACACTAAACCATGTCCCTCAGCACCTCGTCCACCCATCCCTTAAACACCTCCAGGGAAGGTGAATCAACCACCTCCCTGGGCAGCCTATTCCAAAGCCCAATGACCCTCTGTGTGAAAAACTTCCTCCTAATGTCCAGCCTAAATCTCCCCTGGTGGAACTTGAGGCCATTCCCTCTTGTCCTGTCCCTTGGGAGAAGAGCCCAGCTCCCTCCTCTCCACAACCTCCTTTCAGGGAGTTGGAGAGAGTAATGAGGTCTCCTCTCAGCCTCCTCTTCTCCAGGATAAACAACCCCAGCTCTCTCAGACGTTCCCCATAGGGCCTGTTCTCCAGCCCCTTCCCCAGCTTCGTTGCTCTTCTCTGGACTCACTCCAGAGCCTCAACATCCTTCTTGTGCTGAGGGCTCATCCACATAATGCTTATCCACAACACTTCCATCTCCATCAAAACCCCATTTGCATTGCCAGGGTTCTCTGATGTCCTGAGTTTTGCAGCAAAGTTCACCAGTCCTCATCCTCTGGAAGAACAACAACACAAGGAGGACGCCCAAGGCTGCTGACCTCAGTCTGGGGAGAGCCACATCCCAGGGCCCATCCTGTCCACCAACACCAACCCACAGGAGCTCCGGCTGCGCGTTATTTTAATCCATTCCTAATAAAAAGCCAGGCCATCTCCTCAGGATTCAGTAAACAGGCTGCTTCTGCCAGATATGCAAATTCCGTGTGTATTTATCTTAATAAAACTGGCCAGCCTTACCAACTAAAAGGAAGCACAACATTTCAGTCGTAATCTCCCCCATCTCGGCTGCTCCACGGGAGAGGATCCAGAGCCCAAACCACGCAGACGTCTCGACATGTCCGGGAAGCGATTCCCTCATGTCCCACATCAAGCAACTCAGAAAAAAAGGGGCACCTATCGCATCCAAAATTTCCAACCAGTGCACCCTGACACCTCCATCACCTGCAGTCAGTATGCAGAGCTTCCACCTGCTTTTCCCTAAAGTCACAAAATCATAGAATCACAGAATGGTTTGGGTTGGAAGGGACTTTAAAGCCCATCCAGTCCCTCCCCTGCCCTGGGCAGGGACACCTCCCACTGGATCAGGGGTTCCAAGCCCCATCCAACCTGCCCTTGAACCCCTCCAGGGATGGGGCAGCCACCCCTGCTCTGGGCAACCTGGGCCAGGGCCTCCTCACCCTCAGAGTAAAATATTCCTCCCTAAGATCTCATCTCCATCTCCCTTCTTTCACCTCAAAACCATTCCACCTCATCCTATCCCTGCCCCTCCGCAGCTTTCCTGGAGCCCCTTTCAGCACTGGAAGCTGCTCTAAGGTCTCCCTGCAGCCTTCTCACCTCCAGACTGAACAACCCCAACTCTCTCAGCCTGATCTTGTACAGGAGGTTCTCCAGTCCTCAGATCATGTCCATGACCTCCTCTGGACTCACCCCAAAAGATCCACGTCCTTCCTGTGCTGAGGACTCCAGAACTTCAGCCCCAAAACCCTATGGACCATTTTATTTCTTGGAGGTTAAGCACATACTGCACAAGAGAAGATTCATCCAATTGTTTCTCAGGACCAACTCCAGGAGACATTTCCTCCCCATCCCAGGGCAAGGAATTGCACGTTCAGAAGAAATGCCCTTTGTGGGAGTGATGTGATCACAGAATCATAGAACAACCAGGTTGGAAGGGACTCATTGGATCTTATAGTCCAACCATTCCTATCAAACACTAAACCAAGCTCCTCAGGACCTCATCCACCTGTGCCTTAAACACCTCCAGGGAAGGGGAATCAACCCCCTCCCTGGGCAGCCTCTGACAGTGCCCAATCACCCTTTCTGTGAAATATTTTTTTCCTAATGTCCAGCCTGAACCTCCTCTGATGAAGCTTGAGGCCATTCCCTTTTGTCCTGTCACACAGGCTGCTCTTCCCCATGGCAAACAAGTCACACTTCCACAGGGCTCCAACACGATTGATGTGTCAACTCATGACCGCGTTACTCACTTCTCATGCAGAACGTGGCTGAGATTTGGAAATGTGTTCTCTATTGATCTCCTGGCACACGACATCTGTTGAAATGGGCGTTGGTAGCAGCTTCCTGTCTGAGTTGTTTTAAGCCAAAGTCTCGTAGCTGTGCTGAGGCTGACGTTGCTCGTATTTACGTGCCACAACTTTAAACTAGCTGTGGGCTGGAACTGGATGGGCTTTAAGGTCCCTTTCAATGCAAACCGTTCCATGATTCAATGATTTACACTCATTCCAGCCAGAGCCAAAGCATTGGGACCGGGTTTGGAGAGCCTGGAGGAGTCCATCACTACCCACGGACGAAACGCAGGCTTATAGAATCACAGAATCTTAGAATCACCAGGTTGGAAGAGACCTACCAGATCATCAAGTCCAACCATTCCTATCAAACACTAACCCATGTCCCTCAGCACCTCGTCCACCCGTCCCTTAAACCCCTCCAGGGAAGGTGACTCAACCCCCTCCCTGGGCAGCCTCTGCCACTGCCCAATGACCCTTTCCATGAAAACATTTTTCCCCTAATTCAAACATCTTTCTCCAAATCATATTTCAAACAGCATTCCTCGTGTTGGTGGCCTAACCTCTACGTTATTGTCTGTCCCCTACAATGTCGGCTGCAGCGGCTAAGGGACCTGGGGCTGTTGGGCCTGGAGAAGGATGAGAGGAGACCTCACCGCTGTCTACAACAGCCCAAAAGGAGGTTGTAGAAGTGGGTGTTGGGCTCTTTGCCCAAGTGGCAAGTGTTAGAACAAGAAGGAATGTCCTTAAGCTGCTGAGGTGAGGTTCAGATTGGACATTAGGAAACATTTCTTCACGGAAAGGGTTCTCAGGCCCTGGCAGAGGCTGCCCAGGGAGGTGGTGGAGTCCCCATCCCTGGAGGGATTTAAAAGTCGTGTAGATGAAGTGCTAAGGGATCTGGTTTTGATAGGAATAGTTGGACTAGAAGATCCGATGGGTCCCTTCCAACCTGGTTGTTCTATGATTCTATGATTCTATTCTATGGTTTAGTAGCGACAGGCACAGTTGGACTGGATGATCTCAAAGGTCTTTTCCAGTCTTGGGATTCTACGATTCTATATCCATAACAGAAACAACAGCAACAAATCTTAAAAATTCAAACCGACAGCGAATTCTTCACGTTCTGAGAAAGCACCAAAGCATGAAACCGCATAAAGGCACCGTGACGACGCAGGTTACTAATTAACACATTAGCAGGAAAAAAAAAATAAAATCCAACCCCGACCTGCTTAAGATTCCTCTTTAATGAGATTTGTTTACAATAGCAGGAGTATCGTTGAGGAGATATTCCGGGAAGCCTCCTGCCAGAAGCGATTTACCTTCCTGGGTGGAAAGGTCGGGGAGGGTGCAGATTTAGCACTTTCAGGGACATCTGCTGATGCATCCGGAAAACAAAGGAGGAGGCAGGAAAGGCTGGAGTCAGCCAAGCCCTCCAAACTATGTTATTGTACAAACACTATTTTTTTTTTTTTTTGTGTGTGTGTGTATCCCAAGAACAATAAAGTAAACTTGGCCGGCTGTGGGTTGGGGCTTATTAAAACTGGCAGCTCGCTGGCTAAATTCTGCTTTTCATTATTGCGAAAGGAGGGTGATGTCAAGCTTTAACACGCTCGGTGCGCCGGGCGAGCCGAGGGGGAGAGGCGCAGCAAGGGCAGACGCTGCTTCCAGCCTCACCCCGAGAGCCCCGGCTCAACGGGAACCAGGGAAACTCATCCCCATGGTCGCTTGTGTACGAGGAATACAAATTAATGGCAGCGAAAACACGGGAGCTGCGCCACATAAAGGGGGAATTGTCACTCGGAATTGTTCACATCTGTTGCATGCCTTTCATTCCTGGATCAAAGCTCTTTATGAACCTGAATCAATTAAGGTTCACAAGGCCTGTGTGAATCACGCTCCGTTTTATTAATTCGCCTTCGAGCAGAGCTTTCTGCCAAGCTGAGTTTGAGAGGAGACGTCCTAATAGTCCTTTGAAGATTATTTAGTTGTGCAGGATGGTTCTACGGGATGGTTTTCAAACCCTTATGGGGTTTCTGCACTGAAAGTGCAGAAACCCCATAAGGGTTTGAAAAACCATCCCGTAGAACCATCCTGTTTCTCAACTCTGAAAGTGCAGAAAATTTCATACTCAAGCACCATCTGGAACATCTCTACTTCTTCTCGACAGTCAGACCCTCTCCTTACCTCTAAATCATAGAATCGTGGAATGGTTTGGGTCAGAAGAGATCCCAAAGCCCATCCAGTTCCACCCCTGCCATGGTCGGGACACCTCCCGCTGGATCAAGGGGCTCTTCAAAAATCCGTAATGATCCACAAAGAGATTCCAAAGTCAAAGGATCGTGGTGGCTGTACTTTAAGGCAACACCACTTACAGATGTTGTCAGGCAGCAGCTCCCACGTGCAGCCCGGTGATGGTCACTGGCCACCTCTCCCTGGACACTGCCTGAAGCTTCCACATCTGCATCCCAACTGTGGGAACAGCTGTGGAAAACCTGCCCAGACCATCTCGCATCCCCACAAACACAGAAATCAACAAAAAACGTAGGGACCTTGGGGAAAAAAAAAAAAAAAATCAAAAGCCAAGCGCTATAAATACACAAGCTCACTGTCTTCTTGTGTGGTCTTCTAAGAAAGTCTCCTCCCAAGGCAACAGGAGTAGAATGTACACATGAGCAACATGAACCTCAGATACTAACGATGCCAGCACCATTTCAGAGAATCGTAGAATCACCAGGTTGGAAGAGACCCACCGGATCATCGAGTCCAACCGTTCCTATCAAACACTAACCCACGTTCCTCAGCGTCTCGTCCACCTGCACCTTAAACACCTGCAGGAAAGGTGACTCAACCCCCTCCCTGGGCTATTTCTGGGCTCCAAAAGCAAGGTTGTCACACACATAAAGCTGCTCAGGAAAACAGCACTGCCAGACAGCCAGAGTAAAGCCAAACTGCTGTTCTGGAGCACTGTGATCCCACCACCAGCTTTGGATCCAAGGATTCATTTCCTTATTGCCATTGCAATGAAACCAATCGTTTCATTTCTACCCCGAAGTGACAGGAAGCCACGAAGCTGGTGAAGGGGCTGGAGAACAGACCCTATGAGGAGCGGCTGAGAGAGCTGGGGTTGTTTAGCCTTGAGAAGAGGAGGCTGAGAGGAGACCTCATTGCTCTCTACAACTACCTGAAAGGAGGTTGTGGAGAGGAGGGAGCTGGACTCTTCTCCCAAGGGACAGGGGACAGGACGAGAAGGAATGGCCTCAAGCTCCGCCAGGGGAGATTTAGGCTGGAGATTAGGAGGAAGTTTTTCACACAGAGGGTCATTGGGCATTGGAATAGGCTGCCCAGAGAGGTGGTTGATTCACCTTCCCTGGAGGTGTTTAAGGGATGGGTGGATGAGGTCCTGAGGGACTTGGTTTAGTGTTAGATAGGAATGGTTGGACTCGATGATCCGATGGGTCTCTTCCAACCTGGTTGTTCTATGATTCTATGATCTCCAAAGCAACTTGCGGCTGAGGAGCTTTCCTCATCCATAGATGTCACTTACGCTCTGCAAGAACCGAACAGCCGATGCAAAGGGATGCAAATTAATCAGGAATTAATTCAAGGGGTTTTTTTTAAGGTTGCTCTTGCTCCCCGAGCTCATCCTTTCCCTAGCTAAGACAAAAATACTGGGTTTGACCCAATTAAACTGCTAACTAAGAAGGCAAAAGGCGAGGAGAGGGCAGGGAGCAACTGGAACAATCTTAGGTCTCTAAACCAGTGAATCTGACACACATCCATGTCTCCTTCCGAACCCGAGAGCCGCTTACAAGGGACATAAACCGAACATGCAAACAGACTACGTAGCTTATTGCTCTTAGGTGTTTCGATGGCTCATCCAAACTGATTTACATAAAGAATTACCCTCTCTTAGGTCTGACGTTGTGTTCCCTGCTCCCTATCCGCTTCCTTTTGATGTAACTGCGAATTTTCCCTGCATGGGACTGCGAGTCCGGCTCCTGGGTAAGGGACCTCTTCCTGCAAGGCGCCGTCCAGCTCGTGCAGACGCAGGAACCACTCGGTGAAGTTGGGACTGGTCTCACGCAGGACGGGAAGTGGCCTTGAAATTATAACCAAGCCTGGAAGCTGGGAAAAGTCTGCACAGAGAACTCAAACATTGGCCACTGAGGAGAAATGAGGTTGGAACTGCTTAATCTTTAAAGTCTCTTCCAAACCAAACTGTTCTATGACTGTAAGAAAACAGCAGGAAACCCTCTTAGATTAAATTGAGACTTCATTGCCTTAATCTAAGCTTTTATCCTCTTAGTTTCCTTATCATCTACAAAAGAGAAGGACTTGGGGTGCTCACTGATGAGAAGCTCAACGTGAGCTAGAAATGTGTGCCTGGAGACCAGAAACCAGCCGTATCCTGGGCTGCATCCAGAGCAGAGGGACCAGCAGGGAGGGAGGGGATCCTGCCCCTCTGCTCCCTCTGAGAGACCCACCTGGAGCCCTGGGTCCAGTGCTGGAGTCACCAACATAAGGAGGAGACGGAGCTGTTGGAGTGAGGCCAGAGGAGGACACGGAGATGATGTGAGAACTGGGAACCTCTGCTAATGGGGACAGGCTGAGGGAGCTGGGGTTGTTCAGTCTGGAGGTGAGAAGGCTGCAGGGAGAACTTACAGCAGCTTCCAGCACTGAAAGGGGTTCCAGGAAAGCCGGGAAGGGGCTCTGGATCAGGGAGTGCAGGGATGGGATGAAGGGAATGGTTTTGAGGTGAAAGAGGGGAGATGGAGATGAGATCCTAGCCAGAAATATTTGACTGTGAGGATGATGAGGTCTTGGCCCAGGTTGCCCAGAGCAGGGGTGGCTGCCCCATCCCTGGAGGGGTTCAAGGGCAGGTTGGATGGGGTTTGGAGCCCCTGATCCAGTGGGAGGTGTCCCTGCCCAGGGTAGGGCTGGCACTGGATGGGCTCTGGGGTCTCTTCCAATCCAAATCATTCCATGAAAACAATTTCCCAACAAGCTCTTCTGTCACTGGTTTTAACAACAGTACTTGCGATAAATTCTCCTGTATTATCCATGGAAAACTCTGTCTTGCAGGCATCATTTAAGCCTCAGACACACCAGCTCTGCCTTCAAAACACACCATTACCTTCAGAAAGCCTCCTCCAGTTTAGAAGCCCCAAAAAAGTATGTTAAGCCAGCGATTGTGTATAAAGCAAAGACAAGAAGCCCCTGGAGAGGAGGAAGCTGCCACACGCTCCAGTTCACACACATCCATCCTACACCCATAAGAGCTTTGGGTCAGGAGTTCAGCCCAAGAATGCTTTCTGTGACTGTAACAATCACACAGGGACTGGAGAGGAAGAAAACGGTGCGTGTTTCACACTTAAACATCCTTTTAAAAGCAGAGAGCTGTGCCGGCCTCCCCTTCGGGTCACGGCTTGATGGAGGAAGGCAAGATCCTGCACACGGAAGCTGCTGTACAGCCAGAGACCTGGTGATGCTGCAGAGCCGACTGCATTTTAGGACTAGAAGAAGGCCAGGGAGGGGAAATCCTGGCTTGTATCACAAATGGTGTGACCAGCAGGGCCAGGGAGGTGATTCTCCCTCTGGACTCAGCACTGGGGAGGCCACTCCTTGAATCCTGTGTTGAGTTGTGGGCCCCTCAGCACAAGAAGGATGTTGAGGCTCTGGAGCGAGTCCAGAGAAGAGCAACGAAGCTGGGGAAGGGGCTGGAGAACAGGCCTTATGAGGAGCGGTTGAGAGAGCTGGGGTTGTTTATCCTGGAGAAGAGGAGGCTGAGGGGAGACCTCATTACTCTCTACAACTCCCTGAGAGGAGGTTGTGGAGAGGAGGGAGCTGGGCTCTTCTCCCAAGGGACAGGGGACAGGACGAGAGGGAATGGCCTCAAGCTCCACCAGGGGAGATTTAGGCTGGAGATTAGGAGGAAGTTTTTCATGGAAAGGGTCATTGGGCATTGGAATAGGCTGCCCAGGGAGGTGGTTGATTCACCTTCCCTGGAGGTGTTTAAGGGACAGGTAGATGAGGTCCTGAGGGACATGGGTTGGTGTCTGATAGGAGTGGTTGGACTAGATGATCCAATGGGTCTCTTCCAACCTGGTTGTTCTACGATTCTATGATTTTATGAAATGGGTCCCTTTCAGGGGATCTTTGCCGAGTTCCACCGAGGAGGCCGCGTGGCTGGTGGAGCAGCTGGGAGCATCTGCCAGCAGACACATCAGGCTGGGTGGCAGCGGCCGAGGCCACCGCCGAGCACGGGAAGGGCAGGAAGAGTTCAGCCAAGGAACCTCGACTTCTCGGCACAGCAGAGACACCAGTACTGCCGCACGACTGCCAGCCCAGAGTCCTGCAGAGGCCACCTTGGCCACACAGCCACTCCAGCAATGGAGGAGAGGGAGACACAACCACATTCCCTGCCACCCGGCAGCAAACAGGGGTACGGATGCGAGGTCTGAGAGGAACGGCAAAACTTCCCTCATATGTCATTCCCCTCTGACACGGAGCTTCCTGCAGCCGCCGTTCGCGCACACGCAGCTGGGGTTGAGCATTGCCACAGGAAAAGCATCTTCTTTAATTTCCGACATGTTTTTTTGCTACAACACACAGGACAACTCACACCACGTCCAGGCTGCTCTGCCGCACTAGGGCCTCCACTCCAAACCAGGGAATGACTGCGGGAGCAAAGCCCTCGCCACAGAGTCACGGAATGGTTAAGGCTGGAAAAGACTTCAAAGATCCAGTCCTACCACCAACAAAACACCAACATGTTTGCTGAACCACGTCCCAAAGTGCCACAACTGCACATTTTCTGAACACTATCTTCATGCGTTTTGGACATCATGTCATGTCTCAGCACTTTCTGTCCTTCATATTCCTTATTTTTAATGGCAATAACCTGGTACATCACTTACAGATGATTCCACTTGCTTATACTTTATTCATAGAGTTTCATGGCTTCCAGGGAAAGCAGAAAACATTCACAGTGCCTATTCGATAAAGGCAGCAAATAGATTATTGCGTCAACAATTTTAACGTCTGCTTTCGTAGATGCTTGGTTTAAGCATCTGCTTACAACTTCCCACACAACCTTTTCACTCACAAAGCACCTGGGAGCTTCAACATAGATGACTCTAAGCTTCCACTTCAACACAGGTGAATCATAGAATCATAGAACAACCAAGTTGGAAGAGACCTACTGGATCATCAAGTCCAATCATTCCTATCAAACACTAACCCATGTCCCTCAGCACCTCGTCCACATGTCCCTTAAACCCCTCCAGGGAAGGTGACTCAACCCCCTCCCTGGGCAGACTCTGCCACTGCCCAATGACCCTTTCTGGGAAGAATTTTTTCCTAGTGACATTGAGCTTCCACTTCAACAAAGGCAACGTCCATCTCCCAATGCAGACGACACTGAACTTCGACACAGACCACGTTGAACTCCAACACAGATGATGTTCAAGCTGACAGAGCAACAGGAAGGAATGAGTTCCACCTCCCCGGCAGACACGGCCTTTCCATACAGAGCTGAACCTCTAAGGTCGTGGTCCCTGATGATCAACACAGAGGAACAAACACGTCCGGCATTCACCTCTTCCATGCAAAACTACCATATTGAAATCTCAGGCCCAAGCGCCTGTTTCTCCTCTCTCTCTGTGGGTCTAGTTCAGTTGTAACCAAGTCCAGTGCAGACCACAGCGAGAGAGGAACTCCGTCAGGGGAGCTTTAGGCTAGAGATTAGGAGGAAGGTTTTCACGGAAAGGGTCATTGGGCATTGGAATAGGCTGCGCAGGGAGGTGGTTGATTCACCTTCCCTGGAGGGGTTTAAGGCACAGGTAGATGAGGTCCTGAGGGACATGGTTTGATAGGAATAGTTGGACTCGATGATCCGACGGGTCTCTTCCAACCTGGTTGTTCTATGATTCTATGATTCCTTCCCTTGGCCCCAGGGTGGGCAATTCCCACCAGCAATTACAGCCCAGCTGGAAGGGCTCAGCATCTAACGTGATCAGATGCTTTGAAAATCCGGTTGCTCATTTACTACTTCAATAAAGAGCTGAGCTCTTTGAAAATCCAGTCCTGACGAGCCACTGAGCAGCTTCAGAAAACTGGTCCTTAATCTCTCCACATCTCGATTTCCTCACCTTTAATTAAAGGCATTTAATATATAAAACTCCTCCATCGGGGCTCCATCAGGCACTCAGGTTCCTTTCCTGGGAAAGGCTTTGCAAACTTTACTTTCAGGAGCAGGCAAACGGCATTCCTCAAAAAACACCCGCTCCCCAGGAAGGAAAGACAGGGATGCACCCCATAGTGGAACGGAGGCCACCACATCTCCAGGACTCTTGTTATCCACAGAATCATGGAACGGTTTGGGTTGGAAGGGACCTCCAAGCCCATCCAGTGCCACCCCTGCCATGGGCAGGGACACCTCCCACTGGATCAGGGGCTCCAAGTCCCATCCAACCTGCCCTTGAACCCCTCCCTATCATCACAGCAAAACATTTCTGCCTAAGATCTTATGTCAATCTCCCATCTTGCAGCACAAAACCATTCTCCCCCATTCTATCCCTGCACTCCTGATCCAGAGCCCCTCCCCAGCTTTCCTGGAGCCCCTTTCAGCACTGGAAGCTGCTCTAAGGTCTCCTGGAGCTTTCTGTTCTCCAGGTTGAACCCCAACTGTCTCAGCCTGTCCCCATAGCAAAGGTCATGGTAATGGCCATTGTGCAGCGAGACCACAGGCAGTGAGGTAAGAGTTTTCTCATCCCTGTCTCCAAAACTTTCACTCCACTCCTTCAGCAGAGAGGGAGCAGGAGAAGGTCTCCACACACCCACCAGCAGTGGTCACACCAGTGGCCCAGCAGCCTCCTAAAGCGTAGCTGCAGGACAAGGACATCACAGATGAAGTAGGAAGCCTGGCTAGTGCCTCCACCGGCCAGAGAAAGGGATGCAGATATGGATTAGGTCACTAATAAAAAAAGCCTTCAATTAATCCCAGGGCGGATTCGCATCCCAAGCACAAAATCCCTGCACGTTCTGGCACAGATGAAAATCTCCTCCCGAGAAGAGCGGCACAGAGAAAAGCAGGGATGGGGGAGGGAGGAGGGACTGGGGAGATTGGTTAGCGCTGGGTCCCGCGGTGCTGGCATCACCTGCGCCAACGCTCGCCAACATTCACTTTCTCAGGCATCGAAATCATACCTATTTTCACCGAAAAAGAAGACATGACAAATACGTAGACACACAAACACACACGCAAGGAGCCTACAAGCACGTGAAAAGTCACCTCTAGCTGAAGGTTGTGTGCTTGTCTTGCAGAAGACTGTGCTGTTACCGCTGGGGCTGACCACGTTCACTCGGCAGGAGCACCAGCACCAAGAGTTCTCCCCCCGAGATGGGCTCCACCACAGCCCTCAGCGGAGGCTGCTGCTGCAGGACTCCACAGCTGGGTTCTTGTGAAGTGTAGACGTTGCTTGTCACCCCATCCTTAGGTACCGTCACCTCCTCTGGGCACTGAGCAGCTCCTCAGGCACAGGAGCTTCTCCTGCTGCAGGTTCCCAGCACCAAGAACCCTGATCACACATTACCAATGCTGCCCCAGCAGGTCTCAGGTCCTCAGGTGAGAGGAGACCTCATTACTCTCTCTAACTACGTGAAAGGAGGTTGTAGAGAGAAGGGAGCTGGGCTCTTCTCCCAAGGGACAGGGGACAGGACAAGAGGAAATGGCCTCAAGCTCCACCAGGGGAGATTTAGGCTAGAGATTAGGAGGAAGTTTTTCACACAGAGGGTCATTGGGCACTGGAACAGGCTGCCCAGGGAGGTGGGTAAGTCACCTACCCTGGAGGTGTTTAAGAGACGGGTAGATGAGGTGCTGAGGGACATGGGTTAGTGTTTGATAGGAATGGTTGGATTTGATGATCCGATGGGTCTCTTCCAACCTGGCTGTTCTATGATTCTATTATTCTATGAACGTTCTGGAATGACTGCAGCCACTTCAATTCCCACCAAATGAAGTGTCCCAGTCCTTCAAGCCCAAGAGAATCATCCCTGTCAGAGATGAGACACAGGAGCCACCCAGGTCCTTGCAGGTGTGACGGCACCATGGATCTGACCAAGAACTTCTCTGCATGAAGATGTAGCGTCTCCCTCTGCAAACCAGCTCCTCGGTACATAAAACCCAGTATCCTCACCACTCTTGTTCTTCCCATAAAGTCACCTCTAATCTCATTCTATTTCGAAAGGAGCGATTATTGCCATTGCTTTGAGGTGAATAATGTTCCTGTGAAAGGGAAGGAAGGAGGCAGGGTTTTCCCTCGAAATCTTACAAGTGGTGACACAGCCACCGTCAAGTCACAGCCTGTCTTGTCTTAAACACCGAGGCAGAATAGATGTGAGCCTAGAGCTGCATTTATAGGAGGAACTTGACAGTTCCCCAAAACCATCCCCTAAATGCCGAAGACACTTTGATTGATTCTTTCAAACATATTTTTAACCCAATGGTCACAGGCTAGGATGCTCAGCAGGGTCAGCAAGCACTGCTGGGAGGGAGCCTGCAGGCAGCCCCACACAGAGTGTTGAGTACATGATAGCATCGTGGGATGGACGGGGCTGGAAGGGAACTCAGAACTCATCCAGTACCACCCCTGCCATGGGCAGGGACACCTCCCACTGGACCAGGGGCTCCAAGCCCCATCCAACCTGCCCTTGAACCCCTCCAGGGATGGGGCAGCCACCCCTGCTCTGGGCAACCTGGGCCAGGGGCTCCTCACCCTCACAGCAAAACATTTCTGCCTAAGATCTCATCTCCATCTCCACTCTTGCAGCTCAGAAATGTTCTCCTCATCCTCTCCCTGCACTGATCTAGAGCCCCTCTCCAGCTTTCCTGGAGCCCCTTTCAGTGCTGGAAGCTGCTCTAAGGTCTCCCCGGAGCTTCTCATTCCCAGGCTGAACACCTCCAACTCTCTCAGACCGTCCTCATACAGGAGGTTCTTCATCCCTTGGATCATCTCTGTGGCCTCCTCTGGACCTGTTCCAACAGCTCCATATCCTCCTTATATTGAGGACTCCAGCACTGGACCCAGGGCTCCAGGTGGGTCTCTCAGAGTGGAGCAGAGGGGCAGGATCCCCTCCTTCCCTGCTGGTCCCTCTGCTCTGGCTGCAGCCCACGACATGGGTTCTGGGCTGGGAGTGCATGCTGCCAGCTCATGAGTTCCTCATCCCCCAGCATCAACCTCCCCCTCTGCAGATCCCCACTTTGGGACTGTCCACATCCCATTTCTCGGAGCCGAGCAGAGGTGGTGGGCGCTCCCTGGGCTGCGGGTGGTGCCAGCGTTTCATTCCTCCCATCAAAATCCACCACAGGGAGCACAGCATCAATGCTCCTTTTGTAACCCCCTCAGCTGACTTCATTCCTAGCATACATCCAAATGGAAGGAATCAAACGATGTGACAAATCCATGACATTCTACATCAGATGAATGCCGAGAAGTACGTGCACTGGGAGAGATTCCATTTCCCTGCTGCCAAGCATGGATCCTAAGGAAATAGAGTTCCTCTGCCAAGGGGCGGGAGGAGACCAGATTCCCTTCCTGTCTATAAATATTTCTCTGCTGCCTTCACCGCAACTCTTCCAGGTTTCTGTCTGAGGAAAGGAGAGCTGGGGCTGACTCCAACGCAAGCCTGGAGCAACTCCAACAGGATCAAACACACGAGGAACACCGGAGCGAGGGAAGACTCAGGCATAACCCACACACACAATCTCCTACTGCTCCTCTCCTCCCAAAGCCTTCACCCAAATCACAGAATCATGGAATCCCCACCCTCACAGCAAAACATTTCTGCTTAAGATCTCATCTTAATACCCCCTCTTTGAGCTCAAAATCGTTCCTCTCATCCACTCCCTGATCCAGAGCCCCTCCCCAGCTTTCCCGGAGCCCCTTCCAGCACTAAAAGCTGCTCTAAGGTCTCCCCACAGCCTTCTCTTCTCCAGGCTGAACAACTCCAACACACAGCTAAGGTTGTCCAGCCCTCAGATCATCTCCATGGCCTTCTCTGGACTTGCTCCAACAGCTCCGTGCCCTTCCTGGGCTGAATCCTTTTGCCTATCTCACCACACAACCCCACAGCCCTCCTGGACGGCTGGGCCACCAGGAGACCACACTGTACCATCCAACATGCTGAATCATAGAATCATAGAATCACCAGGTTGGAAGAGACCCATTGGATCATCGAGTCCAACCATTCCTATCAAACACTAAACCATGTCCCTCAGCACCTCGTCCACCTGTGCCTTAAACACCTCCAGGGAAGGCGAATCAACCACCTCCCTGGGCAGCCTATTCCAATGACCAATGACCCTCTGTGTGAAAAACTTCCTCCTAATCTCTAGCCTAAATCTCCCCTGGCGGAGCTTGAGGCCATTCCCTCTCGGTCCTGTCCCCTGTCACTTGGGAGAAGAGCCCAGCTCTCTCCTCTCCACAACCTCCTCTCAGGTAGTTGTAGTGAGCAATGAGGTCTCCTCTCAGCCTCCTCTTCTCCAGGATAAACACCCCCAGCTCTCTCAGCCGTTCCTCATCAGGCCTGTTCTCCAGCCCCTTCACCAGCCTCGTTGCTCTCCTCTGGATTCACTCCAGAGCCTCAACATCCTTCTTGTGGTGAGGGGAGGTCCCCCAAGGATGCTCCTGCAGCCTCCCTGGCCCCTTGTCCCCACTCAGAGCAGCAGGTGGTTCCCAATCCCAAAGCAGGAAGCTTTAATCCGCCTGCTGAACTTCTGGAGCCTCCCCAGCCACTTCTGTAATGTGTGAGGGGGAGAAGCCCAGCAAGACTCTCCACGCTTCCACCAAAAGGGAGGTCTCCAGGTCATATTTTTAGAAAGCAAGCGAAGAAATGACTGCTCTATGGCTTCAGGCTCGTACCTTCAATCTGCTCACCAGATGTGAACTTCAAACAGCCCCTAAGTACAATTCAGCTGTAGAAAAAGCCTCAGAAAGGCCTGTGCTGCGCGCGCCTGACGTCCATCCCCACCTCACTCTTTCCTTCTTCAGCAAAACTCTTTCATTTTTCACTTGACCTCTGATTGTTTCCCGTTTTATCCCAAAGGCTTAAAAGCCGTATTGAAAGTGCGTGGCCAGCAATTCACCACCGAGGAGGAGAGGCGGATGGCTCTAATGAAAGCCCTTAATTTTTCTGTTATCCCCTGGAGGGCCGAGCGCTTCCCAAGCAGAAACCTTGGACAAACAAACCCCAGGCTCTCCGGGCGCAGGGGGAGGCGAACAAAGGCACCGAAGCGCTAGGCTGAAATTTTCTCCCCAGATGCCCTGAGCAACATTTAATGGCAGGAGCTTTAATGGCAGGTCCATTCTTCCAAGCTTTCTGCAAGACGGCTGATGCTCACCCTCTTCATATGTCTCAGCTCCCCAAGCCACCTCCAGGGCTTCTTTGTGCCTACGGAACGCAATCGCAACTGTGATGCGCAAGGGATAATGGGATTGGGGGATCATAGAATGGTTTGGGTTGGAAGGGACCTCACAGCCCATCCAGTTCCATCACCTTGTGATGGGCAGGGACACCTCCCACTGGCTCAGGGGCTCCAAGCCCCATCCAACCTGCCCTTGAACCCCTCCAGGGATGGGGCAGCCACCCCTGCTCTGGGCAACCTGGGCCAGAACCTCATCATCCTCACAGTAAAATATTTCTGGCTAGGGTCTCATCTCTATCTCCCCTCTTTCACCTCAAAACCATTCCCTTCATCCCATCCCTGCCCTCCCTGATCCAGAGTCCCTCCCCAGCTTTCCTGCAGCCCCTTTCAGTGCTGGAAGCTGCTCTAAGGTCTCCCCACAGCCTTCTCTTCTCCAGGCTGAACAAACCCAGCTCCCTCAGCCTGTCCCCATTAGCAGAGGTTCTCCAGCTCTCAGATCATCTCTATTGCCTCCTCTGGACTCACTCCAACAGCTCCATGTCCTCCCTGTGCTGAGGGCTCCAGCACTGGACCCAGGGCTCCAGGTGGGTCTCACAGAGGGAGCAGAGGGGCAGGGATCCCCTCCCTCCCTGCTGGTTCCTCTGCTCTGGATGCAGTCGAGGATACAATTGGTTTCTGGTCTCCAAGCACATGTTGCCAGCTCATGTCAAGCTTCTCATTCCCCAGCACCCCAAGTCCTTCTCCTGAGGGCTGCTCTCAATCCATTCCCTCCCAGGCAGGTTGGGATTGCCCTGACCCAGGTGAAGGACTTCACCCTTGGCCTTGCTTAACATCTTGAGGTTTCATAGAATCATAGAACAACCAGGTTGGAAAAGACCCATCGGATCATCGAGTCCAACCATTCCTATCGAACATTAAACCATGTCCCTCAGCACCTCATCCACCCATCCCTTAAACACCTCCAGGGAAGGTGAATCAACCCCCTCCCTGGGCAGCTCATTCCAATGCCCAATGACCCTCTGTGTGAAAAACTTCCTCCTAATCTCCAGCCTAAATCTCCCCTGGCGGAGCTTGAGGCCATTCCCTCTTGTCCTGTCCCCTGTCACTTGGGAGAAGGGCCCAGCTCCCTCCTCTCTACAACCTCCTTTCAGGTAGTTGTAGAGTGTAATGAGGTCTCCTCTCAGCCTCCTCTTCTCTAGGCTAAACAACCCCAGCTCTCTCAGCCGCTCCGTTCGCACAGCTCCACATCTCCAGCCTGAGCACAGCAAGCGCAGGGACGCATCCCTGTCCCACCCACGCCTCCTCAGTCCTCCTGCACGCACCGCAGGATGTTATTCGTGCTCAGAAAGGGCTGAGACACAGCAAGCCTGGAAAAAACATGGCATGATGCCACGCAGCTCATCCAAAATAATCTTGAAACCCTGGAACGCAGTGCCCGGTGCCAGCCGAGGATATAGAAGTGCCACTAACCCAGTAACACACTGACCACAGGCAGCCTCACAGGACCAGTGACAGCAGAACGTTCAACAGAAGCCATATGGTGCTCCTGCAGCTAAAACATAAAGATGGGCCCCTCACCACAGAAAGGATGTTGAGGCTCTGGAGCAAGTCCAGAGAAGAGCAACGAAGCTGGGGAAGGGGCTGGAGAACAGGCCCTATGAGGAACAGCTGAGAGAGCTGGGGGGGTTTATCCTGGAGAAGATGAGGCTGAGGGGAGACCTCATTGCTCTCTACAACTACCTGAGTGGAGGTTGTAGAGAGGAGGGAGCTGGACTCTTTTCCCAAGGGACAGGGGACAGGACAAGAGGGAATGGCCTCAAGCTCCGCCAGGGGAGATTTAGGCTGGAGATTAGGAGGAAGTTTTTCACGGAAAGGGTCATTGGAATAGGCTGCCCAGGGAGGTGGTTGATTCACCTTCCCTGGAGGTGTTTAAGCCACAGGTAGATGAGATCCTGAGGGACATGGGTTAGTGTTTGATAGGAATGGTTGGACTCGATGATCCGATGGGTCCCTTCCAACCTGGTTGTTCTATGATTCTATGAATCGAGAGAGGCTGCGTTGGCTGAGAATCGTGCCCTCCCTCGGCTGAGGACTCCAGAATTGGACCCAGGGTTCCAAGTGGGGTCTCAGCAGAGCGAAGAAAAGCAGCAGCAGAGTCCCCTCTCTCACCCTGCTGCTGTCACTGCTTTGGATGCAGCCCAGGATGCTGTTGGTTTCTCAGCCTGTGAGCCCAAATGGGGTCCAACAAGCCACAGATGGGTCACGTACGGATGCCAAGGTGGCACCAGGTGCCAAACACCCACGAGCTCCGGCCCCTGTGGTGGATGCCATCCCTGCGTTTCCTTGGATAAACGCAGGAAGGGATAAAAATCGAATCGAGACACCTGGTCACTTCATGGCACCTTGGCATCCGCACGTGACCTGTCAGTGGCTCGCAGGCCCACATCGGGGCTTGCAGCTCAGAAAGTCATCCGTGTCCTGGGCTGCATCCAAAGCAGAGGGACCAGCAGGGAGGGAGGGGATTCCACACTGGCATTTTCATACTGAAAGAAATAGAATAGCCTTGGAATAGGTTGCCCAGGGAGGGGGTTGATTCACCTTTCCTGGAGGGGTTTAAGGCACGGGTGGATGAGGTCTTGAGGGACTTGGTTTAATGTTTGATAGGAATGGTTGGACTCGATGATCCGATGGGTCCCTTCCAACCTGGTTGTTCTATGATTCTATGATTCTATGAACCCAGTACATGTTCCCGAGAGGACAGGTTGGATGGATAACGCCAAACTCTTCCCACATAACAAAATGCTTCCAGAAACCGGGCTATGAGGTGAGTGTGACCTCATTTTATAGCCAGACCAAGCACGGAGCTGGCATCACAGCCTTGTCTGTCTGTCTCACCTCTCCTCTTATCTTTTTCACGGAAAGGGTCATTGGGCATTGGAACAGGCTGCCCAGGGAGGTGGTTGATTCACCTTCCCTGGAGGCGTTTAAGGCACAGGTGGATGAGGTGCTGAGGGACATGGGTTAGTGTTTGATAGGAATGGTTGGACTCGATGATCCGATGGGTCTCTTCCAACCTGGTGATTCTATGATTCTTACTTAAAAAACCACCGATATTTGCAATAACCCATACAAACCCAGCAGCAGCAAGGCACAAACACGTGCTCAAACACTCGTGCTGGCACGTTTTCCTTGAAATCCTGGCCACGTTTCAGCAGGAGCCCTCGTCCCTCTGCCCACTCCTCCTAACCCGTTCCCATAGGAACCATCACGGAGGCACCAGCACATGTTGACTCGACAGCAGGGACAGAAAGGAGCTCCCGGACTCCCGGGTTGGCCGAGCTCTGACTGGGAAGGCAGACGCACTCTGGATGGTCCCTCACCCTACCAAACCACAACAAAAGGGCCAGCTTGCAGGGGAATTTTTGGTTCCTGAAAGAGCCCTTTCAACTCCAGAAGGTAGGACAAGGAAGTAAACACGCACGTGGGTGTAAGAAAATAAAGCCTTTTCATTTCAGCAACACTTAACATAATCTCTAAAACAACGAGAAAATCCAGGCGTGCTCCCGGCGCTCCGGTATTTGGCCACTGCGACATCTGCCAGCAGGAGCTGGCAGGGGGACTCTGATGCGGGCTCTGAGCCCACAACCCTCAGCCACCCCCTAAAACCATCTCCCTGAGATCTGCAAGAAGCCCTCCTGGAGAGTCATAGAATCATAGAACAACCAGGTTGGAAGAGACCCATCGGATCATCGAGTCCAACCATTCCTATCAAACACTAAATCATGTCCCTCAGCACCTCACCTACCTGTGCCTTAAACACCTCCAGGGAAGGTGAATCAACCACCTCCTTGGGCAGCCTGTTCCAATGCCCAATGACCCTCTGTGTGAAAAACTTCCTCCTAATCTCTAGCCTAAATCTCCCCTGGTGGAGCTTGAGGCCATTCCCTCTCGTCCTGTCCCCTGTCCCTTGGGAGAAGAGCCCAGCTCCCTCCTCTCCACAACCTCCGCTCAGGGAGTTGGAGAGAGCAATGAGGTCTCCTCTCAGCCTCCTCTTCTCCAGGATAAACACCCCCAGCTCTCTCAGATGCTCCTCAGAGGGTCTGTTCTCCAGCCCCATCACCAACCTCGTTGCTCTTCTCTGGACTCGCTCCAGAGCCTCAACATCCTTCTTGTGCTGAGGGACCCATGGTAAGGTTGGTACTGGATGAGCTTGGAGGTCCCTTCCAACCCAAACCATTCCATGACTTTATGATCTCCAAAAGCAGCTCCTTCTTCTGCCTCCTCAAAACCACCCCCAGCTTCGACACGTTCTTAAACACGACCAGAATTAGCGATTCCTGCAGAAGCTGAGAGGGAGGCAGGCAGGGACTTGAACGTGAGCCCAGCTGCCCATTTCGCAAAGCCCCGATTTCAGTCCTTAAATCATTTAAGTCATTCTCATTAAGTTCAATCAGCGTGCTCGGCTGATTTGGGCTAATATTATTGCTGCTCTCCGCTAGCGTGTTTGGATGTGCAATCCGCGCTGTTATTACACATAATATCCCTCGTTTAGGGCAATCCTACAGGAACGAACATTCCTGAGCTCACTATTCATGGCTCCACAACCATGCTTCACTCTTCCAAAGGACTGAACCTACCTTAAAGCGGTGATTTTGCACTCGGATTTTACTTTTCATCCAGATCTCTAAACGATTTATTAAGACGGACACGTGCACTGCAATATTTGGTTGGACTCGATGCGCCGGTGGGTCTCTTCCAACCTGGTTATTCTTATGATTTTCCGAATTTGAGGGGGAATGAGGGAAGACTAAGCTTGTTATGTCCTTACAGAAGAGATTTATTCATGCATTTAACGCTCCAGACTTTTTAAGGGTCCTCAGCTATAAGCAAGACCAGCATATTCGCAGAATCATAGAACAGATTGAGTTGGAAGTGACCTCAAAGCCCTTCCAGTCCCACATGGGTAGGGACACATCCCACTGGATCAGGGGCTCCAAGGGTTTATGGTGCGATGCTGGAAAAGTGGTTCATGAAGGAAGTTCCTGTCCTAGTATCGGTGCCCTCTTTTATTATCTTTTTAATAAAATCTTATTCTGTTGATTAGTACTTTTTAGTTAGGACTCAGTACATCTGGTAAATGGTTCAGTGTCCCAGGCAGTCGGGAACAATGCATTTTAACCAGGCTGTTGTTCACTTGAACGTTACTGACTTGTTCGGGGTTTTATTTCGTTCCCAAGCACGGCAAACACTTCATTAAAATCAATGAGGCTTCAACAGGGAGCTTTTGTATCTGCCATCTATAAATCACACCCAGCAATAAAGAGGAGAAGGGAAGGAGACAGACGATGCCTGTACCACTCCGGTCCCCACCTCTCTCTCTGGACCCCTTCACATGGAGAAACGGAACACAAGGAGGCTGCGGACAGTCAGGGCTGCCCTATGACCATCCCATCACCTCCACATCCCCGCAGTGCTACAGGTCCCATCATTCCAGAAACCTTGGCAAACTCTCACATTCATAGAATCTGAGAACAACCAGGTTGGAAGAGACCCACCGGATCATTGAGTCCAACCATTCCTATCAAACACTAACCCATGTCCCTCAGCACCTCGTCCACCCACACCTTAAACCCCTCCAGGGAAGGTGACTCAACCCCCTCCCTGGGCAGCCTCTGCCACTGCCCAATGACCCTTTCTGGGAAAATTTTTTTTCCTAATGTCCAGCCTGACCCTCCCCTGGTGGAGCTTGAGGCCATCCCCTCTCATCCTGTCCCCTGTCACTTGGGAGAAGAGCCCAGCTCCCTCCTCTCCATAACCTCCTTTCAGGGAGTTGTAGAGAGCAATGAGGTCTCCTCTCAGCCTCCTCTTCTCCAGGATAAACAATCCCAGGATGTAATCCTACCTAGAGTGGCTGCCCCATTCCCACTGCCTTTGGATGAGCAAAATCCTCTTGGAGAAAGCAGCAACAATCTCACCTCACGGCTCCCAAGGTGAGATTGTTGCTGCTTTCTCCAAGAGGATTTTGCTCACCCAAAGGCAAAAGCCAAGAGATGCTTCAAGGGCACCAAGCAGCACCTGGTGAAGAACCCCATACCAGCACCAACGGCTGCCGGGAGGGAGCACGCAGCGCGCTCCGGCCTGCAGGCATCCGCGTTGATATCAGCACGACAGACGGCACCAACGCCACCTTTGCCAGCAGCTTCTGCAGATGCCAGGAATCGCAAGGCTCACCGCATCTATCAAGTGCGGCCCACGCGGGGAGGGTCAACTCAGGACAGAGCCCAGCAGCTCGGACAGCTATTCGGTGATCAAACAGCAACAAGGTCATCCTGTCCCTTGGGAGAAGAGCCCAGCTCCCACCTCTCCACAATCTCCTCTCAGGGAGCTGGAGAGAGCAACGAGGTCTCCCCTCAGCCTCCTCTTCTCCAGGATAAACACCCCCAGCTCTCTCAGCTGTTCCTCAGAAGGCCTGTTCTCCAGCTCCTTCACCAACTTCGTTGCTCTTCTCTGGACTCGCACGGTACAAAGAATCCCACCACGAGAACCTACAGCCTATTTACAGCAGTGTGAGAAACTGTTAATATTGGGCGGCTGCACAATTTAAACATTCAGCACCGTGTGTACTCCTGGTTCCTTGACCTCGCACCCCAAATGCATTTGCGCGGCGTACAACAATAACAGCGCAAAGAACGCTAACCAGATCTGTGTAGGATAGGAATAAATTTGGGTCTGAAATGAGGGGCATCTGTTCTTTGTAATGGCAGACACGAGAGAGCTGCATCCGCGAGCCAAAACGAAAGCACTCGCTGCATAAAATCAGGGAGAGCCATACCGCTCCGTGCATCCAGCTTGTCCTGACGTCAAGGAAGTTGTCTCGAAGTTAACTAAAACCAGGATTTGACTATGAATACATACAGAACTGAGCGCAAATTAATGTAAATTGAGCTCTTCTAAAAAAAAAAAAAAGGCTGCATTCTGCTGAAAAAGAAAACACAGTGAATACAAAGGATGAAACGGATTACTCGAGGAAAGCTACCACAGGGACAAAGTCTCCATCCTTCCTGAAAATAAATCATATATTGCATATACATGTATCTAACTTTTTCACGGAAAGGGTCATTGGGCATTGGAATAGGCTGCCCAGGGAGGGGGTTGGTTCACCTTCCCTGGAGGTGTTTAAGGGACGGGTGGATGAGGTCTTGAGGGACATGGGTTAGTGTTTGATAGGAATGGTTGGACTCCATGATCTCTCTTGGAGTTGGGTCTCTTCCAACCTGGTGATTCTATGATTCTATGAACTCCTATGCAATGGCTTGAAAATAGAAACCTTCCATATTTACCCCTGAACTTCTTATTATGCAGTGTTACAGGTACCATAGAATTGTCTGGTTGGAAAAGATCTTTGAGATCGTCATAGGATCATGGAGTCCAACTGTACCTCTCCACTACTAAACCAGCTCCCGAACCACCTCATCTACCTAGTTCTAAACCCCTCCAGGGATGGGGACTCCACCACCTCCCTGAGCAGCCTCTGCCAGGGCCTGAGAACCCTCTTAGTGAAGAAATTTTTCCTGATGTCTGATCTGAACCTGTCCTGGTGCAGCTTGAGGCTGTTTCATCTCATCCCATCACTTGTTAGTTAGGAGAAGAGACAAACACCCACCTCTCTACAACCTCCTTTCAGTCACCTGTAGACAGCAATAAGGTCTCCTCCTACCCTCCTTTTCTCCAGAATAAACAACCCCAGGTCCTTCAGCCTCTCCTCATAACCCTTGTTCTCCAGTCCCTTCCCCGGCTCTGTTTTGTTCTCTGGACATGCTCCAGCCCCTCAATGTCCTTCTTGGAATGACAAGCCCAGAACTGAACCCATGATTCCAGGTGTGGCCTCACCAGTTGCCAAGTTTTGATAGGAATGGTTGGACTTGACGATCCGGTGGGTCTCTTCCAACCTGGAGATTCTATGACTCTAAGTGCAGGAGCACAATCACTTCCCTGGTCCTGCTGGCCAGACATATCATAGAATCACCACCAGGTTGGAAGAGACCCACAGGATCATCGAGTCCAACCATGAGATACATGATACCATATGAGACACACAAAAATATTATGAGAAAAGGATTCCCTCTGTTGCATCCTAAAGAAGAGGAGAGCCTGTCGTAACCGCCTGGGTGGAGACTGGGTCACCTCAAACCACTGCGGAAAGAGCGGAATGAAGCACGTCGGCATCCCCTGGGCAGCGTTACCTTCCACCCCGATGGTCACAAACAAAAGGTGGTGAACCCGACCAAAGAGCAGCTCATCCCATTGTGGAACTGCTCCCGCATAAAGGATCCTGCGCCCAGGCTTACTGTCACTTAATAGAAATGGAAAACGCCATTTGCTCTCTCTGGTTGAGAGGAAAAAGGAAAATCCCCCACAGCCCAAACTGATGTTACTGACAGATTTGCAGAGACAACTCATCTTGATGGCCTTTTGACATCAAACCCTCGCTACTGGTCCCAAAAAAAAATAGAAATCATTCATTCATTTGCAGCCTGGTTATGCTTTGGGATTGCACCACCAGCTTCCATCCCAAGCCCATCTCTTCCCAAGCGACAGGGGACAGGACGAGAGGGAACGGTCTCAAGCTCCACCAGGGGAGATTTAGGCTAGAGATTCGGAGAAGGTTTTTCACGGAAAGGGTCATTGGAATAGGCTGCCCAGGGTGGTGGTTGATTCACCTTCCCTGGAGGGGTTTAAGGGACGGGTGGATGAGGTCCTGAGGGACTTGGTTTAGTGTTTGATAGGAATGGTTGGACTCGATGATGCGATGGGTCTCTTCCAACCTGGTTGTTCTATGATTCCATGATTCTTTCGCAGCACTAACAGGACCACTGGGTACCGAGTAAGGACACCTTGGAAAGTGGCAGTATGGATGGTCGATGAGAAACCTGGCTGCAGGGTAAGAGCAGGTGGCTGCTCCAGCTGGGCCACCACCAGCTCTTCAGGCAGCACGACCACGGACCCAGAGTCACTCTGCATGTGGAATTGTGAAAGTCACAGGACTGGCACAGAAAATCAGCACAGTCCTTAGAGAGAGAGAGGAACTGCCACAGTTACACGCGTTTTGAACCCCTCCAGGGATGGGGACCTCTGTCAGGGCTTCACAAGAGGGACATGGTTTAGTGTTTGATAGGAATGGTTGGACTTGATGATCCGATGGGTCTCTTCCAGCCTGGTTGTTCTATGATTCACCACTCATTCCATGAAGACATTTTTCCTAATACCCTAATACTCTCCTGGTACAACTTGAGGTCATTTCTTCTCGTCCTATTGCTTGAGACTTGGGAGAAGAAACCAAGAGCCATCACACCACCACCTCCTTCCCAGGAGCTGCAGAGCAATGAGGTCTCCCCTCAGCCTCCTCTTCTCCAGACTAAACAGCCCCAGGTCCCTCAGCTGCTCCCAGAACCCCTGGGCTCCAGACCCTTTCCCAGCTCCGTTCCCTTCTCTGGGCACACTCCAGACCCTCAACATCCTTCTTGGAGTGAGGAACCCAAACCTGAACCCAGGATTGAAGATGAAGCCTCACCAGTGCTGAGTCCAGGGGGACAATCCCTCCTCTGCTCCCATTGGCCACCCCATGATCCAAGCCAGGAAGCTGCTGGCCTTCTTGGCCATTGCTGAGCTTACAAGGTCACAACAGACTTGAGGGTCACGATCCACACACAGAATCATAGAACAACCAGGTTGGAAGAGACCCATCGGATCTTCTAGTCCAACCATTCTTATCAAACACTAAACCAAGTCCATCAAGACCTCATCCATCTGTGCCTTAAACCCCTCCAGGGAAGGGGAATCAACCACCTCCCTGGGCAGCCTATTCCAATGCTCAATGACCCTTTCCGTGAAAAACTTCCTCCTAATCTCCAGCCTAAATCTCCCCTGGCAGAGCTTGAGGCCATTCCCTCTTGTCCTGTCCTCTGTCACTTGGGAGAAGAGCCCAGTTCCCTCCTCTCCACAACCTCCCTTCAGGTAGTTGTAGAGAGTAATGAGGTCTCCTCTCAGCCTCCTCTTCTCCAGGATAAACAACCCCAGCTCTCTTAGCCGCTCCTCATAGGTTCTCACCCAAGGATGCCACGAGAAGAAAAAACGTGCCACGTTGGTGTGGAGAGGGGCACGGGAGCAGCAAAACATTAGGGTGTCCACTTCCACGAACAAGAGAGGGGCCACCATGCTTGACATGGAAAACTACACAGCAGCATCACAGACAGGGAGGAGAAGGAGGTGGCTCTGTTCTGAGCATGGGAATGTCGCTTCTCCCTGGCTGTCTCCCCTGAAAAAGTGTTAAGTAAAAAGAACATCATCAGACAGAAATGTGTCTTCTAATCCAACATCAAAAAAGCTTTGCTTAGGGTTTTGTTTTCATGTCAGATCTGTATTTCCTCTCCCTGATGAGTGAAGATAACACCAGCTATTACGATCACTGTCTCTAATGACCTGCAAGCCTCTCAGAACTCAACTTCAGCTGAAAGAAGGCAGATCGAGATGAGATCTTCAGAAGAAATGTTTTGCTGTGAGGGTGGGGAGGCCCTGATGCAGGTTACCCAGAGAGGTTGTGGCTGCCCCATCCCTCGAGGGGTTCAAGGGCAGGTTGGATGAGGCTTGGAGCCCCTGATCCAGTGGGAGGTGTCCCTGCCCAGGGCAGGGGTGGCACTGGATGGGCTTGGAGGTCCCTTCCAACCCAAATCATCTCCATGATTCTCACTTGACATCAACCAGAACCCCCAGATCCCATCCCTGGAGGGGTTCAAGGGCAGGTTGGATGGGGTTTGGAGCCCCTGATCCAGTGGGAGGTGTCCCTGCCCAGGGCAGGGGTGACACTGGATGGGCTCTGAGGTCCCTTCCAACCCAAACCATTCTGTGATTCTACAAGGGACCTGCTACACCCAGCGTGGATTAGGAAGGTGAAACCTCCCCAGATTCCTTGTTCCTCTTTGTTAAGCAATAACAGCAAAGAGATTTCCCACCGCGCTTAGGGAAAGCTGCTCAGCCGGACTAATCTCGGGGGCAGCCCTGCCTGCGAAAAATATTGCAGCGGGTGTCCTCAAAGCACTGGTGTTAAATGAAGAGTTTGGAGAGAAAACCAGAGCTTAAAAGAAAGGAGAGGGAAGGAAAAGAATACTGGCATTTGACAAAAAGAAATGGCAGCCAGAGCAATGCAGTCTGAGGCTGGGAAAAGGGCATTATCCTCAATAGCTGTTTGTTAACCGGCTGCCATGGGTGTCCTTTGGGTCTTTTCTTCTCCAGATAGACTCAATAACTCCATCCAAAAGCGCTTTGGCACTGCAAGCTGCTTGCAGGTCTGAGGTAGGAAGGCTCCACGTCGAGCTTGTTTCAGCTCAGCCCTGCTTCCCAAAAGCAGCTGAGAGACAGCCAGGCTGCCGGCACAGCCAGGAGAGCTCGCAGAGGCAGATTTAGAGAGGGCTCAGGGAACAGATGGGCAGCTGAGAAACAACAACTAATTAGGGGGAAAATTTTGTCCCAAAGCGTTAATGGTTGAAGAACAGCATAACAGGCACGAGACTACAGGCACCCTTTGAACTGGGGCACTCGCAGGGTTGCATCGCTCATCCAAGAAGGATATGGAACTCTAAGAGCAAGTCTTACGACGAGTAGAGAGAGCTGGGGGTGTTTATCCTGGAGAAGAGGAGGCTGAGGGGAGACCTCGTTGCTCTCTATAACTCCCTGAAAGGAGGTTGTGGAGAGGAGGGAGCTGGGCTCTTCTCCCAAGGGACAGGGGACAGGACGAGAGGGAATGGCCTCAAGCTCCACCAGGGGAGGGTCAGGTTGGACATTAGGAAAAATGGGAGGGTCAGGCTGAATATCAGAAAAAAATTTTTCACAGAAAAGGTCACTGGGCACTGGCAGAGGCTGCCCAGGGAGGTAGTGGAGTCACCACCCCCTGGATTTAAAAGATGAGTGGATGAGGTGCTGAGGGACATGGGCTAGTGTTTGATAGGAATGGTTGGACTCCATGATCCAAGAGGTCTTTTCCAAGCTGGTGATCCTCCAATTCTATGATTCCGTTGGAAAAGTCCCTTCCAACCCAAACCATTCCATGGTTCCATGAACTGCAACTAAATTCATTTGCTTTATAAGAAACTTCCTCTTCTCCATTAACACCTTTCGCATTCAACAGTAAGCACAGTTCAGTGAAGTCTCTCACAGAGCTTCACTCCATCAGCTCCACCAGGCAATGCCTACAAACAGGCCAAAGAGACAGAGTTCCATACTGGGGAGAGGAGGTGATATCACAGTTCTGTCTTCTGTTTCCACTCTCATCCACCTCCAGTCCTTAATCTTCCTGAACTTGCCCTTAACCACTTCCGTCCCACGTTCCCTAACAACCGCTTTCAGGAACAATGTTGAAGCGCTACTGCTGCACAGCTGAGTCGCAGCGATGACTGCCAAAAAACTACAAAGAAAGATTTATTACAGCTCAGAGTGAAGGAATCATTGAATCACGGAACAGCTTGGGGCAGAAGGGACCTCCAAGCCCATCCAGTCCCACCCCTGCCATGGGCTGGGACACCTCCCACTGGATCAGGGGCTCCAAACCCCATCTAACCTGGCCTGGAACATATCCAGGGATGTGATCTGGGGGTTCTGGTTGATGTCAAGTGAGAATCACGGAGATGATTTGGGTTGGAAGGGACCTCCAAGCCCATCCAGTGCCACCCCTGCCGTGGGCAGGGACACCTCCCACTGGCTCAGGGGCTCCAAGCCCCATCCAACCTGCCCTTGAACCCCTCCAAGGATGAGGCAGCCACCCCTGTTCTGGGCAGCCGGGGTCAGGGCCTCCTCATCCTCACAGCAAAACATTTTTGCCTAAGATCCAGTCCAAATTCTCCATCCCTCGGGTCAGTCCAAGCACGCTCCCTGCAAAGCCAGGTGCTGAGATCCCTGGGGCAGAGCCAAAAGCATCAGGCGAACGGGAGGGCTGACAGAGCTCAGACACATCCCAGCACTCCGGACTCCTAAGCTTTTCCAATCCATGCCCTAAATTAATGACCAGCAGGATAATTATTGCTGCTTTGGAGTTGTCACATGTTATTAACACTCCTGCCTTCAAAGCCGTTCGCGAAGGTCTACCCTAAGAAATCCAGCAGCGAGGAGCACTGAGAGCGCTGGGCTGCTTCACGGGAACACTCACTCGTTCCTGTAAGCGTTAAGCTTTCGGGAATCACGGGGGAAGAGAAGTGCCTGCTCAGAAAACAGACGGAGGGAACACAAAGCTTTGTTCATCCATTCAGCCACATCGTGAGTAAGCTGCGTATTGCCTCGCATTGTACCTCTCCCTCCGCCAGCTGTTTGGTGCTGCACCATTCATCCCCAAGCATCCATGGCAGCCGCTCAACAATGCAGCCTCCCGAGCAATAAAGAGACCATTTTTGTTTTCCACCAGGCCAGGAGTTAACCCCAGCTGAGACATAAAGACAAGCAGCGTGATTCATTTTAAACATCTGCGGGCCAGAGCCACGCTTCTTTACATCAGCCTGTGTTTAAGTTGGGCTCCAACCAGGTCTCTTGGCAGAAAGAGGAGCAGCAGCCAGCCCCAGCGCTTCATCCGGCGGGATCGGCGCAGCTGAGAACAGTTTGTCTCGCTGCATTGTTCCCTTCTTCCTCCCAACACGTTGCCAGCAGCCCTGCAGCCCACTAATGCCTGCCTGCAATGCACCAGCAAAACCCAAGCTACAGCATTGCTATAAATGGAGAAAACCAGAGAATTATGGAATGGGTTGGGTTGGAAGGGACCTCAAAGCTCAGCCAGTCCCACCAGGGACACCTCCCCCTGGATCAGGGGTTCCCAGCCCCATCCAACCTGCCCTTGAACCCCTCCAGGGATGGGGCAGCCACAACCTCTCTAAGCAACCTCTTTTCCTCGCTTCTCGATTCACAAATTACTTGACATTTAAAGGAACAGCTTCTGAGAAGTCAGTGTATGGAATGTGACACCATCACATCCTCAGCTGTACCACAGTCCTAAGGAAGGGAGAGGTTCACAGCAGAGCGATCAAGTACCTAATCGCAACTGGTGTCATCAACCCAGTGACAACCAAACCCAAGGCACTGCCCCAACAACTACGAGCTTGGGTACGATGTATGTGCCAGGAATTCTTATAAAATATCATAGAATCATAGAATCACCAGGTTGGAAGAGACTCACCGGATCATCGAGTCCAACCATTCCCATTAATCTCTAAACCACGTCCCTCAGCACCTCGTCCACCCACACCTTAAACCCCTCCAGGGAAGGTGAATCAACCCCCTCCCTGGGCAGCCTCTGCCACCATCTATAATCCTTTCTGTGAGATATTTTTTCCTAATGTCCAGCCTGACCCCCCCCGGTGGAGCCTGAGGCCATTCCCTCTCGTCCTGTCCTTTGGATGAAGAGCCCAGCTCCTTCCTCTCCACAACCTCCCCTCAGGTAGTTGTAGAGAGTAATGAGGTCTCCCCTCAGCCTCCTCTTCTCCAGGATAAACACCTCCAGCTCTCTCAGTCGCTCCTTGTAAGACTTCTTCTCCAGTGTTTCTTCTACCAAGAAGATTCCAAGTCATCTAAAATAAAATTCCTATACAACTAAGTGGTCTGAGCATCACTGAGAAAGCTCTTCTATCGATAACTGGTTCCAAGTGTTGAAAGTCCTTGGATTATGCATGTGGACCGTTCGTTCCACTGTAGACTTAGCTCTTGCATTTTTCCACTATAAAATTATAACCAAATGATACCTAATCTCACTATAAACTGATCCCTATACCCAACCTTTCAGTAACACCCACAACAGAGGAGTGATGTCCTTTTGAAGATCCCTGTAGCAGAGGCTTTGCTTTCCCTTCAGGTTTAGAGTGTTGTGCTCCACTGAGAAGATACAGCAGTTACATCCAGCATCTCCACCCCGAGCCACAGTCGACCCCTCCTTACAGAGCATCGAGCTATGATATTTATACCATATGCCGTCAAAATAGAAGCAGAAGCAGCGAGGAGGTTGCTAGGGAGGGTCTGGGACAACTCTCCACAGCCAGATCTCCGTGGGGACAACTCTGACCCTAATCCTAACTCCGACAGCTCCAACTGAGCTTACAGAAGGAAAAAAAAAACCACATTGCAATTTATCAAAATCACAAGTCATGGAATCATAGAACAACCAGGTTGGAAGAGACCCATCGGATCATCGAGTCCAACCATTCCTCGCGTGAGTCAACACAAGTCGTGGAGATGAGAGTTGCAGGCACCAGGTGACGGTGACGCTGCGATGGCTCATGACCACAGCACAGTTTTAGCTTTGTCCCTGTGTGCACGGGCAGGACACCAACCTGAAAAACGGCATCCATGGCTACCAGAGCACTTTGGCACCAGCCGGATACTAAAACGGATCCCAAACAGCCGCTGGGAGCAGGGAAACCGCATCCCAGCATCCTCTGTCCACGGGTCAGATGATAACAGCACTTCTGTACCTGCATGGAAAATGAACCTCCTATGGCACACAAGGGCTTTAAAAGAAAAGGTTGGGATTATTTTATTTCCATGCCCCTTGAAACACCATCTGCTTCTACCTGGAAATGAGTTACGAGATCTTTTTAGAAAGAAAGAGAACAGCCTGTGCAGTGAGTTTATTCTTTGGATTATTATATGAATTTATTAGCACACCAGAAACGGTGTGACCAGCAGGGCCAGGGAGGTTATTCTCCCTCTGGACTCAGCACTGGTGAGGTCGTTCCTTGAACACTGTGTTCAGTTGTGGGCCCCTCACCACAAGAAGGATGTTGAGGCTCTGGAGCGAGTCCAGAGAAGAGCAACGAAGATGGTGAAGGGGCTGGAGAAGAAGAGAAAAGGCTGAGAGAGCTGGGGGTGTTTATCCTGGAGAAGAGGAGGCTGAGGGGAGACCTCATTGCTCTCTACAACTCCCTGAGAGGAGGTTGTGGAGAGGAGGGAGCTGGGCTCTTCTCCCAAGGGACAGGGGACAGGACGAGAGGGAATGGCCTCAAGCTCCACCAGGGGAGGGTCAGGATGGACATTAGGAAAAAATTCTTCACGGAAAGGGTCATTGGGCAGTGTCAGAGGCTGCCCAAGGAGGGGGTTGAGTCACCTTCCCTGGAGGGGTTTTAAGGGACGGGTGGATGAGGTGCTGAGGGACATGGGTTAGTGTTTGATGGGAATGGTTGGACTCGATGATGTGGTGGGTCTCTTCCAACCTGGTTGTTCTATGATTCTATGATATTATTCTCACGGTCCTTATGACAGTGTAGAGCACTCAGGCAGGTCAGCCTGGAAGCTCACCGGGTAAAGAGAATTTCTCATCTGGAACTTGTGCATCAGATTTTAAAACCCATTAGGCTGTCTGGGACACATTTGTCTTCCCCAAGGCCTCTGGGCTGCCCGACAAAGGCAACTTCTGCTGAGTTCTAGACCAGTTCAACACGAGAGAAAAAAAAAAAAACAGGATGTAAAAACTGAAATATGTTTTCCAGACGATTTAACCATGAAGGAAAAGAACAGTAAAAAACGGTACAGATCCTAAATTGTGTCTGACTGAGACTCCAAATGAAATGGATATTCGTGTAACACAGGCTGTGCACAAGGCGGTGCTACCGCAAGGGGCTTGGGGAAATCTTTGTGAAAGATGTTGGATATTAAAGTGAAAGTTTCATATCTTCACGTAGTCTGAGGGTTTGAACACTTGACAGAAGGAATCCAGCTGTAAAATGCTATCCAAACAAGTCTGCTCTTATAGGTTTATAAATACGATTATTGTTTTATCTAGAGGAAAATAAATCACCTTTTTGTTTCGCGGGAGCTCATCTGTTACAAATGATATGCAGAAATAAATATGTACTATTTCTATTATGCAGGGAGAAAACACCGTAAACAGCAAGGAGATGGCTTTGCTTCCGAGTTTCCTATTAAATTTGTGTTTACAAATGCTCACAGTGAGTATTTGCAACCTGAATCTTCTCTAATAGAAAGATTAAAACTAAGACAACAGGTCAAATTCAGCTCTCGGGCTGCATCAGTAAAGCTCTTGGAGAAGTGTGAGTGTTAATTCCATCTCATGCATCCAGACACAAGAAGAAACCCACGTGTCCCATCTTAGAATCACAGAACAGAATCGTAAAGCTTGGAAAGCCATCTAAGCTCATCCATCCAGTCCAACCGTCAGCCCAACCCCAAAGTGCCTGCTAAACCCTGTCCCCAAGTGCCGCATCTACATGTTTTTTGAACCCTTCCAGGGATGGAGACTCCAGCACTGCCCTGAGCAAGGCTTCACCACTCTGTCAGCAAATGTATTTTCCCTAATCCAATCTAACCCTCCCCTGGTGCAACTTAAGGCCACTTCCTCTTGTCTCATCGCTCGTGACACGGAGGATTAACTACACTTAGCCGGAAGACGGCTGCGAAAAGGGAGCACAGCCCATCTCTGCAGTCATCTCCTCCTCAAAAATGTGTCAGATAAGGGAGATGAGACACGCAACCTACAGTTGTGTGGTGCACACAATCACCGACAGGTCTCGCCAACTGATATTTCTTGTAGACAAGTGCCTTCTGCTGCTCCTCGGGCCCAGCACAACCAGAGGGCATAATTTTGCATAAAGCGAGAGGCCAGTTCTCATCTCTCAACACGCCCGTGTAGTCCTCTCAAAGTGGAAGACCCTGAATTGCCAGTGAAATCGCACCACGTGAATGGTTTGAAAAGCATCTCTTGGGTGCCAACAGCACTCCAATTAAAAGCGATTCCCACCAGACAAATACAAACGAGTCATTACCCTCTACAACTACCTGAAAGGAGGTTGTGGAGAGGAGGGAGCTGGGCTCTTCTCCCAGGGGACAGGGGACAGGACAAGAGGGAATGGCCTCAAGCTCCACCAGGGGAGATTTAGGCTAGAGATTAGGAGGAAGTTTTTCACGGAAAGGGTCATTGGGCATCGGAATAGGCTGCCCAGGGAGGGGGTTGATTCACCTTCCCCGGAGGTGTTTAAGGCACAGGTAGATGAGGTCCTGAGGGACATGGTTTAGTGTTTGATAGGAATGGTTGGACTCGATGATCCGATGGGTCTCTTCCAACCTAGTTGTTCTATGATTCTATGATTCAGATTGCAAATACCATCCAGTCAAGAAAATACCATTTGCTTCACCTGACCTTCTTGCATACACGTGGTGTGCTCAGAGAAATGTTTTCCAGTCAGGCCAGTGAGATGCTGGCCCAGGTTGCCCAGAGCAGGGGTGGCTGCCCCATCCCTGGAGAGGTTCCAGGGCAGGCTGGATGGGGCTTGGAGCCCTTGAGCCAGTGGGAGGTGTCCCTGCCCATGGCAGAGGTGGCACTGGATGATCTTTAAAGTCCCTTTCAACCCAAACCCTTCCATGGTTCTGTGAAATTGCTCCTGCTGCTCAAATGCGCCGGATGCGAGATCCCTCCCTCCATCCACCCCAAGCACACAAACAAGACAGAAACAACAGTTCAGCCTCCTACTAATGCAAAACATTTTAAATTCCTCTCTCTAATGAGCTGTCCTTGCTCATGACATGCTGATAGTTCTTCAGCTGCGTTCCCTCCCACGAAGCCAGAAATGCCTTCAAGATAACCGAGGGGAGACAGTCGGCTGCTCTCTGTGTTAGTTCCTCAGCCGTATTTGAAGTGTCGATGTAAAATCTATGTCTGCGGTGAACCTAGGATGCCCTTCACTTTCCGAGTAAACACACCAACCGTGCCAGCTCACCAATCAGCTCCTCCTGACTTCTCCATGCAAGACCACAACCCTTCCCACATCACTGCACGGAGCCCCAAACAGAGCACAGAATCATAGAATCATAGAATCATAGAATCACCAGGTTGGAAGAGACCGATCGGATCATTGAGTCCAACCATTCCTATCAAACACTAAACCAAGTCCCTCAGGACCTCATCTACCTGCACCTTGAACACCTCCAGGGAAGGTGAATCAACCACCTCCCTGGGCAGCCTATTCCAATGCCCAGTGACCCTTTCTGGGAAAAACCTCCTCCTAATCTCTAGCCTAAATCTCCCCTGGCGGAGTTTGAGGCCATTCCCTCTTGTCCTGTCCCCTGGGAGAAGAGCTCAGCTCCCTCCTCTCCACAACCTCCTTTCAGGTAGGTGTAGAGAGCAATGAGGTCTCCTCTCAGCCTCCTCTTCTCCAGGATAAACACCCCCAGCTCTCTCAGACGCTCCTCATAGGGCCTGTTCTCCAGCCCCTTCAGCAGCCTCGTTGCTCTTCTTTGGACTCGCTCCAGAGCCTCAACATCCTTCTTGTGCTGAGGGGCCCACAACTGAACACAGGATTCAAGGAGCGGCCTCACCAGTGCTGAGTCCAGAGGGAGAATCACCTCCCTGGCCCTGCTGGTCACACTGTTTCTCATCCAAGCCAAGATGCCATTAGCCTTCTTGGCCACCTGGGCACACTGCTGGCTCATGGTCAGTCGCTGTCGACCAACACCCCCAGGTCCCTCTCCTCCAGGCAGTTCTCCAGCCAGACTTCTCCCAGTCTGGAGCTCTGCTCAGGGTTGTTGTGCCCCAAGTGCAGGACCTGCCATTTGGCCATGTTAAACCTCATGCCATTAGACTCAGTCCATGGATCCAGTCTGTTTAGGTCCCTTTGCAGAACACAGGAACCCAGCTCCACGTTTGTATTAGGCTAGTGCTCATGGAAGTACTAAAATGCCTTTCAGGTTCCCACAGGGGTAATAAATAACTCTTGTAGCCCTTCCCAGCACCCTGCTGGGTCTTTCCTGCCCACCAGAAAGCCAGAAGGTGTCACTCTGTAAACCTCCTGGAGCATGAGATGCAAACGCAAAGACTTTTAAGATCTACGTTGCTTTAAAAATTCTGTCCTGTGCAGTTAAAGCGGCAGCGATGCCACCACCACCCTTGCTTAAGACCAAACTCCACTCTCCGCTGTGCACAACTGAGAAGCCCCTAAGAGAGGAACTTGTACAAATATCTCCATGGGTGGAGTCTGGCCAGAAAAATCCATAATCGGCTCTATTTTAACCAGTACCAAAAGCCTTGATTATAATTACAGTACATTGCAATAGCTGCTGACTCCCACTGTTGTGCGGAAAGGGAAAGTTTCAACCCAAAATTGCTAATTAAAGGAATATGCAGAAAACTAAAACTCGCCACTAATTGAAAGAGGAGGACGCAGCCCACAGCCAGGCTCCCGGCACCTCGAGTAGCAGCGACTTGGAACCCAAAACCAGGTCACAATCAAGTCACTGGTGAGTCACTGCGTTCAGCTTGCACAGTGGGACGGCAGCTGTGTCCATGGACGAGGGATCACGCAGTACAAGGTCGGCCACACCGAAGGTTCCATAGGATAAGAACAGCTATATTCAAGGCCCTAATCAGTGTTTTGGCTACACTGCTCTACAGCCCAGCGGAGACTCTGTTTTTCACCAGTGTTGTCATGAGAAGAGCCTTCGCTGCAGTAAACACTGGTGCTGCTGCTTCACCAAAGCCTTCATGTGGGTTTCAGAGAATCATAGGACAACCAGGCTGGAAAAGACCCATCGGATCATTTAGTCCAACCATTCTTATCAAAGACTAAACCAAGTCCCTCAAGACCTCATCCACCCATGTCTTAATCACCTCCAGGGAAGGTGAATCAACTACCTCCCTGGGCAGACTATTCCAATGCCCAATGACCCTCTGTGTGAAAAATTTCCTCCTAATCTCCAGCCTAAATCTCCCCTCACGGAGCTTGAGGCCATTCGGAGCTTGAGGCCATTTCCTCTGCAAGCTACTGGGAACGACTGACCAGAGCCGATGCGACACATGCACTGCCAACACACAACTAGCCCACAAGGAATACCTCCTGAACCAGCCACTCCTGGATCCACCATTTAAAAAATAAACCGAATACCACCGAATAAACCCAAACAGGGGCAGTATTCTCGCCTTCCCTGGAGGGGTTTAAGGTGCGGGTGGATGAGGCACTGAGGGACATGGTTTAGAGACTGGTGGGAAGGGTTGGACTCGATGATCCAGTGGGTCTCTTCCAACCTGGTGATTCTATGATTTTTCCATGTTAAGAGGAGAAGGTTTTCTCTTTACACATCTTTGTTGTGGAATGTGTTCTGGCCCAGCAGCAGCGATTGGGAGATGCACCCAAATCAGCTTGGAGATTAGCCTCAAAAACATGTCGATAGCTATTCTTTTCATAGAATCATAGAACAACCAGGTTGGAAGAGACCTTTCTGCTCTTTCAATACATCTATATACTCATCTACATACGCTGCCCGAGCTGATTCAGAAGAAGGGACTGTGCTTTGTCCTAGAAACACAAAGAAGAGACTGCTCCACAAGAGCTACAGCACCTCAAGAGCCACCACTCCCTCCACCCACAAAAACTTCACTCCTAAACACTTGCTAAACAGAAGGGCTAATTCACCTTGAACAAAGATTTGCCATCAGACAGAAAACAAACATTAGCAAAACCAAACAAACAACAGCTTTGGGCTGTCAGAGTAAAAGTCCTTTTCCTTTTCCAGTTGTGCAATCTTTTGCCTCCGAGCCAAGCAAGAACTCCCTGCCAGAGAAGAATTTCATGCCTAATCAATTTTTGCTTGACTCACATTTGTAGGTATCCGAGTTCCCCATCTTCGTGGAAAATGCCGCCTGCTCAGGATGCACTCTCTGTAATTACTGCAGTATCTGAGGATGCAGGAGCAGCCTGTGAGAACTTGGAGCTGGTTTTCCTGCCCTGCTCTGCAAAAGGATGGACGGATTCATTTGCATCACACTTGCTGATGGAAGAATCCTGCTGCTGTTGAGCAGAGGAAGGACTCAGCTCGTGTCAACTCTTGCACAATTTCCTTTATATTCTAATCGAAGCATTTGATATTCTGCCAAAATCCTTTCTCTGGGACAGAGAAAGCCCACCCACCTTCTGGTCTGCATCATAAAATCACCAGGTTGGAAGAGACCCACCGGATCATCGAGTCCAACCATTCCCACAAATCTCTAACCCATGTTCCTCAGCACCTCATCCACCTGTCCCTTAAACCCCTCCAGGAAAGGTGACTCAACCCCCTCCCTGGGCAGCCTCTGCCAGGGACCAATGACTCTTTCTGGGAAAAATTTTTTCCTTATGTACAGCCCCTTCTCCAGCCCCTTCCCCAGCTTCGTTGCTCTTCTCTGGACTCACTCCAGAGCCTCAACATCCTTCTTGTGGTGAGGGGCCCAAGGAGACTCTGGATTTACAGGCACAAGCGCAGCTTAATTTCTGGAGAACAACTCAAGCGCTCACCTACCAAGCAACGTCCTACACACAGAGAGCTAGACACCCATGGTATGGACAGGGCAGGTACTAGCAATTTGCCATCAAGTGCTGTCACAGCCTTGCTGTGTGTGAGAGATGACTCGCTCAGAAAGAAAGGTCATCGGTCAGAAACCCAACCATGTAAACCTTCATGTGCTGATCTGAAAGGTCACTGTATTCTAATCTGTACAAAGGCCAAGACTCGGCTTCCTAAATTTCTCTTTCCCCATTCTTTTGCCATTTGATCCGAGTCAGCTGAATGAATGAATTGGGCAACAAGCGCTCGGAGCCCAGAAACCAGCCGTGTCCTGGGCTGCATCCAGAGCAGAGGGAGCACAAGGGAGGGAGGGGATCCTGCCCCTCTGCTCCACTCTGAGAGACCCACCTGGAGCCCTGGGTCCAGTGCTGGAGTCCTCAGCACAGGGAGGACATGGACCTGTTGGAGTGAATCCAGAGGAGGCCACAGAGATGATCTGAGAGCTGGAGAAAGGGTCCATGGAGAACTTAGAGCAGCTTCCAGCGCTGAAAGGGGCTCCAGGGAAGCTGGGGAGGGAGGGACTCTGGATCAGGGAGTGCAGGGATGGGATGAAGGGAATGGTTTTGAGGTGAAAGAGGGGAGATGGAGATGAGATCCTAGCCAGAAATATTTTACTGTGAGGATGATGAGGCCCTGGCCCAGGCTGCCCAGAGCAGGGGTGGCTGCCCCATCCCTGGAGGGGTTTAAGGGCAGGTTGGATGGGGCTTGGAGCCCCTGATCCAGTGGGAGGTGTCCCTGTCCAGGGCAGGGGAGGGACTGGATGGGCTTGGAGGTCCCTTCCCACCCAAAGCATTCCATGACTGGGAGTTACAAGCCAATTATCTTTGGAAATAAGCCTTGTGGTCACCCTCCCTCCCCCTCCACGTTTCAGTTCACACACGTGTGCGTAGAAAAAGAGGAACAAAATCCTCATCTCACTTCCAGAACACAACAGAAGATTAGAAACTAGGACAGAAGGTGAGAAGGAAGAAAAACCAATAACTCTGTCCTAGCTGAAATAAGTATAAAATGAGAATTTTATTTTTTAACACTTCAAAGAGAAAAGAAGCCCTGAAACACCAGAAAATAAACAAACTGAAGTGCTGTTCTTTGGCTTCTGTGCGACTGAGCGAGACAAATGGAAAGCTTTAAAGGAAAGGCAAGGATCTACACAAAGGTGGTCTCAGAGAACCAAATGTCAGCTGCTGGGTCCCAGATGCCACGGTGTGAGGGAGGCCCAGGGGGCTACCCAGTGGGTCAGACGTGTCTGCATGCCGGGAGGTGGCTCACATCCCCATTTGCTTTCCCCAGGGGTTACGGCCAACGCTGGGATATGTTCCAATCATAGAACAACGAGGCTGGAAGAGACCCACCAGATCATCGAGTCCAACTGTTCTTGTCAAACACTAACCCATGTACCTCAGCACCTCATCCAACCATCCCTTAAACACCTCCAGGGAAGGTGACTCAACCCCCAACCTGGGCAGCCTCTCCCAGTGACCAATAACCCTTTCTGTGAAAATTTTTTTCCTAATGTCCAGCCTGACACTCCCCTGGTGGAGCTTGAGGCCATTCCCTCTCGTCCTGTCCCTTCGGAGAAGAGCCCAGTTCCCTCCTCTCCACAACCTCCTTTCAGGTAGTTGCAGAGAGCAATGAGGTCTTCTCTCAACCTCCTCCTCTCCAAGATAAACCCCCCCAGGTCTCTCATCCGTTCCTCATAAGGCCTGTTCTCCAGCCTTGTTGCTCAGTTTTGGGGGACTCGCAGTAATTCCAGCCTCCTCCTCCAACAGGTAACGAGAGTAACTCTCACTCCTCATCTTAGAATCATAGAATCATAAACCAACCAGGTTGGAAGAGACCTATCGGATCATCGAGTCCAACCATTACCATCAAACACTAACCCATGTCCCTCAGGACCTCATCTACCTGTGTCTTAAACACCTCCAGGGAAGGTGAATCAACCACCTCCCTGGGCAGCCTATTCCAATGCCCAATGACCCTCTGTGTGAAAAACTTCCTCCTAATCTCCAGCCTAAATCTCCCCTGGTGGAGCTTGAGGCCATTCCCTCTTGTCCTGTCCCCTGTCCCTTGGGAGAAGAGCCCAGCTCTTTCCTCTCCACAACCTCCTTTCAGGGAGTTGGAGAGAGTAATGAGGTCTCCTCTCAACCTCCTCTTCTATAGGCTAAACACCCCCAGCTCTCTCAGACGCCCCTCATAGGGTAAAATCATCTTCTGCAAAGGGTCATGAAATATTCATGGAGGAAAAACGCCGTGAAGCACAAAAACACGTGTTTATTTCCTTGAAATAACACTGCACATTTGCTGCACTTAGTTTTTCATTTCCAGGATCAGGAGAGCAGGAGCTTGTGCTTGAAGCCCCGAGATGGGGCAGAGCCGCGTTCTCACAGACCCCGTTCCCTGCGCTGGCAGGGGAACTGGTGAGAAGACAACTCCTGGACTATTTTAAGAAGCTGCGATCTTTAAAGAACAAGCCTGACAACCCGAGTTACCTGCAAGTTAGATGCTATCGCAAAAGGATTTAAATTATTCCCAAACGCTTCCTGGCTCGGTGCTCAGCACAGCTTAATAATTGGCATGACATAAGATTGACTTACTCAGCTCCAGCCAAGAGCGGTGTTGGCCATCGGACAACACCTTATGCAAACGCAGTGAGAAATAAGCTTTCATAGAATCATAGAACAACCAGGTTGGAAGAGACCCATCAGATCGAGTCCAACCATCCCTATCAAACACTAAACCATGACCTAATGCCGTTTGTTGAGGTGGTATCCCGACCAACCCCACAAACCTCCACGTCATCATTTGTTTGAGGCCAATTTCTCTCAAGAATCATAGAATCATGGAGTGGTTTAGGCTGGGAGGGACCTCAAAGCCGAAAAAGTGTGCGAGGTTGAGCTCCATCACCGAGATTCAGATAAACGTGAATCACGGAATGATATGGGTCAGAAGGGACCTCAAAGCCCATCCAGTGCCACCCCTCCCCTGGGCAGGGACACCTCCCACTGCATCAGGGGCTCCAAGCCCCATCCAACCTGCCCTTGAACCCCTCCAGGGATGGGGCAGCCACCCCTGCTCTGGGCAACCTGGGCCAGGGTCTCCTCACTCTCACAACAAAACGTTTCTTCCCAAGATCTCATCTCAATCTCCCCTCTATCAGCTGAAAAAAACCTTCCTTCTCATCCCATCCCTACCCTTCTGGATCAAGATCCTCTCCCCAGCTTTCCCGATCACTCCCTTCCCATCAGCTCCCCAGTCAAACCACCCACAACATTTCACTTTGATGCCAGGTAACATGCTCACCCGGGAAGGTGGAACACAATGATTAAGTTTTGCAGAACAAGGATTAAGTTTTGTCTGAGAGAAGAGAGACAAGTGTACAGATAGACAGACCTTTTCTACACATACACACAACATCAAATCCTACTTGACCACACTCTTCCTAAACGAACTATGACAAATATTTTCATTTCATTTTTCATTAGCCTAGAGAAGAGGAGGCTGAGAGGAGACCTCATTACTCTCTACAACTGCCTGAAAGGAGGTTGTGGAGAGGAGGGAGCTGGGCTCTTCTCCCAAGTGACAGGGGACAGGACCAGAGGGAATGGCCTCAAGCTCCACCAGGGGAGATTTAGGCTAGAGATTAGGAGGAGTTTTTTCACGGAATGGGACATTGGGCACTGTCAGAGGCTGCCCAGGGAGGTGGTTGAGTCACCTTCCCTGGAGGCGTTTAAGGCACAGGTAGATGAGGTGCTGAGGGACATGGGTTAGTGTTTGATAGGAATGGTTGGACTCGATCATCCGATGAGTCTCTTCCATGTTCTATGATTCTATGATTTGATTGTCTGTATTCGCAAGGCTCGGAGCTGGCTCAGAAAACCCCCTGAAGGGCCCCCAAACACAGTAAATGACTGGAAATGTCAGAAAAATGTCTGTATGGTTCCACCAAGCTCTCTCCATCGCTTCACCAAGCCTTTCGACAGCGGCACTACCCACCTCTGCCAGCACCAACCTGGTTATTCTACGATTCTATGACCCCGACTTCCAAACTGCCGCAGGGAGACCTGGGTTACTCGTCTGCCTCTCAGGAGATGGAAAGGAGGATGAAAAGAGTCAGTCGAGGGACATGCCAGAGCACCGCATGGATGAACAACCAGAATTTCTGGATTGAACAATTTGCTGCTTCATTTTAATTACTGGCTTCTGAAAGACTTGGGGAAACTTTGCCAATTTGTGCAACCCTCTATTCTTCGCTTTTTGGCCCCAACTGCGCAGTCGTTTCGCAGGAAAACAAGTAACAGATGTAGGAGCTCTATTCACCCCAAGTCCTTTTATAGTAAAACAGCTTCTGGCCTAATAATCATAGAATCATAGAATCACAGAACAACCAGGTTGGAAGAGACCCCACCGGATCATCAAGTTTTTAAGATATCTCCCACAATACTCAAACACACACTAAAAAAAAACCCTTATACTTCTTCATACATCCCTGGAGGACTCAAAGAACTATCCAGGACCAATCTCTGCTCCCAGTCAGCATCCCCATGGAGAAGAGCAGCCAAAGCAGCCCACGAGCATCGAAGAAGGACAGGGCAGCAATGTGGGCTCCTGCAGCCATCACCGAGCATCAATCCCCACTGCACCCGGATACGAGTTCGGGAAGGGCAGGAGGCCATGGTTCATAGAATCATAGAACAACAGGTTGGAAGAGACCCATCGGATCTTCCAGTCCAACCATTCCTATCAAACAATAAAATAAGTCCCTCAAGATCTCATCCACCTGTGCCTTAAACACCTCCAGGGAAGGTGAATCAACCCCCTCCCTGGGCAGCCTATTCCAATGCCCAATGACCCTTTCTGTGAAAAACTTCCTCCTAATCTCTGGCCTAAATCTCCCCTGGTGGAGCTTGAGGCCATTCCCTCTTGTCCTGTCCCCTGTCCCTTGGGAGAAGAGCACAGCTCCCTCCTCTCCACAACCTCCTTTCAGGGAGTTGTAGAGAGCAATGAGGTCTCCTCTCAGCCTCCTCTTCTCCAGGAACACGTAGACGTTGGGCTTCAGGACGTGGTTTCATAGGCACAGTGGGGTTGGGACGAGGGCTGGACAGGATGAGCTTAGAGGATTTTTCCAATCTTAACTATTCTACGGTTCCGCTCTCTGCCCCATCCTGGCAACGTGACAGGGAAGTAACATCCTCTAGGGGCTTTTCTGAGGATCTTCCTGACATGGGACTTTCCTTTCCCTGCAGCACAGAGCAGGCTGGGCTGGTTGCCACCACCCGAGCAGTCCAAGCACATGGCAGGACAGTTCCCAGATGTGTCCCCACTTGCCTCTCCAAGGCTGCAGCTGGGAAGCGGTTGGGCACGCGTCCAGCTCATGCTCAAGTACCCACAATCGCTCTCAAGAGCTGCAACGCAAGTCCTGGAGGTCCACGCATCGCCCAGCACTGATCTGAAGAGCATTCACATCCCATACAATACAGCTATTATGCCTCGCTATGAATATCCTCCCCAAATATATGTTTAACGATGCACAGTTGCAGAAGACAAACCCTGGTTTTGTTAAAGAGCTCATGGCAAACTGAAAACGAACACGGGTTGAATTTCTACAGCGCGTGAGTTACAATAGAGTACGGACAAGCTATATGTTACCCAAGTTTTTATGCAACGGAACACTTTGAAAGGCAGCAAGACGCTATTTTAGGAAGAAACAAAGCCTGGGACAAATTAATGCTTATATTTTCCAACACAGAATGTTTTTTGGGGGTTGGAAGGGACCTCCAAGCCCATCCAGTGCCACCCCTGCCATGGGCAGGGACACCTCCCACTGGATCAGGGGCTCCAAGCGCCATCCAACCTGCCCTTGAACCCCTCCAGGGATGGGGCAGCCACCCCTGCTCTCAGCAACCTGTTCCAGGGCCTCCTCACCCTCACAGCAAAACTTTTCTCCCTAAATTCTCATCTCAACTTCCCCTCTTTCAGCTTAAAAAATATCCATGTATCATCTTGAGTTATTAAAAACTCCAAAGCAGATGGATCAAGGTCAAAAGAATCATCTCAAGCGAAACAATCCTCTGCTAACACAGGGGTGCACATCACACACTTCCCACCACCTGCAGAGCCAGGAGCCCCTCGCAGAACTGACTGGGAACACGGCATTTCCCAGGGAGAATCCTACGTGGGTAAGAGCCCTTCCAGATCAACCATTGTGATCATACGAAGTCCAAGTACTAAAAATCTATTCATTTTCCTACACTGATCGCTTGGAGCTGAACGTGGCAGGATGCGATACCTGGGAAATCCCTGTTTCTGAAGAAAAGCAGCTGCAAGTGCCTTCACCTGCCTGGCAGGACCACACCTTTGGCTCCAGGGATTCCGCAGTTCCTGAATGCTGGAAGCCTGGGCTAGATATAGAATCATAGAATCATAAAATCACCAGGTTGGAAGAGACCCGTCAGATCATCGAGTCCAACCATTCCTATCAAACACTAACCCATGTCCATATTTTCCTAAAGCCATGTCCGTATTTTCCTAAACCCGATTATAAATCAAATCGGATGAGTCAATGTCACTTATTTCCCACACCGAATTCCCAAATGGACTCTTCCAAACAAAGAAAGAAGAAAACAAACAATAATTCAGCTCAGTTCCTCTCAAAGGTGGCTTCGCCCTGCTCGCTGCAGCCTTCCAGGGGCTGAACGGCTGCTTCACCTCCACTGCCTGGAATGGCCCTTTCCAACTGCTCCTCTTGGAATGGTTTTGCATCTAGTCTTAAGGTCTATTCCCTCGTTTCTCCAAGCACACTTACTCCGATTCCTGGGGTTTTCCTAGCAGTGGGAAACCCCATGGAGCAGGGCGCGGTCTCCGAGGGGACCAACCGCCCCTCCAAAGCCCATTGGAACAGCCATGCCCTCTGCCATCACGCTCACCTCTCGAGCACCCCACAGGGACCCGAAAAACAACCTCTTCTCTTCTCTTCTCGACTCTTTTTCTGGCTCCCTGCGCTGCAGCGTATTTTGATCCTGCTCACAAAGCGCCTGATTCACACTCAAGAAGCAGCCCAGATGCTTAAAAATAAACCGAAGAGGACTGCTGTATTAGCATGTTTTGCATAATTCATTTCGTCGTGCTGGGGAGATCAGCTCCCGCTCTGTGAAAGGTCACGATGGTAGCTCCTGCTCCTCCACGGTTTCCTCCAGACAGAGCAGTGTGCCCACGTTCCCTGCCTGATCGAGGAGACTTGTAATCAAGGCATGGGGCTGCTGTGGAGATGCTGGGGAAACTTCCAGGCTGGTTTCACTACATCTCCTGGAAAACTGCCCTTGAAAACTCTAACCAAGGCAAAGAACATTTCTGAAGTACGTTTGGATTCTTTGCTCAGGAGTGCCCTGTTAGCACCCTGATTTATAGAATCATAGAACAACCAGGTTGGAAGAGACCCATCGGATCATCAAGTCAAATCATTCCCATCAAACACTAAAGCATGTCCCTCAGGACATCATCTACCTGTCCCTTAAACACCTCCAGGGAAGGTGAATCAACCCCCTCCCTGGGCAGCCTGTTCCAATGCCCAATCACCCTTTCCGTGAAAAACTTCCTCCTAATCTCTAGTCTAAATCTCCTCTGGTGGAGCTTGAGGCCATTCCTTCTTGTCCTGTCCCCTGTCCCTTGGGAAAAGAGCCCAGTTCCCTCCTCTCTACAACCTCCCCTCAGGGAGTTGCAGAGAGCAATGAGGTCTCCCCTCAGCCTCCTCTTCTCCAGGATAAACACCCCCAGCTCTCTCAGACACTCCTCATAAGGCCTGTTCTCCAGCCCCTTCCTCAGCTTCACTTCTCTTCTCTGGACTCTCTCCAGAGCCTCAACATCCTTCTTGTGCTGAGGGGCCCACAACTCAACACAGGATTCAAGGAGCGGCCTCACCAGTGCTGAGTCCAGAGGGAGAATCACCTCCCTGGCCCTGCTGGTCACACCATTTCTGATCCAAGCCAGGATGCCATTGGCCTTCTTGGCCACCTGGGCACACTGCTGGCTCATGGTCAGTCGCTGTCGACCAACACCCCCAGGTCCCTCTCCTCCTGGCAGTTTTCCAGCCAGACTTCTCCCAGTCTGTAGCTCTGCATAGGGTTGTTGTGCCCCAAGTGCAGGACACGGCACTTGGCCTTGTTAAACCTCATCCCATTGGACTCAGCCCATGGGTCCAGCCTGTTCAGATCCCTTTGGAGCCTCCCTACCCTCCAGCAGATCCACACTTCCACCCAGCTTTGTGTCATCTGCAAACTTGCTAAGGGTACCCTCGATGCCTTCATTCAGGTCATTGATGAAGACGTTGAACAGGGCTGGACCCAGCACTGAGCCCTAGGGAACCCCACTCGTCACTGGCCTCCAGCTGGACTTAACACCATTTCCCACCACTCTCTGGGCCTGGTCAGCCAGCCAGTTTTCTACCCCAAAAAAAAAAAAAAATATATTATTTATCATAAAGTCATTAAGGTTGGAAAAGACCTCTAAGATCATCCAGCCCAACCATCAACCCAAACCCATCGAGCCTACTAATCCATGTCCCAAAGCGCCACGGATACATGGTTTTGGACCCCTCCAGGGCTGGGGACACCCCAACTGCCCTGGGCAGCCTCTGCCAGGGCTTCATCACTCTGTCAGCAAAGACATTTTTCCTAATATCCAATCTAAGCCTCCCCTGGCGGAGCTTGAGGCCATTAGTTGGGCCCGCGAAGGAAAGCAGAAGTGCAATCCATCACGGGGGTTTTCCATTCCCAAGAGCGAACAGTAGGCTGCATTCATCCTCCCTGCGCTTTCAGCGAGTGGGAAGGAGAACAGCAACAACACAGAAAAACAAGCAGAAACGCTGAACACTGGAGACTCGAAACATGTTTGGAGGAAAAAGCAGGAACTGGGACTGGGTTTGCCCTTTGGTAGGACTCCAGTGACCAAAGAAAAGATCAGAAAGTGAACATCGAAGCACAAGTTTCACGTTAGGACGCGTTCCAAGCTACAGCTAACGAGGAAAAATCCCATCACTGCTGCAGGGTCCTTCACTCCTTCACAGCAGAACTGACAGGCCAAGATGACAGATTTAAACCACCTTTTCAAACAGCCTGGAAAAAAAGCCTTTTATTCATAGAATCACCAGACCCGAAGAGACCCACTGGATCATCGAGTCCAACCATTCCCATCAAGCACTAAACCCATGTCCCTCAGCACCTTGTCGACCCGTCCCTTAATGCCTCCAGGGAAGGTGCAGGCTTCAAAATGAGAGCAGAAGCTGCCCGGTCCCTGTTAGAAACAGGGGTGGTGTTGATCCAAGAGGGAACACCAGACTGGGACCTTTTCCAGCTGTAGGGAGCACCCAGCATCCAAACCCCACCAAGGAAAAATGCTCCCCTCCTGCCCCTAAGTAGCAATTCAAGCATAGGACATGAGTTAATAATCAGTGCACAGACCTCCAGGCAGCTACTTCGTTTTAAAAAGGACTTTTACTCTTTAAAAAGTCGCTTGAATAATTTACAGTCTTGGCTGAAGGACGCAAAAATATAATAAAAATAAAAACAAGTCCCACCAAATCTGCAGGAACTGGGGTTCTTGGACATCTTAGGCTCGATGATCCGATGGGTCTCTTCCAACCTGGTTCTTCTATGATTCTTGCAATAAATGCATGGGGGAAACCAACATTTCTCATAACATCGTGGAATGGTTTGGGTTGGAAGGGACCTCCAAGCCCACCCAGTCCCACACCTCCCGCGGGATCAGGGGCTCCAAGCCCCGTCCAACCTGCCCTTGGACACCTCCAGGAATGGGGCAGCCACCCCTGTTCTGGGCAACCTGGGCCAGGGTCTCACCATCCTCACTGGAAAACATGTTCCTCTGTTTGGTTTTGTGTTTCTGCTGCTTGGGGGAGAAGTTTCTGCAGACTTTAACACCTTCCACGCACCACGAAGTGCTGAATTGATTTTTCTTTACATGAAAGATTAAAAGCAGACTCCAGCGGTTCCATGTCATCCAGTCGTCAATCTAAAACAATCTGACAGCTACTGCTTTATTTACGATCACCCTGTAGACCTCGAATTCCATTTTGCGTCTTTTACGTCCTCTCCCAAGCATCACCCACTACACACAGAACCACCAAAGAGCCCATTTAACACCTTAGGGCCAAGTTTTGCACGACCTCACTTGTGAAGACAAAGCAAAAGCCCCTTCATCTTGCATGCAGGGTTAGGGCAGTGGATGGAGATGCTCGATATGGCTGGACTCGATGATCTGATGGGTCTCTTCCAACCTGGTTGTTCTATGATTCTATGATAGGGCTTCCACACGAGGGAGGATGCTGGTGCAGGGCAGGGGTGAAGGCAAAGGGTTGCTAGCTCCCCAAGAGCCCCGCACAGCACAGGGAGAGGTGATAGACAACCAGGTCTGTACTGCGAAAAATCCCTACGTACACCTAAAGGAGAACAGGAACAATACTGCCAAGTCCATAGACGTGAGTGTTTCTCACCCTGCTTTGTCGTCTGCCCTAAAAAGTTGACTGACCTGTCGCTATTCACCTTTGATAAAACTGCCAAGCAATTTCATAGAATCATAGAAGAACCAGGTTGGAAGAGACCCATCGGATCATCGAGTCCAACCATTCCTATCAAACACTAACCCATGTCCCTCAGCACCTCATCCACCCGTCCCTTAAACCCCTCCAGGGAAGGGGAATCAACCCCCTCCCTGGGCAGCCTCTGCCACTGCCCAATGACCCTTTGTGTGAAAAACTTCCTCCTAATCTCCAGCCTAAATCTCCCCTGGTGGAGCTTGAGGCCATTCCCTCTTGTCCTGTCCCCTGTCCCTTGGGAGAAGAGCCCAGCTCCCTCCTCTCTACAACCTCCTTTCAGGTAGTTGTAAGGAATTTGCAAGGTAATATGACCTGATGATGGGTTTGTACAGCACAAAAAGCATTAGGCAACCTCCTTGCCATCATTCCCATCGCTGGCTTCGCAGATCCCGACTCCGGGGACAGCCCAGGCCTGGTGGGAAGGAGGAGAGCAACAGGGTTGTTTATCCTGGAGAAGAGGAGGCTGAGGGGAGACCTCATCTCTCTCTACAACTCCCTGAAATGAGGTTGTGGAGAGAAGGGAGCTGGGCTCTTCTCCCAAGGGACAGGGGACAGGACAAGAGGGAATGGCCTCAAGCTCCGCCAGGCGAGATTTAGGCTGGAGATTAGGAAAAAATTCTTCACAGAAAGGGTCACTGGGCAGTGGCAGAGGTTGCCCAGGGAGAGGACTGACTCACCTTCCCTGGAGGGGTTTAAGGTGTGGGTGGACGAGGTGCTGAGGGACATGGGTTAGTGTTTGATAGAAATGGTTGGACTCGATGATCCGGTGGGTCTCTTCCAACCTGGTTGTTCCATGATTCTATGGGTTCAGCCTGTGGGCTTTCCCCAGCCACCTCCTTCACCTGTGGTTCTGACACGAAGCCGAGTGCTTTCCCCCAGCTCTTGGGAGCTTCGGAACACGGAGGCTGAGAGAATGGGTTCAGACCTCCACCCTCAGAGCCCCAGAAATTAAGGGGATTATTCTGTATGGAAAACCAGAAGTATATACGCATCCAGGTCACCTTCAGCACCTTTAAATCTTCCAGAGTTCTGGAATTTGAAATCAATTTTAAGAACGTGACTAACTCCCTAGTAGCTAAAGACGAAGGTATCGTGGTGGGTATTCTAAACACTCCAAAAAAAAGCGATTTTACAGCAATATTTTCCTATGATCTCTAGGTGGAAAAACTTAGTGATGTCGCCTGCTGACTTACGCGGCAGCACAGCTGTGTCACCCCCAGCACAAGCTCCACGCAGGGAATTTAACCCTTCGGGAACACACCTGTTAATGTCATTTATTAGATTGTTTCATCAAGCAAAAGGTGTCACTGCTCCCGTCACGTCAACGAGACCTCAAGGAAGGAGCCAAGCATCAGAAGCCAGTCAGAGCCTGAACAAAAAAAAGCACAAGACTTTCCAAAACGGAGAAACTGGGGAGGGACTTTTTCCAAGGGCAGGGAGTGATAGGATGAGGAAGAATGTTAAAAGTAGGAAGGGGAAGACTTAGATGAGACATTAGGAAGAAATTCGTCACGATGAAAGTGGTGAAGAACTGGCCCAGGCCGCCCAGAGCAGGGGTGGTTGCCCCATCCCTGGAGGGGTTCAAGGGCAGGATGGATGGGGCTTGGAGCCCCTGAGCCAGTGGGAGGTGTCCCTACCCATGGCAGGGGTGGCACTGGATGGGCTGTGAGGTATCTCCCAATCCAAACCGTTCCATGATTGAATAATCATAACACCTGAATTTTAAAAACCTCCTTTTCCTGGAGGCGGTTCCTAAATCCAATTCAGCCTCTCACGGCTTTCTCATTCCCCAGAAACAACACAAATTACACCTGACACCAGAGTGAGTAGAGGATCTCAACTAAAATCCACGCCAAGAGAGTTCTGCTAAATTTAGGGATCGCACCAAGGAATCCACCAACCCCACCGAAGCAAGGAAACCACTACCACCTCACAGATAACTCCTGCAGCCATGTCATGCTCTTTAACGACTTGCAGGCTCTAAATCGTATATATATTATAAACCAGCACAGAATATATTTGATAGAGGATTAGGGAGAGGAATGGGAAAACAGCTGGGAAACGTTACCGAGTTCTCACACTGAGCTTTCAAATTCTTTAGCAGGAGACGCTCCAACCCGCTTTGGCTGGTAGGGAAAACGATGCTGGGACAAAATCCACTGCGAAAAAAAGAAGGAAATTCTAGCACAACAAAGAAGTTCCTGTTGGCAATGCCTGGACCAGCTCCGATCGGAGCTGGTGCGATGTCTCCAGGTAGGGGCCATCCAGTCAAACCCAGGATGGCAGGAACACCTCCTCCCTCATCCTTCCAAAGGCTTTTCTATGTTTTCTCCGACAGGACTGGGCACAGAAGGCATCTTTGTAAACCGAAAGAGCACTTGGTGGGGGTAAGAGGATATTTCCTGTTAACCTCGCTGCAGATTTCTAATCCCGCAGTCAAATTATGTCAATCACAGCTCATTAGGCAACGATTTACCCTGCCAGCTCTGTCCTGGCTGCTTCCTCCCTCCAAACCTCTCCGAGCCGGGAATGGGGCTGCAGAGACCACCCTGCTGCTGGAGCTGGGAGTCCGGCTTTCACCTCCACATGGCCAACCTTGGATGGCAGCGCCAGACCTCTGGAGGACTGAGGGGCTGGAGTGAATCCACAGGAGGGAACGGAGGTGGAGAAGGCGCTGGAGATCAAGAGTTATGAGAGGCAGCTGAGGGACATCTAGCCTGGAGAAGAGGAGGCTGAGGGGAGACCTCATCACTGTCTAGAATCATAGGATCGTAGAATCACCAGGTTGGAAGAGACTCATCGGATCATCAAGTCCAACCATTCCTATCCAACACTTAACCATGTCCCTCAGGACCTCGTCCACCCGTCCCTTAAACACCTCCAGGGAAGTGGAATCAACCCCCTCCCTGGGCAGCCTGTTCCAATGCCCAATGACCCTTTCCGTGAAAAACTTCCTCCTAATCTCTAGCCTAAATCTCCCCTGGCGGAGCTTGAGGCCATTCCCTCTTGTCCTCTCCCCTGTCAGAATAAAACTTCAAAATCCATTTGTGAGGCTGCACGGGAGGAACCTTTCCTGCACGGCCCTGCTCTTCACTGGCAAGAAACGGAGACAAACTGCTCAGTGTGCTGACTCCGCACCTGCACGTGGCTGCTCCTCAGCCGAGCTGCGCGTTCATCAGCGTCAAACCCAGTCCTGGCAATTTCATTAGAGGGACGAAAATTGCTATTGTCAGGAAAGCCCTTGGGGACCTGGCAGCGCTCTCCGAGTACGCGAGCAATGCCAGTGCCAGGCTGATTTCTTAAGACGGTGTGTAAAGAAGGTGAGTTTTACTCCTATAACCTTCAGCGTCTCCTTCGTCTTCTCATCTCCTGACTAGTCCTTGCTCCCTACAGAAAATATTCCTCAGCTTTTCCCGCCCCGATCATCATTCATTTCGCATTAATCCCTGCTGTTCGACTGCCTACATTTGACTGGTGGCACAGTCCCCTTCTCCGAGCCACAGAGAAAGCAAAATCATAGAATCATAGAACAACCAGCTTGGAAGGGACCCATCGGATCATCGAGTCCAACCATTCCTATCAAACACTAAACCACATCCCTCAGGACCTCATCTACCCGTCCCTTAAACACATCCACGGAAAATCCTAACAGCCAAGCAGTTTATTCCTTCAGAAAGCGGTCAGACATTTCCTGGAAGCTGCGATGAACACCAGCCACCCCTGGTTGGCTCCGAGACCAGGCTGAAGGCCCTTTCTGGCTGTTCCAGGCCCACCTCACAGCTCCTCCAGACGGGAGCAGAGCATCCTCAAATCACAGAATCACAGAATCACAGAACAACCAGGTTGGAAGAGACCCATCGGATCATCGAGTCCAACCATTCCCATCAAAAAACCAATCCCCCGTTCGGAGCCAAGCATCCACACAACCCTCCAGCCAAGCCAAAGCCTTCATCCTCTGACCTATGATTTAATCCCATCTTCTAAACCCAGATGCCATCTACTCCTTTCAAGTGCCTCAAGAAATGAGCAGTGTGGTCTCGTTATCTCCCATATTTACGTTAGACGCACTCTGCTCTCCCAAACAACGTCTCCTTCTTTGACCGATCCCGTCGACCGATCCCAAACCGAACCCACTAATCTTCCACAGGCGACGCGCACAAATTAAACTGGGGAGTTTCAGATGAATCAAAACTTGACTCTGAGCGATGTGGGAGAATCTCTCAGCTGTAAAACATCCACAGTTTTTCTGCACGAGAGCAATGTGAGACCAGGCTTTTCCACGGTGCTTAATAATCGTAGCATCTCGCTCGCCATTTGGCTCATCAGTGGGGGGTTCCCGACTGAATAGGCTTATTCTTTTCTTAGACGTGATAATCTAATTGTGTCTGACCACAAATAATCCCCAACACACACTGGCCTGGCCATCCTCGCACGGTGCCGGGAGAATTTCTAATAGCAGGGGGTTGGGTTGGTTTCACAGAATCAGGGAATGGTTTGGGTTGGAAGGGACCTCAAAACCCATCCAGTGCCACCCCTGCCATGGGCAGGGACACCTCCCACTGGATCAGGGGCTCCTGGAGGGGCTCAAGGCCAGGTCTATATAAGCCCCAGGTCTATATAAGCCCCATCCGACCTGGCCTTGAACCCCTCCAGGGATGGGGCAGCCACCCCTGCTCTGGGCAACCTGGGCCAGGACCTCCCCACCCTCACAGCAGAAGATTTTTCCTCAAAATCTCACTTCAGTCTCCCCCTTTTCAACTCCAAATCATTCCTCTCATCCCATCCCTGCCCTCCCCTGCTATCCAATATGGGAACCCTGGTCGGCCTGGCTGGGTTTCACACGGCGTTACAGGGACGCAAGGCACAGCACAGACCTGGGTTTTACCCTTTTCCTTAGCTTCTCTTCTTCACATAAACATTGCTGAGGACTCAGAGGGGAGGGGGGACCACAGAGGGTGGGGTAGGGCCTACCAAGGCTGCTGAGATACTTATCATAGAATCACAGAATCACCAGGTTGGAAGAGACCCACCGGATCATCGAGTCCAACCATTCCTATCAAACACTAACCCATGTCCCTCAGCACCTCGTTCACCCGTCCCTTAAACACCTCCAGGGAAGGGGAATCAACCCCCTCCCTGGGCAGCCTCTCCCAGTGACCAATGACCCTTTCTGGGAAAATTTTTTTCCTAATGTCCAGCCTAAATCTCCCCTGGTGGAGCTTGAGGCCATTCCCTCTCGTCCTGTCCCCTGTCGCTTGGGAGAAGAGCCCAGCTCCCTCCTCTCCACAACCTCCTTTCAGGGAGTTGTAGAGAGCAATGAGGTCTCCCCTCAGCCTCCTCTTCTCCAGGCTGAACCCCCCCAGCTCTCTCAGCCTGAAGGAGAGCAGGAGGCTGATCCAGAAGGCGTTGGGGGTCTCCAACCCCGAGTCCCTGGCTGCCCTCCGGCTGGGGGAGCAGCTGAATGGGACCCCAACAGCCCCAGGACTGAGCAGGGGGAGGGCTCAGCAGGATTTGTGCATCCCAGGGGTCCCACAGCCCCTTCCCAAAGCGGAATCCTGAGGGCAGATGGGGCCGGGGGGCAGATGGCTGGGGCTGGGGGGTGGGGGGGGCTGCCTATAGGGGACAGATCCCGGCTTGGAAGGGGGTGCAGGCAGGGAATTGAGATTTAGGCTGGAGATTAGGAGGAAGTTTTTCACACAGAGGGTCATTGGAATAGGCTGCCCAGGGAGGGGGTTGAGTCACCTTCCCTGGAGGTGTTTAAGGGACGGGTGGATGAGGTGCTGAGGGACATGGTTTAGTGTTTGATAGGAATGGTTGGACTCGATGATCCGATGGGTCTCTTCCAACCTGGTGATTCTATGATTCTATGATAGAGGGGAAGGCAGGGTGGGGGGGTCTGGCATAGGAGGTATCCTGCCTGTGGGGAAAGGGCAGCTCGAGGGCTGGAGGAGACACAACACACGGGACCGCAGGCTGCCTCCCGCACAAATCTCGGCTCCCAAGGGGATTGCCAGCTCCCTCCTGTAAAAACTCAGCTCCAAAGCAGACTGCGAGCTCCCTCCTGCACAAATGAGCAACGAAGCTGGGGAAAGGGCTGGAGAACAGGCCCTGTGAGGAGCGGCTGAGAGAGCTGGGGGGGTTTATCCTGGAGAAGAGGAGGCTGAGGGGAGACCTCATTGCTCTCTCCAACTCCCTGAGAGGAGGTTGTGGAGAGGAGGGAGCTGGGCTCTTCTCCCAAGGGACAGGGGACAGGACGAGAGGGAATGGCCTCAAGCTCCACCAGGGGAGGGTCAGGCTGGACATTAGGAAAAAATTCTTCACAGAAAGGGTCGTTAGGCTCTGGGAGAGGCTGCCCAGGGAGGAGGTTGATTCACCATCCCTGGAGGGGTTTAAGGTGCAGGTGGACGAGGTGCTGAGGGACATGGTTTAGTGTTTGATAGGAATGGTTGGACTCGATGATCCGGTGGGTCTCTTCCAACCTGGTTGTTCTACGAGTCTATGAAATCTCAGCTCCAAAGCAGACTGCGAGCTCCTTCCTGCACAAATCTCGGCTCCAAAGCAGACTCCGAGTTCCCTAGTGCACAAATCTCGGCTCCAAAGCAGACTGCGAGCTCTCTCCTGCACAAATCTCAGCTCTAAAGGAGACTGCGAGCTCCCTACTGCACAAATCTCAGCTCCGAAGGAGACTCCAAGCTCCCTGCTGCACAAACCCCGTCTCCAAAAGAGACTCCGAGCTCCCTGCTGCACCAATCTCGGCTCCAAAGCAGACTGCGAGCTCTCTCCTGCACAAATCTCAGCTCTAAAGGAGACCGTGAGCTCCCTACTGCACGAATCCCAGCTCAGAAGGGGCTTGCGAGCTCTCTCCCGCACAAATCTCGGCTCCAAAGCAGACTCCGAGCTCCCTGCTGCACCAACCCCAGCTGAGAAGGGGCTGGCGAGCTCCTTACTGCACAAATCTCGGCTCCAAAGCAGCCACCGAGCTCCCTGCTGCACAAATCTCGGCTCCAAAGCAGCCACCGAGCTCCCTCCCGCACCAACCCCCGCACCGAAGGGGATTCCGAGCTCCTTGTGCTGCACGATCCCTCCCGCAGCCCCCGTTGTGCCGCAGGCAGGCACAGACCCCGCACCCGGGGTTGGGAGGGGGTGGGGAGCTACAGGCACACGAGCCCTCCCGGCTGCGGGAGGCGAAGCGGACACGACCCGCAGGGTGGCCCCATCCCGGTGGGGAGGGAAGGCAGCGCAGACAAAGAGCGGCGGCGGCGGCCGCCCCGCAGCCCCGTCCCGCCGAGCCCCCGTCCCGCGCGTGCGGCTCGCTCGCTCGCTCGCTCACCAGCACGACGGCGAAGCGCTCCTCCAGCTCGCCGGGGTCGGGCATGGGCAGCTTGAGGGGGGCCCCGTGCGCCCGCAGCTCCCCGGGCGGCCCCTCCGCGCTGCCCGCGTTGCCCATGGCGCCCGCGCTGCCTCCGCCGCGCGCCGCGCGCCGCACCGCCCCGGGACACGCCCCCCCTACGCTCGGACACGCCCCCCCCGCCCTGAGGCCGCGCCCCTTTCTCGCATGCCAGCCCACGCCCGGCGGACGCGCCCCCTCAGGGCAAGCCACGCCCCTTAACCGCACGTCAGTCTCTTCTCGCGGGCCACGCCCCTCCGCATAGGACGCGCCCCCTGAGGGCAAGCCACGCCCTTTAGCCGCACGTCACTCTCTTCTCGCAGGCCACGCCCCCCCACGTAGGACACGCCCCTCCTGAGGCGCGCGCCCCTTTCTCACTTGTCAGCCCCCCGATCCGGGACACGCCCCCTCAGGGCAAGCCACGCCCCCTAGCCGCACACCAGTCTCTTGTCGCAGGCCACGCCCCCCTCCGTAGGACACGCCCCCCTCCCTGAGGCCGCGCCCCTTTCTCGCATGCCAGCCCACGACCCGGGACACGCCCCCTCCGTACAGGTCACGCCCCTTAAACGCGTGCTAGTCTCTTGTCGCAGGCCACGCCCCTCTCCATAGGACACGCCCCTTCAGGGCAAGCCACGCCCCTTAGCCGCATGTCAGTCTCCTGTCGCAGGCCACGCCCCCTCCATAGGACACGCCCACCCTGAGGCTGCGTTCCTTTCTCGCATGCCACCCCCTCCTGGGGGACACGCCCCCAAGCCGGGACACGCCCCCTCAGGGCGTGCCACGCCCCTTAAACGCCTGCTAGTCTCTAGTCGCAGGCCACTCCCCTCTCCATAGGACACCCCCCCTCTACCTGAGGCCGCGCCCCTTTCTCACATGCCAGTCCCCGATCCGGTACACGCCCCCTCAGGGCAAGCCACGCCCCTTAGCTGCACATCAGTCTTTTCTCGCAGGCCACGCCCCTCTCCATAGGACACGCCCCCCCGAGGCCGCGCCCCTTTCTCGCATACCAGTCCCCGGTCTGTGACACGCCCCCTCAGGGCAAGCCACGCCCCTTAGCAGCACGTCAGTCTCTTCTCGGAGGCCACGCCCCTCTCCATAGGACACTCCACCTTCCCGCACTCTACTCTTGTTGTAGGCCACGCCCCTCCTTTCGGGCCACACCCCCACCGTAGGTCAGAGCCGTCTTCCAGGCCACACCCCCTCCCTCAGGCACGCCCATCCCCTTAGGCCACACCCCATTCACGGTAAGAAACTCTATTGTTATTGACCACGCCCTCTCGCCTAAGGCCACGCCCCTCCTCTCAGGCCACACCTCCTTCCCTGTAAGTCAGTGTCCTCTGGCAGATCACACCCCATCCCGCTCGCCGAGCCCCACATCTCAGACCACGCCCCAACCTACAAGTCATGCTCCTCCCATCAGGCCACTCCCCCTTTGCTGTCAGCCGGGCTCTTGTTGCTGGCTCTGCCCCCTCCCCGAAGGCCACGCCCCATTTTCTTATGCCAGTCTCTTGTAGCAGGCCACGCCCTCCACGTAGGCCATACTTATTGCAGGCTCGGCCCACTCACTTCAGGCCACGCCCCTCATCTCAGGACACCCCGCCTTCACCGGAGGCCAATATCTTGTAGCAGGACACGCCCCCTCTCTGTAGGCCACGCCCCCTTCCTGTAGGCCACTGTCTCTTGCCATGGGCCACTCCCCCTCTCTCAGGCCCCGCCCCCCTCTCTGCCCCTGGAGAGGGACCTGAGGGTCCAGCCCAGTCACAGAGTCACAGAGTCAGAGAATGGTTTGGGTTGGGATGGACCATGAAACCCAGACAGTTCAGAGAATCCTAGAATCATACATTCATAGATTTATAGAATCACAGATTCTCCTCCTCTCTACAAAACTGCCCCTTCTCATCTTGGGAGCTAATACCCAAATGCCCAGAGAACTGGTGGCTGCCCCGTCCTGGAAAGGGGCTCCAGGAAAGCTGGGGAGGGGCTCTGCATCAGGGAGTGTGGGGAAAGGACCATGGGGATGGTTTCAGCTGCAATAGCGGAGACTGAGATGAGAAATGTTTTGCTGTGAGGGTGAGGAGGCCCTGGCCCAGGCTGCCCAGAGCAGGGGTGGCTGCCCCATCCCTGGAGGGGTTCAAGGGCAGGTTGGATGGGGCTTGGAGCCCCTGAGCCAGTGGGAGGTGTCCCAACCCGTGGCAGGGGTGGCACTGGATGGGCTTTGAGGTCCCTTCCCACCTAAACCATCCCATGGCTCTATGCTAGTGAAGGAAATTGTAATAGATACTTTGCCTGATGTCTTTTATCTATGACTATCACAATTCCTTGAAACATTAATTAGTTAATTAAGCGTCACAAGGCTGCTGTGAGATAAGGGCGCATGAGGCAATCAGAGATAGCAGCAGAGGGTCAGGGGACAGTGTGTTGAGGACACTGTCACACTGTCTCGCTGAGGATCCTGTCGCTGTGCTGAGCGCCTGCTGCTCCCCAGCACTGGGCTGTGGATCAGAACCTCTCTGACTCCCCAGCAGAAATCTGAATAAAGGGAATTTCTCATTCAAGGGAAAAACATCTCAGCACTTTGCTGTCCATCTAGAGAAGCGTAGAAAACTGGAGAGATGGGTAGAAAACTGGCTGGCTGGCCGGGCCCAGAGAGTGGTGGGAAATGGAGTTTACTCCAGCTGGAGGCCAGTGACAAGTGGGGTTCCCCAGGGCTCAGTGCTGGGTCCAGCCCTGTTCAGTGTCTTCATCAATGACCTGGATGAAGGCATCAAGTACTCCCTTAGCAAGTTTGCAGATGACACAAAGCTGTGTGGAAGTGTGGATCTGCTGGAGGGTCGGGAGGCTCTGCAAAGGGACCTAAACGGGCTGGATCCATGGGCTGAGTCCAATGGGATGAGGTTTAACGTGGCCAAATGCCGGGTCCTGCGCTTGGGGCACAACAACCCTATGCAGAGCTACAGACTGGGAGAAGTCTGGCTGGAAAACTGCCAGGAGGAGAGGGACCTGGGAGTGTTGGTCGACAGCCAACTGAACACGAGCCAGCAGTGTGCCCAGGTGGCCAAGAAGGCCAATGGCATCTTGACTTGGATCAGAAATGGTGTGACCAGCAGGACCAGGGAGGTTGTTCTCCCTCTGGACTCGGCACTGGTGAGGCCGCTCCTCGAATCCTGTGTCCAGTTCTGGGCCCCTCAGCACAAGAAGGATGTTGAGGCTCTGGAGCAAGTCCAGAGAAGAGCCACGAAGCTGGTGAAGGGGCTGGAGAACAGGCCCTACGAGGAGCATCTGAGAGAACTGGGGGTATTTATCCTGGAGAAGAGGAGGCTGAGGGGAGACCTCATTACTCTCTCCAACTACCTGAAAGGAGGTTGTGGAGAGGAGGGATCTGGGCTCTTCTCCCAAGGGACAAGGGACAGGACGAGAGGGAATGGCCTCAAGCTCCACCAGGGGAGGTTTAGGCTGGAGATTAGGAGGAAGTTTTTCACACAGAGGGTCATTAGGCATTGGAATAAACTTCCCAGGGAGGTGGTTGAATCACCTTCCCTGGAGGTGTTTAAGGCACAGGTGGATGATGTCCTGAGGGACATGGTTTAGTGTTTGATAGGAATGGTTGGACTTGATGAGCTGATGGGTCTCATCCAGCCTGGTTGTTCTATGATTCTATGATTCTAAGGGGTGACGCTCAGGGACCCGGAGCCGCTGTTAGCCACACATTCCTGGGAAAGGTTCAGGTAATTGCTCAGCAAAGTGGATTCTTTGGTTGACATTTAGGCAAGGAGCCAGCGGCAGCTCTAACCAGGCGATGAGGCACATTCAGCTCAAAACCAGACTTGCAAAATTGCGATGAAAGTAAGGAACCATCCGTGCGTGCGGTGGCTGTTTAGCATCAATGCCGTATGCGCAAACGAATCCTTTCAAGAGAACAAGGTGATTTTCGAGCAATTTGTTGCAAGCTGTAACCGGGACGTCCACATTTCCAAATGACAAAACTGGAGCGGCAGCGTTACTGGATAAAAAAGCTATTTAGCAGGCTCACGCTTATGCTAAAGCCATTATTCTGGGATCAAAATGAATAAACAAGACCGTAGCGTTTCCATTTATGTGTTTAAACCAAGTAACCGGCTACACAATATGTAATTTCCAGAGCTCATCCCAGGCACCAGGGCCGTTCCGACTGGGCGATGCCACCAGGGAAACGGTCGTCTGCACCGTGGTTAATGGCCATACCAGTTCTGTGAGGGCTCTGTGCCATAACCGTGTGTGGAATTTCACTGGGGAACAAGAGGAATGCTTCTCAAAGCTTACTGAAGGGAACTGGGAGCTCTGCTTGTCACCAGAATCTCCACATTAAAACAAAGCGGGAAGTCTGGGGCCAAGCCTGGGCAGTCTGGAGCTGCAAGAGGGGAGACTGAGATGAGATCTTAGGCAGAAACGTTTTGCTGTGAGGATGAGGAGGCCCTGGAACAGGTTTCCCAGAGCAGGGGTGGCTGCCCCATCCCTGGAGGGGTTCAAGAGCAGGTTGGATGGGGTTTGGAGCCCCGGATCCAGTGGGAGGTGTGGGACTGGGTGGGCTTGGAGGTGTCTTCCAACCCAACCCAGTCCACGGTTCTATGATTTTGCCGCAATGCTCAGCACTTCCAGGCAGATCCGGAGCTGACATTTCAGTGAAGTTCCAGGTGAACTGATTTAATGGTCTTAAAGGTGTAGGCTCAGCGTCAGGCTTTAATAAATAGCTTGGGCTTAGGTTGGCGGCAACGAGGGGAGTATTCATCATAATAAAGCTGTAAGTGCAACCGTAAACTGCATTGCAAGAGCCGAGCGGTGAACACTTCAGCAGAGATTATTGATTGCAGCGCAGGAGCAGCCGACCTTGCCTAGAAGATTACAGAGGACTTTTTTTTTCTGTAATAACCGCAATAAAACTCCCAATAGGCTGCTTTCTGAGAACAATCTTCCCAAGGAAAAGCAGCTGCTGCGGGGATTTCCCGATGATGGGAAATAAAAGACTTGATAGTCTTTATCCTCATGCACATCCATTGGTGAAGAGGAGGTGGTTTCACTCTGGTCCATCGTGTTTTGCCTGGTATAACATTATCTGCTTTCTACTTCACTCCCGCTCAGTCTGTTATTTATAGCCTTTTCCTTCAAGTGTCAGACCCCGGACTTATCAGGCCCCACTGGATTGTAGAAATTAGTTGCAAAATAATGATCAGGCTGGATAGCCTTGGGGATATTGAAGGTTTTCTTAGGAGAGCATGAGTTTTGTTTGAGAATTAATTAAACATAAATCTAAAAAGCCACCTTGAGTCGGAAGAGTTCACAGTCATTCCGCAGGACCTTACTGACTGCAGGAGAATCATAGAATCATAGAACAGCCAGGTCGGAAGAGACCCATCGGATCATCGAGTCCAACCATTCCTATCAAACACTAAACCATGTCCCTCAGCACCTCATCTACTTGTACCTTAAACACCTCCAGGGAAGGTGACTCAACCCCCTCCCTGGGCAGCCTATTCAAATGCCCAATGACCCTCTGTGTGAAAAACTTCCTCCTAATCTCCAGCCTAAATCTCCCCTGGTCGAGCTTGAGGCCATTCCCTCTCATCCTGTCCCCTGTCCCTTGGGAGAAGAGCCCAGCTCCCTCCTCTCCACAACCTCCTCTCAGGTAGTTGGAGAGAGCAATGAGGTCTCCTCTCAGCCTCCTCTTCTCCAGGCTAAACACTCCCAGCTCTCTCAGCCACTCCTCATAGGGCCTGTTCTCCAGCCCCTTCACCAGCTTCGTTGCTCGAGAATCATAGAATGGTTTGGGTTGGAAGGGACCATGAAGGTCTTCTGGTGCAGCCTCCCTGTGGTAAGCAAGGCCATTCCAACCTGACCTGGAACATGCCCTTCCAGAGCTGGGTGGTGATGCTTCTGAGCAAGATGTGGGCTCCTCATCTTCAGTCTCCAAGCATCCTGCACACCCTGGAGCCTCTGCCGGTGTTGGGAGCCTCCAAACTTCAAGCAGTGCTCCCTGGAGCAGCTCCTGGGGCGCACCCTTCCAGAGCTGAGTGTTGATCATAGAACCATAGAATCATAGAATCACCAGGTTGGAAGAGACCCACTGGATCATCGAGTCCAACTATTCCTATCAAACACTAACCCATGTCCCTCAACACCTCTTCCATCTGTGCCTTAAACCCCTCCAGGGAAGGCGACTCAACCACCTCCCTGGGCAGCCTCTGCCAGTGCCCAATGACCCTTTCTGTGAAAAACTTTTTCCTAATGTCCAGCCTAAATCTCCCCTGGCAGATGCTCCAAAGCAAGTTGTGGGATCTCTCTGTTCAGTCTCCAAGTGTCCCACACACCCTGGAGCCCTTGTTGGCATTGGGAGCCTCCAGCCTGCAGGGAGGGCTCCCTGGAGCAGCCCTTTCCAAGGGGGGTGATGATGCTCCCGAGCGGGATGTGGGATCTCCGTGTTTATCCTTGTGCCATCTCACTCGTGAGCAAATGTAACACGAGTGTTTCTTTCTGGTAGGATGCACCCAGGCCGTGAGTTCTTGTTCATGATTTATTGGCAGGAAGGCAAGCAGGCAAAACACGAGTCCGGAATTCCCAGAAAGGCAAAGGACGGTAAATGTTAATGAAACTGAGATAATGGAGCAGAAAATATGTGTGGGGAAGGAGTCAATATTTAATAAGGGTTATATCTGAGAGGAAAGCAGCACTTTCTGAACTCTGATGGAGACAGAAGCTCGACTAGATGTGCACTGTGTGCCTCTCCCTTTGCTTTAAATTAGCCTTAAAACAGGGACAGAAGAGGGAGGAGAATTAAGATGGGGACACTTTTGAACCTTTCTGATCACAGAACTTATCACAGAATCACCAGGTTGGAAGAGACCCACCGGATCATCAAGTCCAACCATTCCCACCAATCTCTAACCCATGTCCCTCAGCACCTCGTCCACCAGTCCCTTAAACCCCTCCAGGGAAGGCAAGTCAATCCCTGGGCAGCCCATTCCAGTGCCAAATGACCCTTTCTGTGAAGAATTCTTTCCTTATGTTGAGCCTGAACCTCCCCTGGTGGAGCTTGAGGCCATTACTTCTTGTCCTTATGGTAGAGGACAGACCTCTTCATGGTTGTGTTAAGAGTAAGTCTATAACCTCTAAGCCACACTGAAAAAATGCAAACCAGGCACACAGTAAAGGCAGCAAAATGTGACATAAACACATTTTGATTTCAAGCAATGCAGTGGAAGTAAGACACCAACCAACTGGACTGTCGTTATTAATTTCAAATGGATTTTTCTCTCTTTTTCTCCCCTGGAGGAGTGATTTGGGTGAGGAACAGAGGGGCTGGAGCTCCATCTCAGCCCTCAGTTGGCTGCACACTCCCAACAGCAATTGTGGGACAATGCTGCCTATTGTCCGAGCAGCAGGAGAAAAGCTCGGTGTGAATCCACGCAGAGAAATGCCGCACAAGCTCCTATTGTGTTTCCACCCAAAGCTCTTAACAAAGAACTCCCAAGGATGCTTAGGCGAGAGAAATAAAATGAATTTTTTTTTTTCAGTTGATTGAAGCTGTTTAGATGCCTTAAATAGGCTTCATGGGGGAAATATGGATTTTGCTTGATGGGACTGATTGATAACATTTGTCTCCTGGCAAGGCAGGGGAAGGGCTTGCAAGGGCAGGAGTTGTGGAGCCACTGGAAACACCTTTTCCAGTGTTTCTCACTTCTTAAAGTGTGTTTGCTATCTCACCAGCTCTCTTGTCGACATCGCACTGTGCTGGGGATGGTCCCCACCTCAGCCCCCTCGTTCCCACTGACACAGGGGTGGGTGGCACCACATCCCTCTTTTTGCTTTGGTTTTAAACTTAGGGACACTTCTTCATCTCATAGAATCACAGAATCGTAGCATCGCAGAATGGTTTGGGTTGGAAACAACTATTAAGCTGGGTGGAAGTGTGGATCTGCTGGAGGGTCGGGAGGCTCCAAAGGGATCTGAACAGGCTGGATCCATGGGCTGAGTCCAATGGGATGAGGGTTAACAAGGCCAATTGCCGCATCCTGCACTTGGGGCACAACAACCCTGAACAGCTACAGACTGGGAGAAGTCTGGTTGGAAACTGCCTGGGGGAGAGGGACCTGGGAGTGTTGGTTGACAGTGACTGAACATGAGGCAGCAGTGTGCCCAGGTGGCCAAGAAGGCCAATGGCATCTTGGCTTGGACCAGACATGGTGTGACCAGCAGGGCCAGGGAGGTGATTCTCCCTCTGGACTCAGCACTGGTGAGACTGCTCCTCGAATCCTGTGTTGAGTTGTGGGCCCCTCAGCACAAGAAGGATGTTGAGGCTCTGGAGAGAGTCCAGAGAAGAGCAATGAAGTTGGGGAAGGGGCTGGAGAGCAAGAGGAATGGCTGAGAAAGCTGGGGGTGTTTATCCTGGAGAAGAGGAGGCTGAGGGGAGACCTCATTGCTCTCTCCAACTCCCTGAGAGGAGGTTGTGGAGAGGAGGGAGCTGGGCTCTTCTCCCAAGGGACAGGGGACAGGACAAGAGGGAATGGCCTCAAGCTCCACCAGAGGAGGGTCAGGCTGGACATAAGGAAGAAATTTTTCACAGAAAAGGTCATTGGTCACTGGCAGAGGCTGCCCAGGGAGGGGGTTGATTCCCCTTCCCTGGAGGGGTCTGAGGGATGGGTGGATGAGGTGCTGAGGGACATGGGTTAGTGATTGATAGGAATGGTTGGACTTGATCCAGTGGGTCTCTTCCATCCTGGTTGTTCTATGATTCTCCATGTCATAGAATCACAGAATCATAGCATCACAGAATGGTTTGGGTTTGAAAACGACCATGGAAATCATCCAGATATGTTCATCTGGAGTTCCTTAGCTGCCCAGTGAGCTGCTGAGAACTGACGCTTGGACAAGTTCTTGCTTTGCTCCTGACACAAAGCAGAGAGTACCAGGACATGGACAGGTCTGTTTCCCTCCAGGTCCCACAGTGAAAGGTTTTGTTTCAACACTGAATTAAACAAAAGGTCAACAAAGCAGCTCTTCCCATAAAACAAAACCTTCCCCTTTTCCAACCAGCTCTTAACATCTCCGCTTGTGTTCTGAGACAAGGATAACAAAGTTCACACTGAATTATTTAATGCCTCAGAGAAACAGAGGACCGGAGGCAGACAGGAGTGTGCTTCAGCTGAACCCAGACAGGAGTGAAATGATGTCGGATGCAGCGACCGTGAAGAAGACCTGCTGCATCTGTTCCAGCTTTTGTGAGAAAACAGCTGGATGGGTTTGGAGACACCAGCCTGTCCGACTGCCAAGGTGCCTGTCGCTTTCTGGCTTTCTGTATGGCTGTGTCTGATGTTTCCAGTTGTGTGTGTGTGTGCGCTAACCCTCACCACAAGAAGGATGTTAAGGCTCTGGAGTGAGTCCAGAGAAGAGCCACGAAGTTGGGGAAAGGGCTGGAGAACAGAACCTATGAGGAGCGGTTGAGAGAGCTGGGGGTGTTTAGCCTGGAGAAGAGGAGGCTGAGGGGAGACCTCATTGCTCTCTGCAACTACCTGAAAGGAGATTGTGGAGAGGAGGGAGTTGGGCTCTTCTCCCAAGGGACAGGGGACAGGACGAGAGGGAATGGCCTCAAGCTCCACCAGAGGAGATTTAGGTGAGAGATTAGGAGGAATTTTTTCACAGAAAGGGTCATTGGGCATTGGAATAGGCTGCCCAGGGAGGTGGTTGATTCACCTTCCCTGGAGGGGTTTAAGGGACGGGTGGGTGAGGTCCTGAGGGACATGGGTTAGTGTTTGATAGGAATGGTTGGACTCGATGATCCTATGGGTCTCTTCCAGCCTGGTTGCTCTATGATTCTATGATTCTAACACTGGTGTGGGACCAGCAGAGCCCAGAAAAGAGCATCCCAAACCCTCCTGCATCCCGAGGGATGTTGGTTGTCCAGGGTTTGTGGGGAGTCTGGAGGAATCCCTTACTTTAGGGCACCTCTCTGTGCCTGCAGCTCCTTGGGGATGAAGCCATCAGACGGAGAACACAGGTTTCCAACTCGTCCAATTCCAATTTGGGCATTGGAATAGGCTGCCCAGGGAGGTGGTTGATTTACCTTCCCTGGAGGGGTTTAAGGCACAGGTGGACGAGGTCCTGAGGGACATGGGTTAGTGTTTGATAGGAATGGTTGCACTTGATGATCGGATGGGTCTCTTCCAACCTGGTTGTTCTATGATTCTATGGTTCTATGAATGTCATTAAAATCCGATTCCCAGAAAACAGGGCAGGGTGACAAACTGAACCTCCGCTTCGCATGGCGCAAAACTTGGCCTAAAGCAAGCGATGCGTGTGGTGTGCTCTTCGAGACACATGTGCGTGTTGGAACCACAACCTCTGTGATGTTTGAAAGGAAACGGACCTTTTGCTAGAGAAAATATTTGCAGACGGATACCATCCAGAGGGACCTTGGGAATCTGAAGAAACAGGCCGAGAAGAACCTCGTAAAGTTCATCAAGGAGAAGGGCAAAGTCCTTTGTTGTTTTTAAGATCAGCTAGAGGGAAGGCAAAGTCCTTCTCCTGAGGAGGAGCAGCCCCAGGCACCAGGATAGTCTGAGGGGAGCGACTGAGAAAGCTGGGGGGGGTTCAGCCTGGAGAAGAGGAGGCTGAGGGGAGACCTCATTGCTCTCTACAACTACCTGAGAGGAGGTTGTAGAGAGGAGGGAGTTGGGCTCTTTTCCCAAGGGACAGGACGAGAGGGAATGGCCTCAAACTCCACCAGGGGAGAGTCAGGTTGGATATTAGGAAAAAATTCTTCACAGAAAGGGTCATTGGGCAGTGGCAGAGGCTGCCCAGGGAGGGGCTTAAGTCACCTTCCCTGGAGGGGTTTAAGATGCAGGTGGATGAGGTGCTGAGGGACATGGGCTAGTGTTTGATAGGAGTAGTTGGACTTGATGATCTGGTGGGTCTCTTCCAACCTGGTGATTCTATGATCCTTTTGGCTGTGTGCAGCGCCAATTGTATCATCCAGCCACAAAACCAGGCCAGGCTCCTCATTATGGTGAAACGGGGATTGAGTGTGCCCAGTGGCCGTGCAAAGCGCTCTGACGTGTGTCGGAGGAAGAGCTTCTTCACAAGGATTTCAAACAGTGACCTGAAAGAGGCTGCAGCAACGGTAGCTCCGAGCTGTTTCCCCGGAGACCTTTTCCATCCCTGATTGCTGCCTGGTTCCTGCCGACTCAGCTCCGCTTTGTTTTGCTTCTCCTTGCTGGCTGGAGCAGCGGAGCTGCAGTGCCCGGTGGGCTGGGTGACCTCAGCCTCCATGCCAAGCGGATGACTAAAATGAACACAGAAAACACAACCCATTGTCTTCTCCCTGAAATGCCAGCTTTGTTCCGTGTGGAGCTGCAGGCTTATCGGCATAACCCCTTCCGTCCTGCACCCACACTTCAGCTCTGCAGTCCCCACCACATCGTTAATTTAGCCTTAAAATAATAGCAGTTTCACCTTCCCTGGAGGGGTTTAAGGGACGGGTGGATGAGGTCCTGAGGGACTTGGTTTAGTGCTTGATATGAATGGTTGGACTCGACGATCCGATGGGTCTCTTCCAACCTGGTTGTTCTATGATTCTATGATTCAGTGCTTGAGAAAGGCTTAGTTTTGCCCCTTGAAGGTGGCAGATGGGGTGGGATGGCAGGTGAAAGCAAACTCATCCTCAGGGTGCAGAGCATTCACGGTTTGGCACAAATCCATCCAGAATCTGGTGGTTTCATCTTCAATTGGGGCTTAATCTGCAGGCATGGGCTGAAGACTCTTTTTTCAACTAAACCAGATCCCTGAGCACATCATCTTGCAAACATCTCCAGGGATGGGGACTCCACCACCTCTGGGCAGTCCAGAGAAGAGCGACGAAGCTGGTGAAGGGGTTGGAGAACAGGCCCTATGAGGAGCAGCTGAGACAGCTGGGGAGGTTTAGCCTGGAGAAGAGGAGGCTGAGGGGAGACCTCATTACTCTCTACAACTACCTGAAAGGAGGTTGTGGAGAGGAGGGAGCTGGGCTCTTCTCCCAAGGGACAGGGGACAGGACGAGAGGGAATGGCCTCAAGCACCACCAGGGGAGATTTAGGCTGGAAATTAGGAGGAAGTTTTTCACGGAAAGTGTCATTGGGCAGTGTCAGAGGTTACCCAGAGAGGGGGTTGATTCACCTTCCCTGGAGGTGTTTAAGGCACGGGTGGATGAGGTCTTGAGGGACTTGGTTTAGTGTTTGATAGGAATGGTTGGACTCTATGATCCGATGGGTCCCTTCCAACCTGGTTGTTCTATGATTCTATGATTCTATGACCTGAGAGCCCTTCCCAGGCAGAAATGTTTCCTGATGTCCAATCTGGACCTGCCCTGGTGCAGCTTGAGGCCGTTCCCTCTCCCACTGTCACCTACATCTTGGGCAAAGAGACCAGCACCCACCTCTCTACAAGCTCCTCTCAGGCAGTTATAGGCAGTGATGAGGTTTCCCCTCAGCCTCCTTTTCTCCAGGCTAAAGATCCACAGGTCCCTCATCCATCTCTCATAAGGTTTGTTCCCCAGCTCTGTTCCCTTCTCTGGACGCACTCCAGCCCCTCGATGTCCTGGAGTGAGGGGCCCAGAACTGAACGCAGATGTGGCCTCTGGGGGTTTGGTTTGGAAGTGGCCTCAGAGGGAACAGCCTCGTGTGTGCCAGGCTCTGCGCTTCACCCAGGGATGTCTCTGGCCAGAACCCAGGGCCAGTCACTCTTTGTTCACACCGTCCTTCTCAGTGTCCACTTAACTGTCTCTGAAAGACATGGGTTTACGCTAAACATCGCAGGGATTTATGTCCTACGTGGGTTGCTGCGATTTCCCAGCTGGTTGGAAGCTCCTCCAGCTCCATCACTCGGAGAAGCACAAGTTCCTGTGGTCAGACCTGACTTGTAGGAACGGAGCTGTGCTCCTCACTGGAATTCACACGAAATCCCATTCTTAGAATCATAGAATCATAGAACAACCAGGTTGGAAGAGACCCATCGGATCATCGAGTCCAACCAATCATAGAATCATAGAAGAACCAGGTTGGAAGAGACCCATCGGATCATCGAGTCCAACCATTCCTAGCTCTTTTTTTTTGTGCACCTTGTATGCACAGCAATTTAACCCTTGCACTGCTTACGGCTAAAGAGGTTCCATTTCGTTCTGCAGGAAGCCAATTGAATTTTTCCTTTGTGAATCCAGTCCCCTACCTTTCTATACATCCAATAAAAGAAGTTTTGCTTCCCTATTACACTGAATACCTCTCCCCATGCAGCCTTCTGTTATTTTCAGGTTTGTTCCTATATTTTTCTCATCTGTATACTCACTGTCACATAAATTCCCTCATGCTTCATATTTGCCTTCGCATGAGGATTAATTGAAATCTTACACAATATCCCTTCTCAGACTTCAACCTGCATCAGCGGAGAGATGCTCACAGAATCATCTTATCTGTTCCTCTCGTCCAACCAAATTCCAATCATGGAATCAATAAGGCTGGAAAAGACCTCCAAGATCATCCAGTCCAACCTTCGGCCCAAGCGCACGGTGCCTGCTCAACCATGTCCCAAAGCACCATGGACACGTGCTTTTTGAACCCCTCCAGGGATGGAGATTCCACCCCTGCCCTGGGCAGCCTCTGCCAGGGCCTGAGAACCCTTTTAGCGAATAAAAGTTTTTTTGGATGTGGCAACCCATCCAGGTCCTCGTTTGGGAAAAAACGAGTAAATAAACAAGCAACCCACGCCGGAATCTGCTCTGGCCAACGCCTCCCTCCTTCCCTGGAAAGTGGGTTCAGAAGAGTCAGTGGCGTTTCACGGTGTGGGTGTGATTAATGAACTTAATCACGGGACACTTTGATCCATCTCTGGGTTTTAAAGGATAGTCAGGAACAAGAAGAACTGCTACCCTTTCTGCTTTTGTAGTTCTTGTTCATTGTGGAAACCAGGGAGGCTTTTTGCATAGTCGGCATTTGCATGCATTATAAAACGTATTTGCAAAATACAGCACCACTTGCTTTTCTATTCCGAAGCCAGGGCGCAGATCCTAGTTGGCAGAGAGCTCAAAGGAAATTCATGAAGACACACACACAAAAAAAAAATCTCGCAGGAATTTAATTAAACTTTATTCTTGGTAGTACACGTTTCTGCTCAGTGTCACCTTCGAGCAAAGATCATAGAATCATAGAATCATAGAACAACCAGGTTGGAAGAGACCCATCAGCTCATCGAGTCCAACCATTCCTATCAAACACTAAACCAAGTCCTTCAAGACCTCATCCACCTGTGCCTTAAACCCCTCCAGGGAAGGTGACTCAAACCCCTCCCTGGGCAGCCTATTCCAATGCCCAATGACCCTTTCCATGAAAAACTTCCTCCTAATCTCCAGCCTAAATCTCCCCTGGTGGAGCTTGAGGCCATTCCCTCTCGTCCTGTCCCCTGTCCCTTGGGAGAAGAGCCCAGCTCCCTCCTCTCCACAACCTCCTCTCAGTGAGTTGCAGAGAGCAATGAGGTCTCCCCTCAGCCTCCTTTTCTCCAGGATAAACAACCCCAGCTCTCTCAACCATTCCTCATAGGGCCTGTTCTCCAGCCCCTTCACCAGCTTCGTCGCTCTTCTCTGGACTTGCTCCAGAGCCTAGATCATAGAATCATGGAATGGGCTGGGTTGGAAGATACCTCAGAGCCCATCCAGTGCCACCCCTGCCATGGGCAGGGACACCTCCTACTGGATCAGGGGCTCCAAGCCCCATCTGACCTGCCCTTGAACCCCTCCAGGGATGGGGCAGCCACCCCTGCTCTGGGCAACCTGGGCCAGGACCTCCCCACCCTCACAGCAGAAGAGTTTTCCCCAAGATCTCACTTCAATCTCCCCCTTTTCAACTCCAAACCATTCCCCTCATGCCATCCCTGCCCTCCTTTGCTATCCAATATGGGAACCCTGGTCGGCCTGGCTGGGTTTCACACGGCATTATGGGGACGCAAGGCACAGCACAGGCCTGGGTTTTACCCTTTTCTCTTCCTTAGCTTCTCTTCTTCACATAAACACTGCTGAGGAGTCAGAGGGGAGGGGGAATCACAGAGGGTGGGGTAGGGCCTACCAAGGCTGCTGAGATGGGCAGGGACACCTCCCACTGGCTCAGGGGCTCCAAGCCCCATCCAACCTGCCCTTGAACCCCTCCAGGGATGGGGCAGCCACCCCTGCTCTGGGCAGCCTGGGCCAGGGCCTCCTCACCCTCACGGAGAAGAAGTTCTGGTGAACCCCGGCTGAGGTGAGCCGGGTCCCGGCATCGCCTGCAGAAGGCAGACAGAACATTTATGTAAAAGGAAGGAAATTTAGTCTGCGTTTCAAAATTACACTTTTTTAATTAGTAAATACTTTAACTGAAGAACAATTTCCATCGGTGAGGCCACAGTTCCTTGTTGCTTGAGGGATTTAAAACCAGACTGCTCTCTGCTCCAGGAAAGTGCTACAAGCAACAGTTCTTTGCTTATAATGAACTGGAAATTCTGGCAAGTCTCCATCTCCTGCAAATATTTTCCCTGGTATCTTCAGAGGTTAAAATAAATTATTCTGAGGTGCAGCAGATGTAGAATGCAGGCAGGAACTTTCCTCCCACCCATTAAACTGAGCTCTCTTGCCTCTAAAGTCTGCGAGAAGCAGCAGCAACGTTTAATGGCTGTTCCCTCCAAGCGAGTTGATCTCCAGAGCTGGTAGAGCTTCACCTCGAATTCTGCGTTCAGTTTTGGGGCCTTCACTCCAAGAAGGATGTTGAGGGGCTGGAGCGTGTCCAGAGAAGGGAATGAAGCTGGGGAAGGGGATGGAGAACAGGGGTTATGAGAGGTGGCTGAGGGACCTGGGGCTGTTTAGTCTGGAGAAGAGGAGGCTGAGGGGAGACCTCAGCGCTCTCTGCAGACCTCATCACTGTCAGAAAAGAGGTTGTGGTGTGATGGGTGTTGGTCTCTTGTCCCAAGGAACAAGTGATAGGACAAGAGGAAATGACTTCAGGTGGTGCCAGGAGAGGATTAGACTGGATATTGGGAAAAATTTCTTCACCAAAGGAGTGGTGAGTCCCAGGCAGAGGCTGCCCAGGGAGGGCAGGGAGCGAGTCTCCATCCCTGGAGGAGTTCAAAAAGAGTGTGGTTGAGGAGGCTGAGAGGAGACCTCATTACTCTCTACAACTACCTGAAAGGAGGTTGTAGAGAGGAGGGAGCTGGGCTCTTCTCCCAAGGGACAGGGGACAGGACAAGGGAGAATGGCCTCAAGCTCTGCCACAGGAGATTTAGGCTAGAGATTAGGAGGAAGTTTTTCACGGAAAGGGTCATTGGGCATTGGAATAGGCCCAGGTAGGTGGTTGACTCGCCTTCCCTGGAGGTGTTTAAGGGATGGGTGGACAAGGTGCTAAAGTACATGGTTTAGTGTTTGATGGGAATGGTTGGACTCGATGATCCGATGGGTCTCCTCCAACCTGGTTGTTCTATGATTCTATGATTCTATGACTTGGGGACAAAGTTTAGCAGGCAGGGTGGGGTTGGGCTGATGGTTGGACTGGATGAGTTTGGAGAACTTTCCCAACCTTAGTGGTATCATGATCCTACAAAGTGCTGAAATGCTCCCTCCAGCATTTGATGGGGAAAGGCAGCGAGTCACATGTGGTTAAATAGGAATTACTTGACAGTCCAACATGTCCAGATCAGGCATTTACACATCCACGTGCTTCTCCATGGGGAAACTGTCCTCCCTCTCCCTGGCTTTCCTGCAGCAGGCAAACCCCTCACCCAAGCCGGTTACACCAGCAGAATGGACACTTTTCTGTTAATTAAACAATTCCTGATAAATCACCATCACGTAGAAAGCAGGCTGCCTGTGTCACGGGGCTAATTCACACTTATTTATCCTGTGTTTATAAACCAGCTCAGATTTAAGGACCAATAAAGCTGAGACTGCATGAAGTGTTTTCCTGGAGTTGCTCTCCAGCTGGAGACTGGAACAGGAACAATGCAGGATGGTTTGGTAACAGAAAATTAAACCTATCATAAGAAAAGATATGTGTATTAGCAGAATTATAACCCAATCTTACGGTTTAATATCACAAACCATAGTAAAATGGTTTTCATAGAATCATAAAATCACCAGGTTGGAAGAGACTCATCGGATCATTGAGTCCACCCATTTCTATCAAACACTAACCCATGTCCCTCAGCACCTCATCTACCTGTCCCTTTAACCCCTCCAGGGAAGGTGACTCAAACCCCTCCCTGGGCAGCCTATTCCAATGCCCAATGACCCTTTCCGTGAAAAACTAGCTCCTAATCTCTAGCCTAAATCTCCCCTGGTGGAGCTTGAGGCCATTTCCTCTCGTCCTGTCCCCTGTCCCTTGGGAGAAGAGCCCAGCTCCCTCCTCTCTACAAACTCCTTTCAGGTAGTTGCAGAGAGCAATGAGGTGTCCTCTCAGCCTCCTCTTCTCCAGGCTAAACCCCCCCAGCTCTCTCAGCCACTCCTCATAAGGCCTGTTCTCCAGCCCCTTCCCCAGCTTCGTTGCTCTTCTCTGGACTTGCTCCAGAGCCTCAACATCCTTCTTGTGCCGAGGGACTGGGAGGGATGACTCGTTCCTGGTACCCAGAGGAGGTCTCGGACCAGGAGGATGTTCTTCGGTTGCAGTTGGGATGGGTGACACTCACCCATCATTGGTGCTTTATCGGGTTTCCAGCAGCATCCCAAGAACGGAGGAGGAGGCCGGAGTGCACCAAACGTTCTGGGGAAGGGAAACGTTATGATTCTTGCAACCTCCTTTTTCTATACTTGAAAGAACAAATGATCAGCTGGTTCTGAAGTCAAGAGCCCTGGTTCATAGAATCATAGAACAACCAGGTTGGAAGAAACCCATCGGATCATTGAGTCCAACCATTCCTATCAAACACTAACCCATGTCCCTCAGGACCTCATCTACCCATCCCTTAAACACCTCCAGGGAAGGTGAGGCAGAAGCAGAAGTGAGCAGCAGAAGCAGGAGTGAGCAACCAGCCTGCAACCCCTGGAGCAGGGAGTGGATCAGCCACTCTACTGCCTTTCTAAGTCGCGTTCACCCATGAGTAAGTTCAAAGCTGTAAGTTCAAATCCTTTTTGATGACATAAACAAAATGGGCAGCAGCAGCCTTGCTATAATTTAAACATGTCAGCCAACCCCTTGGCCCTCTTCCTTTTCTGTTTTTAACAAATGCCAGAAGCCATTTCTGGAGAAAAAAAACGAGAATTGTGGGTGGTCAAACCACCAGATTTGTGCTTTTGGTCCGTGTCCTAATGGGGTGTTAGCGCTGGCTGCTCCTTTGCAAGCAGCAGATGGTCACCCATGCTGGTTATTTTGTGTTTTCCCCCAACTCGGATACAGCCCCCTCGTGTGCGCAGGGTCCCTTGCCATGGGTTGGCCAGGTTTGGGTTGCCAGCTCGCTGCTCCGTGCCCAGCGCCCGACACCGACCGCAGTGGAAGCACTGAATGAACAGAAAGCATCACCGTGGTGCTTATCATGATTCAATAATTAGATGAAGCTGTAATTACGGTGCCTTCTGTTAAAATATTCAGTAGCACAACTTCCATCATACGGAGGACAGCTTGTTCCTGGAAGGAAGCGCTGCTGCCAGGCGACCATGTGAGGACACACCATGGCTTGCATGGAGCTCTCCATCTCCTGCCTTTGGCCCTAACAAGGAGCAACTGAAGGCAAATGCCACCCCACAGGCACAATGAGTGGAAATGATTCATGCTATATGCTTAAAGGAGTCTTTGAAACACGAAGAAATACTGGGGAACAGAAATCCCCACAAGGAAAGACCCTGCCTGGAGATCTCTTCTACTCAGGGCTGTAGGGAGCTTCTGTCTTTAGAATCATAGAACATAGAATCATAGAACAACCAGGTTGGAAGGGACCCATCGGATCATCGAGTCCAACCATTCCTATCAAACACTAAACCATGTCCCTCAGGACCTCATCTACCCATCCCTTAAACACCTCCAGGGAAAGTGAATCAACCCCCTCCCTGGGCAGCCTATTCCAATGCCCAATGACCCTCTGTGTGAAAAACTTCCTCCTAATCTCCAGCCTAAATCTCTCCTGGCGGAGCTTGAGGCCATTCCCTCCTGTCCTGTCCCCTGTCCCTTGGGAGAAGAGCCCAGCTCCCTCCTCTCTACAATCTCCTTTCAGGTAGTTGTAGAGAGCAATGAGGTCTCCTCTCTTTGCAGGAAGAACTTGGAAAGCATCAGCCCAGGGAAGGGATGTGCCTCCTTGAAGGAATGGAGGGGGCTGAAGGCAAGTGCTCCTCAAGACAGGGAAGCCCAGAGTGGCCAGGTGAGCAACTCATGGCCGTGGACCCATAGGATCCTGAGTGACATGGTTTAGTGTTTGATGGGAATGGTTGGACTCAGTGATCCTATGAGTCCCTTCCAACCTGGTTGTTCTATGATTCTATGATCACTTGATTGTAAAAAAAAACTTTGAGATCATCATGTCCAGTCGTACCCATCTGCTGCTAAATCACATCTCTGAGCACCTCGTCCACCTGCCTTGTAAATCCCTCCAGGGATGAGGACTCCACCACCTCCCTGGGCAGCCTCTGCCAGGGCCTGAGAACCCTTTTGGTGGAGAAATATTTCCTGGTGGCCAATGTGAATCTGCCCTGATGCAGCTTGAGGCCATTTTCTCTCCTCTTACCACCTGTCGCTTGGGAGAAGAGACCAGCATCCATCTGGCTACAACCTCCTTTCAGGCAGTTGGAGAGAGCAATGAGGTCTCCCCTCAGCCTCCTCTTCTCCAGGATAAACACCTCCAGGTCCCTCAGCCGCCTCTCATAACCCTTGTTCTCCATCCCCTTCCCCAGCTCCGTTCCCTCCAGCCCCTCAATGTCCTTCTTGGATCAGAGGGGCCCAAAATCGAACCCAGGATTCGAGGTGTGGCTGCACCAGCACCGAGACCAGGGGCACAATCACCTCCTCGGCCCTGCTGGTCACGTTGTTTGTGACATGCAGGTCCAGCCCACACTCCTGCTGCTGCCTCTGGTTAATTATTGCTCAGCCTGCTCTGCCAAACAGCCCATGAAGGTCTCACAGCCTCCCACACCACATTCCCAGTTTGCTCAGCACCATCCGGGGCTGGCTCTGCCCCAGGGTGGCTCGTTTTGGCTTCCATGGAGCAAAGACGCCAGATCCCAGCACAACTTGCGCAATTGTTTGAACTCGCTGTGTCGGGAACGGCCCCAGACGAAGGCGTTTGCTGGAGTTCCTGTGACAGAGGAACCGAGTCAAACCGAGCTGAACCCATTCCCATATTTCACTTCATATTTATGGGAAGCTGTGCTCTAGTGCCTTGTGAATACAGCCCTAACAGACAAATGAGAGAAGCATGAGCTAAAATGAGTTTTCCCTTTTTAAAACTTAAAAAAAAAAAAAAAAAAGTTTAGAAAGGTTTTAATCTCAGTTTGTGATGAAATGTTAGCTGCGTTTCCAGCAACGGAGGGAATTGTGCTTTTTGAGCTCCCCAGACGGGCGATGGAAACACTCTTCGCAGGCCGCTTGTGCGATCATGCCCTCCTCGCTGTCTCCTTGAATGTAAAATGATCTGTTTATGAGGTTAGGAAGAGTTTGGCAACTTGTTTTGTGCTGATGAATCCCTTTTCATCTGAGGCTCTCGGGGTAGTTTATAAACATGAAGGAAGCCACAGAACACCCACCCATGCAGGGCCCATCCTATCCCACTGGTCCAACGAGTGCGTAATCGCAAACAGAGCTGGGCCAGGTTAGCACAGGAGAGGGCACAGCTTAGCATGGAGGAGCCTCGTCGCTCCCTGCAGCTCCTTGAATCCTGTGTTCAGTTGTGGGCCCCTCAGCACAAGAAGGATGTTGAGGCTCTGGAGTGAGTCCAGAGAAAAGCAACGAAGCTGGGGAAGGGGCTGGAGAACAGGCCTGATGAGGAGAAGCTGAGAGAGCTGGGGGTGTTTAGCCTGGAGAAGAGGAGGCTGAGAGGAGACCTCATTACTCTCTCCGACTCCCTGAAAGGAGGTTGTGGAGAGGAGGGAGCTGGGCTCTCCCCTGAGGAACAAGGGATGGGATGAGAGGAAAAGGCCTCAAGATGCACCAGGGGAGGTTTAGATCGGATTAGGAAAAAATGTCTTTGCTGACTGAATGGTGAAGCCCCGGCAGAGGCTGCCCGGGGCAGCGGGGAAGTCCCCGTCCCTGGAGGGGTTAAAAACTCATGTGGCTGTGGAACTTGTGGACGAGGTTTAGCTGACATGGTGAGATTGGGCTGATGGTTGGACTGGATGAGCTTAGATGTCTTTTCCAGCCTCAGTGATTCTGTGATTCTGTGACATTTCCTCACAATCCAATGAATTCCCTTGAAGTCATACTGTGGCAGGCTGGAAGGACATCCAAGAAAGAGCAAGACAGGAAAACTGAAGGAAACATTTTCTTTAAAGTACTGTTAAAACAGGGAATTAAGGCAATCTTCTCTGACACAGTATTCACTGCAAACCACACCAAGACAGCATCACAGATCATGGGACAGGAGCATCCTGCATCACCTTTGGGTACCAGGGCAGCCCTCTGCTCTCACAAGATGAATCATAGAATCATAGAATCACCAGGTTGGAAGAGACCCACCGGATCATCGAGTCCAACCATTCCCACCAAACACTAACCCATGTCCCTCAGCACCTTGTCCACTCATCCCTTAAACCCCTCCAGGGAAGGTGAATCAACTCCCTCCCTGGGCACCCTCTGCCACTGCCCTATTAACTTTTCCGTGAACATTTTTTTCATAATGTCCAGCCTGAACCTCCCCTGGTGGAGATTGAGGCCATTCCCTCTTGTCCTGTCCCCTGTCCCTTGGGAGAAGAGCCCAGCTCCCTCCTCTCCACAACCTCCTTTCAGGGAGTTGGAGAGAGCAATGAGGTCTCTCCTCAGCCTCCTCTTCTCTAGGTTAAACCCCCCCCAGCTCTCTCAGCTGCTCCTCATAGGGCCTGTTCTCCAGCCCCTTCACCAGCTTCGTTGCTCTTCTCTGGACTCACTCCAGAGCCTCAACATCCTTCTTGTGCTGAGGGGCCCACAACTGAACACAGGATTCAAGGAGTGGCCTCACCAGTGCTGAGTCCAGAGGGAGAAGAACCTCCCTGGCCCTGCTGGTCACACCATGTCTGATCCAAGCCAAGATGCCATTGGCCTTCTTGGCTGCCTGGGCACACTGCTGGCTCACGTTCAGTCAGTTATCGACCAAAAGCACAACAACATCCTGCTGTGGGTGGGACACATGCCTCCAAGTGAAGGACAGTTCTGCTCCTGATCACTCCCAAAGGCATCATTAACCCCTTTGAAGTTTACCTCAGAGGAAGCTGAAGTCTCTGACACACCCCCCGAGAGGCAAGCTGCTTGCAGACAGCAGTGGGAAGCAGGACCAGGAGCTCCTCTGCCCTGGGACTCTGCACCAGGTGCCTCCACACCAGAGGTGCCGGCACTGCGACAAGAGCTGTGCAGCTTCTTTGTTCACCCCTTTGATCATCCTGCACGACCACAAAGATTCACTTGGCTGCATGGCCAGAGCCATGTCCTGGCTGCACGGCCCTGTTAGAGCAGACTGTGTTGAGGTCATGTCCAAGATCCTGCTGACGAGAGCTATTCTGCATTTGTAAATCCTACCCGATGGGCACAATCCAGCGCTTAACGGACTGATTCCTTTCACTTCCCCCTCCCTCCACCGCTGGCAGAATGATTTCTCTTGGCACATTTAATTTGAACCTGTGCTGCTTGTTACCTGCAGGAGTTAATTCTGTCATGCTTGCTAATGCACCTCATGACCTCCCACCTGGCTTTGTCCTGGCTCTCTTTGGATTTTTGAGGCTCTGGAGCGAGTCCAGAGAAGAGCAAGGAAGCTGGGGAAGGGGCTGGACAACAAGAGGAGCGGCTGAGAGAGCTGGGGGTGTTTATCCTGGAGAAGAGGAGGCTGAGGGGAGACCTGAGAGGAGGTTGTGGAGAGGAGGGAGCTGGGCTCTTCTCCCAAGGGACAGGGGACAGGACAAGAGGGAATGACCTCAATCTCCACCAGGGGAGGTTCAGGCTTGACATAAGCTAAAAATTCTTCACAAAAAGGGTTGTTAGGCACTGTCAGAGGCTGCCCAGGGAGGGCGTTGAGTCACCTTCCCTAGAGGGGTTTAAGGTGCAGGTGGACGAGGTGCTGAGGGACATGGGTTAGTGTTTGATAGGAATGGTTGGACTCAATGATCTGGTGGGTCTCTTCCAACCTGGTTGTTCTATGATTCTATGATTCTATAATTCTATGACAAGACCAGCAGTACCGAAGAGACTTTGTGTAACGACCAGCCAGCAGACGGTCGAGCAGAGGACGCCCAGGATGGAGCAGGCACCTCTGACACGATGCCCGACTCTCTAGGATGCAGCTGTGGGGCTTCAACATCCGTTCAGGTGGTTGGATGTGCTCCAAACTAATTAAAAATGTACATTTGCGTATGCTACCCAGTCTCACTAATGAGATGCTCCAAGGCACAGCGTGTCTGGATACTAAGGCTTGTGTTAGGAAGGGGGAGAAGAACTGGATGATCTTTAATGTGAGGCTGGGGATGCTCTGGCCCAGGTTGCCCAGAGCAGGGGTGGTTGCCCCATCCCTGGAGGGGTTCAAGGGCAGGTTGGATGGGGCTTGGAGCCCCTGATCCAGTGGGAGGTGTCCCTGTCCATGGCAGGGGTAGCGCTGGATGGGCTTGGAGGTCCCTTCCAACCCAAATAATCTCTGTGATTCTCACTTGACATCAACCAGAACCCCCAGATCCCATCCCTGGAGGGGTTCAAGGGCAGGTTGGATGGAGCTTGGAGCCCCTGATCCAGTGAGAAGTGGCCCTGCCCAGGGCAGGGGTGGGACTGGATGGGTTCTGAGGTCCCTTCCAACTCCAATCATTCCATAGTTTTCTGAGCATCCCAAAACAACGTGCAGCCTTGTTGACCAGCACTGAGTTTGGACCATTTGCAGCCACAGCTCTGAAAAACACGAGGCAGCCTCAGCAGGCGCCCTCAAAACTCACAGATTTTGGGCTACATCAATCCTGAAGGTGTATAAAAAGTTCCCAACATGCTGACTGCAGCCCCAGTGATGGAGATGCAGACAGATCCAAATCTGGTTGCCGGTGCCGCCAAAAGAATCGCTTACACGCTGTCTGGGCGCAGGCTGTCACCCGATAACGAGATGCAAAGCAGCAGACCGGCATTTTTCATTCAGGGCAGGAATGCTGGCGGTGAAAGGACATTGAGCTGGGGAGGTCATGAGAGGAAGCATCTGATCCGAAATTTGGCTTGCGCTGTGAAACAATTGGGACGGCCCGACAGCCGCATTCCTGCCTGGTGTACACAGAGTCAGACGTGGGGACGCGGCCGGGAGGCCAAAGGCAGGGACATTCATTGACCAAACGCAGGACTCTGGCTCAGCATCTCCTGCCTTGTGGAATGGGCGCTGCAGCTCCCAACATGACCTAACACGGAAAGAAAGCACTTATTGGAGGCAAATCACAGAATCACAGAACAACCAGGTTGGAAGAGACCCATCGGATCATTGAGTCCAACCATTCCTATCAAACACTAAACCATGTCCCTCAGGACCTCATCCACCTGTGCCTTAAACCCCTCCAGGGAAGGTGAATCAACTCCCTCCCTGGGTAGTCTATTCCAATGCCCAATGACCCTCTGTGTGAAAAACTTCCTTCTAATCTCTAGCCTAAATCTCCCCTGGTGGAGCTTGAGGCCATTCCCTCTTGTCCTGTCCCCTGTCACTTGGGAGTAATTTCCTACTAGGTTACTCGAAAGCTCATCGCATGCACTGAAACACTCATTTCTTCTCGACTGCTGGTAGGAGGAGATGGGTGGGTAGGAAAGATGGTCTCGTATAAAGCGTATTCCACATTACTTTGATGTACTCCATGAAGGCACAACCAATGGGGAGGAGCTGCTCCACCACAGAATCATAGAATAACCAGGCTGGGAAAAAAACCACCGGATCATCGAGTCCAATCATTCCCATCAATCTCTAACCCATGTCCCTCAGCACCTTGTCCACCTGTCCCTTAAACCCCTCCAGGGAAGGTGACTCACCCCACTCCCTGGGCAGCCTCTGCCACTGCCCAATGACCCTTTCTGTGAAAATCTTTTTCCTAATGTCCAGCCTGACCCTCCCCTGGCGGAGCTTCAGGCCATTCCCTCTCACATTGTCCCCTTTCACTTGGGAGAAGAGCCCAGCTCTCCAACTCTCTACAACTCCTTTCAGGTAGCACAGAGGAGGAGGTGACGCCACAGCTCCACATGGTCTTGCCTGAGCTCACTCCTCTCACAGACACTCTGCATTCATGTACCACGAGTGCTGTGAGCATCCCCAGAACCCTACACCACTGGGAAAGCACCTTCCAGAGACTCATGGATCGAGGCCTCAGAGAGAGCTGGACATCTCTTCATGGAGATCCCTACTGGAAACAGGGGCCAAGCAGTGGACGTGGAAATTCCTCACCATGAGGGTTTGGAGGTCCTGGCCCAGGTTGCCCAGAGCAGGGGTGGCTGCCCCATCCCTGGAGGGGTTCAAGGGCAGGTTGGATGGGGCTCAGAGCCCCTGAGCCAGTGGGAGGTGTCCCTGGTGGCACTGGATAGGCTTTGAGGTCCCTTCCAACCCAAACCATTCCATTATTCTATGATTCTAAATCACAGAATCATAGAACAATCAGGTTGGAAGGGACGCATCAGATCGTCTAGTCCAACCAAATGTCCAAGGCTTGGGTCTTCTGGCTACTCCAGAAGGAGCTACCAGTCCTGCTGGGCCAACTTTGCCCTGGAAGATGCTAAGACCCCAGGTCAAAGCCCATTATCCAGGCCCTTTGCCACTGCAATCGTCTCTCTGCATCTGGATGCCTACTGGATTTAGATGCTGGGTGGGTGCTGTGCGTGAAAGAAGTGGGGAAACACAGGATGCATCCATTTGATAGGAATGGTTGGACTAGAAGATCCGATGGGTCCCTTCCAACCTGGTTGTTCTATGATTCTATGATTCTATGATTTTGGCTGCCTCGTCTCCCTCCCTCGTTCTCCTCCACAGCAGCTAACAGAAGAGAGAGGAATCCCACTGCGTAACAACAGGTACAAGAAAATACAGTCTACGAGTAGAAAAATTACTGTAATCCAGTTAACACCAACAGGTTTTCAAGAGTCCTGCAAGAGCCGTGCATGGAAAAGTGTCTGAGACGCTTTTATGAGGAAACCAGAGTGCCCGAACTGACTAACAAAAGCCAAAGCAAACCTACCAATCATGCATCAAAGCATTTAAAGAGCAAGCGTTCGTTCCATCTCAGTGGCCTCGGCCTGCGTGTACAGTAAAAACTGTTATTAAAAAGGTCCAAGCAAAGGTTTAATGCAGCATCGTTTCTCATGCGAGGGCCTGACAGGTACAAAGAGCACAGAGCCTTAGAAGCAGAATTAAAACACTTCAAAGTGAGTGCAATTCACCGGCTTCTTTCTCCGCAAGCATCACCGAAGAGGAGAGACGGAAGAGCTGAGGAGGAGAGAGTCCTCACGTACATCTTGAAACGCTTTGTGCGGAGCCATTGTCAGCATTTCTCTGTTTAATCCGTTTCCCTCCCTGCGTGACTCCTCCACAGAGCACCAGGGGAGGGGAGACTGGTATAAAGAGAGGAAAAAAATAGCTCAGTAAACCGCAAAGTAAACGAGAGGGCAGCTGGAGAAACACAGAGAGCCCAGGCAGGCACAGAACAAAGCCCGAAGCCTCAGCAAGTTGCTTCTGTGCATTAGGAAAAAGCTTCCCCAGAGTTCCCCAGGTTTTCTAAAAGCAAACGCTTTGAACGGTATAAATTATCCTTTAAAACCTCTGTTGCAGAAGTTAAGGCTTGAGATTAAATATTATGACACCACATTGCTACAAAAAAAAAGAGGGAGGATTTGTAACAGGGAGACATGGAGGAGGAAGCTTCAGTATCCTACAAAGCCCGGCTGACCCAGTCGTCTGGAAAAAACACTTTAGAAAGAACATTTTTAACAGGTTTTTTTTTCCTGTCCTCCCCTCTCGTGCTTCCTAGGAGCTCCTCTTGTGAACAGTTTGTTCCCGCAAGGGCTGAGGATAACTGGCAGTGCCCTAATACTTTCTTTTCTGCTCCTGGTTCTTATTGTTCCCGGGGATGACATCATTTACTGTGGGATGTGGGGGTTTCCCGTTTTCCCATTGGGAAAAGTCCTGTGGTTGTGGTGTCATCTAGCACAGAAGTTCTGTAAATGTTTCTGGGCTGCAGGTTCCTGCAGGGACACCTCCTACTGGATCAGGAGTTCCAAGTCTCATCCAACCTGGCCTTGAACCCCTCCAGGGATGGAGCAGCCACCCCTGCTCTGGACAACCTGGGTCAGGGCCTCCCTACCCACATGGTGAAGAATTTTCCTCCTAATGTCTCAGATAAATATTCCCTTCTCCGATATAAAGCCATCCCCCTTCATCCTATCACTCCAAGACTTTGTGAAAAGTCCCTCCCCAGCTTTCTTGTAGCCCCTTCAAGCGCTGGAAGATCTCTCTAAGGTCTCCTTGGAGCCTTCTCTTCTCCAGGCTGAACAACCCCAACTCTCTCAGCCTGTCCTCGTACTCTGATTACCAATGATAATATCATAACAATATAATATCATTAAATCAATGATAATGATTTGATACTGATGCAACAAAAACGATGTTCCAGGGTGTGAAGAGCTGGAGAAGACACTCATTTCTTTGCACGTGTGGCAGCTGTGATGCTGCAGAGTGAAAAAAAAAAGTAGGAAACTTATTGTCCCGAATTACACAAAACTCATTAAAATTGTCTCTTTGAGGCAGGCGGCATCAGTGCACAGTGCACTTTGCACAAAGCGATTCATCCTTCCTTTCTAAAGCAATTAAACAAATTTTGCGCCGTTTTTTATCCAGTCTGATTCATTAAGTGGAATTGTACATTTCAGCCTAATTAGTAAATGGAAGGCGGAGGGAAAGGTGCTCCATTTTGCCTTAAAAAGCTGGCAGAAAGGGTTCATGTTCAGCAGGTCAGGATGGGTGACGGTGCTGGGAGCGTGAGGCAACGGTGCCACCTGCAGACCTTGCAAAGCCTGGAAAATGGGAATAGAAACAAACTCCATCTAGAGAGGGCTGTGCAAACCCTGGAAAAGGGGAATAAAATGGAAACTCTCCTGGAGTCTGGACTACAGGCGATACAATTTTACTGTAAATATAGCTCAGCCCTAACTCGGTCTCTGTTCTTCTCCCAAGGGACAGGGGACAGGACAAGAGGGAATGGCCTCAAGCTCCACCAGGGGAGGGTCAGGCTGGACATTAGGAAGAAATTCTTCACAGAAAGGGTCATTGGGCACTGACAGAGGCTGCCCAGGGAGGGAGTTGAGTCACCTTCCCTGGAGGGGTTCAAGGTGTGGGTGGACGAGGTGCTGAGGGACATGGTTTAGAGATTGGTGGGAATGGTTGGACTCGATGATCCGGTGGGTCTCTTCCAACCTGGTGATTCTATCATTCTATGGAAATGTTCAAGAAATACGAACTCTGCTGTCATTTTTGAAGAAACACCGGTGTTTAACTTCGAATATCTAATCTAACATCCCTAAAAATACGATTAAAAACTTTCCCACGTGTGGATGAAAAATTTTAAGTTTTATACTTGCACATCGTAGCTGAGGAAAGGAATATGTCCCAGAAATGTGAGATGAGCAGGCACTGAATCACAGAACAACCCTGCAGGAATCTTGTTTCTCGGTGCTTTGAAAGTTTGACCTTTGTACCAGAAGCAGATGCTGTCACGCCGCGGTGCCTCACTCTTCCACAAGATCTCTCGTAGAAGGCTCCAAACCCAGCTCTGACTCATGCTGACACTGCCCGGACGATGACTCAGGATCACGAACGCTCTGAGACGAAGCTCTGAAATGAATGACTGGGCATGTTCCAAAATTGGTTGACTCATAGAATGGTTTGGGTTGGAGAAAGACCTTTAAGATCACAGGAGCAGAGAATACAGTCAGTTCTGGAGTTGTCAGCACAGGACATGAACCTGTTCTGGTGTGAGAGAGTTGGGGTTGTTCAGCCTGGAGAAGATAAGGCTGTGGGGAGACCTTAGAGCAGCTTCCAGTGCTGAAAGGGGCTCCAGGGGAGCTGGGGAGAGGCTCTGGATCAGGGAGTGCAGGGGCAGGATGAAGGGAACATTTTTAAGCGGCAAGAAGGGAGATTGAGATAAGATCTGGGAAAGAAACGTTTTCGTGAGAGAGTGGGGCTTGGAGCCCCTGATCCAGTGGGAGGTGTCCCTGCCCGTGGCAGGGGTGGAACTGGATGGGGCTTAAGATCCCTTCCAACCCAAACTGTTATTGAAAATGCTGGCAGAAAAACTCCGCAAGACTCATTTTTGAGTTTTAGAAAGCAAGCACCCTTTAATCATGGCAGAGTAAGAGGAGGCAGTGATCTCCATCAATCATGTGCAGCGAGACAAGCTAGGCACGGAATGCATTTACAATTGTGTGCCCAGGTGGCCAAGAAGGCCAATGGCATCCTGGCTTGGATCAGAAATGGTGTGACCAGCAGGCCCAGGGAGGTTCTTCTCCCTCTGGACTCAGCACTGGTGAGGCCGCTCCTTGAATCCTGTGTTCAGTTGTGGGCCCCTCACCACAAGAAGGATGTTGAGGCTCTGGAGTGAGTCCAGAGAAGAGCAAAGAAGGTGGTGAAGGGGCTGGAGAACAGGCCCTATGAGGAGTGGCTGAGAGAGCTGGGGGGGTTTAGCCTGGAGAAGAGGAGGCTGAGGGGAGACCTCATTACTCTCTACAAGTACCTGAAAGGAGGTTGTAGAGAGGAGGGAGCTGGGCTCTTCTCCCAAGGGACAGGGGACAGGACAAGAGGGAATGGCCTCAAGCTCCACCAGGGGAGATTTAGGCTGGAGATTAGGTGGAAGTTTTTCACACAGAGGGTGATTGGGCATTGGAATAGGCTGCCCAGGGAGGTGGTTGATTCACCTTCCCTGGAGGGGTTTAAGGGACAGGTAGATGAGGTCCTGAGGGACATGGGTTAGTGTTTGATAGGAATGGTTGGACTCGATGATCTGATGGGTCCCTTCCAACCTGCTTGTTCTATGATTCTACGATTCTATGAATTTACATGAACACGTATAAATTGTCCCAGAAATCTTCTGCTATTACTTTCCAGGGACTCGTTTTAATGTTGTTATGAACTTGACAGCAGCCAAACCTCTTGATGATTTGGAGCTTTGGAGCTGCGTTTGAGACGGGGAAAGGCTGCAGTCAGAGGCGATTATAGGAAAGGAGACATCTGCTCAGCACCGACCAGACCAAACACGAGATGTAACTGTGCCTGGAGAAATGCTGATTGATGAAACGGTATAAAAAAAACCCCTCACGTGCTCTCAGAGACACATTCTAACTTTCAAATAATACAGTTATTTGGATGGATTGTAGCATTAGTCAAAAATATTCCATGTTTTTTAATAGTAACTAATTCCTGTATCAGAGAGACTCAAACGGAGGTGAAAAGGACACGTGTTCAGCACAAATCCAAGATATTCCACATATTTTTTTTTTTAATAGTAACTAATTCTTCTATCAGGGAGACTCAAATGGAGGTGAAAAAGACACGTGTTCAGCACAAATGAAAGATATTCCATGTTTTTTAATAGTAAATAATTCCTGTGTCATGGAATGACTCAAACGGAGGTGAAAAGGACACATGTTCAGCACAGATCAAAGATATCCCACATTTTTTAATAGTAAATAATTCCTGTATCATGGAATGACTCAAACGGAGGTGAAAAGGACACGTGTTCAGTACAAATCCAAGATATTCCACATATTTTTTTTTTAATAGTAACTAATTCTTCTATCAGGGAGACTCAAATGGAGGTGAAAAAGACACGTGTTCAGCACAAATGAAAGATATTCCATGTTTTTTAATAGTAAATAATTCCTGTATCATGGAATGACTCAAATGGAGGTGAAAAGGACACATGTTCAGCACAGATCAAAGATATTCCACATTTTTTAATAGTAAATAATTCCTCTATCAGGGAAAGACTCAAGTGGAGGTGAAAAGTGAGAGGATTAGGACATGTGTTTAGAACAGATCATAGCGAACACAAGACATTATCACCTCCAAAGAATGATCAGTGAAAGGAAAACAGGATTTAATGGGGAAAAAATATGTAATAAAATAAAACACAAGCTGTCAGAGGGACATTGGGTCTAACTTTCGAATAATAGAGGTGCTTGGATGAGCTTTAAATAAAAAATACTGCACTTTTCGTTATGGTAATGACTTGTTTCAGGGGAAGACTGAAAACAGAGGTGATTATGGAAGAAGAGAGCTCTGCTCAGCACAGAGTCGATTCGACCCTCCCTGGACTAGGTCTACACACTAGGCGCATCTCCCGTCCGCCCACAACATGGCGGCCAACATGGCGCGCGGGCTGCCCCGCGCGGCGCCTGACGCCAGGGCCAGCCCCGCCCTAATGGGCGGGGCTGGCCCTGGCGTCAGGCGCCGCGCGGGGCAGCCCGTGGGTCCTGAGTCGGCGGCGGGGCTTGTGTCCGAGGAGGGAGAGGCCAAGCTGAGGCGGCCGAGGAGGCCGCGATGCCGCTTTTCGCCTCCAACCCCTTCGAGCAGGACGTGGGTGAGCGAGGGGCGCTGGGGGGGAAGGGGGAAAAGGGCCGGGAGGCAGGGCTGGCGGCCTCGTCCTGCTCCAGTGCCGCCTTCCTGGTCGAGTCCTGTAGTCGTTGGGGCTAGAAAAGAGCTTGGAGATCATCCTTTTCCTTTTCCTGCCTTTCCCTCTACCTTTTCCTCCTTTTCCCCCTCCTTCCCCTCTTGCTTTTACCTCTTCTTCCCCCTCCTTCCCCTCTTGCTTTTACCTCTTCTTCCCCCTCCTTCCCCTCTTGCTTTTACCTCTTCTTCCCCCTCCTTCCCCTCTTGCTTTTACCTCTTCTTCCCCCTCCTTCCCCTCTTGCTTTTACCTCTTCTTCCCCCTCCTTCCCCTCTTGCTTTTACCTCTTCTTCCCCCTCCTTCCCCCCTTGCTTTTACCTCTTCTTCCCGCTCCTTCCCCCCTTGCTTTTACCTCTTCTTCCCGCTCCTTCCCCCCTTGCTTTTACCTCTTCTTCCCGCTCCTTCCCCTCTTGCTTTTACCTCTTCTTCCCGCTCCTTCCCCTCTTGCTTTTACCTCTTCTTCCCCCTCCTTCCCCTCTTGCTTTTACCTCTTCTTCCCGCTCCTTCCCCCCTTGCTTTTACCTCTTCTTCCTGCTCCTTCCCCCCTTGCTTTTACCTCTTCTTCCTGCTCCTTCCCCCCTTGCTTTTACCTCTTCTTCCTGCTCCTTCCCCCCTTGCTTTTACCTCTTCTTCCTGCTCCTTCCCCCCTTGCTTTTACCTCTTCTTCCTGCTCCTTCCCCTCTTGCTTTTACCTCTTCTTCCTGCTCCTTCCCCTCTTGCTTTTACCTCTTCTTCCTGCTCCTTCCCCTCTTGCTTTTACCCCCTCTTGCTGCTCCTTCCCCTCTTCTTCCTGCTCCTTCCCCTCTTCTTCCTGCTCCTTCCCCTCTTCTTCCTGCTCCTTCCCCTCTTCTTCCTGCTCCTTCCCCTCTTCTTCCTGCTCCTTCCCCTCTTCTTCCTGCTCCTTCCCCTCTTCTTCCTGCTCCTTCCCTCTGTTTGTGCTCCTTTTCCCTCTTCTTTGTGCTCCAGTGAGGGTGAGGAGGCCCTGGCCCAGGTTGCCCAGAGCAGGGGTGGCTGCCCCATCCTTGGAGGGGTTCAAGGGCAGGTTGGATGGGGCTTGGAGCCCCTGAGCCAGTGGGAGGTGTCCCTCCTCAGGGCAGGGGTGGCACTGGATGGGCTTTGAGGTCCTTTCCAACCCAAACTATTCCATGATTGCTCCCGTTGGGAAGTACTGTTTTCAGTGTTATGGTGGTGTCCCAGCCTGCTTGCCCCGTGGCTCTCACCTGGCTGAGGTTGGGTTTCATGGCCAGTGTGAGATGTCCCACTGGCACTTCTTCTCTTCCCAGGAAGCTGCTCCCTGCGCCAGATTTCCGTGGAGTCAGGGGGTGTGTCAGGATTGTGGGTGTGGGGCAGGGTTCCAGGTGAGCACCAGCTGCAGCGATGCCAACAAGAGCCTCGTTCATGCATCTCTGGGTTCCTGGTCCTAGGGCCGCACTGGGCTGTGCTGTCCCCTGTTACAGAACCCTGGAGCAGCTTTGACTGGAGCTGGTGCTGTTGGAGTGTGCAGAGGGGACCTGGCTGTGACATCCTGGGCTTCCATCAACCACCCCTGCTCTGGGCAGCCTGGGCCAGGGCCTCCCCACCCTCGCAGCAAAACATTTCTGCCTAAGATCTCATCTCAATCTCCCCTCTTACAACTGAAAAACATTCCCCTGGCCCTATCCCTGCCCTTCTTGACCCAGAGTCCCTCCCCAGCTTTCCTGGAGCCCCTCTCAGCACTGGAAGCTGCTCTAAGGTCTACTTGGAGCCTTCTGTTCTCCAAGCTGAACAACCCCAACTCTCTCAGCCTGGCCTTGTACGAGAGGTGCTCTGGTCCTCAGATCATGTCCATGGCCTCCTCTGGACTCACTGTTTGCCATTAGGATCTCTTTAAAACATTACAGCTCCATTGTGAATTTGTCTATCCAGAAGATCAAACATCAGGGTCTGCACTTTGTCTTTCAGTAATCACATGAGTGGGTTTTCATCTGCCAGAACTAATTTTTTTCACATTTTGTTTCCTTTTTCATTAAAAAAAAAAAAAAAAAGTACATACCAAGATAATAGCTGAGCCCAGCTGGCGGCCTGGTGCTGCGGGGAAGGAGAGATCTTTTTCCATGGCCCCATCCGTCCATTTGTATGTTTTTGATTCCCCAATGAGCTGATTCAGCTGGTTTTGGTAGAAAAGTAGTTTGCCAGAAGGCAGGTTTTGGCTGGTGAGCTGCATCATCTGTGAAGGCCAAGAGTTAGAGAGTTCAGTAACTTGAATCAGTGCAGGAAGGACTGTGAAGTGGTGGTGAGAGAGAAGCAGATGTCAGTGGAATGGACAGGACTCTGCTTTCGCTAGCAGTGAGGTTGAGCCATCTCACTCTTCAGACTAAATATTTGTTTGGGCTTTTTCCCTGGGGCACCAGTGGAAGATGTAGGTGAGGGCAAGAAGGATGTTGAGGCTCTGGAGCGAGTCCAGAGAAGAGCAACGAGGCTGGTGAAGGGGCTGGAGAACAGAACCTATGAGGAGCGGCTGAGAGAGCTGGGGGTGTTTATCCTGGAGAAGGAGGAGGCTGAGGGGAGACCTCATTACTCTCTACAACTCCCTGAAAGGAGGTTGTGGAGAGGAGGGAGCTGGGCTCTTCTCCCAAGGGACAGGGGACAGGACGATAGGGAATGGCCTCAAGCTCCACCAGGGGAGATTTAGGCTAGAGATTAGGAGGAAGTTTTTCACTGAAAGGGTCATTGGGCATTGGAATAGGCTGCCCAGGGAGGGAGTTGATTTGCCTTCCCTGGAGGTGTTTAAGGTGTGGGTGGATGATGTCCTGAGGGACATGGTTTAGTGTTTGATAGCAATGGTTGGACTCGGTGATCCGATGGGTCTCTTCCAACCTGGTTGTTCTATGATTCTACAGTTGCTGGGTTTGTTCCCTTGGTTCTAAACCCATATGCTTGCTCTTCAGCAGGTCTCCGTAGATTCTCATTTCCTGGGCACGTGCTTTGGTTGCTCTCTGTGTAGTTACGATGTGTGAGATTAACCTGTGGAATGGTGTCTGAGGATGGTTTCTTTCATCTGTTTTTCTTTTTGAGAGAATACCCCAAAACTTCAGCTCTTTAGAGTGGGAGAAGCTTCTTAATTTCCTGTTTCAATCTGTTCATCGTTAGTTCATTTGCACTTGCTATTTTCCTTCCTCTTAACTAGCCCTCCTCTCTGAAGCATTTGCTCCTTCAATAGAGAACAAGTGTGCTCTCTTTCGTCATCTGTTTAGTCAGCCTTCTTTTGTAAGATATTCAACGTGATCATAGGAGAGGAGGTGTTTTCTGTGTAGTTTCCCTGGCTGGTAGCTCGTATGGTAGTGTTTCATGCTTCCTTGTGCTTTGCTGAAATGTTTACCTGGCAGGTTTCATAGAATCATAAATCATCAGGTTGGAAAAGACCCACCGGCTCATCAAGTCCAACCTTTCCCACCAATCTCTAACCCATGTCCCCCAGCACCTCATCCACCGGCACCTTAAACACCTCCAGGGAAGGTGACTCAACCCCCAACCTGGGCAGCCTCTGCCAGTGCCCAAATGACCCTTTCAATGAAAGAATTTTTCCTGGTGTCCAACCAAAACCTCCCCTGTTGGAGCTTGAAGCCATTCCCTCTCGTCCTGTCCCTTGGGAGAAGAGCCCAGCTCCCTCCTCTCCACAACCTCCTTTCAGGGAGTTGTAGAGAGCAATGAGGTCTCCCCTCAGCCTCCTCTTCTCCAGGCTAAACACCCCCAGCTCTCTCAGTCACTCCTCATCTCCCCTTCATATCTCAATCTGTAATAATTCCAGGCTTCAACACTTGGTCTTGAGTCTAGCAAATACTTCAGGACAATCTGTTTGGTTTTTTTTTTAGTGCTGGTTGGGTGCTTCATTATTTTTTTTTAAAAATCTAGAGACAGTATTTCCCAGTCTTTACTCCATGGCTTTATCTCGATTGAATCGATTACAGTTCCTAAATTCTGATCCTGCAATTTTATTACCTGTCTCTTTCACTTTTGAGATATTTACTGGTCTGCTTGCCCAGTCCTGCCTCATTTATTGTTTTTAATATAGCAGAGCCCTGCTTTTCTGTGTTTTAATTATGTCATGAGGGATGTTTTGTTGTGTAATAAGTGACTGCTGGTAACTTTGTTTTGATGCTTTCCAGGCTCCAGAGCAGGAGACTGTTAACCCCTTCTTCGTCTCTTCCTAGTCTCTTCCATTAATGGTTGGACTTGATGATCCGATGGGTCTCTTCCAACCTGGTTGTTCTATGATTCTATGTTTTTCTTGTAGTTTCCAGGTTGGTTGATAAATAGAGTTGTTTGCTTTTCATGTTCCTGGCCTGTTGACTCAATGAAACAAAATTGTATCTCAGGAGGTCTGGATTTACATTGCAAAAAGTTACTTTAATGTTCTACTTTGATCCAGTTTTCTGGAATATGATATTGAGTGACATGAGAAGGGAGCTGGGATCATGACAAGCAGGGTTGTCTTTTCAGCAAGAACCAGTGAGCCACGCAGCGTTACTGGAAATACAAGTCCTGTGACTATAGTGTCATCCGTGTCTGTAATCACTAATTAAATCAAAGCTGCAATTCTCTAATTTTGTTAAACAAAGGCGAAGTAAGCAGATGAAGGTGCATGAGATTAAATTTCTGGGTTTCAGCCATGTGGTTCTGCTTTATCTTCTGAAATACAGTGATTGGAGTAGTCTTCAGGCTTCTTTGTCATTTACTTTTCACGTATGTTTATCCTGGAGAAGAGGAGGCTGAGGGGAGACCTCATCGTTCTCTCCAACTACCTGAGGGGAGGTTGTGGTGAAGTGGGTGCTGGTCTCTTCTCCCAAGGAGCAAGGGATAGGACTAGATGGATTTGCCTCAAGTTGCATGAGGGGAGGGTTAGATTGGCTATTAGATAAAATTTCTTCATGGAAAGAGTTCTCAGGCCTTGGCAGAGGCTGCCCAGGGAGGTGGTGGAGTCCCCATCTCTGGAGGGCTTTAAAAGCCATATGGATGAGGTGCTCAGGGCTCTGGTTTAGTGGCAGACAGGTGCAGTTGGATTCTATGATCTCAAAGATCTTTCCAACCAAATGATTCTATAGATGAGTGTTTGTTTCTGTTCATTTCTAGCATTATTTGATACAGTCGGGGAAAAATTTAGGTCCTCGTGTTTGTTTATTTTTTTTTTAACTGACATCTTGTTTGACCCTGCTGACAGGCCTGGCTGAAGGGAATTCATAGAATCATAGAACAACCAGGTTGGAAGGGACCCATCGGATCTTGTAGTCCAACCATTCCTATCAAACACTAAACCAAGTCCCTCAAGACCTCATCCACCTGTGCCTTAAACCCCTCCAGGGAAGGTGACTCAACCACCTCCCTGGGCAGCCTATTCCAATGCCCAATGACCCTTTCTGTGAAAAACTTCCTCCTAATATCCAGCCTAAATCTCCCCCGAGATTCAGGACTGAAATACCAAGAGATTCTGCATGTTTGAAGGCTGCGTGTGCTGGGCAGCACAGAGGTAGCGCAGTTGTCAGAAGGATCACTTTTGTGTCTGTGTCAGTGTCACAGAAAGAGTCATTGTGCGCTGGAACAGATGTCCAAGGGAGGTGGTTGATTAACTTTCCCTGGAGGGGTTTAAGGGACAGGTGCTGAGGGACATGGGCTAGAGATTGGTGGGAATGGTTGGACTCGATGATCCAGTGGGTGTCTTCCAACCTGGTGATTCTGTGATTCTATGAAATGCTGCCCCTGTGTGTTAAATGGGATATGGATTTCCAGCAGCAGCGGGTGAGAGGTCTGTGTTGTGTAATCATGCAGTGTGCTTTTGGGCAAAGTCCAAGTGTTGTGTTGATTACCTCAGCAGTGATTACCACAGGACTTTTGGGGCACCCACATCATAGTTGGGGAATTCTGGGGGCTATGAGGTTCCAGCAGTTCCTTTTCATTTCTCCGTTTTCCTGGTCATACAAGTAGTTTAACATTCCCCCAGCTGTTCCTGCTTGCCTCTTGCCATTGGGAGTGTAGATAGATGTCTTGCTCTCTACCTGAGAGGAGGCTGTGGAGAGGAGGGATCTGGGCTCTTCTCCCAAGGGACAGGGAACAGGATGAAAGGGAATGGCCTCAAGCTCCACCAGGGGAGGGTCAGGCTGGACATTAGGAAAAAAATTTTCATAGAAAAGGTCATTGAGCAGTGGCAGAGGCTGCCCAGGGAGGAAGTTGATTCATCTTCCGTGGAGGTGTTTAAGGTGGGGGTGGACGAGGTGCTGAGGGACATGGGTTAGTGTTTGATGGGAATGGTTGGACTCGATGATCCAGTGGGTCTCTTCCAACCTGGTGATTCTGTGGTGGATTTGCACACCCAAGGGATGCTGGTGCCGGTTGTACACTGCTGTAAGTACTATTGGCTTTGAGAGCAGGGCTGTCCGGAGGCTGCAGGCTCTGTTCTGTTGCCCTGGGCCGGGAAGAGTGAGCACAGATCTGGGACACTTTGACATTAGGCACTGAGGTCTTGATGCTTGAGCAGATGTAAACGGGGAGGCTTTTCAGGATTGCCACGTGTTGCCTAGTTGCAGTCCTTGGAGTTCTCTTTTTTTCCCTGCCTTTTGGCCTTATTTCTGGGTATTACCCATCCCTTTCTTGGGGGGAAAAAGAAGGAAAGAGCTTGTGCAGTTAGGCTAGAAAGAGCAGCATTCAGCTCACCTTCTGGATGCTGTGAGGCAAAGGGATGGTCCCCATCAACTTAACATTATTATGCAGTGGTGAAGCATCACCTTCTCTTCTAGAGGAGCCGGTGACAGAGTTTTAAGGCGGCAGCTTGACAAGCATCTCTTCTTTTGGCAGAAAAACCGGTAAACGGCTCCCATCCCCTCCCCAGCTGCTCCTCTCAGTGCTGTCTCCTCTCTGAGTTGGCATAGCTTTACGTACAGCTGCACGGCAGAGCAGATCAGGGAACCGATCCAGTTAGATATGATTAATTGTGGGATTTAATTCTTTTTGGGTGTTTAAAAATACACCAAGCAGCAATAAAAAGAAGCATGTTTTGTTTTATCGTTATTTCTAGAGAAGTAATCTCAAGTCTAGCGTTCCTTAATTAATTAAGAGGATGGGTAGGTAAGTCTTAGCTTGTTTTAAAGATTATATTCTTTTAGCACTGAAAAAAATCTTGTAAAATGTATCCTCCCACGTCCGTTTCTTCTGAACAAAGTCCACATCGCAGCATCTGTGAGGTACTTCTCCTTCAAGGTTATTCTTCAGCTGCAGCTCATGTTAAGTCAAAAAACCAGATGTGGTCGAATTTGTCATGCTGGCAGGGAAACAAAACTCAAAAGGTGTAAGAGTTTGCTGTGGGGTGGCCTTTGCATCCTCACTGGCACCAGGACTGCTCCTGGAACAGGCTGAGAGGTACCAGGGGAGGGAGTTTTTGTTTGATGTGCATCCATGTAGGAGCATGAGTAGTGCTGAGAGTTGTGGGAGCTGTGGGGTACAAGGTGCAGAGGTGAAAATATCTCAGTGACACCTGATAAACGTGAGGCTTTGTGTTCACAGTGGAAGAGTTGATCAGGATGTCTTGGGACATCAAGATAGAGCAGGACATCTTCTTGTCACAGCAGGCAAAGCCCATCGTGATTTGCTCTAAGGGTCTAGGAGAACTTTAGCATCCACTCTGCCACAGCTTCTGTGGGCGGCCAGGGCCTCCCCACCCTCATCATGAATCATTTCTTCCTAGTGTCCAGTCTGAATCTTCCCCCTTCCAGTTTAAAGCCACTAGAGCCACCTGCAAGGCGATGTTCTTAAAAAGCAGCTTTAGCTGGCAGAGCTTTATAGGAAACACCAGGCAGAGGTTTTCATAGGATCGTAGAATCACCAGGTTGGAAGAGACCCACCGGATCATCGAGTCCAACCATTCCTATCAAACACTAACCCGTGTCCCTCAGCACCTCATCCACCCGTCTCTTAAACCCCTCCAGGGAAGGTGACTCAACCCCCTCCCTGGGCTGCCTCTGCCACTGCCCAGTGACCCTTTCTGTGAAAAACTTTTTCCTAATGTCCATCCTGAACCTCCCCTGGCAGAGCTTGAGGCCATTCCCGCTCGTCCTGTCCCCTGTCACTTGGGAGAAGAGCCCAGCTCCCTCCTCTCAGGTAGTTGGAGAGAGCAATGAGGTCTCCCCTCAACCTCCTCTTCTCCAGGATAAACACCCCCAGCTCTCTCAGCTGTTCCTCATAAGGCCTGTGAGAAGGGTTGTGCTGTAGGAACATGCTTTCAATATGATATTTGTTTCCGCTGCGTAGTCAGTCTGACTTGTGAATATAACCAGTTGCCAGAATTGCTGGTTTCCACTCCCCTTCCTTGCTCTGCTTTTTTACACCTGCAGCAAATGGGTTTGGGGGACGCTGTTGGCTCTTGTGTTTGCTCGGGGGAAGCCAGTATTGCTGTAACATTTGACTGCAAAATGAAGTCGTGAAGCTGATTATCGGTGAAGATGCTTAACTGCACACATGAAATTGGATTTATCCTGCACTAGTACTGCTGTCAGCAAGCCCTGTGCTTTTGGAGCAGCTGCTATCGTGTTGGAAAAGAGTGACCATCGCGTTCTGCTTTAATCTGAAGTCCTTAAAATATGTGGTCCCAGAGGGATTTAACTGCTTCTTTCACCAAACTAAAAAATCTCCGTGAGCACTGATGATGATATTGCCATGATGAAGTAGGTCCCGATGGGATTAATATATAAAGTAAAAATCTAAAAGGACTTACCTTGAATTTAGTTAATACTTTAAATTGGGAGGCTAAAATTAAACCCTAAAGCGGCAAATGCCACAGAACCAACATTTAATTTGCTTTTTATAAGCCACTTTAATAGAACTGTAATATTTACATGTGATTAAAATAGCATGACTCTAATAAAACCTTAAAAGGAAAGCACAAATAAATAACATTAAACCCTATCAGTTGATGTATGGAATGGTGTACTGCAGATAATTAATTAGGGATCCTAATTAGAGCAGTCTGTTTATCGTTGCCCCCTTCTGTTTTCTTCATTAATCCTTCTGTGCCATTTGTTTTTCTCAGCCCGTGCTGTGGTGGGTAGGTTTCCTGAGAAATCCAGGAGAAAAAGTTATTTTAATGAGGTTTTTTTTTTTAATGAGGAGTTGGTTTTCATAGAATCATAGAACAACCAGGTTGGAAGAGACCCATCGGATCATCGAGTCCAACCATTCCTTTTTGCTTTAGAGTCCTCTAGAAGAGACCCGCAGAAGGTGCTTTCCCTCAGTATTTTGTGTGTGGAGTCTTCTTTTTGTCTCACAGAGACTCTCGCCGAGTTTGGACTTGATGATCGGATGGGTCTCTTCCAACCTGGTGATTCTATGTGTGTTGACTGGAATCTGAACTCTCAGGGCACGACACTTAATCACTCTTGGTTTTCCTTACAGAAAAGGCTACGAATGAATACAACACCAGCGAAGACTGGGGTCTTATTATGGATATATGTGACAAAGTTGGAAGTACTCCTAACGGGTAAGCGGCATCTCAGCCTGACAGCCTGTAATTCCTTCTTGAGGGGAAGAAAAACACCGTTCCAGAGAGAACCCGCCTCAAAATCCTCGTTTTAGTCAACTATGCAAAAAGTGCAGCCAAGCTGAGGCTTGTGCGAGCTCTACAGATACAGAGTTGGCTGTAAAATTCTTGGAAAGAAACTTTCCACCCGCATTTCTAGTAGAGCAACTTGTATGTGCTAAGAGCATTCCTGTTTTTAAGGAGTTCTGCACAGCAGACCAAGTTATTCATATTTAATCATCGTGCATGAATCTTGAGAAGCAGCTGTGCCAGGAGGAAAAGGTGAACTAGTTTCTCTGTAGAAAATTATCCGACGAGGACAATGAGCTCCTTGTGGTCTGAACTGCGTGTGTGTGTATTCGTTAGGAAGAACGGAGGGGTTCAAGGCCAGGTTGGATGTGGCTTGGAACCCCTGATCCAGTGGGAGGTGTGGGACTGGATGGGCTTTGAGGTCCCTTCCAACCCAACCCATTCCATGATTCTATGAATGGGATTGGTGGAGGAGAAGAGGGGGAAAAAGTGGGGATCAAAAGGCAGATCAGTTGGAATCAGTGTAGCCTGAGGGGCAATGCTGAAACATACCTGGCAGCTCAGCAATCCTGTAATAGCCAAACACATTTGCTCAATTTTAAGGTAATCGTTTTGAGGGATAATGTGGTTTAAATGTTGAAGTAAACTCGAATTAGTGCATAGGCTGAATTCTTAAGTGATTTTAGATTTTTTTTTTTAGCAGTTATATCTAATAATTAAGATTTCTACACTGAACAACTCCCTTTTTTTAATTACTAAGAGCATCTTCTGAAAATATTCATAAAATCATGGAATGGTTGGGGTTGAAGGGACCTCAAAGCCCATCCAGTCCCACCAGGGACACCTCCCACTGGATCAGGGGCTCCAAGCCCCATCCAACCTGCCCTTGAACCCCTCCAGGGTTGGGGCAGCCACCCCTGCTCTGGGCAGCCTGGGTCAGGGTCTCATCACCCTCGCAACCACCCCTGCTCTGGGCAGCCTTGGCCAGGCCCTCCCTACTCCCACAGGCATGAGATTTCATGGGTTTAGGGATTTCAAAATTGTACTGTTAGTGGCCTCAGCCCATGTAGCTGCTGCCTGCCTTTAATGCTCATTTTGAGTGTGAAACTCGTTAGAAGTGTAACATTTAGAGCACTAATTGTTGTTCTGTACTTATGTCAGATTAGGCTGAAAGACATTATAAAATCTTTATGCGTCTTTATTGTCTTGAAAATGGGATCCAAGAGCTGGCGAACTCTGAGTACGATTTCTAAATTAAATCCAAAGAGAACCTTTGCAGTAGTCAGTAAAATAACCATTTATTTAATCATCGCAGCTCCTCATTCTCTTTTTTTATGTGGATGTGTCTTTTGTTGTCTATCTTGAATCCGCTCCTCAACTTAACGGTGGTTGCCCCCTGTATCCGCCTGTCAGCAATTCTGTGGGAATTAATATGGAATGACGGTGTAAAACAGAGGCTGTTCCAAGCCAGCGCACACAGGAGAATGAGTTGTTCAGCGCTGGGTGCTTACAGCTGAGAAATCCAACCGTGTCCTGGGCTGCATCCGGAGCAGCATGGACAGCGGAGTGAGGGAGGGGATTCTGCCCCTCTGCTCTGGCGAGACCCACTTGGAGTCCTGTGTCCAGCTCTTTAATCCCCAAGGATAACAAGGACATGGAGCTGTTGGAGTGGGTCCAGAGGAGGCCACGGAGATGATCTGAGGGCTGGAGCATCTCTGCTGTGAGGACAGGCTGGGAGAGTTGGGGTTGTTCATCCTGGAGGAGAGAAGGCTGTGGGGAGACCTTAGAGCAGCTTCCAGCACTGAAATGGGCTCCAGCACTGAAATGGGGTTGGGGAGGGATTTTTACCAAGGACACAGAGTGATAGGACGAGGGGGAATGGCTTTAAATTGGAAGGGGAAGGTTTAGAGTGGACATAAGGAAGGAATCCTTCCTGATGAGGTGGGGAGGCCCCTGCCCAGAGCAGGGGTGGCTGCCCCATCCCTGGAGGAATTCAAGGCCAGGTTGGATGGGGCTTGGAGCCCCTGACCCAGTGGGAGGTGTCCCTGACTATGACAAGGGTGGGTCTGGATGGGCTTTGAGGTCCCTTCCAAACCAAACCATTCCATGTTTTTCCAGACTAGCACGAATTGGTTTCCATTTTTTCCAACAGACCTGGTATTATTTGCTTGCCCAGCTCAAGTACCTGGTATCATTTGTTCTGCAGATCAGCTCAGTCACATTTATCACTAATGGTTTCTTTGTTCCTTTTTCAGAGCCAAGGATTGCCTTAAAGCCATCATGAAGAGAGTGAATCATAAAGTTCCCCATGTGGCTTTGCAAGCACTTACAGTGAGTAAATCATCACTGTTTGCAAAACCTGTTGTACTGTTCTGTGTGGTGCAGCTCATCAGTGTGTACTGATTGATTAATACCTTGATGTATCTTCGTTAGGAGTCAGTGTGTGAGAGAAGATATCACAGTTTACCCCCAGCCCGGCCAATTTTGCCAGCCCAGTCCGAGCAGTTGGGCTCCCAGTTCCCTTCTCTCCTTACCTCTGGGGGTAAGGGAAAAGGGAAATGAAAGGGAAGACTTGTGGGTGGGAAACTAAAACTACAACTTTAATGAAATAATAAAGAAAATAATAAAATATGTACCAGTCTGTGAGATTGTGCCCCCATACCTTGCTGACTGCATCCCCAGGGATGCTGCAGAGCAGGCACGAGGGGACGGGTTTGAGGCTGGGATGGAGCTGGGAACTGGATTCAGGAATGCTTGGGATCAAGGGCAGACAGACAGACGAGGTCCTTATTGGACATCAGCCATTGAAGAAGAGAGCGAGACCATCGTGTTCCCTCAATTTTGTCTTGAGTGTGACGTATATGGGATGGAATCTCCTGCTGGTCAGGTTGGGGTCACCTCTCCTGTCCACCCCTCTCTGCAGGGTGATCTTTGTCACCTCTTTACGGTCCCACCAGCTCAAGGATGACCTTGATTCCTATAGGAATGAGGATAAAGGGTGGACTTTGTGCATCCTAGCCCGGTGTGCCACTGCCAGAGACAAACCCTGCCTGAAAACTAGTGCCCGAAGCACAGTCAGAAAGTGAAGTTACTCAGAAAAGGCTGAGCTCAAGTCAGAAGCTGGTCCCGCTTTAGCTCAAACCACAACGGAGGGTTAAATTTAACTTCTTCTCTATGCTTTTATTTTGGATTATTTTCCTCGCTCTCACACGTTTTCACAACTCTATTTCTGTTGTCAGCTTTTAGGAGCCTGCGTGTCAAACTGTGGGAAAATATTTCACTTAGAAGTATGTTCGCGTGATTTTGCTACCGAAGCTCGAGGTATAATAAACAAGGTAAATTCATAACATTCTGTGCTGGGAGTGAATTATTTCGGTAACACCTTTGCTCTGTCTCACCTTAGCTAAGAATTGACAAAAATAATGGTGTAGTTTGTCTGTATTTTTATAATTTTGGTGCAGTTGCAGACACTGTTGGCTGTTTTAGCACTGGAATTTGTGTCCTATAATCTTTGCCATGAAAATGTAAATGTATTAAAAAATAGACAGGCTGGTAATAACTAATGTTTACAAAATGACGTGAACATTTTTAATTAATATCTGTGACCCTTCTAAGCTAAATTAATTCAATAACAGTGAAGGCAGCTTTTCTAAAACAGATTTTTTTATTTGACTTAAGTGAAATTCATGAGCTGAACTGCTAAGTGAAAGCTCTATGGGAGTTAAACCACAGTTTTACAAGGAAAAGGTTAAAGTCTTCCAACAACTTCCTTAGTTTCCAGAGATTTGCTGAATGAGGAGGTTGCCAAGAAAGGAGGACGTGAATGCTTGGGGTCTGGCAGCTGGTGGGATCTAAATCTGGACTTAATGAATTGAAGAAGCCGAAACAGCTTTCCCCTAATTACTGCTCCACTTGAAGACAAAAGTGGCTAATAGGTTAAGAAGAAGTTAGTCATCAGATGTGCAGGAGGCCTGGAGTCATCGGAGGCTAAGCGAAGCAATTAAGGAAACTAATAAAATTGCTGGGAAGCCAAATGAGTTCACAGCTCTGCTGTTTCTTGCTTTGTAGGGAAAAATAGGTCTTTAAGTCCTCCCCTTTGTTCTCGTTAGCCGTTCTCTGAAACAGCTTTGACCTTCGTGGTCTGATGGCATTTGCAGACCTAAACCAAAACCTTTTATCCCATCAAAGAATCCATAATGTATGTTGGTATTGGGAGAAACTTCTATTTTACCCCCATCCCTGACCCACTTGGAGGAATAATCTTCAGAGGGTGGACAAAATTGTGCTTTCTGCCTTTTCTCCAAAAGCAAATTAGTTCAGACACGTGTAACAGACATCTTTGTGCTGGTGCTGAGAGCTACTAAAGCTGCAGCTCTCCCTTCAATTCAATGCATGCTTGGGCTCAAACTCATCAACGATCTCACTGTTCAGCATATGTTTACATGTGTGATCTGATCGGTTTAGAGCACAACTTTCATGAGGAGCGGCTGAGGGAGCTGGAGGTGTTTAACCTGAAGAAAAGGAGACTGAGGGGAGACCTTAATGCTCTCTGTAGCAGCCTAAAAGGAGGTGGTAGTGAAGCAGGGGTTGGTTTCTTCTCCCTACCAGTGACAGGACAAGGGAACGTGGCCTCAAGATGCTCCAGGGGAGATTTAGGTTGGATATCAAGAAGAATTTCTTTACTGAAAGGGTTTTCGGGCACTGGCAGAGGCTGCCCAGGGAGGTGGGTGAGTCCACATCCCTGGAGGGGTTTAAAAGATAAGCAGATGTTGTGCTTGGGAACATGGTCTGGTGATCAACTGGGTTGATGGTTGGACTCAATGATCTTAAAGGTCTTTTCCAACCCAAACTCGTCTATGATTCTATGAACCATGCGGAAATGAGAGTGCTTGGCCAAACCCTGCGTTCATGCAGTCCCAGGCTCTCCCCTAGACAGGCTGAGTGCAGCAGAGGCAGGGGGGCCCAGCAGAACCCCGAATCCTTACTCACAGCAGGTATCCTGAGGTTAGTTTGGGTGCTTTGTGTTCAAGCTGCACTTTTAATCGACTGACAACAAAAACCAGTAAGTGCACAGAATCTGGAGAGCTTTGATCAATGATTTCCCCTCATGACATTGGTGTGGCCTTCGCATCTGTGAGCTGCTCTGTTGAAGAGTTGCTCGTTTTACTCCAGTATTAGTTTTTTTTAAGGCTGTTACAGGATTAACAGCAGTTGATAGAATCATAGAACAACCAGGTTGGAAGGGACCCATCAGATCATCGAGTCCAACCATAGAATCATAGAATGATGTCTTAATGTTACGGAGGTGTACGCTGAAGGGTCTTCCTTAGCCATGCAGTAAAGCAATACTTGACTCTGACTTGCTTTTCCAAAGGTGCCTGATCACCTGTGAGGTTTTTAGCACAGTGGGTTTGTGATGTTGCACGAAATCAGTGACCTTGTGTGGATTTAGAGTAGCCATAAATCCTGTGAAGGAAGAGGGAGCTGAAGAGGCTCTTCTTGTGCCTGAGCAAAATGTGTGAGCCAGAAGAAGTGCAGGCAGAACGTCAACTTGATCTTGGTTTGCCCTCACTCCAAGAAAATGTCTTCCTTTGCCAGACTGTGTCCCTGCACTTTGGTTCCGAACTCAGGACCTAATAATCTGTTCCGTGAACTGAGTGGTGCAGTCCAGAATGTGTAATTCCTGTTTCTGGGCGAATCTGGATCAAGGAGACCTACTTACATGGATATGTTATAGAGAGATGGTAGGAAGATCAGGTTCTTGTGAGGCATCAGCAGGGAGGAGTGTGTTCTGGCATCTGAGGAGCAGAAAGCAGAGATCTTAAAGGGTAGAGAAGGGGTATGATACAAACCTATGTGGTTTGGAGGAGAATAATGATGCAAATGAGATATAATGAAGAGAAAATGAGGTAAAACAGACAGTAACTAACATGGAGGTACAGAAAAGTTAGCATAGGTGTGGTAGATAACCTGAATCTCTCTAATACTGCTGAGGTGGAAACGTTGGAAAGTAAAAAAAGTTATTAAAAATATTAACATTAAAATGGTTTTGGTAGCAAAGTTTTACTGGGAAGGAACAACTCTTTCTGTTCATTTTGAGGTACAAGCATCCCTTTCTGTGCAATTTTGTCTTTTAGGCTCATCCAAAAGTATGCGAAAAGCTCAAAGCTCTAATGGTGGAGTGGTCGGAAGAGTTTCAGAAAGACCCACAGTGTAGCTTAATATCCGCCACGATTAAATCCTTAAAAGAAGAAGGTGTGACTTTTCCTGCAACCGGATCCCAGGTAAAAGCTGGTTTGGGATATGTGGTGTTTTGGGGTTCAGTGTTCTTGATGGGGAAGAAAAGGGAGAGCTGACAAATGAGATCTCTGGGGCTTTCAGCCAGAGGAGAGTAGGATCCTCATAGAATCATGGAATAGAATCATAGAACAACCAGGTTGGAAGAGACCCACAGGATCATCGAGTCCAACCGTTTCTATCAAACACTAAACCATGTCCTTCAGCTCCAGAGAACAGAGTCTTCCTTCCAGTTTGGTCCCCTTCTAATGCTGAGGTTCACTTCTCATTCTCCTTGTTTCTGTCCTTGCCTTCCTAAGAGAAATAAGAACAAAGTCATGGCTCTTTCATGATGCCCTTACGAGTCGTTTCATTGAAGGTGCTTCTTTTCTTCTGATCATTTTCAGAGACTAGTTGAGCTCTCACCACCTTAAATCAAAGCAATTCAATGCCCACGCTTTGTACATGGTGTTTCATGGTTCTGACTGCTGACTCGGAGCACGTACCTTCGTTTTTCTTCACAGAGCCTCATCAAACAAAGGGCAAATTCTGGAATGGAGGCATTTCTTAAGATGATCTGTGCATGCTTTCCTTTTTAAAGTCCCCATTGCTTGTTTGTGCAGCTATTTGTCCATGACTGGAATTGTCCTGGCTCTGCAGTAGGTGGGGGGCTCCTATCCCCGCCCTAATTAATAAGTTTAATTATCACAGAGTCATAGAATGGTTTGGGTTGGAAGGGACCTTAAAGCCCATGCAGTTTGTCTTTTTTTTTTTTCCTATGCTTTATTATTGATGCTGAGTTGGGTGAAGATCAGTCCTGAAATTTTTTATGTATGTCCTTTTATCTATTCCTTCCATGAAGTTTAGAATCATAGAACAACCAGGTTGGAAGAGACCCATCGGATCATCGAGTCCAACTATTCCTATCAAACACTAAACCATGTCCAATTTTTTTTTTTTTTTTTTTTACTTCATGTTAAATAAAGAGGGTTTGTTTTTTTTTTTTTCACTTTTACAATCTCTCCTCCCTCCACAAAGATGTTTTCACTTCCAAATCCAGGATATGTGTTAAACATATGGCACAAACATGGAAGGTCTAGAGTGCTGGCAACCAGTTATGCTTCCTCTCCTACAAATACGTATGAAATGACATCTTAGTGTTTTATCTGGTGCGGTTCCCCTCAAACCAGCAAACTGAGGTTTATTGGTGTGGGGTACCCGTGTGCAGAACTGCTTTCTGGGACTGTCGTGAAGTCCTAGGCAGAGGCAGTGTCTGAAAGTAGGTTCTTTATTCCTGGTGTGTGCAGGAAGACTTCCTTCTTGGAAGGAAAACTCCAAGAATGATTTTACTGTGCTCTTCTGGGGACTTGTGTTATTTAAATCAGCAGTTTTGAGCTTGATGCACATCTGCTTTTCCTTCTCATTATCCCACCTGCAGACGTAGAAGGTGGCTTTTTGCTCTGATATGGAGAGAGATCTTTCTTTTCAGCAACTCTGGAAGCTGCTTGATAACTTGGGTCTTTGCAGACAGGGAATCATAGAACAACCAAGTTGGAAGAGACCCACTGGATCATCAAGTCCAACCATTCCTATCAAACTCCAGAGGACAAACAGAGGACTCAAAAGAGCTTTTCTTCCCTTGTGAAGGGAGGGGTAGGGGATGAAGGTGGAAAGAGGAGTCATTTAAATGAGTCGTCTCACTTAAACTCTTCTCATTTATTAAAATTTGAGCTGATTATTTATTTTACTTTGCCCTTTGCTGAAATAAAACCTGGGTGAGACTGAAGAGTGGTAATTTTTAATTCCAGAAGGTCATCTTGTTTGGCTAATCCTTTCCATCCTCACAGCAAAACATTTCTCCCTAAGATCTCATCTCCCCTCTTTCAGCTCAAAACTGTTCCCCCCTCATCCTGTCCTGACGCACCCTCAACAGGAGCCCCATCCCAGCTTTCCTGTAGCCCCTTTCGGCACTGGAAGCTGCTCTAAGGTCTTCCCAGAGCCTTCTCTTTACAGCTAACCAGGAATAATTAGCTTATTACTAATTTTTTAAGCGTTTAATGATGGAGCTTTCTGTTTCCTTTGCAACCTGAACTTTTTCTGCTGTTAATCCATTTGCAGGCTACTCCAAATGCTGCTAAGAATGGTTCATCATTAAGTAAGAGCAAAGAAGATGAAGATATAGCTAAAGGTAAACTGTAGTCACAGCTTTGGGTTGGACTTAGGCTCAATGAGCATTGTTAAAACACGTGGAAGAAGGAAATTGTACTTTCCTCTGCTGCATAGAATTGAAAACGAGGGTATGACAGGTTGGCAACTAATATATTGTGTCATTCATACAATCGTGGAATGATTAAGGTTGAAGAAGCCTCTAAACTCAAAGACATTTTTCCCAATATCCAACCTAAACCTCCCCTGGCACAACTTGAAGCCATTTCTTCCTGTCCTGTTAGTTGTTAGTTAGGAGAAGAGTTGAACACCCACCTCACCACAACCTCCTTTCCAGGGGCTGCAGAGAGCGATGAGGTCTTTCCTCAGCTTCCTCTTCTCCAGGCTGAACCCCCCCCAGGTCCCTCAGCCGTTCCCTGGGCTCCAGACCCTCCATACATTCAAAAATGCTATGAAGGTCTTTTCCTCGTGCATCAGGGTTTGGGGTGAGATGTATTCTTCCCCATCACGTAGCTGTTAGAGTTGGTTTATGGCTGCTCTCCAGAGAGCTGGGTCTGTTCCATTCCACACCCACAGGTTTTACTTCAGCCTTCATCTTGCTGCTTTAAAAGAATCGGAACACGTAAATGTTTTATTCTTTCTCCTCTCTGCTGAGTGGTTGGTGTTGTTCAGATATCATAGCGAAGATCTGATCAGTATTTCTGATTATGCTGGTGACGCTAACGGCATGAGTTTAGTGAGAAAAGCAGAGGGGTTTTAAAATGTGTCTTGTGCATGATTATGTCCTGTCTTTTAATCCTGTTGCAGGGCAGAGCAAAGCTGGTGAAATGTGCGAAACACCTAGTAGTAAAGATTTCATATATTTGAGGAACAGATACAGATTTAGTTTATATGTAATGTACTTATTTCTGTTAGAAAAGCAAACTGCTTTTGGCTACGGAGGTAAAATATACAAACTTGCCTTTTTTTTTTTTCCCCCCCTGATTGTAGCTATCGAATTGTCTTTGCAAGAGCAGAAACAGCAGCAAATGGAAACCAAATCCTTGTACCCAGCTGCAGAGGTTCAGCAGAACAATCAGAACGCGAGGAAGGTGCGAGCTCTCTATGACTTTGAGGCCGTGGAGGACAATGAGCTCACCTTTAAAAGTGGAGAGATCATTTTTGTTTTGGATGACAGGTATTGTGTGCTCCAATGAAGATGTCTTTGTTCCGCAACTGTTGGTTTGTTAGCATAGAATCATAGAACAACCAGGTTGGAAGAGACCCACCAGGTTGAGTCCAACTGTAATAGCATTTCTCCTGATGCTGTTTTCATAGGTTGGAAGGGACCCATTGGATCTTCTAGTCCAACCATTCCTATCAAACGCTAAACCAAGTCCCTCAAGACCTCATCCACCCGTCCGTTAAACACCTCCAGGGAAGGTGAATCAACCACCTTCCTGGGCAGCCTATTCCAATGCCCAATGACCCTCTGTGTGAAAAAATTCCTCCTAATCTCCAGCCTAAATCTCCCCTGGTGGAGCTTGAGGCCATTCCCTCTCATCCTGTCACTTGGGAGAAGAGCCCAGCTCCCTGCTCTCCACAACCTCCTCTCAGGTAGTTGGAGAGAGCAATGAGGTCTCCCCTCAGCCTCCTCTTCTCCAGGATAACCCCCCCCCAGCTCTCTCAGCCGCTCCTCATAGGGTCTGTTCTCCAGCCCCATCACGAGCTTCATTGCTCCTCTCTGGACTGGCTCCAGAGCCTCAACATCCTTCTTGTGCTGAGGGGCCCACAACTGAACACAGGATTCAAGGAGCAGCCTCCCCAGTGCTGAGTCCAGAGGGAGAACCTCCCTGGCCCTGCTGGTCACACCATTTCTGATCCAAGCCAGGATGCCATTGGCCTTCTTGGCCACCTGGGCACACTGCTGCCTCATGGTCAGTCGCTGTCGACCAACATCCCCAGGTCCCTCTCCTCCTGGCAGTTTTCCAGCCAGGCTTCTCCCCGTCTGTAGCTCTGCAATGAATACCATTCTGTTAGTCCCCGCTTGTGTATATCTTTTAAACTTTTAGGAGAAGCTCTAACAGGCTGTTATCCAATTTATCCAATCAGTCTGAAACCTGGAGAGCTGCGTTCAGCTCCAAGTGATCGCTACTAAATGCTTTACCTCCCCCGGGCCCTCCTCTCCTCCCCACCCCTTTGACCCAGCTCTTGTTTCTGCCTTGGCTGCTAGGCTAAGCTCTACAAACACTCTCCTTGCCTTTGTTATTGGATACGCAGGGAATCGGTGTATTAGGCATTGCAGGTTTTCGGTCTGAAGCCCTAAATACGTTGCTGAGCTCAAATGTTCAGAGTTTGTAATGCAGCTTCATTTCCCCAGTGACGCCAATTGGTGGAAAGGTGAAAATCACAGAGGAGTAGGACTGTTCCCATCTAATTTTGTGACTTCTGATTTGACGGTGGAACCCGAGGCAGGTAAGTGGTTGGCTGCTGCAAGCTCACAGATCATTTAGCAAAGGTGGGCTTGTGGCAGGACTGCTAATTAGCCCATCATAGAATCATGGAACAACCAGGTTGGAAGGGACCCATCGGATCATCGAGTCCAACCATTCCCATCAATCTCTAAACCATGCCCCTCAGCACCTCTTTTCAAACATCAGACCTAGTACAGGATGACGTTCATCAGCGAAATAACGTGCTGAAACCAGCCCAGGGAAGAATTGAGAGAGAAATCCTGCCCTCGTTTGAAAAGAGCAAACAAGCATGTACCACTGCTGTAGGTCCCGTCAGCAATTACTGTCTTATGACTCTCTTCTGTTACCTTTTTCCTTTTACAGAAACTCAGCTCAGTTTACCATAATTCTTGGTCAGTAACGCATTACATGCGAATCCAGTAACTTGCCATTTCATAGAATCACCAGGTTGGAAAAGATCCACCAGATCATCGAGTCCAACCATTCCCATCAATCTCTAAACTATGTCCCTCAGCACCTGTTTTTCAAACATCAGACCTAGTAGAGATCTGACATTCATCCCCATCTCAGGGGTGTGGACGAATCACATCGTTAGCTTAATTCATGCTTACGATACCAAAATAAACCTCAACGCTTGCCACTTGGCTGAAAGTCACTGTACATGTGTTGAAGGTGGGTTTAGATGCTGGGATGACTCAAGAGTCTCTGCCTTGCTGGGCTCGGGTTTGTAGTCAGGCTAACAGCCCGAAGGAAGCATCTTCTCGCAATGTTTTCCAGGCAAACCCATTTTCCTCTCTCCAGTGACTTAAAGTACTCATTCAAATGTCTCTCTCATTTAAAGATCTGGTGGCACCAAGGAGAGAATGTGTGCTTTAAGTTCACATAGTAACGCAGCTGCGGGAAAGAAACTGATGTTTATTCTTTCAGCAACTGTGGATAAGAATTCGGTTCCTGAGGAAACCCTGGAAGAGACTAAGAAAGTGGAACCTGAGCCGATTTATATAGATGAGGTATGCAGTCAATTCCGATATAAAATATTGCTGAGATGTTACATGAGTTGAATATTCTTTTGTTACTGAGCACCAGCAGGTAATGCTTTTTATACAAAACCCTTTTTAATTTGAAAATTAAAGTCTGCCAGGCTTCAAAAATAAGCATTCTTAATCTCTCCATCTTCCAGGATAAGATGGATAAAACACTGCAGGTACTCCAGAGCATAGATCCTACCGATTTAAAGCTTGATTCTCCAGATCTTCTCGACTCCGAAGGTACTTCGAGCGCTAAGTTAGCTGGTTCTTTTATTTCTTCTCACAAATACCTTGTGTGAACTGAACTGGTAATTCTTCCGTGTTTATTTTAAGCTTGGAGAAACTGGTCTGTGCTAGTGGTGTGCTGTAGAACCATTTATTTCACAGTGGGAGTGTGGGGCTGGATATAGAGCTCTTGATTTTTCTAACAGTTGCCAAGTCAACTTCATGCTTGACAGAGGAGCCTGTGTGATTTCCAGCTAGTGCACAACACCTCATCTTTGCAAGGTCCATCCACCTATCAAACCTCTGCTTGAAAGAAGTGATTTCTTTGCATCACATTTCTACAAAAGCGATTAATGTTGTGTTAAACGTCTCCAAATTCCTGCTGGCTGAGAGAGGAGAGGATGTGCAGGTCACTTAAAGTCCAGTCATAGAATCATAGAACAACCAGGTTGGAAGGGACCCATCGGATCTTCTAGTCCAACCATTCCTATCAAACACTAAACCAAGTCCCTCAAGACCTCATCCACCCGTCCCTTAAACACCTCCAGGGAAGGTGAATCAATCACCTCCCTGGGCAGCCTATTCCAATGCCCAATGACCCTTTCTGTGAAAAACCTCCTCCTAATCTCCAGCCTAAATCTCCCCTGGCGGAGCTTGAGGCCATTCCCTCTTGTCCTGTCCCCTGTCCCTTGGGAGAAGAGCCCAGCTCCCTCCTCTCTACAACCTCCCTTCAGGTAGTTGTAGAGAGTAATGAGGTCTCCTCTCAGCCTCCCCTTCTCCAGGCTAAACAACCCCAGCTCTCTCAGCCGCTCCTCATAGGTTCTATTCTCCAGCCCTTTCACCAGCCTCGTTGCTCTTCTCTGGACTTGCTCCAGAGCCTCAACATCCTTCTTGTGCTGAGGGGCCCACAACTGAACACAGGATTCAAGGAGCAGCCTCACCAGTGCTGAGTCCAGAGGGAGAAGAACCTCCCTGGGCCTGCTGGTCACACCATTTCTGATCCAAGCCAAGATGCCATTGGCCTTCTTGGCCACCTGGGCACACTGCTGGCTCCTTTTCTGTCAGCTGACTCATGGTCAAAGCTGGAGGAAATTGTTAGAAGGACCCAAAATACAGTCAGTGCAAGGGGTGTAGTAGCAATCGAGTGTACGTGAAAAAGAGTGTTTCTGAAATGGAGGAAGTGAAGGTGAGGGACGCTGTGTGCAGTACAGCAGGTTTAGATAAATTCAGCAGTCCTGATTGGATATTCCAGCAGGAGACAAAAGCCATCGCTTCTGCACGGCAGAAGCAGAAATGCAACATTTTCTGTATTAATCAGTAGCGTTTTGATTGAGAGGGGAGGGGGGAAAGAGGAGGAAGGATGGCAAGAGAGATAACGAAGTGGTTTTCCTCTCTGAACACTAGAAGCACTTCCCAGTTTCATATGCTGCTTTGGTGTGCTTGGATGAACTGATTTCTGACTGCATTTAACCTTTTAAGGTAATAACTACCTTGATATTTTTGTTTTTACAGGTATTTGTCAGCAGATGGGCCCAATGATAGATGAAAAACTGGAGGAGATAGACAGGTGAGCCAGAACCCAGCTTCTGCACTATTTACTACGATTCCCTTTAAGCTGTACACTTAGCCCAAGCTACAAAACCTCGCAAGAAAGAAATTTTGCCTTTTTTTTAACACTGAGGGACCAAAGTCCCAGTTTTGTGTTTCTGCTGGGTGAATTCTTCACCCTCACTTGTCAAGAATTTCTTCCACATGTCTCATCTAAATCTTCCCTTTCCAATTTAAAGCCGTTCCCCCTTGTCCTGTCACTCCAGGCCCTTGTAAAAAGTCCCTCCCCAGCTTTTCCTTTTAGGCCTGGAAATTAACTGGAAGGAATTTTACCACTAGATGCTAGAGAAAGTTTAGTGTTTGCGCCTATTTCTTTTGAAACAGGAAACATTCGGAGTTGTCTGAGCTGAACGTGAAAGTTCTGGAAGCTCTGGAGCTCTATAACAAACTGATGAATGAGGCGCCGATGTATTCAGCCTACTCAAAACTCCACCATCCTGCACAATACCCACCTACGTCTTCTGGTGTTTCAGTGCAGGTCAGTGTCCCTTTCTGGAAATAGACTTTCCTAATATAGTTCTCTATTTAAAAAGATGACAGCGAAAAAAAAAAAATGAAGTGTGCGCTTTCTCGTGAGCCTACGAACAATCTGACACCTCCCGGGGGCTTTTTATAGAAACGTAGAATCACTTGGTTGGAAAAGACCTTTGAGATGGAGTCCTACTGTACCCGTCCACCACTAAACCAGATCCCTGAGCACCTCATCCACTTGTCTTTTAACCCCCTCCAGGGATGGGGACTCCACCACCTCCCTGAGCCTGAGAACCGTTTCGGTGAAGATATTTTTCCTGATGTCCAATCTGAACCTGCCCTGGCAAAGCCTGAGACCATAGCCTTTAGCATAAAACACTATTTACACCCTGGAACAGAGTATTTCAGCTTGTGGTACAATGAAGTATTGTAAATTTTCCTCTGTGAAACAGAAAGATGTATTGAAAATGCTAAAAAGATTCCTTCTGCAATCAGTTTTCTGCAGTTAGATTGTGTGCTTCAGCAGCTCAGTGGATGTTCTTGCAGTGAGTCACGTCCTTAGCCTTAAAGTCAAATGTTTGTATCTAATAGTCAGGATGTGAGTGAACTTCAATAGCAGTTGCTAATTGTTAGTGCAGGAGCTTTCTCTAAACGCAGGAGCACTCAGTTCAGCTTCTCTCGCTTCAGAAATGAATATGTACTGAGGGGGGTGAAGTTGCTCAAAACCGGTTTATAGAATTATAGAATGGTTGGGTTGGAAGGGACCTCAAAGCCCATCCAGTTCCACCTGCCTGCAAGGTGTGACCAGCAGGTTCAGGGAGGTTCTTCTCCCTCTGGACTCAGCACTGGTGAGACCACACCTCAAATCCTCTGTTCAGTTCTGGGCCTCTCACCACAAGAAGGATGTTGAGGCTCTGAAGCGAGTCCAGAGAAGAGGAACAAAGATGGTGAAGGGGCTGGAGAAGAAGAGGAGCAGCTGAGAGATCTGGGGGTGTTTATCCTGGAGACCTCATTGCTCTCTATAACTCCCTGAAAGGAGGTTGTGGAGAGGAGGGAGCTGGGCTCTTCTCCCAAGGACAGGGGACAGGACAAGAGGGAATGGCCTCAAGCTCCACCAGGGGAGGGTCAGGCTGGACATTAGGAAAAAAACTCTTCACAGAAAGGGTCATTGTGAAGTGGCAGAGGCTGCCCAGGGAGGTGGTTGATTCACCTTCCCTGGAGGGGTTTAAGGGATGGGTGGACGAGGTGCTGAGGGACATGATTTAGTGTTTGATAAGAATGGTTGGATTCAGTGATCCAGTAGGTCTCTTCCAACCTGGTTGTTCTATGATTCTATGAGTGATTTCGCTTTAAGTGAATTTTACTTTAATGTTAATTGTTCGTTGGGAAAAGAATAGTTGCCATAGCAACCGCTAGATCTGAAAATATGTCAGTTAAAAGTAATCTAGTGTCCTTAACTCCTGGTAACAATGGAAAATTCATTATATTTGGAGGTTGAAAAGTAATTTAAGCTGAAAGGTGATTTGAGTTTGCCATTATTTTATAAAATCCGTGCTGAGCTTAGCATAGTTACTCGGTACCAAACTGTTCCTTTGCTGTCTGTATCCTCTCCAAATCCAAACCCGATGAGCCGTGCAGGCTTCTGTGGACTCAGCACGTTACACCACCTCTTCTGCCTCAATTTGGAGTGAAGACTTGCGCTACCTTAAACTAGAAATGCAGGGAATTGAAGGGCTTGCTTTCCTTTTGTGTTAGAGGCTCAGAATATTCTTAGGGTTTGATTTCCAGAATGTGTTAAATAACAAACCTCGTGCGGTGCCCACTTTCTTACTCAACTCTGCATGAAAATCTGTAAGGATTGAACCTTCTAGACATAAGGTGAATTAGAGAGAAAGGAATAAGGTTTCTGGGAGAGGCAGAGGGCTTGTCCATGATACAAGAGGTCCTAAGCACTTACCTAGTTAAAGTATTCTTGAAGAAGATGTCTTCTGATGGAATAAAGGGCTTAAAATGTGGCAAGAAGTTATGTGTTTCGTAACCTTGCTGAAAAAATTAATTATCATAGAATCAGAGAATCGTTTGGTTGGAAAAGACCTTGGAGATCATCAAGTCCAACCATCCCTGTCCACTACTAAACCAGATCCCTGAGCACCTCACGTACCTGTCTTCTGAACCCCTTCAGGGATGGGGACTCCACCACCTCCCTAAGCAGCCTCTGCCAGGGCCTGAGAACCCTTTTGGTGGAGGAATTTTTCCTGATATCCAATCTGAACCTGCCCTGCCTTTCACCTCGTGGAAGAGACCAACACCCACCTCACCACAACCTCTTTTTATGCAGTTGAGTAGAGTGATGAGATCTCCCCTCAGCCTCTTTTCCTCCAGACTCAATAGCCCCAGGTCCCTCAGTTGCCTCTCATAACCCTTGTTCTCCAGCCCCTTCCCCAGCTCCGTTCTGTTCTCTGGACACACTCCAGCCCCTCGAGGTTCTTCTTTGAGTGAGGGACCCAAATTGCTGTTCATCCTGCCTTTGAACCCTGATGTATTTGTTCACTGTAGTGGTGTCCTGCACCACAGTTGCTGCTGTGTGATTGAAAATAAAAGCCACGTAATGTGTTTGTTTATTTACAGTCGTATCCTGTGCAGCCACCAAGCGGGAGCTACCTCATCCAAGGTGTTCACCCGGTCACCATGTCCCCAGGTTACAGCCTGGGGCCTGATCAGATGGGGCAGCTGAGGTCTCTGCCTCAGAGTATAAACTCCTCAGGAGCAACCCCACCAGCTCAAACCGCCTACTTAAGGTACAGACAGCAAACTGTTACGTCCCCTTTAGAGAATAACCATGTTGGAAGAGACCCACTGGGTCATGGAGTCCAGCCATTCCTGTCAAACACTAACCCATGTCCCTCAGCACCTCGTCCACCCGTCCCTTAAACCCCTCCAGGGAAGGTGACTCAACCCCCTCCCTGGGCAGCCTCTAACAATGACCAGTGACCCTTTCTGTGAAAAATATTTTCCTAATGTCCATCCTGACCCTCCCCTGGTGGAGCTTGAGGCCATTCCCTCTCGTCCTGTCCCTTGGGAGAAGAGGCTATCACCCTCCCCTCCACAACCGCCTTTTAGGGAGTTGTAGAGAGCAGTGAGGTCTCCCCTCAGCCTCCTCTTCTCCAGGATAAACAACCTCTCATCCTCATCAAAATTAAAACCTCGGCTACCAAACACATCACCAACAGAGGGATAAAAACATTCCTTCCCTCATCAAAAGCACGAAGTATGCTAACTCCTCACACTTCGGTGACATGAGGAGCAGGAGACCCCCTGCCCAGCCCATCATGTCAACCTCCTCTCCACAACCTCCTTTTTTTGTAGAGAGCAATGAGGTCTCCCCTCAGCCTCCTCTTCTCCAGGATAAACACCCTCAGCTCTCTCAGCCGTTCCTCATAGGGCCTGTTCTCCAGCCCCTTCACCAGCTTTTTCCTGGTGTTAGTTTTACTGGGGTAGTTTCGTGGTGGTAGTTTCACTGCTTTCTCTAGAGGTTGTATGTTCCTAGGATGTTTCCAGCGATGCTGTTTGCTCATTTTGCAAACGCTCAGCCTGCCTCTGGACAAAGCAGACCCCTTATTTGTGAATCTCTTTCTCAGAAAACTCACCTGAATGTGTCAGGACTAGGTTTGTTCTATGATTCTGTTTGTTTTGCTGTGTTGCAGCCCAGCGCCAGATGCCGTGTTGAACCAGTCGTACGTGAGCCAGAGCGCCAACCTCCCGCCGGCTGCCGGCACCGCCAGATACAGCCCCCAGCAGCCCCTGGGGGTGGCGGTGGACATGGCTCCGTACCAGAGCAGCGCCTCCAGCTTGCCTCAAGGACCACCTTATCCCGTGGCAGTCCCTGCTCATTCCGTTCTCCAGCAGCAAACAAACTACCACCAGCAGCCTCTCCTTTAAAAACCAAATTGGCTCCTATTTCTGAGTTCATGAGTAAGGGTTGCCTGACCTAATGATTTATACCAATACCTGTCATGGGTGTCAAAACGCATCATTTTCCTTTTAAATAACCTAACTTACTGCGTTAGGGTGATGCCAAGTCCACGTGCGCATCGGATCTGATTGTTGAGCGTAAAGATAGATTAGCCGATGGTTTAAAATCACTTCAGATTACGTTGAGCCCTTATTTCATTGCTTTCGAGAAACACTACTTGTGAATGTTACGTTAGAAGATTGTCCAGAAATTATTTTCTTTTAAACGTGTTTCTGAAGGCTTGAGGATGCTTAATCATCGTTATGTGTTGCTCGTTACGCATCACCTCCTCTGGTACCTTACTCTAACCCTTCTCTCCGAGTGGCTTTAGGGACTCTCTGCTGCTGTAGACGCCACTCTCCGCGCTGCTGTAGCGAGCTTTACCATACGCCACGCGCTGCCTCGCGGAGCCACCGCACGAGTTCAGCAGATGAGAGCTGAGAGAAAGAACGATCTGATGTTGTGACAGTGAGGACCAGGTACCTACAGGAAATTCAGCAGATGAGAGCTGGGAGAGAGAACGGTCTCGTGTTGTGACAGTGAGGACCAGGTACCTACAGGAATACGAGGAGCGAGGTTTTGACAGTGCTGCCTGTTAGATTTTTGGGAAGCTGCAGAGCTCTTCTGCTGCGTTTCTCAGGAGGAGCACGGGTGGGGTTATGTTAGGACTCGCTCGTGTCCCTCGGCAGCGGCATTGCCGCAAGCACAAGTCTCCTTTGCGAGAGCAGGCGAGGGATGCTCCCAGCTGACTGTGTGGGCGTGTGGTGGGTGCACGAGCCAGGAGCTTGTACAGAATCTTTTCTTTTCCTTCTTGGATGTATTTTAGAAGTGAAGGAAATTTGTAGTTCCTTGCGCTAAAGGAGGGGCTCCAGAATGTTTCAAGCTTAAGACTGAGAATCTGCCTTGATCCCTTTCCAAGGGGGGAACTGAGCGGAACAAGAATCGTCTTTATGGGACCAGAGGCTTCTTGCCTCACTTGGATTTCCTTTCTTTGCCACCACATCCACGTAATAAACATCAGTTAAGGTCAGAGGATCTCTTAAACCATCTGGAAAAGGTGTATTTGACACAGAAAACGAGTGCTCTGTGAGTGGGCCGGCTCCTCAGTTAATGCGAGGAGCGGCTGCATATTGAACATGACAGGTGAGTCACAGAATCACCTGGTTGGAAGAGACCCATTGAATCCTCGAGTCCAACCTCGAGTCATTAGGAAAGGAACCATGGAAGCAGAGCAGTTGGTGGCTAAGAAAAGAAATCGAAGAATTTCTTTTCCCTGATGCACTTTTTTAATGGGTGGGGTTTGTAGGGAGGGCACAGCTGAGCTGAGTTATCTTTCAGGAATGTGGGATTTCTTTCTTTTGTTGTTTCAACCTCTGAAAAAAAAAAAAAAAATCACTTTGTTCTCCTCCTGTTTACCTCCTTGCTTCAGCATAGTCACGCTTATACCTATGTTAACGACTTTCCGATGAGTAATAACCTTCAGATTGGGGAAAAAATGGAAGCAAATCTCTGAAACAAACATCTTGATTCAGTGCACGGAGCTCCCAGAGGTCTGAGTGAGTGTGTTTGATGTCGTAAATTCTCTCTCAAATGAGGACTCTCCGATGGTAGGGCTGTCGTTGTCTAATAAAAACCACCCTTCACTCAGCACCACCTCCATTTTAATTTTAATTAATTATTTAACGCCACGACCTTACTCATTTGCAGCCTCGTGCTTATGCAATAAGGGGTTCAGTGCCCACTCCTTAAGTGATATCTTTACTTAAACGTGTGCAATTGAAAGGAAGCTTTTTGCCTTTCCTTTTGAGTCGATTTAATTTGTCTTCATCCTTCCCCTCGAAGGAGTTTCGTCTGAATAACACGTGTTGCAATACCAGAGGATTTTGGTAACTCGTTCTTTAAGAAGAAAAAAAAAACGATTTCAGTGCTGCTGTTAAAAAATCCTTATTGTTTGGAGATGTTTTTATAAGTGTTCCGGGTCGGTGTGTGGTCAAATGAAAACTTTGCTGTCGCTTAGATAGATTTCCCCGTGTTTGTTAGTCAATTAAAGTAGGTGTTTTTATTGGATTTGAGATTTTGGCCTCAGCAGAATTATGACTAGAGAGATGCAATTTGATCCTCTTCAGTTAATTACGAGATATAAATAATGTATATATACTCATTTGTCTGAGATTTTCTACATCGATGCCTGAAGTTTTATAACAGCAGGATCTCTCCTTCTATCATCTCTTATAATATTCCCAATTCTGCGATTCGCACCTTGTAGATAGTGTACGATAATTTAATAATTAAGTAGCATATTTAGAAGGTTTTTGGTGTTAATAAGGTCTGCGGTTTGGGGTTTTTTTTTTTTTTTTCCTCTTCGCACTTCTAAACATCATCATATTTATTTCGAAGGCCTGATTGTAACCGAACACGCTGCCAAAGGATTTCTCTTAACTTCCCATTTCTACATCGGGTTTCTTACCTACTCTTTTGTATCGGGAAATCGACGGCGGAGAACTGCTTTTACCTAGAAAACTCCTCATGGCTCCCAGAGGTCTTTGTGCGACTTGATCATGAGAGAACTGTCTTGTAACCTGTTTGTTTCGTTGGCGCCGGGAACGCCATAAATTGCCTTTGAGCTGAACGGAGTCGGAGGCGGCCGACTGGTTGGTCAGTAAAAAAATCACGTTGCTTCTGGAACAAGAAACCCTGAAAAGAGTGTTGTGGGTTGGTGTCGCTTCAGGCTGTGTGTGTAGCTGCTCCTGGATTGCGGAAAAATAAGGGGGAAAAAATATTCCTATTGGAAAAGAATTCCTCTCAGGGCTTGCGGCTGCCCTTCCAGGGCAGCCGCAAGCCCTGAGAGGAATTCTTTTCCAATAGGAATATTTGCTTCCCCTTATTTTTATCTATGCATCTTTTCTAGGGACTAACAGGCACTGCTCTTGCTTCCCCCGAACACTGTGACGTGTCTGTTGAATAACTTTCTTGCCTCTCACCGGCCGAGTCGTGCGTGGAGTTGGCTCAAACTGCTCCGAATGGGCGACAACGGAAAAAAAATGAAGGAAAGGAGATAGAGCCGGGGTGGATTCTTAGCTCTGGGGTTTGGATTCAGCCCCCTCGGTGGTGTCGGTGGCTCTGCCCTGGTCGATCGGTGGTCACAGTTCTTGGAGTCGCGGGATTAAGAGTGGGGGATCTGTTGTATCGGAGCATCCGTCTGGCCTCCCGACCGCAATACGTGTTGCACCGCCTTGTGTGAATAAATCTGTTGAACAGACCTGGCTGCAGAGTCTTGTGTTGGCCAGGGAGTAAAATCCTTGCCAGGCAGAGAAGGCCAAAGCTCCGTGAGTCGATCTGGGCGGTAATTTTGAACCAAGACCTGCTCTCTTTCCCTCTCCCCTCCTGCTTGCGTCCCTGTGGAGCTTGTCCTGGGCCAGCACAACCCTCTGGCTTATCGTGTTCTCAGGCCCTGGAAGAGACTTCTGCTTCAGGGATGGACTGCGTCACACCTCTTCTGCTGAGCTCTTCCCACAGGGAAGTGAGGCTCTGTGGCCCAAAGTGCTGCTCAGGTGGGCAAGAGAGCACTGCTGTGTGGTGACCATCAACATCTTAGAATCACAGAACGATTTGGGTTGGAAGGGACCTCCAAGCCCATCCAGTGCCACCCCTGCCATGGGCAGGGACACCTCCCACTGGATCAGGGGCACCAAGTCTCATCCAACCTGACCTTGAACACCAGGGATACTGGAAACTTCTCTGAGGTCTCCTCAGAACCTTCTCTTCTCCAGGCTGAACAACCCCAACTGTCAGCCTGGCCTCATCAGGAGGTTCTCCAGCCCTTGGATCATCTCCGTGGCCTCCTCCAGACTCACTCCAACAGCTCCATCTCCTTCTTATGGTGGTGACTCCAGCACTGGACCCAGGGCTCCAGGTGGGTCTCAGAAGGGCAGGATCCCCTCCCTCCCTGCTGGTTTCTCCGCTCTGGGTGCAGCCCAGGACACGGTTTCCAGGCTGTGCTTGCACCTTGTCAGAGATTATCCAGAGTTTACTAGCTTATCCAGAGTAACAACACATCCTCATGCTACCCTGATGCCTTCTGCTAATGTTTCAAATGGACAACACGTGGAGGGAGCCTGATATACCTGAGAACAGCCCTGATAATTTTTATTTAGTGTTTGATAGGAATGGTTGGTCTCGATGATCCTGTGGGTCTCTTCCAACCTGGTGATTCTATGATTTGTTGTAAGTCACTGCACTTCGTCATTGATTTGCAGACCCTTTGAGTTAAGGACTCAGTGTGGGGTGGATTTGGATCACGTCAGGCTGCGAATTCCTGTTTCTTGAAAGCTGAATATTTACTGAATTCCTGGCAGATCTTTGCTTTCCATTCCAAATTGCATCCCTGTCCACCGCTGCCCTTTGTTAAGGGAGACAGGGCTAAGTTTTCCGGACAATGGGAAAGTCAGTGACAGGCTCGGTTACACCCACATTAAAGGGATGAAGAATCCTTCTGGCACCTATTTAATCATAAAACTGAGTTTAAAATTAATCTCATTTAGACGACAGCCTTGGTGACCCACATTCCGCTTCAATGAAGAAACGAGGCTGCTGAGGAACTGCCTGTGGGGTTGGGCTCTCGGTCAGGGATGGGATGAGGGGAACAGTTTTGAGATGAAAGAGGGGAGATTGAGATGAGATCTTGAGCAGAAATGTTTTGCTGTGAGGGTGAGGAGGCCCTGGAACAGGTTTCCCAGAGCAGGGGTGGAAAAGGAGCTCTGTGTGTCCCAGGATGGGGATGTGGACACACATATTAGGCTAGAGATTAGGAGGAAGTTTTTCACGGAAAGGGTCATTGGAACAGGCTGCCCAGGGAGATGGTTGATTGACCTTCCCTGGAGGGGTTTAAGGGATGGGTAGACAAGATGCTGAGGGACATGGTTTAGTGTTTGATAGGAATGGTTGGACTCCATGATCCGATGGGTCTCTTCCAACCTGGTTGCTCTTCGATTCTATATCCCAGTGCTCTTGCACCAGGAGACACGCGTGTCCTGGGGCTGGGAGAGGGAATCTTTGTGTCCCACGGCTCTTCCCTGTGGAGGAGAGTGTGCGTGTCCTGGGGCTGGGGAGGGGGACACGGGTCCTGGGTCTCGTCTAGGGGATGGAGGACATCTCTGTCCCCGGGAAGGAAAGGGGACACCCGTGTCCCAGGGCTCATGTGTAGGGAGGAGACATCCCTGTCCCAAGGAGAGGTTGGGGACAGCCCTGCCCTGGGACTGATCTGTGTGGAGGGGACATGTGTGTCCCAGGGCTCATTCATGGGGAGGGGACACCCGTGTCCTGGGAAAGGGGGTGAGGACAGGTGTGTCCTGGGCCTGAGGAGGGGATTGGGACATCCTTGTCATGGGGAGGGGGTGAGGACAGGTATGTCCGAGGCCTGAGGAGAGGATTGGGACATGCTTGTCATGGGGAGGGGGTGAGGACAGATGTGTCCTGGAGCTGAGGAGGAGATGGGGACAGATGTGTCCCCAGGAGGAGATGGGGACATTCGTGTCCCAGGGCTCATCCATGGGGATGGGGGCATCCTTGTCCCGGGGAGGGGATGGGGACACACGTGTCCTGGCTCTGAGAAGGGGATGGGGACATGGGTGCTCCGGGGCTAAGGAGGGGACAGGGGCATCCCTGTCCCAGGGAGGGGATGGGGACATCCCTGTCCCGGGGCTCATCCACGGGGAGGGGACACCCGTGTCCTGGGGAGGGGCTGGGGGCACTGTCTGTGTCCTGGGGTGAGGATGAGGAGGTGCTGGGGTCACTGTCCCTGTCCCACAGAGGATGAGGAGGGGCTGGGGGCACTGTCCCTGTCCCATAGGGCATGAGGAGGGACTGGGGACACTGTCCCCGTCTCGGGGCGAGGATAAGGAGGGTCTGGGGGCACTGTCCCTGTCCCATAGAGGATGAGGAGGGGCTGGGGGCACTGTTCCTGTCCCATAGAGGATGAGGATGGTCTGGGGGCACTGTCCCCATCCCGGGGAGGGGCTGAGGAGGGGCTGAGGGCACTGTCCCTGTCCCATAGAGGATGAGGAGGGGCTGGGGACACTGTCCCCATCCCGGGGCGAGGATGAGGAGGGGATGAGGAGGGGCTGGGGACACTGTCCCTGTCCCATAGAGGATGAGGAGGGGCTGGGGGCACTGTCCCTGTCCCTTAGCAGATGAGGAGGGGCTGGGGACACTGTCTCAGGGAGAGGATGAGGATGAGGATGGTCTGGGGTCACTGTCCCTCTCCCAGGGAGAGGATGAGGAGGGTCTGGGGGCACTTTCCCTGTCCCATAGAGGATGAGGATGGTCTGGGGGCACTGTCCCCGTCCCAGGGAGAGGGTGAGGAGGGGCTGGGGACACTGTCCCTGTCCCATAGAGGATGAGGAGGGGCTGGGGTCACTGTCCCTGTCCCATAGAGGATGAGGATGGTCTGGGGTCACTGTCCCTGTCCCATAGAGGATGAGGAGGGTCTGGGGGCACTGTCCCTGTCCCATAGCGGATGAGAAGGATCTGGGGACACTGTCCCTGTCCTATAGAGGATGGGGAGGGGCTGGGGGCACTGTCCCTGTCCCATAGAGGATGAGGAGGGTCTGGGGGCACTGTCCCTCTCCCAGGGAGAGGATGAGGAGGGTCTGGGGGCACTGTCCCTGTCCCATAGAGGATGAGGAGGGTCTGGGGGCACTGTCCCTGTCCCATAGCGGATGAGAAGGATCTGGGGACACTGTCCCTGTCCTATAGAGGATGGGGAGGGGCTGGGGGCACTGTCCCTGTCCCATAGAGGATGAGGAGGTGTTGGGGGCACTGTCCCCTCCCGGGGGGCGTTCCCGGGGCGTTGCCGGTGTGAGCTCCTCCCGTGTGCTCCGTGCGGGCTGTTGGGTGCGGGGAGCGGCGGGGCCGTGCGGAGCGGGTGCCGATGGCCGCGGTGGGTGCCTGGGGGCGGGGGGGCTCCCGGGGGCCGCCGCCTCCCCGCTCACTGTTGGGTCCCCGCGGCAGGTGGCGAGGGGGACGGCGACCAGGCGCAGCCGGCTCAAGCGCTCCGACGGCAGCACCACCTCCACCAGCTTCATCCTCAGACAGGTCAGAGCCCGGGGGGACACGCGCGACCGAGGGGGGGGGGGGGGATGCTCTCAGCCCTCGGGCAGGTGGGGGGGTGATCCGAACCATCTTCCCCGTGGGAGGATGCTCTGAGACCTCTTCCACATGGGAGGATGCTCTGAGACCTCTTCCACATGGGAGGATGCTCCGAGCCCTCTTCTACATAGGAGGATGCTCTGAACCCTCTTCCACATGGGAGGATGCTCTGAGACCTCTTCTACATAGGAGGATGCTCTGAGACCTCTTCCACATGGGAGGATGCTCTGAACCCTCTTCTACATAGGAGGATGCTCTGAGCCCATTTCCACATGGGGGGATACTCTGAGTCCTTTTCCCCATAGGGGGATGCTCTGAGCCCTCTTCCACATGGGAGGATGCTCTGAGACCTCTTCCACATGGGAGGATGCTCTGAACCCTCTTCCCCGTGGGAGGATGCTCTGAGACCTCTTCCACATGGGAGGATGCTCCGAGCCCTCTTCTACATAGGAGGATGCTCTGAACCCTCTTCCACATGGGAGGATGCTCTGAGACCTCTTCCACATGGGAGGATGCTCTGAACCCTCTTCCATATGGGAGGATGCTCTGAACCCTCTTCCACATGGGAGGATGCTCTGAACCCTCCTCTACATAGGAGGATGCTCTGAGCCCATTTCCACATGGGGGGATACTCTGAGTCCTTTTCCCCATAGGGGGATGCTCTGAGACCTCTTCCCCTATGGGGGGATGCTCCAAACCCTCCTTCAGATGGGAGGATGCTCTAAACCCCTGTTCAAATGGAAGGGTGCTCTGAGACCTCTTCCACATGGGAGGATGCTCTGAGCCCATTTCCACATGGGGGGATACTCTGAGTCCTTTTCCCCATAGGGGGATGCTCTGAGACCTCTTCCTCGTGGGAGGATGCTCCAAACCCCTGGTCAGATGAGAGGATGCTCTGAGCCCTCTTCCCCGTGTGGGGATGCCCCAAACGTCTGGTCAAATGGGGGGATGCTCTGAGACCTCTTCCACATGGGAGGATGCCCCAAAGCCCTGGTCAAATGGGGGGATGCTCTGAACCTTCAGTCAGATGGGGGGATGCTCCGAACCCTCTTTTCCGTGGGAGGATGCTCTGAGCCCTCTTCCCCATGGGGGGATGCTCTGAGACCTCTTTCCCAGTGGGGGGGTGCTCCGAACCGCTGGTCAAATAGGGGGTTGCTCCGAACCCTCTTCCACATGGGAGGATGCTCTGAGCCCTCCTTCAGATGGGGGGATGCTCCGAACCCTCTTCCCCATGGGAGGATGCTCCGAGCCTTCTTCCACATGGAAGGATGCCCCAAACCCCTGGTCAGATGAGGGGGATGCTCTGAGCCCTCTTCTACATAGGAGGATGCTCTGAGACCTCTTCCCCTATGGGGGGATGCTCCAAATCCTCCTTCACATGGGAGGATGCCCCAAACCACTGTTCAAATGGAAGGATGCTCCGAACCCTCTTCCATATGGGAGGATGCTCTGAGCCCTCTTCCACATTGGGGGATGCTCTGAGTCCTTTTCCACGGGGGAAGATGCTCTGAGCCCTCCTTCAGATGGGAGGATGCCCCAAACCCCTGTTCAAATGGAAGGATGCTCTGAACCGTCATTCAGATCGGAGGGTGCTCCGAGTCCTCTTCCACATGGGAGGTTGTTCTGAACCTTTGTTCAGATGGGGGGATGCTCTGAACCCCCCCGTTCAGATCACAGGGTGCTCAGAGCCCTTGTTCAGATCAGGGGATGCTCCGAGCCCTCTTCCCCGTGGGAGGATGCTCTGAATCCCCGTTCAGATCGGAGGGTGCTCTGAACCCTCTTCCCCATGGGAGGATGCTCTGAACCCTTGTTCAGGTCGGGGGATACTCCAAACCTTCCTTAAGATGGGAGGATGCCCCAAACCCCTGTTCAGATGGGGGGATGCTCTGAACCCTCATTCAGATCGGAAGATGCTCCGAACCTTCGTGCCGATGGGGGAGTGTTCTGAACCCTCATTCAGATCACAGGGTGCTCAGAGCCCTTATTCAGATCAGGGGATGCTCCGAAACCTCCTTCAGATGGGAGGATGCCCCAAACCCCTGTTCAATTATAGGGGTGCTCTGAACCCTCTTCCCCACGAGAGGATACTCCGAACCTTTGTTCAGATGGGGGGAAGCTCTGAAACCTTGTTCAGATCAGAGAGTGCTCCGAGCCCTCCTTCAGATAAGAGGATGCTCCAAACCCTTGTTCAGATTTGGAGGATGCCCCAAACCCCTGTTCGAATAAGAGGATGCTCTGAACCCTCTTCTTCTTGGGAGGATGCTCCGAACCTTTGTTCAGATGGGGGGATTCTCTGAATCCTCATTCAGATCGGAGGATGCTCTGAATCCTTGTGCAGATGGGAGGATGTTCTGAGCCCTCGTTCGGATCACAGGGTGCTCAGAGCCCTTGCTCAGATCAGGGGATGCTCTGAACCCTCATTCAGATCGGAGGGTGCTCTGAACCCTCATTCAGATCGGAGGGTGCTCTGAACCCTCGTTCGTATTGGGGGATACTCCTTCCGGGGGGGGCAGGATGCTCCGAACCTTTGTTCAGATGGGAGGATGCCCCAAACCCCTGTTGAGATGGGGGGATACTCCGAACCCTCGTTCAGATGGAGGGATATTCCAAACCCCCTTCCACATGTGAGGATGCCCGAAAGCCCTGTTCAGATAAGAGGATGCTCTGAACCCTTGTTCAGATCAGAGGACGTTCCCAAACCCTCATTCGGGTGGGAGAGTGCCCCAAACCTTTGTTCAGATAAGAGGATGCTCCTAAATCCTCTCGTTTGGGTGGGAGGATGCTCCAAACCCTCCTTCAGATGGGAGAATGCCCCAAATCACTGTTCAGATAAGAGAATGCTCCGAACCCTTGTTCAGATCAGAGGGAGCTCCCAAACCCTCATTCAGATCGGAGGATGCTCTGAGCCCTCGTTCAGATAGGGGGATGCTCCGAACCCTCTTTCACAAGGGAGGATGCTCCCAAACCCCCATTTGGATGGGAGGATGGTCCAAACCTTTGCCTGGATGGGAGTTTCAGTTGAGGGTAGAGCTGAGACTGGAGCTTTAAACACAGGGAGCTTTGGAATGAGGAGCGGGGCTTGAAAATTCCTGTGTTTTATTGTGATAATTTTATATTTTATCGTGATTGGGGTCTGACCTGGGCTCTCCAGCTGCGATTTGTACCTTCCAGTTATTCCCTGTCACAGCACAGGCAAGAAATGCACTTTTAAGAGGTGGGAATGGAGGTTTGAGGGATCTTCTGACTTGGAAAAAATGATGGCAAAGGCATTGAGAGCTTCAGCATCTCAGTCTGGGGCTCATTGGTGCTAATTGTGCAGTATCCCTGCTTCCCCTGGCGCCGCAGGAGCAGGGTGAGGGAGCCAGATGGAATAAAGACTTTCAGCCCGAGTCTCACTGGAGCGTCGCTTCCCTTTCTCTCAGAGCAGCTATTAACTTGCTTTAAAAGCGTAGGACGTAGAACATTCCTTGGAGCAGGAGCCTGGACCCCTCCCCCCCCCCCCCAACCTCCCAGTTCCTCAGCAACTGTGGCAGAAATTTATGGCAGCGCAAGGGAAGCAGATCTGGGTCCTTGGCAGCTTCAGGGACACTTGTCATGCATGGAAATGTCCTTTGCTCAGGACGTGGAAGCTGGGAGGTGGGTCTGGAGAGAGAAAGAGATGGAAATGGTAAATGGAGTTTACTCCAGCTGGAGGCCAGTGACAAGTGGGGTTCCCCAGGGCTCAGTGCTGGGTCCAGCCCTGTTCAGTGTCTTCATCAACGACCTGGATGAAGGCATTGAGGGTACCCTTAGCAAGTTTGCAGATGACGCAAAGCTGGGTGGAAGTGTGGATCTGCTGGAGGGTAGGGAGGCTCTGCAAATGGATCTGAACAGGCTGGATCCATGGGCTGAGTCCAATGGGATGAGGTTTAACACGGCCAAATGCCGGGTCCTGCACTTGGGGCACAACAACCCTATGCAGAGCTCCAGACTGGGAGAAGCCTGGCTGGAAAACTGCCAGGAGGAGAGGGACCTGGGGGTGTTGGTCGACAGCGACTGACCATGATCCAGCAGTGTGCCCAGGTGGCCAAGAAGGCCAATGGCATCTTGGCTTGGATCAGAAATGGTGTGACCAGCAGGGCCAGGGAGGTTCTTCTCCCTCTGGACTCAGCACTGGTGAGGTCACTCCTTGAATCCTGTGTTCAGTTGTGGGCCCCTCAGCACAAGAAGGATGTTGAGGCTCTGGAGTGAGTCCAGAGAAGAGTGACGAGGCTGGTGAAGGGGCTGGAGAACAGGCCCTGTGAGGAGTGTCTGAGAGAGCTGGGGGTGTTTCTCCTGGAGAAGAGGAGGCTGAGAGGAGACCTCATTACTCTCTCCAACTACCTGAGAGAAGGTTGTGGAGAGGAGGGAGCTGGGCTCTTCTCCCAAGGGACAGGGGACAGGATGAGAGGGAATATCCTCAAGCTCCACCAGGGGAGATTTAGGCTGGAGATTAGGAGGAAGTTTTTCATGGAAAGGGTCATTGGGCATTGGAATAGGCTGCCCAGGGAGGGGGTTGATTCACCTTCCCTGGAGGTGTTTAAGGGACGGGTGGACAAGGTGCTGAGGGACATGGGTTAGTGTTTGATAGGAATGGTTGGAGTTGATGATCCGATGGGTCTCTTCCAGCCTGGTTGTTCTATGATTCTATGATTCTCTGTGGCTCCAGTGAGTAAAAGCACTTGTGTCCTGAGGTGACCTGGGCTCAGGAGGTCCCCAGGCCCCTCTGTCCCTGCTGCCAGGAGACCTGGGGCAGCAGGATCTGAGCAAGGGAGGGGTGTGCACAATCGTTCCTCTTACGTAGCAGGTGCTGCTCAATTATATTTAAGAACCCCCTTGAGGGACAGGAGTCAATTATAAGACGATAAGTAGGTCAGCTGGAAACATCTGCCTGTAGTTCTGCAAATTGCTGTAAGAATAATGCAGCCTTGTGGGTTTTTTGTTTTCTGGAAGATTTTACGTTTCCACTACTTATTTCGACAGGGTGTGACTTGCGAGTGTTATCCTTTTTCTTTGATTTCTGGTAGCATCGTTTTTGTGGCTTGTGATTGTTAATAGAATTTGTGTCGCTGAGAAAAGTGAAGTGACCTGGGAGGAGCAACAAATGACCTCAAGCTCCACCAGGGGAGATTTAAGCTGCAGATTAGGAGGAAGTTTTTCACACAGAGGGTCATTGGGCATTGGAATAGGCTGCCCAGGGAGGGGGTTGATTCACCTTCCCTGGAGGGGTTTAAGGTGCAGGTGGATGAGGTGCTGAGGGACATGGGTTAGTGTTTGACAGGAATGGTTGGACTCGATGATCCGATGGGTCTCTTCCAACCTGGTTGTTCTATGATTCTACGATGGCTGGAGAAGAGGAGGCTGAGAGGAGACCTTATTGCTCTCTCCAACTCCCTGAAAGGAGGTTGTGGGGAGGAGGGAGCTAGGCTCTTCTCCCAAGGGACAGGGGACAGCATCTATGATTCTATGATGCTTTGTGGTGTGGGAGGGCCCAGGTGAGTCCGTGGGGCTGAGGCTGCAGCTATTCCAGGGCTCCCTTCCCTCAGTTAAAGAGGATTTTGTGCCATGAAGTCCCATGAGGTGGCCTGTTGGAGAGATAACGAGCAGCTCTGCTTCTCAATTGCAGGGATTGCTGGGTTGGGCCCTAACAGAATCATCAAATCATACAATCACCAGGTTGGAAGAGACCCACCGGATCATCGAGTCCAACCATTCCTATCAAACACTAAACTGTGTCCCCAGGTCTCCAAGCGCAGCCGCCGTTTATTTCTGGCAGCTTTTTTGCAGCTCCCCTTTAAGGAAGGGACGGAGATTAAGTCGATTTTCTTTCAAGACACAGTTACACCTGGTGTGGCATCTCTGTGGTGCTTGTACTCCCCCTTTTTAAAGAGCACTTCTCCTGCGTCGTATTGAGTAGAAAATTAAACCAGCGTTTTCTGTTACCAGATCAGCTCTGAAGCTGGAACTTTTACAAAAGTTAATGATGTTCTGATCAGAAAAAAAGCTTATGCTACCTGGTTCTATTTCACTTTTCAAGTCAGGCTTCTGCTGCTCTTCCCAGTGGGAACTGCACGTGGACGAGAGGCTGAGGGACATGGTTTAGTGTTTGATAGGTATGGTTGGACTCGACGATCCGGTGGGTCTCTTCCAACATGGTGATTTTATGAATCTATGAAAAATCTTTGAGTTTTCCTGCCTTCTTTTCCGATGAGTTTGTGTGCGTGTGATGGGTTGTGGTGTCCTTCCTGCAGCACCAAGTGGTGGGGACTCTACCCCTTTCTCAGCATCGACATTCAGAGATGAAGAAAAAAGAGTTGTAGGTCAGAAGCCTTAAGAGTGTCCGAGTTCTGTTTGTCATTCAGAGTCTGCAAACCAGAGCTCTCTGCAGCAATGAAGCTGGTGAAGGGGCTGGAGAACAGGCCTTATGAGGAACGGCTGAGAGAGCTGGGGGTGTTTATCCTGGAGAAGAGGAGGCTGAGAGGAGACCTCATTGCTCTCTACAACTACCTGAAAGGAGGTTGTGGTGAGGTGGGTGCTGAGCTCTTCTCCCAAGGAACAGGTGATAGGATGAGAAGAAAGGCCCTCAAGTTGTGTCAGGGGGTGTTTAAATTGATTATTGGGAAAAATTTCTCATGGAAAGGGTTGTCAGGCCCTGGCAGCGGCTGCCCAGGGCAGTGATGGAGTCTCCATCCCCTGAGGGATTTAAAAGCCGTGTGGATGTGTGGTGCTCAGGGACAGGGGTTAGTGGTGGATTTTGCAGGGTTGGACTTGATGATCTCAAAGGTTCATAGAATCATAGAATCACCAGGTTGGAAGAGACCCATCGGATCATTGAGTCCAACCATTCCTATCAAACACTAAACCATGTCCCTCAGGACCTCGTCTACCCGTCCCTTAAACACCTCACTGCAACCCAAACGTTCCTGTGATTTTGCAAGATCCTTCAGGATGAATGGAGACCTTTGGTGATGCTCTTGAGCTTTTGGTCTCCTGTAACACACATTTTCCAGGAGGTGAACAATGCTGAGTGGTTGTGGTCCTTTCCAGACTAGTTGTGCCACAAACCAGGCATTTCTCAAAATCAAGTGCTGCCTGGATTGATAAAATCCATCTCTGCAAAGGAGCAGATGAGGATTTCAGTAATTTGCCAGGATGAGCTCAATTCTACGATGAGTCATTAATTTCTAAAATATAACTTACTGTCACAGAATATGATTATCCCTTAGACACGGGCTTGATCGTTATTTTTCTCTGTACGGCATTTAGAGACGGTTGAAACATTTGACAGGTGAATAAAGGATTCAGCCCTTTCTCCGGAGAACATCAGCCTTATCTGCACACAGAGAGACATCGTTCTAACTCTGGTTGGACTCGATGATCCGGTGGGTCTCTTCCAACCTGGTTGTTCTATGATTCTATGAACTCACCTTTCTTTTCCAACTGATGGAGTTAACTCCTACTACAGCTTTATCTTTCAAGATAAACTGTGCTTAAGCACCGGTTTATTTTGTAAATACCCAGTATTTAGGTTAAATTGATAAGTAAGGCGAGTCCAACTATTCCCATCAACCTCTAACCCACGTCCCTCAGCACCTCGTCCACCAGTCCCTTAAACCCTTCCAGGGAAGGTGAATCAAGCCCCTCCCTGGGCAGCCTCTGACACTGCCCAATCATCCTTTCTGGGAAAAACTTTTTCCTAATGTCCAGCCTGACCCGCCCCTGGTGGAGCTTGAGGCCATTCCCTCTCGTCCTGTCCCTTGGGAGAAGAGCCCAGCTCCCTCCTCTCCACAACCTCCTTTCAGGGAGTTATAGAGAGCAATGAGGTCTCCCCTCAGCCTCCTCTTCTCAATGCAATTGTGTGGAATATGGAGGAGGAGAGATGGTTCCATGGGACTCCAGGCCTCTGTGGGCCAAAAGCATTCTGTTGCTTGGAAAAGTGCAAGGTGGACACAGGGATAGCTTTTCCCTAAATTCCTGAGGTCTTGGGTAACCCACAGGGTTGGAAGATGTAGCCTCCCAACTCCTTTCTGCTTCAGGGTCATCTGGGGAAAGGCTGATGTGGGGAATCTTTAATGTTCTGCTTTGAGAAATAACCAAGCAGAGCTCTGGCCAAATGAAATTCAGATGGGAACTTGCTCCAGGAAAACTGGGAAGGAGATTTTGATCAGGGAGGGCAGGGATAGGATGAGGGGAATGGTTTTGAACTGCAAGAGGGGAGATTGAGATGAGATCTTAGGGTGAAATGTTTTGCTGTGAGGATGAGGAGGCCCTGGCCCAGGTTGCCCAGAGCAGGGGTGGCTGCCCCATCCCTGGAGGGGTTCAAGGGCAGGTTGGATGGGGCTTGGAGCCCCTGAGCCAGTGGGAGGTGTCCCTGCCCATTGCAGATGATCCGATGGGTCCCTTCCAACCTGGTTGTTCTATGATTCTATGAAACCCCCCAGGCAGGCTCAGGGTTTGTTTTCCTGATAAGCTGTTGTCCTCACGCTCTGTGAGCGCGGCCGGGGCTGCACGTGGAGCTGGAACACCATCCATCTCCACACCCCTGTGCTCGTAGTGCCACGTTCCTGTGCATGGGGAGGTCTTTAAAGTGCTGGAAGGTGATACCTAACTACATGAACAGGGTCCCCTCCCTCTGCTGGATGCAATCACCAAAAAAAGTGATTTCCCAAAAGTCAGAGCCTTTGGAATTCTCGCTTTAAAGATGTGATGTCCTGTTCTCCGGCAGATGTGCTGATGACCGGCTTATTGTCTCCATGGTAACAAGGTTTGGGTTTTAAAATAGCCTAAAGTCACGAAAGAGAAGTCAGATATTAATAGCAGAGGCAGCGTAGGTACGGAGAGAAAATAGGATGTGGCTGTTCCGCATCCAAAATCTCTTGTATTCGGGAGTTGTCTGTCTCTCCGTACACACTGTGGGTGTTTGTTTAAATGCATGTTTGTAGCGTGACCTCTCCAATTCGCTCCTTATTCATGCAGTGCTAGCATAACCAAATATTTACCTGATTACAGCAACACTTGGAACACTGCTATGATACCAAACACACAATATTTGGGAGATAACCTTTAAAAAAAAAAAACGCCTTTGCAGGCATCGAGGGCGTGCGGCGCTGGGAATGCGAGGTGCTTCTCCTGGCCCCCTTTCCAGAGCAGGGAGGCTGAAGGCAGGAGTCTGACCTGATAAATTCTGTGTTAGATCTGGGGAACGAGCATCCTGGGCAGCTCCATCCCCATGTCCCGTCTTCCACCACCTCTTGGTGCTCTCACAGCTAGTTCCCCCACCCTGATATTTGCCTCATACGGTAGCAGAATGTGTGATTGTGGTTCTCAGGCCGTTGGAGCAGCATCGGGGAGCTGGAGCCGGCGTTGGCTGCAGTGCGGTTTCTATGGACACCGATGGTTTGTGTCGAACGCGATCTCATAGAATCATGGAGCAACCAGGTTGGAAGAGACCCACCGGATCATCGAGTCCAACCGTTCCTATCAAACACTAACCCATGTCCCTCAGCACCTCATCCACTTGTCCCTTAAACCCCTCCAGGGAAGGTGAATCAACCCCCTCCCTGGGCAGCCTATTCCAATGACCCTTTCTGTGAAAAACTTCCTCCTAATCTCTAGCCTAAATCTCCCCTGGTGGAGCTTGAGGCCATTCCCTCTCATCCTGTCCCCTGTCCCTTGGGAGAAGAGCCCAGCTCCCTCCTCTCCACAACCTCCTTTCAGGGAGTTACAGAGAGCAATGAGGTCTCCCCTCAGCCTCCTCTTCTCGATGCAACTGTGTGGAATACGGAGGAGGCAGAGATGGTTCCATGGGCCTCCAGGCCTCTGTGGGCCAAAAGCATTCTGTTGCTTGGAAAAGTGCAAGGTGGACACAGGGATAGCTTTTCCCTAAATTCCTGAAGTCTTGGGCAACACACAGGGTTGGAAAATGTAGCTTCCCAACTCCTTTCTGCTTCAGGGTCATCTGGGGAAAGGCTGATGTGGAGAATCTTTAATGTTCTGCTTTGAGAAATAACCAAGCAGAGCTCTGGCCAAATGAAATTCAGATGGGAACTTGTGCAAGGGGCTCCAGGAAAGCTGGGGAGGGGATTTTGATCAGGGAGGGCAGGAATAGGATGAGGGAAATGGTTTTGAGCTGCAAGAGGGGAGATTGAGATGAGATCTTAGGGAGAAATATTTTGCTGTGAGGGTGAGGAGGCCCTGGCGCAGGTTACCCAGAGCAGGGGTGGCTGCCCCATCCCTGGAGGGGTTCAAGGGCAGGTTGGATGGGGCTTGGAGCCCCTGATCCAGTGGGAGGTGTCCCTGCCCAGGGCAGGGGTGGCACTGGGTGGGCTTTGAGGCCCCTTCCAACCCAAATCATTCCACGATTCTATGATTCATTCACCACTTGTGATGTTAGAATTCGCTGTTACAGACTGGTGTGATAAAAACTATCAGAGGGTGGGTTTGATAACTGGTGTCAGATAATTTGTCAGCTGAAAAAAAGATGTCCAAAATGTGTTCAGAGAGTCTGAATAAGAACGTCTTGCTTGCCTTTTGCATTAGTTTTATTGGGACTGGCCTTGCAATGAGGCCTGCAGCTGCCCTGGGGCAAGGTGGGATGGGACCAGGGCTTCCCTGCCTTCCCTGTCCCTCTAATCCAAACTGGAAGCAGCACAGGGAGGAAGGATGGAGATCTCACCCTGCCCCAGTTCTCTGCTCTGCGAGATGTCCAGAAGAGTGACGATGCCAGTGAAGGAGCTGGGGTTGTTTAGCCTAGAGAAGAGGAGGCTGAGAGGAGACCTCATTACTCTCTCCAACTACCTGAAAGGTGGTTGTGGAGAGGAGGGAGCTGGGCTCTTCTCCCAAGGGACAGGGGACAGGACGAGAGGGAATGGCCTCAAGCTCCACCAGGGGAGATTTAGACTGGAGATTAGGAGGAAGTTTTTTACACAGAGGGTGATTGGGCATTGGAATAGGCTGCCCAGGGAGGTGGTTGATTCCCCTTCCCTGGAGGTGTTTATGGGTTGGGTGGATGAGGTCCTGAGGGACATGGTTTAGTGTTTGATAGGAATGGTTGGACTCGATGATCCTATGGGTCTCTTCCAACCTGGTTGTTCTATGATTCAATGAAGGAGCTGGAGAACAAATCTTATGAGGAGCAGCTGAGGGACCTGGGGCTGTTCAGCCTGGAGAAGAGGAGGCTGAGGGGAGACATCATTGCTCTCTCCAACTACCTGAAAGGAGGTTGTGGTGAGGTGGATGATGGTCGCTTCTCCCAGGTGACAGGTCAGGATGAGAGGGAATGGCCTCAAGCTGCTTAGAGGACATTTAGATTGGATATTAGGAGAAAATTCGTGGCAGAAGGGGTTCTAAAGCTGCGCCTTCAGCCTTTTGCAAAGCCCTTTTCATGTGCGGTTTGTGAGATCTGGGCCGCATCTAACACTCCGTTAGATGCTGTCAGGCACCAGGGTAAAAATACACCTCAGTAGTTTCACTCCCGTCACGTTCCCTCTTCCCAACAAACCCTCTTCTGCACTCTGTTCCTTTGACACTTCCGATGAGCATCACGGCTTAGGGGAAAACCTCTTTTTGTTCTAAAGGAGAGATTTCATGTCCTTAAGTCGGAGTCGCTTTGGAATACTGGATTCTGACGGCTTTGTGCAGCTCGGGTCTGGGTTATGAGCTTCTCCTGCACAGAATAAGCAATATTCCACCTGCAATCTTCATTTGGTTTGACTCAGATGCCGGTTCTGCAGTCATTTGTATTTTTATGTCGGTCGTTCTCCGCACTGGTGGTTTCGGTGCTTAACTAGCAGCTCTTTTCCCGGCTTATATAACACATGATTTTTCCATTTATAAGTCCAGACGGCAGGAACTGTCCCTCTGCCTCAATATTTCTTTAGGGTAGCACACTTAATGCCTTTGGAAATCTCTTCCAAAACTTGATACCCTGAGTCAGACAATGTCATAAAGCACTGCAGGTCAGAATTTTGAAAACGCAGTTTGAAAACTCTTTGTTTCTTTGAAAGCCAAGACAATCCTTTCGTTGGGATAACCTTGGAAGCTTCCGCCCAGGGATATGTCATTAGTTATGAGTATTTTACCTGTAAAAGGATGTTTTATGTCCTCTCTGCTCTGCTCTGGTAAGACCTCACTTGGAGTCCTGTGTCCAGTGCTGGAATCCTCAATGTAAGAAGGAGATGGAACTGTTGGAACAAGTCCAGAGGAGGCCACGGAGATGATATGAGGGATGGAGAACCTCCCAGATGAGGCCAGGCTGAGAGAGTTGGGGTTGTTCAGCCTGGGGAAGAGAAGGCTGTGGGGAGACCTTAGAGCAGCTTCCAGTGCTGAAAGGGGCTCCAGGAAAGCTGGGGAAGGGCTCTGGATCAGGGAGAGGATGAAGGGGAATGTTTCTGAGCTGCAAGAGGGGAGATTGAGATGAGATGAGATCATAGGCAGAAATGTTTTGTTGTGAGGTTGGGGAGGCCCTGACCCAGGCTGCCCAGAGCAAGGGCAGGCTCTGGGCAACCTGGGCCAGGGGCTCATCACCCTCACAGCAAAACATTTCTCCCCAAGATCTCATCTCCATCTCCCCTCTTGCAGCTCAGAAACATTTCCCCTCATCCTCTCCCTGCCCTCCCTGATCCAGAGCCCCTCCCCAGCTTCCCTGGAGCCCCTTTCTGTGCTGGAAGCTGCTCCAAAATCTCCTTGGATAAGCTTTCCAAGTCTTTTGTTCCATCATTTATTTTCATAGAGGATGGAATTTTTCTGCTGTTGCACAGGCTGATTTTGTCATCCAGAGAGCGGTATGGGGAGCAGCAAGCACACGGTGTCCCTGCTACGCACTGTTCTTCCTTCATCCTCATCTGTTCCTCTCCCCGTCCCTTTCTGATGCTCTGTCCTCCTGTCGGATGTGGTGGTACAAATGTGTTACTCATGTCCCCAGCGTGTGTCCTCATAGAAGCTCCGTATTTCTTATTATTGCCTCTTACCCAGCTTCTTGTTGAACAACTACCTGAAAGGAGGTTGTGGAGAGGAGGGAGCTGGGCTCTTCTCCCAAGGGACAGGGGACAGGACGAGAGGGAATGGCCTCAAGCTCCACCAGGGGAGGGTCAGGATGGACATTAGGAGGAAGTTTTTCCCGGAAAGGGTCATTGGGCATTGGAATAGGCTGCCCAGGGAGGGGGTTGATTCCCCTTCCCTGGAGGTGTTTAAGGGACGGGTGGACGAGGTGCTGAGGGACATGGGTTAGTGTTTGATAGGAATAGTTTGACTTGCTGATTCAGTGGGTCTCTTCCAACCTGGTTCTTCTATGATTCTAACTAGAACATGGTTCATTTTCCCTTCTCCCCATCTTTGCTTAGAGGAGAGACTCCTGGACCCAACCTGCTGCTTGTACTTCAAGTACATTTTGCGCTCCATTCAGTCAACCGGGTAATTGCTCATAATGGAGCTTTTATTCTATGCATCAGAGTCGTGTGCGTTTTATTCTTTTTTTTTTTTTGATGCAAAGGTGTTTTATTTATTCACTTAATGCACTTAAGGAGTTTTCTGCTTTGGACCACGAACAAGGAATTGAGCAGCTTACATCCCTCCGTGACAAATCTCCTGATGTTTTAACATTCTGCATAATCTTGTGCTCTGGGGCCTCTCTGAGATTAGTGCTGGTGATTTGAGAGAGACTTGTGTTGTTAACTGGGGTCACTGAGGAGGAACTGAGAGACCCACCTGGAGCCCTGGGTCCTGTTCTGGAGTCCTCAGCACAGGGAGGACATGGAGATGTTGGAGCGAGGCCAGAGGAGGCCACGGAGATGATCTGAGGGCTGGAGAACCTCCTGTGTGAGGACAGGCTGAGGGAGTTGAGGTTGAGCCTGGAGAAGAGAAGGCTGTGGGAGACATTAGAGCAGCTTCCAGGACTAAAAGGGGCTCCAGGAAAGCTGTGGACGTGCTCTGGATCAGGGAGGGCAGGGAGAGGATGACGGGAATGGTTTAAGCATCCATGATTTCGTAATTCTATGAAATAACTGTGAAAACGCATCAGGCTGCTCGTGTCTCACCAGAAAATGGTACCTTTCCCAGCAACGTGGACACTGCTGTGTTAGACCAGCAACTCTTTGCCTGTAAATGATAGACTTATAGAATCACAGAATCACAGAACAACCAGGTTGGAAGGGACCCATCGGATCTTCTAGTCCAACCATTCCCATCAAACACTAAACCAAGTCCCTCAATACCTCATCCACCTGTGCCTTAAACACCTCCAGGGAAGGTGAATCAACCACCTCCCTGGGCAGCCTATTCCAGTGCCCAATGACCCTCTGTGTGAAAAACCTCCTCCTAATCTCCAGCCTAAATCTCCCCTGGTGGAGCTTGAGGCCATTCCCTCTTCTCCTGTCCCCTGGCACTTGGGAGAAGAGCCCAGCTCCCTCCTCTCCACAACCTCCTTTCAGGTAGTTGTAGAGAGTAATGAGGTCTCCTCTCAGCCTCCTCTTCTCCAGGTTAAACACCCCCAGCTCTCTCAGACGCTCCTCATAGGGTCTGTTCTCCAGCCCCTTCAGCAGCCTCGTTGCTCTTCTCTGGACTTGCTCCAGAATGGTTTGGGTTGAAAGGGACCTTAAAGATCATCCGTTTCCATCCTGCTGTGATGGGCAGGGACACCTCCCACTGGATCATAGAATCAGAAGAATCATAGAATCATAGAATCACCAGGTTGGAAGAGACCCACCAGACCATCAAGTCCAAACGTTCCCATTAATCTCTGGGAATGGGGCTTGGAGCTGCTGGTCCAAGCCCCATCCAGCCTGGCCTTGAACCCCTCCAGGGATGGGGCAGCCACCCCTGCTCTGGGCAACCTGGGCCAGGGCCTCCTCACCCTCACACAAGCCTCTGTAAACACCAAAATACTTCACTTTCCTTCCTGCAGAAGGCTCCGCTTTCTCCGATGGTTGAATGAGAGGTTACCACTTACATGGAGGAGAAACAGAAGTGTGATGAATTACAAGCCGGTGTAATTTATGCAGAAGCAGTGTGGGGGATCGCGCAACCCACTCTTGTTCCACATAAATTATGCATGTACCTCCTTGGAAATAGCTACAGAGGGAGTTCGGATTCTTTTTTTTTTTTTTGGTTAATGAATCATGCCCTGAATTTCTACAGCACATACATTGACTCAACCGTCTCCTTTTTGCCCCACCTTTATTTTTAGACCCGTAAACTTTTGCGGAAGGTGCGGTTCCGGATGTTTCTTTATTTTCCCTTCCAGCAGACCCGTTCTTTGAAGACCCCGTTCTGAAAGGGGGGGCTCCTAAATTTACTACTCCTTCCCCAGCCCTCCCACGGGAGAGTTTGCATCCTAAGCTTTTGGAGATCTCTGACGCTGTTCCTTGGCTCCTGTCATGTGCATGAAGAGCCGTGGGCTTATGGAGATGCAGCCTGGTGTGCAGTCACCTCCCTGCAGAGCTGCTGCAGACTTTGGAGCTGTAGCCTTCAAGCCCACGTCACGGGCAACGTGAAACCTTTGAACCTGAGCACAGGAATAGAGAATGTGCAAGCAATTCATGGAGAAAATGAAGTATGATGGTTTCCACCATAAAATGGTCGACAGCCGACTGACCATGAGCCAGAAGTGTGCCCAGGTGGCCAAGAAGGCCAATGGCATCTTGTCTGAGATCAGAAATGGTGTGACCAGCAGGGCCAGGGAGGCGATTCTCCCTCTGGACTCAGCACTGGTGAGGCTGCTCCTTGAATCCTGTGTTCAGATCTGGGCCCCTCAGCACAAGAAGGATGTTGAGGCTCTGGAGTGAGTCCAGTGAAGAGCAACAAAGCTGGGGAAGGGTCTAGAGGCCTTATGAGGAACGGCTGAGAGAGCTGGGGGTGTTTATCCTGGAGAAGAGGAGGCTGAAAGGAGACCTCATTGCTCTCTCCAACTCCCTGAAAGGAGGTTGTGGAGAGGAGGGAGCTGGGCTCTTCTCCCAAGGGACAGGGGACAGGACGAGAGGGAAAGGCCTCAAGCTCCACCAGGGGAGATTTAGACTGGATATTAGGAGGAAGTTTTTCACACAGAGGGTCATTGGGCATTGGAATAGGCTGCCCAGGGAGGTGGTTGATTCACCTTCCCTGGAGGGGTTTAAGGGACGGGTGGACGAGGTGCTGAGGGACATGGGTTAGTGTTTGATAGGAATGGTTGGACTCGATGATGCGGTGGGTCTCTTCCAACCTGCTGATTCTATGATTCTGTGATTCTATGAAAAGTGCTTTGAGGAGGACTTGGAAGGTGAAGGGTGGTTGTTAGGAACAGGAGAAGCTGGAACATCTTTGGACCTAAAATCGACTTCCTGCAAGGATACAGAACGTTATGGAGAGAACAAGGCAAAGCGAAGTGTGATTTTCATGATAATACAGGCGTGGGCGGAGCAGCGGAGGCAGGACTGGAGAGGGGGTGGCACGAGGCTTGGGCTGGAGATGGGAGCGAGCGAAGGCTGGAGTGGTGGGGAGGGTGGGGACAGTCATGGAAGACCATGATGGCTTTGTCATGGATGTGGGAAAAGGAATTCCATGGGTTAGTGTTTGATAGGAATGGTTGGACTCGATGATCCGGTGGGTCTCTTCCAACCTGGTTGTTCTATCATTCTATATTCATATATTCATATATTGGGAAGCTGCCTAGAATATTTATAGATGATCTCATATGTGCTTTCTTGAGGGTTTTTTAATCTGCTTTCCTCCGTTTTATGTTGTTTTTAAGCATAATTTTCATAGAATCATAGAACAACCAGGTTGGAAGAGACCCATCGGATCATCGAGTCCAACCATTTTCTCCCCTTGATGTGCGTTTTTAAGCATAATTGTCTCCCTTCGATGTGCCTTTAACAAACACTGATTGTGTACTTGGGGCCAAATCTCTCTTGCCTCTGTCTTGCTGGATCCAGGGAGGATCTTCCATGTTCAGAGTGAGCAGGACTGTGTCGGATGAGAACACAAGCAGCTTTCCCCCCCTCCCTCGTCTGCCGTGGTCAGTAACACTCAAGTTTGCTGCCCCTGCACGTCTCTCTTGGATAAATGAACGTGGCAATGGCACCAACACCAATTTGGTTCCCAGCAGAAAGATGAAATATGGTTGGCCTGGGGGGATGATGTACGACATGGGTTGGCTGTTCATATTTCAAAAGCCATGTGGTTTGAAAAAGCAGCTTTCCTGTAGTCTGCTCTTGTAGGCAGAACTGGGCTGACCAGCCCTTCCCTTGATGATCTGTTCGGTCAAACCAGTGCTAGGTCTTGCAACTTGACTTTGAAGGGCTCAATGTGGATGGTGAATGGACAGTTCTCCCCAAGACCTCATCTCAATCTCCCCTCTTTCAGCTCAAAACCATTCCCCTCATCCCCTCCCTGCCCTCCCTGATCCAGAGCCCCTCCCCAGCTTTCCTGGAGCCCTTGTCAGCACTGGAAGCTGCTCTAAGGTCTCCCCACAGCCTTCTCTTCTCCAGGCTGAACAATCCCAACTCTCTCAGCCTGGCCTCATCTGGGAGGTTCTCCATCCCTCATATCATTTCCGTGGCCTCCTCTGGACTCGCTCCAACAGCTCCATGTCCTCCCTGTGCTGGGGATTCCAGAACTGGACCCAGGGCTCCAGGTGGGTCTCACCAGAGGGGAAGAATCCCCTCCCTTGCCCTTCTGGCCACGTTGCTTTCATGGAATCACAGAACAACCAGGTTGGAAGAGACCCATCGGATCATCGAGTCCAACCATTCCTATCAAACACTAAACCATGTCCCTCAGCACCTCCTCTACCCGTGCCTTAAACCCCTCCAGGGAAGGTGAATCAACACCTCCCTGGGCAGCCTCTCCCAGTGACCAATGACCCTCTGTGTGAAAAACTTCCTCCTAACCTCTAGCCTAAATCTCCCCTGGTGGAGCTTGAGGCCATTCCCTCTTGTCCTGTCCCCTGTCCCTTGGGAGAAGAGCCCAGCTCCCTCCTCTCTACAACCTCCACTCAGGTAGTTGTAGAGAGCAATGAGGTCTCCTCTCAACCTCCTCTTCTCCAGGCTAAACACCCCCAGCTCTCTCAGCCTCTCCTCATAGCTTCTGTTCTCCAGCCCCTTCCCCAGCTTCGTGGCTCTTCTCTGGACTCGCTCCAGAGCCTCAACATCCTTCTTGTGCTGAGGGGCCCACAACTGAACACAGGATTCAAGGAGCGGCCTCACCAGTGCTGAGTCCAGAGGGAGAATCACCTCCCTGGCCCTGCTGGTCACACCATTTCTGATCCAAGCCAAGATGCCCTTGGCCTTCTTGGCCACCTGGGCACACTGCTGCCTCATGGTCAGTCGGCTGTCAACCAACACCCCCAGGTCCTTCTCCTCCAGGCAGTTTTCCAGCCAGACTTCTCCCAGTCTGTAGCTCTGCATAGGGTTGTTGTGCCCCAAGCGCAGTGTTGTGCCCCCTGTGCTCACTTAGTCCCAGGTTTGGAGGGACACTGCTCCCGGCTGGGTTTACACAGCGATGGTGAGGAGGGCACAGCCACTCCCAGGACTCCAACCATCCCCACTGCTCTTCCACCCCCAGCGCAGGCTTTGTCCTGATCTAAAATTTTCAAGTTCAGGCCCTGGAAGGCTGCCGGTCCGCCTGCTAACGAGCATTTAGAATGCAGTGTATTAACTCCCAGCATTAATTCTGTGGGGTTTTCGGAGTTCAGCTAAATATGGCTTTTCGAGATGGATAAAATTACTGTACATGGAGTTTCAAGCGGTGATTTTTTTTTTTTTCTCTTTCGGGTCTATTATTAGACTAGTTGCTCGCTGCTTCGTATTTTAATACAATCACAAACCGAACTGTGCTGTACAGATGGTTACTGGCTCCGGTATCCATGCCTGGGACTCTGCCCACTAATTAGTGCTGCTCTGCTCACCTACCTCTCGCTGCTTCGTAGGAGGAAAAACGCTGCCTTTTTGCACCTAAAAAGCGACTTCTCGAGGCTGAGCCAGCTCGCATTCCTATGGAAACAAAACGCTGTGCGAAGAAAAAGGAAGATATCAAAGCACCCTTGGAAACGCGTGGCCATCTGGAGGGGGGGAGCTGAGTGCCGGGGAGGGTGCGCGTTCATGCCGTGATGGGAGTTGGGGGTGAAGAAGCTGCTGCTCCTCAAAAAGTGGCTCTTGGGGGGCTTTGGCTGCTCCTCCGGGGTTGGCTGTGGTGCTTAGAATCATAGAATCGTAGAATCAGAATCATAGAAGCCGTGGTACTTAGAATCATAGAATCAGAATCGCAGAATCATAGAATCATAGAATCAGAATCATAGAATCATAGAACAACCAGGTTGGAAGAGACCCACTGGATCATCGAGTCCAGCCGTTCCCATCAAACGCCAAAGGGGCACCAAGGGACAGGTGACAAGGAGGGGAGTGATGGGATGAGAGGGAACATCTTTAAATTGGAAGGGGGAAGATTTAGATTAGACACTAGAAAGAGATTCTTCACAGTGAAGGTGAGGAGGCCCTGGCCCAGGGTCCCCAGAGCAGGGGTGGCTGCCCCATCCCTGGAGGGGTTCAAGGGCAGGTTGGATGGAGCTTGGAACAACCTGGGCCAGGGCCTCCCCAACCCTCACAGAAAAACATTTCTTCTTAAGATCTCATCTCAATCTCCCTTCTTGCAGCTCAGAACCATTCCCCCTCCTCCTGTCCCTGCCCTCCCTGCTCCAGAGCCTCTCCTCAGCTTTCCTGGAGCCCCTTGCTTTGCTAGAAGCTGCTCTAAGGTCTCCCTGGAGCCTTCTCCAGGCTGAACAACCCCAACTCTCTCAACCTAAGATAAATTCATTTCCAAATTTCTTCTCTCCCACAGTGCCAGGTGTCCTCACTCAGCAGTTGAACAGCCTCAGCTGAGCTTCCAGGGCCAAACCTCTGCAGTTTTGCTGAAAGCCACAGGGTGGGGATGTTAGTCCAGGGCTTGCTGGGATGTTGAAATCCTTGAAGCACCAACTTCTCAGCCCTGAAGTCATTGTGCCCTGTTAGGAACTGAAATCAAGCCTTCAGCAAAGAGCTTGGCTGAGGCACAGACATCAAAAGCCCTCTGCAATTAATTTCCAAATTGATGGGTTTTTGGGGAATAATTTGCAGTGCTGGATGTCTGGTAAAAGTGCTGGGGTTGTCTCCAGGAGAGGGGTTGGTTAGAGCTACCAGGAGTGCTGCCTCCAGGGATTCCTGACTTTTATAGCCCAGGTAAGAAGGATTCAACTTCTTCTTCTTGCTCTGAGTTTCTCGCTCTTGGGACATGGTTTAGTGTTTGTTAGGAGCGGTTGGACTCGATGATCCGGTGGGTCTCTTCCAACCTGGTTGCTCTATGATTCTACGATTCTGATTCTATGATTCTGTGATTTGTAGGTGTTGGGCTCGCAGGTCGCACGAGACAATGCGAATGCTCCAAAATTGCAAAGCATTTGTTAACTTCTTCAGTGAAATATTACTGATGCCATCAAGCCACAACCAGGGGATGGTGACCTTCATTTCTGGGCTGGATTCCCAGAACTTTGTGGCTGTGTGAGCTGAGCCCCCCAAAGCCCTAAATTAAATTAAAATCTCCACTAGAACTGCTGCTATAACCAAGGGAGTGTTTCCACAGGGGGAAGCAGCTCCCAGGCTCTCGTAACCTCATACTGATTCCCAGAACTTTGTGGCTGTGTGAGCTGAGCCCCCAAAAGCCCTAAATTAAATTAAAATCTCCACTAGAAATGCTGCTATAGCCATAGGAGTGTTTCCACAGCTCCCAGGCTCTCGTTACCTCGTACTGACACCACAGCCACCAGCTTTATCTCTTGCCACAGCTTCTCCCTTGCAGATGTAACGAGGATCCTAATGACACTATGATCCTAATTTGATAGGAATGGTTGGACTAGAAGATCCGATGGGTGCCTTCCAACCTGGTTGTTCTATGATTCTACGATTCTATGACACAGGGTTTGCTTTCTCAGCAGCTCTCATTAAATGCCTGCAGATGATCAATTGGTGCAGTTACCTGGGTGTAGGACTAGGCTGGATTTTTACCTTCCATGTGCACAATCGCAGAATCACAGAACGGTTTTGGTTGGAAAAGAATCATAGAATCATAGAGCAACCAGGTTGGAAGGGACCCATCGGATCTTCTAGTCCAACCATTCTTATCAAATGACCTTTAAGATCATCAAGTCCAACCGTGGATTCACCTCTGCTAAGTTCACCACTAGACCACATCCCTAGGTACAACATCGACTCATCTTTTAAACTTCTTTGGGGATGGAAACTCCACCCCATCCCTGGGCAGCCTCGACCAGGGCCCGAGAACCCTTTCAGTAAAGAAATTCCTCATGATATCCAACCTGAATCTCCCTTGGCGTGTGTGCACAGTGGTCCCTAAGGTACCACTTCACAATGGTAACAACTTCATCTATGAGGAGCGGCTGAGAGAGCTGGGGTTGTTTAGCCTGGAGAAGAGGAGGCTGAGAGGAGACCTCATTACTCTCTACAACTACCTGAAGGGAGGTTTTAGAGAGGAGGGAGCTGGGCTCTTCTCCCAAGTGACAGGGGACAGGACAAGAGGGAATGGCCTCAAGCTCCACCAGGGGAGATTTAGGCTGGAGATTAGGAGGAAGTTTTTCACGCAGAGGGTCATTGGGCATTGGAATAGGCTGCCCAGGGAGGGGGTTGATTCACCTTCCCTGGAGGTGTTTAAGGCACAGGTGGATGAGGTCTTGAGGGACTTGGTTTAGTGTTTGATAGGAATGGTTGGACTAGAAGATCCGATGAGTCCCTTCCAACCTGGTTGTTCTATGATTCTATTAAGGATTAATATAATATAGGAATTATTTTTAATACATCTTCGATGATGGGCAGTGTAGGAGATGGTAACATCATTGATGGGAGGAAAGCAGCATTGGTGGTTTTTTTGGGGTTTTGGCATTGGGGTATTTTTTCCCTTCTCTCACGTGCAATTTCTATTGTCTTCCCGTGGTTACTGGGCAAAGCCATAGTTTTAAACCAACCAGACCAAAAACACTCTGGTTGAGAGAGTTGGGGTTGTTCAGCTTGGAGGAGAGAAGGCTCTGGGGAGACCTTAGAGCAGCTTCCAGTGCTGAAAGGGGCTCCAGGGAGGCTGGGGAAGGACTCTGGATCAGGGAGGGCAGGGATAGCATGAGGGGGAAAGGGTTTTCAGCTGAAAGAGGGGAAATGGAGATGAGATCTTAGGCAGAAATGTTTTGCTGTGAGGGTGAGGAGGCCCTGGCCCAGGCTGCCCAGAGCAGGGGTGGCTGCCCCATCCCTGGAGGGGTTCAAGGGCAGGTTGGATGGGGCTTGGAGCCCCTGATCCAGTGGGAGGTGTCCCTGCCCATGGCAGGGGTGGGATTCAATAGGCGTTGAGGTCCCTCCCAACCCAATCCATTCCCCAATTCTATGAATAACCCTTGGGTTTGCACCCCTCCCTGTGCCCATCCAGGCGTTCGGCTGTTGTTTCTCTATTTACTCCCCAAACGAGCCGCGTGTTATTTTGATGGTGCTCATTGATTTCTCCGGCACGGAGCGCGTTGGTGCTGGGCTGACACGGTTTCATAACAATATTTGTCCTGAGAGTAAAGGATGGGAATTACAGCTCGCAGTTCGCCGAGAAGAAAATTACATGCTATCAGGCCACAAATATACACCTAATTTACCATTAAACCTCTGCATTGGAAGCTCATAAATGCGAATGGGCTGGAATACGGTGCTTGTTTTGCTTGGGTTGGTTAGCGTTGGGATAAACCGATGTGCTCGGGGATGTAAACACCAACAGGTAGAGTGGTTGGGATTAGTGACGGATGGTGAGGTTTGGGCTGGTGTAGATTAGATTAGGTTGATTTAGATGTAAAATAATAATTTGTAGAATCACAGAACAGAGTTGGAAGGGATTTCAAAGCCCACCCAGTGCCACCTCTGCCATGGGCAGGGACACCTCCCACTGGATCAGGGGCTCCAAGCCCCATCCAACCTGCCCTTGAACCCCTCCAGGGATGGGGCAGCCACCCCTGCTCTGGGCAACCTGTTCCAGGGCCTCCTCACCCTCACAGCCAAACATTTCTCCCTAAAAATCTCATCTCAATCTCCTTTCTTTCAGCTGAAAACCATTCCCCTCATCCTCTCCCTGCCCTCCCAGATCCAGAACCCCTCCCCAGCTTTCCCGGTCACTTCGTTGTGGGATTTTCAACGGTTCCTATTTTGTACTTGTGGTTTTAAGTCCAAGCTTGCTTGGCCATGGGCAGCACACGTGGAAACCAGCAGAGGACAGATCTCCAGAGGTCTTCTGCATGATGACTTCATGGATTTATAATTAAATACAAAAATCTATGCCCTTTCTGGCCTGCGTTAAATCATAGCCTTGCAGCCCCAGAGCCATGTGGCGGCTCACATTCAGTAATTGATTGCTTTGGGCATCAACTAGTCCTGCAATAAAAGGTTATCGGATTGGGAATTCATGAGCCCTGTTGGTAAATGCTTTCCAGCTACGTGGCTTTGGATGCTTTTAGAGCAGCCTGTAGCACTCGAGGAGCGGCTGAGAGAGCTGGGGGTGTTTATCCTGGAGAAGAGGAGGCTGAGGGGAGACCTCATTACTCTCTACAACTACCTGAGAGGAGGTTGTGGAGAGGAGGGAGCTGGACTCTTCTCCCAAGGGACAGGACGAGAGGGAATGGCCTCAAGCTCCACCAGGGGAGGGTCAGGCTGGACATCAGGAAAAATTTTTTCCCAGAAAGGGTCATTGGGCATGGAACAGGCTGCCTAGGGAGGGGGTTGATTCACCTTCCCTGGAGGTGTTAAAGGTGCGGGTGGATGAGATGCTGAGGGACATGGGTTAGTGTTTGATAGGAATGGTTGGACTTGATGATCCGATGGGTCTCTTCCAACCTGGTGATTCTGTTGATTCTATGATTTATTCAACAAGGCCAAACACCAGGTGCAGCACTTGGGGGACAACAACCCCACGGAGAGCTGCAGGCTTGGGGAAGAGTGTCTGGGAAGCTGCCTGGTAGAAAAGGACCTGGGGGTGTTGGTCAATGGTGGCTGAACAAGAGCCAGCAGTGGCCCAGGTGGCCAAGAAGGCCAATGGCATCTTGGTTCAGCCGTGGGGTGGCCAGCGGGAGCAGGGACAGGATCATCCTCCTTGGGCTCAGTGCTGGTGAGGCTGCACCTCAAATCCTGGGTTCAGTTTTAGCCCCTCACTCCAAGAAGGACACTGAGGGGCTGGAGTGCGTCTGGGGAAGGTAACCGAGCTGGGGAAGGGTCTGGAGAACAGGCCTTATGAGGAGCGGCTGAGAGAGCTGGGGATGTTTATCCTGGAGGAGGCTGAGGGGAGACCTCATTGCTCTCTGCGGCTCCATGAAAGGAGGTTGTGGTGAGGTGGGTGCTGGACTCTTCTCCAAATGAACACAGGATAGGATGAGAGGAACTGGCCTCAAGTTGTGCCAAGGGAGATTTAGATTGGATGTTAGGTAAAATATCTTTCTTGACAGAGTGGCCTCAGCCCTGGCAGAGGCTGCCCTGGGTAGGGGTGGAGTCTCCATCCCTGGAGGGGTTCAAAACACGTGTTGCTGTGGCACTTGGGGACGTGGTTTAGTTGACACGGTGAGTTTGGGCTGATGGTTGGACTGGTTTTGCCGAGAGGTCTTTTCCAACCTTAACGATTCCATGATTCTCTAATTCCCAGCATCCCCTGAGAGCGTGGGGTAGGGTTATCATCTGTGTGTCCCGGACTGGGAGAACCGTGCAGGCTCAGGCAGACCTTGGAGCTGCCTCATCCTTCGCATTTGTCTTCCTGGAGCCCCAAACAGAGGCTGCTGATTGCAAATTGCTCTCCTTGCCCCTCAGATATCATAGAGCACAGAGAAAATCTAGAGGATGCTCTAAGGATGGAATTATCTTGAGTCATGAAAACACTAATAAACACTCCCACACTCCTGCAGCCTTCGGGCTCAGCTCTTCTAAATAATTCTAATTGCTTTCATTCGTCATATTTTTTGTGCTGCCTTATTCATTAAATCACGAGCCTCACGAAAGCTCCAGCCACAGAGTTCATGGGGTAGAAATAGTAAGATAGTATTTATTTAGCTGTTTGCCCAAGATTACACAGCAATTATGACGAAACCAAAATCCTCCCCGATCCTGCCCGTCGCCATGGCAACCCACGTTAAAATAGCAGCATAAGGCCACTCGGCATGAGAAAACATGGGGTTTATCCCTTATTAGCAAGTGCATGGAATAAATTTTTGAGGAAGAAACCCTTCAAATGGAGGTGGTTCCCCTTGTGAATTGCGGTTGTGTTGGAATTGCGCGGATCCTCCCAGGAAAATGCGTCCCTGGTGCAGGAGAGCGAACCTTTCGCTTTGCAGAACACGTGGGATGTATTTTTGACTTCTCTGACTAACGGCAATTAGGAAGGGAGGACAAGCGGCTGGTACAGGCAGAATTCCCAGGTTGGCCTATTTTTAGGCGCATCTCGAAGTCGCAGCTATTAAGCTCCGCGCAGAGCTTCCTCCAGCTCCGCTTTGGAGCTCTGGACTGGGAGAAACTTGAGCCGTGCGATCGATTGGGCTAAAAGGATCTCATGCGCTTATAACCCGTGAGGGTTCCACAACCCCCCCAAAAAATTAGGAATCAAGTATTGACTCCCAAAATTAAAGCTGACCACAGCTGTTACCGAAATAGTTGGTCTGGATCCTCTTTATTCCTGTCTGTATTGGGTACCTTTGTTTTAAGGTGGTTTGCAGCTGTGATTTGTTTGTTCTAAGGCAGTTTTCTCCAGTCCTGCCGACCTGAAGCTTTTGTATTAAAGCTGAATTTTATTTATTTGTTTCGTTCTTCCAGCAGAAATCGATAGGAATGGTTGGACTCGATGATCCGATGGGTCCCTTCCAACCTGGTTGTTCTATGATTCTGTGATTCTATGATTCTATGGAAGCATTTGATGTTGCAGCACTCATGGTAAAAGAGAAAGACTTTCTCATCCTGTAAATATTTTGCTCATCGTTGGTGTCAAAAAAAAATATGAGCTTTTTGCTATGAGTCACCCCCCGAGGGAGGTACCAGGGCATCCTCATAAGGGCTCGTTGGATTTTTTGGTGAGGAGCATGAGCTGAGCCTGCGCAGACCCAACAGGGAACGATTTTGATAGGAATGGTTGGACTCAATGATCCGGTGTGTCTCTTCCAACCTGGTGATTCTATGATTCTATGATGTCACCTGCAGGAGACCCGAGGGTGGTGGTGGTAGAGCTGATGTGAAAGGCTGTGGTAGAGGCACTGGGGATGCATCCACAGGGGGTGGTTTTTTATATCCAATTTAGGTTGGATATTAGGGAAAATTTCATGCTGACAGAGCCGTGAAGCCCTGGCAGAGGCTGCCCAGGCCAGGGGTGGCATCTCCATCGCTGGAGGAGTTCAAAGAACATGTAGATGTGGCACTTAAGGGACATGGTTTAGCAGGCACTGGGGAGTTGGGCTGATGGTTGGACTGGATGAGCTGAGAGGTCTTTTCCAACCTTAGTGAGTCTGTGATTCTGAAGTGATGTAGAAAACCACTGCCTTGACCCACAACGGTCCCAAGTTCCTGTTGGGAGGCAGAGAGCAGGGAGAGGCTGATAGCACTGGACCTGTAACTAAACCCCATTTTCCTGCCACAAAGCAACATAAATGTTCCCTGTCAAGAAAAGAGCTGTAAGAGACGTGACTCTTTGTTTGTTTAATTCTTTCAGCAGAAAAGAATTCTTTGGGGTTGTTTAGCCTAGAGAAGAGGAGAGTGAGAGGAGATCTCATTACTCTCTACAACTAACTGAGAGGAGGTTGTGGAGAGGAGGGAGCTGGGCTCTTCTCCCAAGGGACAGGGGACAGGACGAGAGGGAATGGCCTCAAGCTCCTCCAGGGGAGATTTAGGCTAGAGATTAGTAGGAAGTTTTTCACACAGAGGGTCATTAGGCATTGGAATAGGCTGCCCAGCGAGGGGGTTGATTCACCTTCCCTGGAGGGGTTTAAGGCACAGGTGGATGAAGTCCTGGGGGACATGGTTTAGTGTTTGATAGGAATGGTTGGACTCGATGATCTGTTGGGTCTCTTCCAACCTGGTTGTTCTATGATTCTATGATCTCAGAACTGAAACTCAAGTTCAGGGGATGCTTTTGCTCTGCTTAGAACACTGATGGGGCAGCCGGCTTGTCTGTACTGTCTAACTTGACTGCAACCACATGGTGCTCTGCTCAGGATGAAATTCTTGACATACTTTCCTCCCTTGGATCTGCTCAGCGGAGGATCCAGGGCCAGCAAAAAGCTGGTTTTCCCACGATGCACTTAATGGGGTGCCATTTCCTCGCGCCGTGAGGTTATTTTAAGGGATTTGGATTGCTGGTTAATAGCAGCAGCAAGTTAGCAATTTGATGTTCTCGCAGAGACTGTGGCTTTTCATTTTTCGGGTTTTACTGGACCAAGCCCAGCCTAGGCTGGCAAGCATGGCCATGTCGCTCCTCTGGGTGTTCAGTGACACTGAAAATGAGAGTCCAGGTCTCCAGAGCTGGGAACTACTGCACCTACAAAAAAGCGACGCTTGTCTCAAATCTCAGCAGAGACCAATCATAGAACAACCAGGTTGGAAGAGACCCATCGGATCATCGAGTCCAACCATTCCTATCAAACACTAACCCATGTCCCTCAGCACCTCATCCACTTGTTCCTTAAACACCTCCAGGGAAGGGGAATCAACCATTTCTCCCTAAGATCTCATCTCAGTCTCCCCTCTTTCCACTGAAAACCATTCCCGTCATCCTGTCCTTGCCCTCCCTAATCCAGAGCTGCTCCTCAGCTTTCCTGCAGCCCCTTTCAGCCTGTGTTTGTGCTTGGGGTTCCCCTGACCCACGTGCAAGACCTTGGCCATGGCCTGGTTGAACCTCTTGAGGTTCACACAGTCCCGGCTCTCCAGCCTGTCCAGGTCCCTTTATTATATTAATTATATTTCGGGGCTTGTGGATGGGTCCCTGTCCCGCAAATCACCTGCGAATGTGCTCCTGGCATCTGACAATACTTTTAGGCTGTTTGCTCTCTGTTTGTGGTTGGCAAACCCTGCCTGGGGTTTGCTACGATGAAAGCTTTTCCTGGAAATGTTCTTCTCGATTTCTTTAAAGTGATGGCTTAGTCTGCATTACGGCTCTTACCAAGGTGGCAATAAGTTCTGGGCACTAATCATAGAACAACCAGGTTGGAAGAGACCCATCGGATCATCGAGTCCAACCATTCCCATCAAACACTAACCCATATCCCTCAGCATCTCATCCATCCATCCCTTAAACACCTCCAGGGAAGGTGAATCAACCACCTCCTAATGTCTGTTAATGCTTAGGGAGGAGAGGAAAAAATGATCTGCAGGTAGAAGGGATGTTCCCATTTCCCAGCATCACCACTCATTTAGGGTGAAGTCATTCAAATGTCTGTCTTACAATCTACTAGAATTAAAGACTTTGGGTATTTTAAGACAATGTTCTCCTGAATGTATCAGACCCGTCAACCTTCAGCTATTGAGGGAGGTATTCGCGGTTCAGAGCGTCTTTCAGCTCCCTGCTCTTCCTTTGTCTCCCGTGCCCTTCCCACCTACCTTCCCACCCCCAAGAGTTAGGTGGGTTCTTCAGAAGATGAATAAAACCAAATTAGCTGCGCGAAGAAGAATTCGGGGCTTTCAGGTTGAGTGGGGAGAGCGGGCGTGCGCGTGTGTGGGAAGGAGTGAGTCCACCGACAAAAGAAGCTATTCAGTCTTTAATTCTTCTTTCCTGCCACTATGAAAAGTATTGAAGACATTTAATAATAAAAAAAAAATCCCTTATTTTCATGGGATTTTTTTTTTTCTATGACGAAGCCTGAAAGGCTGCTGTACCGAGCTTGGGTTGTTGTGCACTTGGGGCACAACAACCCTATGCAGAGCTACAGACTGGGAGAAGTCTGTCCCATCACTGGGGAGAAGAGACCAACTCCCACCTCTCCACAACCTCCTTTCAGGCAGTTATAGAGAGCAATGAGGTCTCCCCTCAGCCTCCTCTTCTCACTCACTACTCGGCCATTTGGCATGTTTTCCTGCAGTGTGATAATTAGTGGCAGTGATGAGTGTTCAAGTCATCATTTTATTTCTAGTCTAAACTGGAATGTGCCACATTTGTCATCATTTCACCAACATTCCTGAAAAGAACGTTTATAAGTTTCTGGTCTTGACTGAAAAGGCTTAGTTTCAGTTACCTTGGGCTGTGCCGGGGCTGGTGCAGCAGAAAGTAATAATATATTTGAATCGAGTCAATCTGAGTCTAATTTAGTATTCTGCCCATCCCAGCAGCTGACAGCAGATATTTTTGGAGAAGAAAATGCTGTGGAAATCATGTGCAGAATAAGCTGTCAACAATATTAGGTCTTTTCCTAAGCCTGTCCCTGCCAAGACATCAGCCTGAGAGCAAAGCTTGACTCTATCTCTTCAAACTTTTCTAAGCAGGACGAGCAGGACTTGCAGTATTCAAATAAATCATAACATTGTAGAATCGCGGAATGGTTTGGGTTGGAAGGGACCTCAAAGCCCATCAAGTTCCAACCCTGCTATGGGCAGGGACACTTCCCACTGGCTCAGGGGCTCCAAGCCCCATCCAACCTGCCCTTGAACCCCTCCAGGGATGGGGCAGCCACTCCTACTCTGGGCAACCTGGGCCAGGGCCTCCTCAACCTCATAGCAAAACTTTTCTGCCTAAGATCTCATTTCAATCTCCCCTCTTCCAGCTGAAAAACGTTCCCTTCATTCTATCCCTGCCCTCCCTGATCCAGAGCCCCTTCCCAACTTCCCTGGAGCCCCTTTCAGCACTGGCAGCTGCTCTAAGTTCTCCTGCATAAGCTTTCCAAGTAGTTTCCTCCATAACTTTTTTTATAGGGACCGGAATTTTTCTACAATTTGGATGAATATGTCCTTTTATAAACCTTCTTTTTTTTCACCTTTTAATTCTGTGTTCCCTTATCTAGATACCAAATTAAATTCTGGGAATACAGGGTCCTAATCTGCTTCTCGATCACTCATAGAATCATAGAACCATCGAACAACCAGGTTGGAAGAGACCCATGGGATCATCGAGTCCAACCATTCCTATCAAACACTAAACCAAGTCCCTTGAGACCTCCTCCACTCATAATGATTATGGCAGAGCTGCCGTTGCTTACTATTCTCATCTTTTCCACTTAGTCTTCTCTTTTCTGCTTGTAACTCTGTCAAGCTCGGCTGTTGGAGCTGATTTTTTTCCATGCTTGCTCTCAAATGACTTCATTACACGTGAGGACGTCACTTTTGTAATCATAGAATCATAGAATCACCAGGTTGGAAGAACCCACCGGATCATCAAGTCCAACCATTCCTATCAAACGCTAAACCATTTTCCTCAGGACCTCGTCTACCCGTCCCTTAAACACCTCCAGGGAAGGTGAATCAACCCCCTCCCTGGGCAGCCTATTCCAATGCCCAATGACGCTTCCCATGAAAAAACCTCCTCCTAATCTCTAGCCTAGTAATCTTGGTATGTTGTGAAAAGCTAGAATAAACTCATCTTTCTTTTTTTTCCTGCCTGATTGTGCAGCTTGAGAGATGAGGGAAAATACAGGCTGATAACTGCACTGGGGAAATGTTAGTATCTGTAAATTGATATGAGATCTTAGGGCAGAAATATTTTGCTGGAGGTGTTCAAGGCCAGGCTGGATGGGACTTGAGGTCCCTTCCAACCCAAACTGTTCTGTGATCTCACACGATGATCGTAGACATAATCGATACTCGTCCTTATCTCCTGTGACAGAGGAGATTGGGGGATTTTTCACAATATGAAATTTTCTTAACCACTGGATGGGGCTCCGAGCACCCTGATCCAGCAGGAGGTGTCCCTGCCCATGGAGGAAAACTGGGTGTGTTCTAAGGTCCTTTCCAACTCAAAACGTTTCCTTCATTCTATGAATAATTGCTCAGAGCATCAGAAACTCCCTGATGTGACCAAGCTTTGGAACTAAACCAGAACTTTCACAGATTTGCATCCTCACATCATGTGCTTTGCTGCATCGTTTCCAGCTGGGAATTTGAAAGCTTTACGGATGGGTTCAAATATTTTTTTGCTTAGAAGCTGAGAAACAGATTCTATTCTGTTCTATTTTAGTAGCTCCTCATGCATCAAACCCCTTTTACACAGAAGGCTTTTCATATCTTGAATGTAAAGATGGGCTCTGCCGCAGCAAAGTTTTTATGATGACAATTGTTCTCTCTTGTAACGAAAAAGCAAGAAGGTATTTTTAGTCATTTCTGCCTCAGGTTTGTAAAAGGACTCACACGGTGATGCCGGCATCTGGAGTATTTTGAGATGCTGAATGAATTAAGTGAGAATTGCAGGTGTTTATCACCCTGAACGGGGGAATAAATTATAGAATCATAGAATAACCAGGTTGGAAGAGACCCACCGGATCATCCAGTCCAACCATTCCTATCAAACACTAACCCATGTCCCTCAGCACCTCGTCCACCCACACCTTAAACCCCTCCAGGGAAGGTGACTCAACCCCCTCCCTGGGCAACCTCTGCCACTGCCCAATGACCCTTTCTGTGAAGAAAGTGTCCGGAAGGACACTCAGGGTCAGAATTATCACTGGAAGGTGATGAACCTCACAAACAGAGGCACAGGAAAAATATGGTTTAGGATAATGATGATAAGTGTTCATCACTTCCAGATGATTTTTTACACAGATTTTATGTTCTCCTTCTGGATGGTGGGAACATCACAAATGCTTTGTTCCATCAGCTAGATAAGAAAAGGTCTCACAGAGGCTTTACAGGCAAGAAGTCAACATACTTCAACGTGCAGAGCCAAATGTTTGATGGGAATGGTTGGACTCGAGGATCCGATGGGTCTCTTCCAACCTGGTTGTTCTATGATTCTATGAAATCCTTGAGGTTTTGTTTTTCTCAGCTCAGTTCCCAACTATCCTGACTTAGATACTTAAAGGAATTGGGTTGGGTAAGTGGTTCCTCATTCGTTGATCTGTTGTTTCTGGATCAGTTTCTCCACTTGGACAAGACTCATGGAAATCTACTGAGCTGAGCTGAAGAGTTTACTTTAGTTTCTTGCCATGAAATCTGTGCTTGGTTTACAAAGCACAGAAAACGTGATAAAATCAACAGGCTAATCCAGCCATCCCTGTAAAATCCCAAGGAGGAGCAGCAAACTATGAAGTTCGGGGCACGTCTGCCTAGTTTTATTGATTTATTCCTTCTTTTAATCTCTTAACAAGAAGAACAAATTCTTCTCAGCACTGGGACTTCAAAACTCTTTGACACCTTTTGAGACACCCTTAGCTAAGAAATCTGAATAAAACACGGGAATTGTAGTTTTCCTAGTTTATCTAAAGAACTCTCCAGTGAGATCATCTTTTTATAGAAGCTGTCTTTTCATTTTACCTACCAGGGTCATCTTTGTCCTGCTCCAAGTGCTCAGTCAAGGCTTTGTTTTCCCTAAAATACTATTTCTTGATAGTTGTAGCTTATTAAAAATGGATTTCATTCATTTTAATGAATGTTTGCTGTTAAAACTACAACTATTTGGATAGACCTGAGCAATTAACACTGACCAGGAGCTTTCTGGGCTGTCTGTCTACTGTAGTATTGGAAAAATCTTTCTGCTTAGTGCTCAGTAGACTTTGTGACGCCTTCCAAGAAGGATGTTGAGGCTCTGGAGAGAGTCCAGAGAAGAGCAACGAAGGTGGAGAAGGGGCTGGAGAAGAAGAGGAGCAGCTGAGAGAGCTGGGGGTGTTTATCCTGGAGAAGAGGAGGCTGAGGGGAGACCTCATTGCTCTCTACAACTCCCTGAGAGGAGGTTGTGGAGAGGAGGGAGCTGGGCTCTTCTCCCAAGGGACAGGACGAGAGGGAATGGCCTTGAGCTCCACCAAGGGAGGGTCAGGCTGGACATTAGGAAAAAAATTTTCATGGAAAGGGTCATTGGGCAGTGTCAGGGAGGGGGTTGATTTACCTTCCCTGGAGGGGTTTAAGGGACGGGTGGACAAGGTGCTGAGGGACATGGGTTAGTGTTTGATGGGAATGGTTGGACTCGATGGTCCAGTGGGTCTCTTCCAACCTGGTGATTCCATGACTCTAAGTTTGGGATTTTGATGAACTCACGAAGGACAGTGCTGTATTACTGCCACCAGCTAATATACTGCTTTGTTATGATTGGTATCAGATGATGCTGAAAGCCTGGAGATGATCCATGTGCAGAATGCATTACATTAAACCAGCAGCTGTGGTTGGATTTGATGCACCTGAAAGACTGAGAGAGTTGGGGGTTGTTCAGCCTGGAGAAGAGAAGGCTGTGGGGAGACCTTAGAGCAGGGGTGGCTGCCCCATCCCTGGAGGGGCTCAAGGGCAGGTTGGATGGGGCTTGGAGCCCCTGAGCCAGTGGGAGGTGTCCCTGCCCATGGCAGAGGTGGCACTGGGTGGGCTTTTAGATCCCTTCCAATCCAAACCATTCCATGATTCTACAATTGCTGTACACTTGCCGTGCTTCTTCACCCTTTACAGTCTCCCTGCCGCTTTGCTTTTCTCTTTCCTGTGTGTGTTTCGGCACAGATGAGGCTTTCCGGGACGCAGTGGGGACTTTCACAGCTTGGGTGAGCTAGCACCCGCTTCCCATCAACTCCGTAATTGGCATTTATTGATGGTTTCCCATCATTCCATCAGTGGTGTGCAGCACCACTCAGCGTCAGCACTTACGGCAGTTAAAGAGATTGATTAACGGTCATAAGAAAAGAAGAGGAGCTTAAAATAAGAAATAAAACAAATGCTTAATGCTTTGGCCCAGATGGATTTTGGCATGGAAGATGAAAATTCCCATCTTCTCTAACACCAAACCCCCTGCTATCTTCTTTCCAACAAAGAAATTTGACACGTTCCAGCCGTACAGACATATATTTTGGGGTTGGTACTTGTAGCATGACTTGATATTTTGGCTCTTCAGCCAGCAGCGGCCTGGTGGATGCTCAGAGCTTTTGTGAGGGACTCAGCAGTCGTGAGGCCACACTTCAAATCCTGGATTCAGTTTTGGGCCCTTGACTCCAAGAAAGACCTCGAGGGGCTGGAGCATGTCTGGAGAAGGGAACGGAGCTGGCGTAGGGTCTGGAGAAGAAGTCTTATGAGAGGCAGCTGAGGGACCTGGAGTTGTTTTGCCTAGAGAAAAAGAGGCTGAGGGGAGACCTCATCACTATCTACAACTCCTGGAAAGGAGGCTGTGGTGAGGTGGGTGTTGGTCTCTTTGCCCAAGTGATAGCATGAGGGGAAATGGCCTCAAGTTTAGTGTTTGATAGGAATGGTTGGACTTGATGATCCGGTGGGTCTCTTCCAACCTGGTTGTTCTATGATTCTATGAAGTTGTGCCAGAGGAGGTTTAGATTAGATTAGATATCAAGAAAAATTTCTTCACCAAAAAGGTTCTCAGACACTGGCAGCAGCTGCCTAGGGAGATGGTGGAGTCCCCGTCCCTGGAGGTACTTAAAACATGAGTAGACAAGGTGCTCAGAGATCTGGTTGAGTGTTGGCCAGGTGTGCTTGGATTTGATGATCAAATTGGTCTTTTCCAACCCTACGATTCTCTGATTTTTCAGGTAATTTGGGATTTGCTTCACTCAATACCTCGCACCAGTGGAAGCCCCAATTAGAGTTGGCTGGAGTTATTAAAACCTCAGCACACATTCATAGAACCACAGAATCATAGAACAACCAGGTTGGAAGAGACCCATCGGATCATCGAGTCCAACCATTCCTATCAAACACTAACCCATGTCCCTCAGCACCTCATCCACCTGTCCCTTAAACCCCTCCAGGGAAGGTGACTCAACCCCCTCCCTGGGCAGCCTATTCCAATGCCCAATGACCCTTTCCGTGAAAAACTTCCTCTTAATCTCTAGCCTGAACCTCCCCTGGTGGAGCTTGAGGCTATTCCCTCTCATCCTGTCCCCTGTCCCTTGGGAGAAGAGCCCAGCTCCCTCCTCTCTACAACCTCCTTTCAGGTAGTTGTAGAGAGCAATGAGGTCTCCTCTCAGCCTCCTCTTCTCCAGGATAAACACCCCCAGCTCTCTCAGCCGCTCCTCATAAGGCCTGTTCTCCAGCCCCTTCACCAGCTTCATTGCTCTTCTCTGGACTCTCTCCAGAGCCTCAACATCCTTCTTGTGGTGAGGGGCCCACAACTAAACACAAGATACAAGGAGTGGCCTCATCAGTGCTGAGTCCAGAGGGAGAATAACCTCCCTGGACCTGTTGGTCACACATTCACGTCTCCCTCAGGAGGTGGAGATAATCCACTCTTCTTTACCCAAACCACTCTGTAAGGCCATAGCCACGGTTCCAAGTTCCCCACAGCTCAGCTGCTTGCGGATCTCCCGAGTGCCTGCGGGAAAAGAGAAATTTCACAACTAGTTAAATATAGAGGATACCTACAAATGTAGCCCAGTTACCTCTCTCGTCATAGGTGCTTTAAACCAAGAGGAAGTGATGATGAAGTCTTCACACTCCGTTTAATTATAGCAGGCTTTATGTAACAGTGGCAGATAAATGTGTTTTGGAATAGGTGGCACCTCGCTTCCTTGAGAATAACTGTTAAATTAGGCCCAACCAGGCTAATTTATTACTTGAAATTCCATGAATAAAAGCATGTCAGGCAGCAGGCTCTCTGAATAAAACCTCTGAATGTGGAGAATCCCAGAGAGGGGGTTGACTCGCCTTCCCTGGAGGGGTTTAAGGTGCTGGTGGACGAGGTGCTGAGGGACATGAGTTAGAGACTGATGGGAACGGTTGGACTCGATGATCCGGTGGGTCTTTTCCAACCTGGTGATTCTATGATTCTATGAATCCTTGGTGCCACAAGGCCCAAACAGCACAATGCTGCTTTCTTTTGAAACACGAACACATGTTTATTCTTCTGATAGCTTCAAGGACTGCAAAAAAACCACTGATGTCATCCGGTCATCGCTGCTTGTAAGAGGCTGAAAAACCAGGTTAGTGGGGATCTCAGGAGGTCATTTTATCTGTGCCTCCGCCCAGAGGCAGAAGCTGTTGTTACTGAACCAGATGCTTATCTAATCGATATTATAAAAGAGAGGGGAGAGAGAGAAGGAAAGAGATTGCTTTAGAGGGAGAAGGGGTGAGCGGTCGGGCTGTGCCAAATAACTTACAAGAGTGAGGAACTGGACTCCGTCCAGCAGATGGAAGCGAGTTCTGCTTTAGGTGGATTGCTGGAGAATGCTGACCGTCCTTTTCCTTTACAGTAATGAAATATAGACTTGGGCTGTTCTGCTGATTTCAACAGGAGCAGCATTATCTGGGGGGGGCAGCAATTCCCTTCAACAGGTCCAAGAATTCGGGCAATGGACGATCAGAACTGATGCTGATCATAGAATCACAGAATCATTTGGTTGGAAAAGATCTTTGAGGTTGAGTCCAACCATCCCTCTACACTACTAAACCAGATCCCTGAGCACCTCATCTACCTGGCTTTTAAACCCCTCTAGAGATAAGGATGCCACCAGTGCCCTGGGCAGCCTCTGCCAGGGCCTGAGAACCCTTTCAGTGAAGAAATTTATGCTGATGTCTAATTTGAACCTTCCCTGGTGCAACTTGAGGCCATTCCCTCTCGCCCTATCACCTGTCACTTGGGAGGAAAAGATCAACACCCACCTCACCACAACCTCCTTTCAGGGAGTTGTGGACATTGATAAGGTCTCATCTCAGCCTCCTTCTCTCCAGGGTAAACAACCCCAGGTCCCTCAGCTGCTCCTTGTAAGGCTTCTTCTTCAGCCCTTTCTCCAGCTTCATTATCATAGAATCATAGAATCATAGAACAACCAGGTTGGAAGAGACCCATCGGATCATCGAGTCCAACCATTCCCATCAAACACTAAACCATGTCCCTCAGGACCTTATCTACATGTCCCTTAAACCCCTCTAGGGAAGGTGAATCAACCACCAGCCTGGGCAGCCTATTCTATTATGTTTCATACAAAGTGCTCTGATGGGTTTCGGAGTCTTCTGTGTGCTTTAAGGGAGTGGGTTCATATCCAAATGTCTGTTAATGTAACCACTAATGCTCTCGGTTCATGTGCCCTTGACTGCTGCAGGGATCCTGTCTCATTGCCCCTAAGTAACGTAACGAGCTCAGCATCCCCACCTCACTGTCGGAGCAGAGTGAGGCCAGCAAGAACTTCTCCCCTTCTTCCCTCAGCTGGTGTTTGGGTTTCGTTGCTCCAGGGTTTGTCTCCTGGTTGCTCCTTCTCTTCTCCACGGAGGCAGGAAAAGAAAGAGGCATCTCACCCGGGAGTCAGGAATCATAGAATAACCAGGTTGGAAGGGACCCATGGAATCTTCTAGTCCAACCATTCCTATCAAACACTAAACCAAGTCCCTCAACACCTCATCCAGTCGTGCCTTAAACACCTCCAGGGAAGGTGAATCAACCACCTCCCTGGGCAGCCTCTGCCACTGCCCAATCACCCTTTCTGTGAAAAATTTTTTACTAATGTCCAGCCTAAATCTCCCCTGGTGGAGCTTGAGGCCATTCCCTCTTGTCCTGTCCCTTGGGAGAAGAGGCCATCTCCATCCTCTCTACAACCTCCCTTCAGGTAGTTGTAGAGAGCAATGAGGTCTCCCCTCAGCCTCCTCTTCTCCAGGATAAACACCCTCAACTCTCTCAGCCGCTCCTCATCAGGCCTGTTCTCCAGCCCCTTCACCAGCCTCGTCGCTCTTCTCTGGACTTGTTCGCTGGAATTGCGAAATCCCAGGTGAAAGTGAAATTTGTTGAAGTACGGAAAAGAGAGAACTTGCTGACTTTCACTCTGGCTTTGCGCACTGCGGTGCTGAGGCACTTGCTTGCCTTGGCAATCTGGTAACTGTGCATTTATTCAAATAGCACTTTAGTGTTTATGCAAATAGTTCCTTGCTACGTCTCCAAAAAGAACCGTACAAGTGCTGTCATCTGATTGTGTAATCGTCAGATCGGGCTTTAAATAACATTTTCCTCTGGTTCTGTACTAAATTCATGCCCTGGGAAAAAAACCCCAACCAACCAGTATTCCCACATTCGGGTAGCACAGAAATGACTAAATAATTGATATTCAGGAATATGTGGATGGATGTCTCAAAAGAGGCTTCTTTTGTACTTCAGAAAGGGTTGGTTCTAATAAAGAAAAAAGGGGAATATGAATAATCTCTGATGGGATCAGAGTATTTGGAGGAAACCAAGTATTGCCAGGAGGAGAGGGACCTGGGGGTGTTGGTCGACAGCCGACTGACCATGAGCCAGCAGTGTGCCCAGGTGGCCAAGAAGGCCAATGGCATCCTGGCTTGGATCAGAAACAGTGTGACCAGCAGGTCCAGGGAGGTGATTCTCCCTCTGTACACAGCACTGGTGAGGCCGCTCCTTGAATACTGTGTCCAGTTCTGGGCCCCTCAGCACAAGAATGATGTTGAGGCTCTGGAGTGAGTCCAGAGAAGAGCGACGAGGCTGGTGAAGGGGCTCGAGAACAGGCCCTGTGAGGAGCGGCTGAGAGAGCTGGGGTTGTTTAGCCTAGAGAAGAGGAGGCTGAGAGGAGACCTCATTACTCTCTCCAACTACCTGAAAGGAGGTTGTAGAGAGGAGGGAGCTGGGCTCTTCTCCCAAGTGACAGGGGACAGGACAAGAGGGAATGGCCTCAAGCTCCGCCAGGGGAGATTTAGGTTGGAGATTAGGAGGAGGTTTTTCACAGAAAGGGTCATTGGGCATTGGATTTGGCTGCCCAGGGAGATGGTTGATTCCCCTTCCCTGGAGGTGTTTAAGGCACAGGTGGATGAGGTCTTGAGGGGCATGGTTTAGTGTTTGATAGGAATGGTTGGACTAGAAGATCCGATGGGTCCCTTCCAACCTGGTTGTTCTATGATTCTATGATTGCAGAAGTCTGTGAGATGCTCAAAGTATTCTGCAATCACCAATTGCATGAGGTTTAACCAGGGCGAGTGCTGGATTTTGCACCTGGGACCCGGCACGCTGGCTGTCCGTGCAGACTGCAGAGCAAGAGGCTGGAGAGCAGCCCTACGGAAAGGGATTGGGGGGTTTCTGGTTTGCAGCAAGTTGACCATGAGCCAACAGCATGTCCTGGCAGCCAAGAGGGCAACCGTGTCCTGGGGTGCATCCAGCACAGTGTCACCCGCTGCTTGAGGGACGGGACTGTCCTGCTCTGCTCCACACTGGAGTGGCCCCACTATGAGCACCAGGTGTGGTTTTGGGAACCACAAGATGAAAAGGATCTAAACGGTCTGGAGGGTCTTGAGAGGAGCACATGAAGGGTTTAGATGGGAAGCTGTATGAGGTCAAATCACTTGGTCCGTTCAGCCTGGAGAAGAGGAGATTGAAGGAAAATCTCATCATGCTCTGCAGGTTCCTCACAAAGGGAGAAGCGGGTGCTGAGTTCTTCTTTCTAGCTACTAATGACAAGACCCAAGGGAAAGGCAGGAAGATGTGCCGGGAAGGGTTAGGTTGGACATTAGGAAAAGGTTTTTCCCCCAGAGGGTGGTGGAGCCCTGGAACAGCTCCCAGGGAAGCAGTCACAGCACCGAATCTCACAATATTCCAGAAGGGTTCGGCCAACATCCCCAGCCTCACAGTGTGAATGTTGGAGTGCCCTGTGCTGGGACTGGAGCTGGACTTGATGGTCCTTATGGGTCCCTTCCAGCTCAGGTCATTCTGTGATTCTATGACTTCCAGTCCCTTCTCTTTCCCCTCTGCCCCAACCTAATGGAGTGCAACAAAGTCCTGGCTTTAATGCTAATGCTAGCTCAAAATGGCAGGAACGGCTTAATTATCCTTGAGTCCAGCCTCTTATGTAGCCCCTAACATCAGGAGGAATTCTTTCTTTGGAATAATTCTTGTGTTTCGTGGTGTGGTTCCCATTTCTGCTCAAGAATCATAGAATCATAGAACAACCAGGTTGGAAGAGACCCATCGGATCATCGAGTCCAACCATTCCTATCAAACACTAAACCATATGTGAGTTTGATCTGCCCAGCTGTGCTGCCTTAAGTCACAACCATGAAATCTGTTGTGGTGGGAAAAATTGGTTCTGTGCCCTTTCACTTGCAGAGTAGATGGGGACTGCCTGCTCTAGTAGAACTGAAGCTTTGCAGCTGTCCTGCTGATTCTAGATTAGCAGTGATTTGTCCATGCTGTGCATTGCACAGATGTGTGAGCAAAGCTGTTTTGGTAGGTTAAGTGAAACATCTGAATTGTAAGCTCTTTGGACAAGAAACCATGCTGACCTTTTTCCTTCCTCTTCATGCCTAAACATATACTTCTTTTCCTTCAGTAGTCCCTGTAAATGTTCAAGTTACCTACTATTGCCACTAATGCTCACGAGACCAAGAAATCCTTACTGCAAAAGCTGAGAACATGGAAATGGCATCTTGCAACGCAGTCTATTTATTGAAGTACTGCTTCTACTAGAAATGGATGGTCGAAGTCAAGACCCCATTAAAAATGGGATCCTGATGCAGAATAGCACGATGCAACAAACTTAAATATAGATGATGTAGCTATTAATGGTTGGACTAGAAGATCCGATGGGTCCCTTCCAACCTGGTTGTTCTGTGATTCTGTGAAAGAGGAAAGAAGGGGTTTGGGGTGGTAGTATTTGAGGGCAGGTATAGTTAATTGCTGTTATTTGCTTTAGTTTTATGCAGAATTTCTCTGTGTTGCGTTTATTTGAGGCCAGAAGACACCGTGTTCATCTGTGCCATATCCCCAGCGACTTATCGGTTGTTAGAAGTCTTAGAAGGCTCTTTCTGAGTGCTACTTATCTTAGGCAGCCAGGTGGAAACAGCAAGCTATAGGTGGTGCTATCTTAAAGTACAGGCTTGGAGCATCATTTTCCAGCAACCAAGTCTAGAAGGAAGCACAGAAACAAGTCTGAAACCAAATGCTTCCAGGCAGTTGTGGCTGTGTACGTATTTCACAGACATCACACAGTATGTACTTGCCCGTGAGTGGGTGCTCAGGGCACAGTGATCCAGAGGTCTTTGGGTAGGTGTCCAGGGACTCTTGGAATATTCTTCTTTGCAAAGGAAGAGGGATATTCCTCTGTTTTGCTGTTAACATGCAAAGGAGTAATTGGAAAGGAGTAATGGAAAGGAGTAATGGAAAGGAGTAATCAGCCTAGAGAAGAGGAGGCTGAGAGGAGACCTCATTACTCTCTACAACTACCTGAAAGGAGGTTGTGGAGAGGAGGGAGCTGGGCTCTTCTCCCAAGGGACAGGACAAGAGGGAATGGCCTCAAGCTCCACTAAGGGAGATTTAGGCTAGAGATTAGGAGAAAGTTTTTCACAGAAAGGGTCATTGGTCATTGGAATAGGCTGCCCAGGGAGGTGGATGATTCACCTTCCCTGGAGGGGTTTAAGGGACGGGTAGATGAGGTCCTGAGGGACATGGGTTAGTGTTTGATAGGAATGGTTGGACTCGATCCAGTGGGTCTCTTCCAACCTGGTTGTTCTATGATTCTGTGATTCTATAATTGCATTTTTCTTCATGACATCACTCTCGCTTTAGCTGCTGCCGAGCGTGGGAAAGGAACAAGACTGACTGGACTTTTCCCCACTAGCCGCTGTTTCCCATTCTGCCCCAAGTCCTGGCAAGCCTGTCCTTGCAACTTCAGAATTCTTATGAAGTCTGCAAGAGGTCCTGAGAAGGAGGAGGCTTCTAATTCCTAGCAATAAAGAAAAAATCACATCCCCTGTGATTCCGAATGATGCCTCCATTGTTAAGCTCACGTCACCAATCATCAGCAAAGGGACAGCCTGGGTTTTGACAGATGCATTGGGTCTGTCTTTTAGAGACTGGATTGTTTTGTGGTCTCCGTTTCCATCTCCTCCAAAATCTCCCGAGCCTTTGGGAACATGTGGAGCCGTGGGCTGAGATCAAAGGACAGCATATGCTGCCTGCACACCACATTGCAGTAAATCCATGTGAGTCCTACTTCATAGAGGTCCTACTGACATCATCGAGGATGGCAAACCTCAGTGAGGAATATAGAATCATAGAAGCATAGAATAACCAGGTTGGAAGAGACCCACTGGATCATCCAGTCCAACCATTCCTATCAGACACTAAACCATGTCCCTCAGCACCTCGTCCACCCGTCCCTTAAACCCCTCCAGGGAAGGTGACTCAACCCCCTCCCTCGGCAGCTTCTGCCACTGCCCAATCAGGGGAGTAAGGAAGGTTTGCGGAGAGGAGAATACACAACCTAAGGAAAATAACTTAATTTTATTTCAGTGACAAGGCATTATTATTGTCTGTAACGCAGATATCTACTCATTACTAACTTCTAATATCACTAACCGAAAGCACGTTAGGATTATACAGCGAGGGACTGCGTGTTACGCTGGATCTATAGGTGGTCATATCTGTCTGCCTCCAGAAAGTCAAATCTCTTTGATTTCAACTCAGAGTATTGCTTGGCACAGGCAAAATGGAAAGAGTACAGTAGGAGACAGTTAAAAGCTTCATCTTTCTCAGATGAGCTTCCCAAGGAGAGGTTCAAACGAACAAAAAAAAAAATCCACTGCAATAAAAGACGTGGGTCACGCTTCAAGTAAAGGTTTGGAGAGATCAAAATCATCCCTGGCCTGTTTCCAGAAGAGAGTACAGATCTGCTATTATTCGGCAGGGAATTCCACTGCCTCAGGCCACAGAGGAAGAGTCTGGGACCTGTCATCTTCAGCAGCGCGTGGCTTACACTAGAGGAACCAGCATCCAAACCCCCAGCAGGTTATGTGTGTGTGCATGTGCATGGCTGCGAGAGACCCAGGAAAACCATGGAGTGAGACCCAGGGAAACCATAAATGAGCTGAACTGAGACTTTTTAAAGTCTAGTGCATAAAACAGGCAGTTTCAAGCAGTCCGGTCTCCAGTTTTAATGGGATTTAACCATGGCTTGTTGCAATCTTTACAAGCATGTGGGGTATGTGTTCAGTTGTGGGCCCCTCACCACAAGAAGGAGGTTGAGGCTCTGGAGTGAGTCCAGAGAAGAGCAACAAAGCTGGTGAAGGGGCTGGAGAACAAGAGGATCGGCTGAGAGAGCTGGGGGTGTTTATCCTGGAGAAGAGGAGGCTGAGGGGAGACCTCATTGCTCTCTACAACTCCGTGAAAGGAGGTTGCGGAGAGGAGGGAGCTGGGCTCTTCTCCCAAGGGACAGGGGACAGGACAAGAGGGAATGGCCTCAAGCTCCACCAGAGGAGAATTAGGGTGGACATTAGTAGAAAATTTTTCCCAGAAAGGGTCATTGGGCATTGGAATAGGCTGCCCAGGGAGGGGGTTGAGTCACATTCCCTGGAGGTGTTTAAGGGACGGGTGGACGAGGTGCTGAGGGACATGGGTTAGTGTTTGATGGGAATGGTTGGACTCGATGATCCGGTGGGTCTCTTCCAACCTGGTGATTCCATGATCCTATGACTCTGTGATTGAATCTCCCCAAGCACTGTGTTTTAGAGACCTAAGCTCAGTGCTTGAAGTACGTTGCATGCCTGTCCCTGATGTTTAGATCTTTTCCAAGTACAATCCCTATTTAATGAGCTGTGTGTATTTTTATAGCATCTTTTAGGAGCCTTTCAAGTTGAGTCATTAAATATATATTTCTAATAACCTCTGTGTCTTAAAAGGACAATGCGAGATGTAAGTACTGGAAATCAAACAGCAATTCCCCTGACTTCTGAATTACATTGTTTCATTACAAATTTATGCGAAGTTCAGACACATTTATTTTCTCTTCTTGTGATTTCATGGCCTTTTTTTGTTATTTTGAGCTGACAAATTATTCTGATGTTGCACTTAGAAATTCCTTCTTGTTTTAAATTTTAATGGTCTCCTGCCAACCATGTATTTATTATGTAAATTTGTAACATCACAGATCTTCAAGGTGGGGTGAAAGGGACCTGCTCTGTAGCCGAGGCCCTAAAAATGGATCCATTAACTCCTGAGTAGGGAGTTAATGAGAGGTTTAAATTTAGAAGCTGAAATTCTCCTCCATCTGCACAGCCTTGCTCCAAACATTACGCAGTGTCCCAAAGCTTGCTGGCTGTGTTCTCCAGCCCTGATGTAACTGGAAGGATAACTCCCAGGTGGAGGAAAGCCGTGTGGCCTCCAGAGCTGTTCCACACTTGCTTGAGATGGCCAGGAAGGACCAAGTTAGCATCAGTCATACAAGAGCTTTCTGTGCTCTGAACCCTTCCTCCAGGAATGGTTTGGCAGAAGCGCTCTCTGGTGTGAAATGGGACACTGAAAAGCCGTCAGACATTCCTTATTAACGACTTGTGTTTTGCTTGTTGGGCTGTCATTGGCAATGAACTCATCACGCAGGGTTAGAGGTGAAGTTGCTGTTCCTCGGAAGATCTCATAGCCTGGGAATTCAATCCTGAAAAACACCGCAAGAGACGTAAACTTCAACCGTGACAGTCTCTGGATAATCGGTGGGATTATGCTTCCTCTGTATGTACTAATAGATGCAAGAGCTCTTGCAAACCAGGAGGGCACATGGACAGAAGCAAGGAGACTGGTGAAACTGCTCCTCGAATCCTGTGTTGAGTTCTGGGCCCCTCAGCACAAGAAGGATGTTGAGGCTCTGGAGCAAGTCCAGAGAAGAGCAACGAAGCTGGGGAAGGGGCTGGAGAAGAAGAGGAGTGTCTGAGAGAGCTGGGGGTGTTTCTCCTGGAGAAGAGGAGGCTGAGGGGAGACCTCATTGCTCTCTCCAACTCCCTGAGAGGAGGTTGTGGAGAGGAGGGAGCTGGGCTCTTCTCTCAAGTGACAGAGGACAGGACGAGAGGGAATGGCCTCAAACTCCACCAAGGGAGGTTCAGGCTGGACATTAGGAAAAGGTTTTCCCAGAAAGGGTCATTGGGCAGTGGCGGAGGCTGCCCAGGGAGGGGGTTGATCCACCTTCCCTGGAGGGGTTTAAGGTGTGGGTGGACGAGGTGCTGAGGGACATAGTTTAGTGTTTAATGGGAATGGTTGGACTTAATGATCCAGTGGTTCTCTTCCAACCTGGAAGATCCTATGATTCTATGAAGGAGCACACAGTGGGCATAGGAGAAGTAGTAAATTGGGAGTAAGACTTGCCATAACTTAGGGAGTCTGATGAAATTTGTAAGAGAATAACACCTTTGGCTTTGCTTCAGATGTCTGTTGGACACCTCCCAAGTGATTAGCGGTAACTTTGCAGAATTAAATTAAGCCTTTGGAAGGAATAGCAGATGAAGCAAATGGAAGAGAGAGATAGGAAGTGTTTGTGAACACAGAGGTTTTGGAGCTGATTGCAATGAAGATGAGATTTAAAGTAATTGTTCTAATAAAGATAGGGAGTAAATTGTAAATTATGTTCCTGTAATTCCTTTTAAAAATTATTTATTTACTGTTTTATCACGTAGGGCTGTTCTCTAGTGTTGAGCTTCCCTGCTAGCAGTTGCGGTGTTCTGGGACAGAGAAACATCCAGGGTTGAAGTGTATGAGGTGGGAAGTTAGGAGCTGTAGGGATGAAGGGCTAGATTTGCAGTTCCCTCGCTGGTGACTGGCTCTGTTCAACAGCCTGTTAGCTTCTCTGGATGTGGTTTCCTCACCCGTGCAATGAATTCTGCTGGTCTCCCCAGTGTGCTGTGAGGCAGAGTGTGTCGGGCTGATCCTGCACAGAAACAAGTGAATATTTGAAATCGTAGAATCACAGAATGGTTTGGGTTGGAAGGGACCCCAAAGCCCATCCAGGTTCAACCTCTGTGATGGGCAGGGACACCTCCCAGTGGATCAGGGGCTCCAAGCCCCATCCAACCTGCCCTTGAACCCCTCCAGGAAACTTCTGCCAGTGCCTCACCAAGTGAGAAGTGGAAGCAGAAACTTCAGTGTTAGAGCTCCAGTAGGACTTGCTTTAGACATTTATAGTTCAATCTCAGAAGTGGGGCCAGCAAGGAGAGGGAGGGGGCTCTGCCATCCACTCTTCTGTGGGGAGACCTCGATGAAGCCCTGGGTCCAGTTCTGGAGTCCTCAGCACAGGGAGGACATGGAGCTGTTGGAGTGAGACCAGAGAAGGCCACAGAGATCATCTGAGGGCTGTAGCCTTTCTGGTATGAGGACAAGCTGAGAGAGTTATCATAGAATCATAGAACAACCAGGTTGGAAGAGACCCATCGGATCATCAAGTCCAACCATTCCTATCAAACACTAACCCATGTCCCTCAGCACCTCATCTACCCGTCCCTTAAACACCTCCAGGGAAGGTGATTCAACCACCTCCCTGGGCAGCCTATTCCAATGCCCAATGACCCTCTGTGTGAAAAACTTTCTCCTAATCTCTAGCCTAAATCTCCCCTGGTGGAGCTTGAGGCCATTCCCTCTCGTCCTGTCCCTTGGGAGAAGAGCCCAGCTCCCTCCTCTCCACAACCTCCTTTCAGGTAGTTGTAGAGAGCAATGAGGTCTCCCCTCAGCCTCCTCTTCTCTAGGCTAAACACCCCCAGCTCTCTCAGCCGCTCCTCATAGGGCCTGTTCTCCAGCCCCTTCACCAGCTTCATTGCTCTTCTCTGGGTTGTTGTTCAGCCTGGAGAAGGCTCCAGGAAAGCTGGGGAGGGGATTTTGATCAGGGAGGGCAGGGAGTGCATGAGGGGAATGGTTTCAGCTGCAAGAGGGGAGATTGAGATGAGATCTCAGGCAGAAATGTTTTGCTGTGAGGGTGAGGAGGCCCTGGCCCAGGCTGCCCAGAGCAGGGGTGGCTGCCCCATCCCTGGAGGGGTTCAAGGGCAGGTTGGATGGGGCTTGGAGCCCCTGATCGCTCAGGAGGTGTCCCTGCCCAGGGCAGGGGTGGCCCTGGCTGGGCTGTGAGGTCCCTCCCAGCCCAAATCACTCCGTGTTCCTGCAGTTGGAGGGCGGCTCTCGGCCAATGGGAGCTCAGGGCCGGCTCAGCCCCCAACGCACACGCGTCCTCCTCCTCCTCTTTCTCCTCCTCCTCCTCCTCTTTCTCCTCCTCCTCCTCGTTCTCCTCCTCCTCCTCCTCCTGCTGCTGGCGGCCCTCCCCCCTCCGCAGCGCCGGTTCCGCAGCCCGCGAGGCGCCCGGCACCCGCGACACCTCCATGTACGACAATTTGTACCTGCATGGATTTGAGGACTCGGAGGCGGTGAGTCAGGGCAGGGGAGGGGGGCACAGCGGCCCCCGCGGGCCCTGGGGACTGGGGGGGACGCCGAACAGCTCCCTCCCTTACATAATTCGGGGGCAACAGCCGCAGTTCGGGGCCCTGGCAGCCTTCGGGTCGCTCCTGCTTGTGCTCCCATTCATTCCCAGTCGCCCTCCAGCCCCCACTCTGAATCTTGCCCCTGCTCCCATTGCTGCTCCCGTTCCTGCTCCTTTTGCTGCCCCCATTCCCATTCCTGCTCCTATTGCTTCTCCCTTTCCCTTTCCAGCTCCTATTGCTTCTCCCTTTCCAGCTCCTATTGCTGCTTCCATTCCCATTCCTGCTCCTATTGCTGCTCCTATTCCCTTTCCAGCTCCTATTGCTGCCCCTTTCCTTTTCCAACTCCTATTGCTACTCCCTTTCCAGCTCCTATTGCTACTCCCTTTCCAGCTCCTATTGCTGCTTCCATTCCCATTGCTGCTGCTGTTGTTGCTCCCATTCCCATTCCTATTGCTACCCCTATTCCCTTTCCAGCTCCTATTGCTTCTCCCTTTCTAGCTCCTATTGCTGCTTCCGTTCCCATTCCTGCTGCTATTGTTGCTCCCATTCCCATTCCTGTTCCCATTCCTGCTCCTGCTCCCATTCCCACTCCTATTGCTGCTCTCTTTCCAGCTCCTATTGCTGCTCTCTTTCCAGCTCCTATTGCTGCTTCCATTCCCATTCCTGCTCCTATTGCTGCTCCCATTCCCATTCCTGCTCCTATTGCTGCTCCCATTCCCATTCCTGCTCCTATTGCTGCTCCCATTCCCATTCCTGTTCCTATTGCTGCTCCCATTCCCATTCCTGTTCCTATTGTTGCTCCCATTGCCATTCCTGTTCCTATTGCTGCTCCCATTCCCATTCCTGCTCCTATTGCTGCTCCCATTCCCATTCCTGCTCCTATTGCTGCTCCCATTGCCATTCCTGCTCCTATTGCTGCTCCCATTCCCATTCCTGCTCCTATTGCTGCTCCCATTCCCATTCCTGCTCCTATTGCTGCTCCCATTCCCATTCCTGTTCCTATTGCTGCTCCTATTCCCACTCCTGCTCCCATTCTCACTCCTATTGCTGCTCTCTTTCCAGCTCCTATTGCTGCTCCCATTCCCTTTCCCACTCCTATTGCTGCTCCCATTCCCTTTCCCACTCCTATTGCTGCTCCTGTTCCCATTCCCACTCCTATTGCTGCTCCCGTTCCTGCTCCCATTGCCATTCCTGTTCCTATTGCTGCTCCTATTCCCACTCCTGCTCCCATTCTCACTCCTATTGCTGCTCTCTTTCCAGCTCCTATTGCTGCTCCCATTCCCTTTCCCACTCCTATTGCTGCTCCCATTCCCTTTCCCACTCCTATTGCTGCTCCCATTCCCATTCCCACTCCTATTGCTGCTCCCGTTCCTGCTCCCATTGCATTCCTCATCCTCCCCATGCCACCATCCCAGCTGCATCTTTGCCAGAGCAGCAGCAGCAGCAGAAGTTGCTGAGCTTCCATCCATAGCGCAGCTATCCCGGCCGGTCAGCGTGAGTGCCTCCAGGATGGATTTCTGAAGGAGCAGCGCAGGTCCCGTGGCTCCCAGGGCAGTGTCACCCGTGTGACGGGGGCTGTGATGTCCAAAAGAAGCCAGGACGGGCTGGCATCAGTTGTCGGGAAGCGATGTCCCCCCAGCCTTGCTGGGAAGCGAGTGACATCCCTGACAAAATGGTTCTCCGTCTCCCTGGCTGGAGCTTGGCACCTCAAATAAGGACTGTTTAGCGGCTCGTGTCCAAGTGTTTCATTCCAGCGGGAGATGCGGAGGGAGCCCTGTGGGGTGGAATTCCTCGGGAATTGCTGGGATTGCCGTGGCGATGGACACCGCTGTTCCATATTAAACAGGGATCGCTTACATAAGGCGTCGTGGCCGGCTCGTAAAACACACAGATGATAACATAAAATAGAGCGTACGTCAGTGCAGACGTACGGATTGCATGATGTGGCATCCCTGGGAGGATGGACAGGATCCTCTGTCCCTTTGGATGAGGCTTTTTTTCCCTCGCCTGTCAATAATGTTGTGCCGGTCTAGGGCTGGGAAGCGCAATCCATCTACGTGTTGCCTCTCGTATGAGTGACTTGCTTTTGCATCCGTGTGTTTCCGAGGGAGAGGAACCACAGCCGTGAAGGACTGAAATGGAATAATGTGGTGCAGCCTGTTGAGAGGATACTCTGTGTCTCCCAGTCCTTTAAAACTATGTGAATTCTTTCCATACTGTGCGGCTTTAGGTCAGTTTAGCAATTCCTGCCTTTTTAGTATGCGTGTGTTAATTGGTGTGCTGTGTTTTCTCTCGCTGCTGTCATGCCAAGTGAGCGTTGGTTCCTTTAGGGACGCGTTTTAGGATCCAAGCGGATGTTTCTGTAAACCAGGCGTTTGTAAGGCAAAGCGTGAATTCCTGGGAGCTGTTCTTAATCCCGAATTGCCTTGTGCTGGTTGTAATATCTCCCAGCAAAGTATAAATACGCTCATTAGGAAGCAGCCTAAAAGTGCTGTCGCGTGGCTAGGAAGGCGAACGCGCTGGGTGGTCCTTGCTGGAGAAGAGGGGTTTGTCTTTAAAAGCCAGATTTTGGAGTTCACTAGAGAGCACAACTAAACGTCTGTGGGGATTCAAGGGTGTTTCTCAGTCGCTTGACTCCACGTATTTCAGTAAATTTTTCACAGAAAGGGGCATTGGGCACTGGCAGAGGCTGCCCAGGGAGGGGGTTGATTCCCCTTCCCTGGAGGGGTTTAGGGGACGGGTGGACGAGGTGCTGAGGGAAATGGTTTAGCGTTTGATAGGAATGGTTGGACTCGATGATCCGATGGGTCTCTTCCAACCTGGTTGTTCTATGATTCTATGATTCCTTCCAAGAATGTTATTTGGGGGAAGCGTTTTAAGTGATTTTAATGATAACAGAAGATCAGAGCCCTACCTGCCACGCAGGCACCTGTGTTAGGATCTGTCACAATCGTTAGTAGGAGAAGACATGAAGTAGGACTGTAGCTGTCCATGTTGTAAGGTTGGGACGAAGAAGCCATTTCTAGTTCCTTACTGCTCTTAACCAGTTAATAGCATTTAAAGCTTTGGTGGTTTTGCAGCACTCCCTACATGGGAATGTTTTGATAGGCTGAACTGACAGGAATACATGCGAATCTCAGCTTGCACTAACGGAAAACCACCGAACCAAACCCTCAAAGCAGTGTGGATCTCCTGGTTATATGGAAAAGCTGGAGGCCTTAAACCCCAAAGGCTTGGGCACAAGTCGGTGAAATTCCCCAAGTGTTGGTTTGGTTTATGCTCCTGAACCCCTTGTTTCAACCATTCTACCTTATTATTAGTTTGGATTCTGAGTCAGGACAGAGAGTGTCTCCTGAGCCAATATTCCGGCAAGCAGGTAGCGCCATGGGTCGTACGAGTATTGCTCTCAAGCCGAGGAGAACCAACATAATGGAGTTAATACAGTAAAAACCAAACTGAGGGTAGAATCCCAGCTCCCTGGGGCTGAGAAAAAAGAACTCTGAGATTAAAGGAAAGGCTCTGTAGTGTCATGGGGTTTAGGACCTGGAAGGCTCATCCCTGATGTTGTGCAGGGAGTGAACTGGAGGAATGGTTGGGCTTGATGATCCGATGGGTCTCTTCCAACCTGGTTGTTCTGTGATTCTGTGTTCTACCTACTCTTCCATTCCCTGAAGCACAGGGAGATGCGACTGGGGACTCGTGGTGTTAGCATAAAATAAACTGTAGCGAGGTGAGTCATTCTGTACAACAGCACCATCCTAAAGCAGGCATTTGCCCAGCCCAGTTATTCACCGAGAGAAATAAAAGCCAAGAAATAATTGTGTACTTCACCCTAGTTTTCATTATTTTAGTCACAGACGACGCACTCTGCGTTTTCTCTGAAGGGAAACCTGATGCGTGTCTGAAGGAACAGGGAGCTGGTGCAGCCTGCTGGGCTGGCAGTGGTCACTCGGAAGGACTGTCACAACCTCCAGCTGGGAAGGCAGCCGCTCCGGAGCAAGCCTGACCTGGCTGGAGGTACTGCCGCAGGCAAGACTTCCGCAGAAACGCAGTAGGAGCTCAGGCTGTGCCTGCCTCTCATGACAGGGCCAAAAGGAAACTCTGCTCACCCTCCCTTCCTGGGGTTTGTTCCAGTCACGTAGAGACCGGCTGGTTTACTTGGTTTATCACAGCAAAACTCTTCTGTGTAGAGTCATGGAAGGATTTGGGTTGGAAAGGACCTCAAAGCCCACCCAGGCCTAAGCATGGGCCGGGACACCTCCCACTGGATCAGGGTCTCCAAGCCCCATCCAACCTGCCCTTGAACCCCTCCAGGGATGGGGCAGCCACCCCTGCTCTGGGCAGCCTGGACCAGGGCCTCCTCATCCTCACAGCGAAATATTCCTCCCTAAGATCTCAGTCTCCTCTCTTTCATCTTTGAACTGTTCTCGTCATTCTACCCCTGCTGTCCCTGATCCAGAACCTCTCCCCAGCTTTCCTGGAGCCCCTTTCAGCACCGGAAGCTGCTCTAAGGTCTTCCCACAGCCTTCTCTTCTTCAGGTTGAACAACCCCAACTCTCTCAGCCTGGCCTCATAGCAGAGGTTCTCCAGCCCTCAGAATATTTCCGTGGTCTCCTCTGGACTCACTCCCACAGCTCCATGTCCTCCCTGTGCTGGGGATTCCAGAACTGGACCCAGGGCTCCAGGTGGGTCTCTCAGAGGGAGCAGAGGGGCAGGATCCCCTCTGTCCCTGCTGCTCCCTCTGCTCTGGATGCAGCCCAGGACACGGTTGATTTCTGAGCTGGGAGTGCACGTTTCTACCTCATATTGAGCTTCTCCCTGAGCACCTGAAGTCCTTCTCCTCAGGGTTGATTGTAACCGTGTCATCTCCCAGCCTGGATTGAATTTGTGTGTGGATGAAAGCAGGGGAGAGCAGCCGTTGTGACGAAGGGTTAACCGTTGTCGATCCTCACTGGGCTGGAAGAGATGTTGCTGAGTGCTTCTGAACCGCTTCAAGCTAAGGGAGCTGTTTGACAGCTAGAAATCAGCTGAGTGACACAGAGACTTCCAATATCCCTGGTGGGTTTTTCAGGAATCAGGTCCTGTGTTTGTGTAGCAAATTGTAGTTGGCCTTGGAGGAGAAGGTGAATGGTCAACGTATGGTTCTTGCACGGAGCAGACATGCTCACTTTTTGAAATGTAGTGTAAAATCACAACGTTTAAAGATAGGGAAGGTGGAGTATGTGCTGAACTTATATCTAGTCCCTTTAGGTAGGGAATATACGGGTTAATGCTGTGGGAGAAGTGCTCAAGTGTATTTTTATTCATGGTTTACTGTTCGATAAGAATGTTTGGACCTGATGATCCGATGGGTCCCTTCCAACCTGGTTGTTCTATGATTCTATGATTTTTCCTGTTAAAATCAGCAACAAACATGACATTTTTTTTAACGCTGACTAGATCTAAAGGTGACTTCTTTTTTTAATCGAAGCTGTTATTACGGTGTATGTGTTCATGTGTATAAAATACACAAAAATACATCTTTGTGTTTATGTACATGTGAAGAAATGGGGTTGAGTGTGTGCACGGATATTACAATCCATTACCCGCTGTGATGATTAATGCGAAGTAGCTGATGTGCTGCCTAGCGTGAGGCTTCTTGGGGGTGGAAAATTATACTCTTGATGCAGAAAAAAAAACACTAAGAGCAATTGTAGACAGAAAGTAGTTGCCGCGTTGAAGAGAAAGAGGTGCAGAGATGTGGAAGGAAACAACTACTGTGAGCACAAGTGTCCTTGTAATAACGTGGAGGCTTTCAGGGACGGGAAGGTGCCTGCCCTTAGAGAGAAACGTCTTCTCAGGGAAGATTTTTGCCTTGGTTGTTGTCCTGCCCTGTGATTTTGGGATTGGGGGAGCTTTTTTTTAGTGCTTGGGGTAGGGATGACCCTTTGGGGGATGAAAGGCATTGGAATAGGCTGCCCAGGGAGGTGGTTGATTCACCTTCCCTGGAGGTGTTTTAAGGTACAGGTAGATGAAGTCCTGAGGGACATGGTTTAATGTTTGGTAGGAATGGTTGGACTCGATGATCTGATGGGTCTCTTCCAACCTGGTGATTCTATGATTCTGTGATTCTGTGATTCTATGATTCTATGAAAGCTTGTTTGCTTTGTAGAGAAGTGTGTCTTACGTTCTTGATAACGAGCGAGCAGGACAGTAAAACCCATGCATGGGGTCTTAAGACAGTGAAGTCACTTCGTTAAGAAAATCAAACTCTTCTGCCTTCCCAGTTGTGAATTAAGAAGGTTCACTCACAGTCTGTTCACGGTGGGGAAGGATCTGAACGCTGCTCAATATTTCAGGCCAGAATTTCCCTTGGGTTTCAGTAAAGCCGATGGTTGGACTCAATGATCCGATGGGTCTCTTCCAACCTGGTGATTCTATGATTCTAAAGCCTCCACGTTTCTCAGAAACAAACTCTGATGAAGCTGCACATTCTGTAAAATCACATTTTCCATTAAAACAGCATTTCAGTGGACAATTCTCTCCGGGAGCGAGCAGCAAGTAAGTTAGCTGCACGGGTAACCCTTTTTTGCACCAGAGAAACTCTCAACCAGTCCCTTTGAGGTTGGTTGTTTATGTTTCTAGCTCCAAAGCCCTCATTCGCAGCAACACCTGAGCGCGTGGAATGGCTTTTCTTGCTGCTGGCAAGGTGTGAGATAATGCTTGTCAGTGCCTGCCAGGCCTTATCTGGTGTGCTTGAATGGGTTATCAAGGCTGATGGAAAGAGCAGCCTTTGGAGGAGTTCTGCTGGGTTTTAGGGGCTATTTGGGGTGTTGGAAGTAGCCGCCCTTGGAGAAGTTCAGTTTTGCATCAGGCAGATAGCAGGAGGGTGGTCTGGGGTGGGATTGGCAGGGCTAGGGAGATGGAGAAGCTGCTGTTGTGTGGCTGGAGTGCTGCCCGCCTGGTGGGGAGGGTTCTGTGCAATGTCTCCTGCTCTCCTGGAGCCGGTGACAGGTCGTAGCACTTGCTCCACATGCCTTTCTGCTTATTAATGCCAGCGTTTCCCATTCCACTCATCCTCTTCCTTGTGTTCAAATTGTTTAAGTTGACATTAACTTTACACCTTTGTCTTCTACCTGTCTCTCCCCCATTCCACTCATCCTCTTCGTTGTGTTCAAATTGTTTAAGTTGACATTAACTTTACACCTTTGTCTCTCTGGTAGGGAAGTTCCTATTTAAATGTTGATTTGGTGGAACCTTTCAGATCTCTGGAGGAGGAGAAAGGGTGGTGTGTGCTTGCCCGATGCATCTCTGTTGTTGTAGGTGGTCTTGTTAAGTCCTTTCACGTGCGAATGGTTGGACTTGATGACCTGGTGGGTCTCTTCCAACCTAGTTGTTCTATAATTCTATGATTTGCTTTTTCTCCATCGCAGTCTTCTCCGAGCTGTATCTGCACCTTCATTTCCTGCCTTCTCTCAGCCGTTTGGCCTGTCTCCACCCCTACTCTGGTTTCCTTCAGGCTTCTTTCCTCCCTGCAGCTAGAGCTGGTGTCCCACTGCTGCTGCTGGAGGGGCTCTCGGTACACCAGGGAAGCAGGAGTTTGTCTTTTCTCGTTTGTGAAGCAGGATGATCTGCTTCAGTCTGAGGAGCTGCGGGAGGTTGAGCTCCATCACCGAGATTCAGATAAACATGAATCATGGAATGGTTTGGGTCAGAAGGGACCTCCGAGCCCATCCAGTGCCACCCCTGCCATGGGCAGGGACACCTCCCACTGGCTCAGGGGCTCCAAGCTCCATCCAACCTGCCCTTGAACCCCTCCAGGGATGGGGCAGCCACCCCTGCTCTGGGCAACCTGCACCAGGGCCTCCTCACCCTACAGGAACAACCCCAACTCTCAGCTTGTCCTTGTACAGGAGGTTCTCCAGCCCTCAGATCATCTCCGTGGCCTCCTCTGGACTCACTCCCACAGCTTCATGTCCTCCCTGTACTGAGGGCTCCAGCACTGGCCCCAGGGCTCCAGGTGGGTCTCTCAGAGCGGAGCAGAGGGGCAGGATCCCCTCCCTCCCTGCTGCTCCCTCTGCTCTGGATGCAGCCCAAGACGTGGGTGATTTCTGGGCTGTGGCTGAGTTTCCTTTCCGTTACTCCTCAGGAGGCCATGGACATACAAGTGAACCGTGCGCGCAGCACTTGCAGTGCCGTTTGTTTGTTCTTGACTTCTCTTCAAGCGTAGCTATTCCTTTTTTCTCCATTTGAATTAAATTTTCTGACATTTAACCCAACAAGGATGAGCAGTGTCTGGACCCGGTTGTCACAGGATCGTTCTCCTTACTGCTACCAACTGTCTCCTCACTGTTTGTTTGTGTAGTTCTGCCCTGAAGTCTTGACTGAGAACACAGCCGATTATTTCTGATAACCCTCTACCCATTAAGTCTTCTGAATGCTCGTTGGGATTTGTCTTTCACGCGGTCAAAGCGTTTGTGTGTGTTTGATGGTTTCAAATCCGTTTTCCTTCCCATCAGTTGTTAATAGAGTGCCTAACGAATCATCATCACACTGACATCTTTGTTTTATACAAAGGGGCTATCTGACAGGGTTGGAAAGTTACTTTTTTTCTGGTTTAGGGCTTATCTGTGTGGTTTAGCTTCGTTTTTTTCCTGGTAAAGTGTCTAAACTCCTGGTCCTGCTGCAACTTCAGCCATTCTTACCACGTCTGTTGTTTTGTGCTTGTGTGAAAATGGTTTTCTTTCTGACTCAGATCTGTTTGTGAAATGTTGTGATTTGATAGTGTGGAGGTTAAGCAAAACTTTCAGTAAGAATCACAAATATTGTTTATAAACGCGTACCTGCTGTTTCCACAGAGATACTATTTTCAGGAAAAAAACCCATTAAAATGCAAAGAAACAGAGCTTCGAGTCATCCAGACGAGAGAAACATAGTGAGGAGGAGCTAAGGGTGTATGTTCTCAATTACAGCTGCAAGGAAGAGCTCCCTTGGTTGGGACAACGTGTGTTTAGTGAGGTTATTTGCTCACGTGAAGGACTAAGGTGTGTAATTAATTAACTCTGCCTTTCCTTCTGCTCCTGGATTCCTTCTGCTGAGCTCCTGAATGATTGCAGCTGGAGTGACGAGGCCCTTCTCGCAAACGTGCTGAGCCTGGATCGGCTATAAAAATTTTCCTAGTGCTTAAGAAAATGCCGCTGCCAGGAAGCATAAACAGCTCTCCCTGGGCTCAAGGGCAGTCGGGGGAGGAACGTGGCTCTTGGTGCTGAAGGAATAATAAATGACAAGGGGAGAAGCTTAACCTAGGATTTGTTGATGTCGTGGCTTGTTTCCCTATCTCCCCAGAACACGTTCTGCTTGCGAGACGCTGAGCTCTCAGATGTTTTGCCATTGAGGAAGCGTTTACAGAGACAGCAGAGCCTGGTTTTAACCGTCAGCAGCTCGCTCCGGTGCAGATTGCTTTGCAAACAGGACGAGCCTGAGGACTGCTCGTGGTCATCTGGAATCCAGTAATTAATTTCAAAGTGTCCTTTAGCTGGCCGAGTGCTGGCTTCTGTCAGGATTGCAGGTGGTGTCAGGATCTGCTTGCAAACTTCCTGGGTTGTATTTTTCCACAGTGCTTTGCTGCTGATTGTCATGCCAACGGCGAACCGTGTTCGGCTCCCCGGTGTCTCGTTTTGCCATGTCTCTTCCTTCTTTCTGTGTCTTCAACATGAACTTACATCCAGGTGCAATGTGTCTGTGCCTCTGCACAGGGGTGCACTGAGGGGGTTAACTGCCTGTTCATAGAAATATAGAATCTTAAAGGCTGGAAAAGACCTCTCGGATCATCCTGGCTTGTATCAGAAATGGTGTGACCAGCTGGTCCAGGGAGGTGATTCTCCCTCTGTACTTGGCACTGGTGAGGCCGCTCCTTGAATCCTGTGTTCAGTTGTGGGCCCCTCAGCACAAGAAGGATGTTGAGGCTCTGGAGCAAGTCCAGAGAAAAGCAATGAAGCTGGTGAAGGGGCTGGAGAACAGGCCCTATGAGGAGCGGCTGAGAGAGCTGGGGGTGTTTAGCCTAGAGAAGAGGAGGCTGAGAGGGAATGGCCTCAAGCTCCACCAGGGGAGATTTAGGCTGGAGATTAGGAGGAAGTTTTTCCCAGAAAGGGTCATTGGGCATTGGAATAGGCTGCCCAGGGAGGTGGTTGATTCCCCTTCCCTGGAGGTGTTTAAGGCACGGGTGTTAAAGATCATAGAACAACCAGGTTGGAAGAGACCCATCGGATCATCGAGTCCAACCATTCCTATCAAACGCTAAACCATGTCCCTCAGGACCTTATCTACCCGTCCCTTAAACACCTCCAGGGAAGGTGAATCAACCACCTCCCTGGGCAGCCTGTTCCAATGCCCAGTAACCCTTTCTGTGAAAAACTTCCTCCTAATCTCTAGTCTAAATCTTCCCTGGAGGAGCTTGAGGCCATTCCCTCTCGTCCTGTCCCCTGTCCCTTGGGAGAAGAGCCCAGCTCCCTCCTCTCCACAACCTCCTTTCAGGGAGTTGTAGAGAGCAATGAGGTCTCCCCTCAGCCTCCACTTCTCCAGGCTAAACACCCCCAGCTCTCTCAGCCGTTCCTCATAAGGCCTGTTCTCCAGACCCCTCACCAGCCTCATTGCTCAGGTAGGCATAGGTAGGTCCACCAGATAACTTTGGAGCCTCCTTCTCTCTCCTGCATCTCTCGTTGCCTTCCCCTCTGCTGAGGTTCTGCCTTTCCCGAGCTTGGCTCAGCTCCGAACCCACTCGCTGGGAGCAGATGATGGGTTTGTGTCTATATATACACATCCATATGTGTGTGTACATACATATGGATCCCCGGGGGCTGGGCTCAGGGGGGCCCTTCCAGCCTCAGCCATCCCAGGGCTCTGGGAAAATGGAAGGAGGACTTTTGGAGCTGAAAGGGAGGCAAGAAATGGGGGAGCTTCATCCAACCGCAAGTTCTCATGGCTCTTCTTGTGCCCACTTACCTATTTTGTGGTTGGACTCGATGATCTGATGGGTCTCTTCCAAGCCGGTTGTTCTATGATTCTATGATTTTTGCCTACTCCACGGCGCTGATCAGGAAAACTTGATTTTGGAGGATCACCCAAGCTTTTCCACTCAGCATGGAGAGCTGGAGGGAGCCAGCGGCGCCTTGTGAGCCTGCACAGCACTGCATGTAAACCTTTGTTTTCTCTTTCTCCCTCAAACTGCCCTTGGAAAGGGGTCTCAGTGTTGAGGAAAAGGATCAAAAGGAGCAGTGGTGTGCTACAAGGTCTAATCCACTCCCTGGGGCTGTGAGGAGCTTGGCTTTCACAAAGCACAAAACCCTAGGGGAGAGGGACAAGGGGCTGGTCTTCTGGTTTGTTGGGGTTTTTTTAACCTAAAAATTCAGGTAGTACAAAAGCTGTGCGAAGACATGGAGCTGTTTGGCCACGCTGTTTGGCCAGTCTAGGAAACGCAGCCTGGCAGCGGCTTGATTTATCACAGCGACAGGGAAGAAATCATGAGGAAAAAATACTCCCTATCATCTCGCCACGTTTTGAAGTGGTGAAGCGCGTGTTTGAGCTGCTAACGTTTCATAGAGACCTTCACTAGCCTTTCTATTTTGAGAGAATCCTCTTATACCAAACGCATTTTCTTTGAGAGTCCTCTTCTGGGTTTTTTTTTTTTTTTTTTCCTTCCATCCTTGGACTTTTCCTCACAAATGCGCTACCTCGTGGTGTGCGTTGCCTGTGCTTTCCGCTTCTTCCTGTCCTTGGTACAACGGCATCGCAGTTAGTGGGGTTTTTTGTCCTAAATGCCAGGTTGGCTTTGAATGTGTGTTGCTGTAGATGCTGGACTCAGTGCTCTTGGTGTGTCTGAAGCCGGAGGATGGATGGCCAAGAAGGCCAGTGACATCCTGTCTTGGATCAGAAATGGTGTGACCAGCAGGGCCAGGGAGGTTCTTCTCCCTCTGTACTCAGCACTGGTGAAGCCGCTCCTTGAATCCTGTGTCCAGTTGTGGGCCCCTCAGCACAAGAAGGATGTTGAGGCTCTGGAGTGAGTCCAGAGAAGAGCCAAGAAGCTGGGGAAGGGGCTGGAGAACAGGCCTTATGAGGAGTGTCTGAGAGAGCTGGGGGTGTTTGTCCTGGAGAAGAGGAGGCTGAGAGGAGACCTCATTACTCTCTCCAACTCCCTGAAGGGAGATTGTGGAGGGGGGGGAGCTGGGCTCTTCTCCCAAGGGACAGGGGACAGGACGAGAGGGAATGGCCTCAAGCTTCGCCAGGGGAGATATAGGCTGGAGATTAGGAAGAAGTTTTTCACACAAAGGGTGATTGGGCATTGGAATAGGCTGCCCAGGGAGGTGGTTGATTCCCCTTCCCTGGAGGTGTTTAAGGCACTGGTGGATGAGATGCTGAAGGACATGGTTTAGTGTTTGATAGGAATGGTTGGACTCGATGATCCGATGGGTCTCTTCCAACCTGGTTGTTCTATGATTCTATGGTTTTTATTATGACCATAAACAAGTCTCTTGCATCTCTTCTCCCCAGTGGATAAGCTGTAGGGTGTAGAATCATAGAACAACCAGGTTGGAAGTGACCCATTGGATCTTCTAGTCCAACCATTCCTATCAAAGGAATGGAAGTACTGGAAGTACTGGAAGGTCACTGCTGGAACCTTCTCTTCTCCAGGCTGAACAAGCCCAACTCTCTCAGCCTTGTACAGGAGATACTCCAGACCTCCTTTATTCTACCTAAAATGTTCTTAGGACCTTTTTGTGCACCATAAACCTCGGACTTTTTCATGTTTTATTGATTTCTGATTAGAAACCGAACATGATATGGGCAGGTGGAAAACCAGACAAGTAAACCCTGCGTTTTTCAGTTCTCTGTTATTTTTCACTTGCTGCGCCGAGGAGCTGAGTGGTGGGAAGAGCTTCAGTGCATTGTTGGGTTGCTATTGTGTGACATCCCGGAGCAGGTTTGTTTCAGGAATGCATTAAATAATCTTTCCTTATAATAGATGCAGCCTTCTGTATGTAAACATGCAGTACGAGTGGGAGTACGAGAGGGGAAGAGTCACAGACTGGAATGTTTCCCATTGTACATATAAAATTCATGGAGTGGAGGTGGATACGTGGAAGTTGTGCTGATAAGAATTAAGGAGTTGACCTAGGCTCTCACCCTTGCTATTGGATGTCATTTCTAGCACTTGTGCGGCCACTGGTTATACCTGTGCTGAAGATCTTTTGTCTGTTATAGTATCATAGAATCATAGACTGATTTGGGTTGGAAGGGACCTCAGAGCCCATCCAGTGCTACCCCTGCCATGGGCAGGGACACCTCGCACTGGATCAGGGGCTCCAAGCCCCATCCAACCTGGCCTTGAACCCCTCCAGGGATGGGGCAGCCACCACTGCTCTGGGCAACCTGGGCCAGGGCCTCCTCACCCTCATAATGAAGAATTTCTTCCTAATGTCTTATCTAAACCTTCCCCCTTCCAATTTAAACCATTCCCTCTCATCCTATTACTCCAGACCCTTGTGAAATATCCCTCCCCAGCTTTCCTGGAGCCCCTTTCAGCACTGGAAACTGCTATAAGGTTTCTCCAGTGCCTTCTGTTCTCTATACCAACCCAAACTCTCCCAGTCTGTCCTCATAGCAGAGCTGCTGCAGCCCTTGAATCATCTCTGTGGGCTCCAGGTGAGATTCACTCCAACACTTCCATGTCCTCCCTGTGCTGAGGACTCCAGCACTGGACCCAGGACTCCAGGTGGGTCTCTCAGAGTGGAGCAGAGGGGCAGGATCCCCTCTCTCCCTGCTGGTCCCTCTGCTCTGGATGCAGCCCAGGACGCGGTTGGTTTCTGGGCTGCAAGCGCACGTTGCCGACTCATGCTGAGCTTCTCCTCTCCCAGCACCCCACATCCTTGTCTCTGGGGCTGCTCCCAAGCTGTTTGCAGCAGAGAATTAGAGCTGCAGGGAAGGGTTGGGGCAGCAGGACTGGTGCTCTGGAGTGGCACAGATACAGATGTCAACAAGAAGCAGCTTGGCTCCGAGCCGTGCCCACGGTGCCGCTGTGCTCGCTTGGCAGTTCCCTGCCTGCAGTACGTCCTGGGAAGATGTCCAGTGAAGTAGGAACTTGATAGGAGCCCAGGGCTTTCGATCGCTGTTTCTGAGAAGGAGGCACATGAAGTGCTTCTCACTCTACTCTTTAGGAGGTGGCTGTGAGCTCAGTAGGATGGAAGGTTTTCGCCCATGTGGAAGTGCCGAGAGTGTCTGGAGAGGAGCAATAAAGCTGGTGAAGGGCCTGGAGAAGAAGTCTTACAAGGAGCGGCTGAGGGAGCTGGGGGTGTTTAGCCTGGAGAAGTGGAGGCTGAGGGGAGACCCCAGCACTGCCTAAAACTGTCTGAAAGGAGGTTGTAGAGAGGTGGATGTTGGTGTCTTTACCTGAGTGACGGGTGATAGGATGAGAGGGAATGGCCTCAAGCTGCACCAGGGCAGGTTCAGATCAGACATCACGAAAAAAAATTTCACTGAAAGGATTTTCAGGCCCTGGCAGAAGCTGCCCAGGGAGGTGGTGTAGTCCTCATCCCTGGAGGGTTCAAAAGACAGGGAGATAAGGTATTTAAGGACACGGTGTAGTGGCAGATAGGTCTGGTTGGAACTGATGATCTCGGAGGTCTTTTCCAGCCTGGTGATTCTATGATAGTGAGTAGCGTGCATGGAACTGGGAGTCGTGGCACCCTGCCTGGAATTGCTCAGCTCCTCGTGCGCAGCCGAAAGCCTGGCCTGTGTGGGCTGGGGATGGAGCAGGCACCCTGCCACCTTCCTGGTGGCATCTCAGAAACCTTTGGCTGTGCTCACTGCTTGTGTTTCCATAAATCCGAAGGAGATCTGGGGCGTTCATGACCTCTGCCAGCCCTGTCACCGCTGGCAGCCTCTCCCTCGGCAGGCGGTGCTGTGTGCGTGTCCCTCCGGGTGCTCAGCGGTTCTGCGCCAGGGAGAGTTGGAAGAGGTTGCTTGAGGCCACTCCTTGAATACTATGTCCAGTTCTGGACCCCTCACCACAAGAAGGATGTTGAGGCTCTGGAGCAAGTCCAGAGAAGAGCAACGAAGCTGGGGAAGGGGCTGGAGAACAGAACCTATGAGGAGCGGCTGAGAGAGCTGGGGGTGTTTAGCCTAGAGAAGAGGAGGCTGAGAGGAGACCTCATTGCTCTCTGCAACTCCGTGAGAGGAGGTTGTGGAGAGGAGGGAGCTGGGCTCTTCTCTCAAGGGACAGGGGACGGGACAAGAGGGAATGGCCTCAAGCTCCACTAGGGGAGATTTAGGCTAGAGATTAGGAGGAAGTTTTTCATGGGAAGGGTCATTGGGCATTGGAACAGGCTGCCCAGGGAGGTGGTTGATTCCCCTTCCCTGGAGGGGTTTAAGGGACGGGTGGATGAGGTCTTGATGGACTTGGTTTAGTGTTTGATAGGAATGGTTGGACTAGAAGATCCGATGGGTGCCTTCCAACCTGGTTGTTCTATGATTCTAGAGCAAGACGTGAGGCCTCTTCCTCCTCCACCACAACTCCTCCATGCCGCTCACTGTCTCCGCAGCGCTCCCACCCGCTGCCGAGCCAGGGAGAGCGATGCTGGGCATGGGTTTACAGCGACGCTGTGCCCTCGGCATGGAGCTAATGGCACGCGAGAGGATTTACAAATCGCACTGGGGAGAGCTCTTTAGTGATGGAATTCTCCTGCAGGTTTTGTGCTGCGGGAGGCGGGTTGCACGCGGCGGCCTCTGCGGTTAAACACAGACCTGAGCCCGGAGGAGCGTTCAGCCCTACGGCTTCCAGGCAGCGAGCGACTGGCAGGGAAATACGCTGCATATGCATGTAGAGTCTGGAATACGAAATATTTGCTTCAAACTAGAAGGGATAGGGCAGCTATTTCTCTCTGAGATCTCATCTCAATCTACCCTCTTTCAGGTGTACGCTGTTCCCCTCACCCTGTCCCTGCCCTCCCTCATCAAGAGCCTCTCGCCAGCTTTTCTGGAGCCCCTTTCAGTGCAGATTGGACGGGACCCCATCCCTGGAGGGGTTCAAGGGCAGGTTGGATGATCCAGTGGGAGGTGTCCCTGCCCATGGCAGGGGTGGAACTGGATGGGCTTTGAAGTCCCTTCCAACCCGAACCACTCCCTGAGTCCACTTTTCAGACTGCGATTCCTCACTTGTGATTTTGATATTGTATTGTTCCTTTTTGGATGTTTTTATTTTTAATCTCCAGGATGTTTCTGTACATCTGGCCAGGCTGATTACACTCCAGCACTGTACCCGTGCCCTGCTCTTCTGTTTCAGGGCAGATTTATATGGTTCTAGAAGAACCTGTGACAGCAGCGATGATTTTGAGCAATGTACCTTTTTGAGAATATCCCAAAATAATGGTAAAAGCTTTAGACTGAAATAAGGGCTTCAAATCTCCTTGAGCTTTTGACAGATTCCATTCCCGACAAGGCTTCTTTCCGCAAACAACAATACCCAAGTGCTTAAATTTGTCCCGTTGGCTGCTTCCGTAGCTTTGTGTTGCTGATGGATGTGGGGATTTTGATGGAGAATGAGCTTTTTGCTCAGAATGAGAAATCCAGTGTCTTTCTCTGTTATTGCTTTTGCCAAATCCAAGAGTTTGTGGGTACGAGAGTGATTCCTAAAGGATCTTTTTCTTGGTTGGAATGTTTATTGGATGCTACTAAGAAGGAATGTGGAACTTGGGACTTGAGGGACTTGGTTTAGTGTTTGATAGGAATGGTCGGACTAGAAGATCCGATGGGTCCTTCCAACCTGGTTGTTCTATGATTCTATGATTCAATGAATATTCTTGTTTCTTTTAAGCCATTTAATTACGAGTACATGTTGAGACAATACTTGAGGCAGTTACTTCTAGTTGTTAACCTTCCAGCGACTATTGGATACTAATATTAATATTAGTATGGATATAATTAGGATATTAGTATAAGTAATATTAGTATGGATACTAGTATTATTTACCATATTAAATTGAAATAGTTTGTCCCAAGCTCATAAGAATTTGGTAGAATAGGTTCAGACAGTGTTATATGCAAAAGAAAAACATTGCCGTGTCTGGACTTCAGATGTAGGCTGAGGTTTTGGCTGCCCCATCCCTGGAGGGGTTCAAGGGCAGGTTGGATGGGGCTCGGAGCCCCTGATCCCATGGGAGGTGTCCCTGCCCATGGCAGGGGTGACACTGGATGGGCTGTGAGGTCCCTCCCAGCCCAAATTGTTCTGTGTTTCCATGATTCCAAGATGGTTTTTAAGGCTTTGATATTTGTTCCTGTGTCTGATTTCTCCAAAATACACTGTGTGCTGTCTGTTTGTTTGTCCTGTGTTTTCGTGGAATCATGGAATCATAGAATAACCAGACTGGAAGAGACCCACCGGATCATCGAGTCCAACCATTCCTATCAAACACTAACCCATGTCCCTCAGGACCTCGTCCACCCGTCCCTTAAACCCCTCCAGGGAAGGCGAGTCAACCCCCTCCCTGGGCAGCCTCTGACACTGCTCAGTGACCCTTTCCGTGAAAAATTTTTTCCTAATGTCCAGCCTGATCCTCCCCTGGTAGAGCTTGAGGCCATTCCCTCTCGTCCTGTCCCCTGTCCCTTGGGAGAAGAGCCCAGCTCCCTCCTCTCCACAACCTCCTTTCAGGGAGTTGGAGAGAGCAATGAGGTCTCCTCTCAGCCTCCTCGTTTGGGTTGGAATAGACCTCCAAGCCCATCCAGTTCCACCTGCTGTGATGGACAGGGACACCTCCCACTGGATCTACGTGCTCCATACCCTGAGAATATAGTTGGACTCGATGATCTCAAAGGTCTTTTCCAACCTAGGGATTCTATGATTCTCTATACAATAGTAAGAAACAATCTGGTGTCTGTTCAACACATGAACTAATAGCCAAATCAGAAGAGAAATGATAACAATAAAGGCTCTTTGTGGGGACTTTTTCCTGGTTTTATATAGTGGTGATAAAGAATAATCCCCATGGCTCCTCCGCAGGGCTCTGGGAGGGAGCTGCTCAGAGCTGGGGGAACTGGGGACGCTGTATTTCCAGCCCTGTCAGGTCCCATCCAGCCGGTGGCAGGAAAGTAGCACTGTAATAACCCCAGATCCCGGGAGTCCTGGATTGATTACAGCAATTAAGTTCTCTAAAGCGTTGCTCAAATATTACCTCGGTAGGTGACAGCAAGATGCCCTTTCACTTGCATTTTGCTCTCAGCACGGACAGTTTCTAGATTGCAAGGTTTGGGGGAAAGGAATTGCTGCTTATGGAGTGCGTAGTGCTTAGAAAATCCAGGCGTTTCCTTCCTGAGATATTCCTAACGGTAACAGCTTATTGTGCACGAGTTCAGAGTCTGGTCCTTGCTGCAAAAGAAAGGGGTCGGAGAACAGGCCTTATGAGGAGCGGCTGAGAGAGCTGGGGGTGTTTATCCTAGAGAAGAGGAGGCTGAGAGGAGACCTCATTGCTCTCTCCAACTCCCTGAAAGGAGGTTGTGGAGAGGAGGGAGCTGGGCTCTTCTCCCAAGGGACAGGGGACAGGACGAGAGGGAATGGCCTCAAGCTCCTCCAGGGGAGATTTAGGCTGGACATAAGGAAAAAAATTTTCCCAGAAAGGGTCATTGGTCACTGGCAGAGGCTGCCCAGGGAGGTGGTTGATTCCCCTTCCCTGGAGGTGTTAAAGGTGCGGGTGGATGAGATGCTGAGGGACATGGGTTAGTGTTTGATAGGAATGGTTGGACTTTATGATCTGATGGGTCCCTTCCAACCTGGTGATTCTATGATTCTATGAAATAATAAGAGATCATAGCAGCTGAAGGACGATTCGCGGGCTGTGGGAAACGTAAAAAGGAAAAAAAAACAAATTGCTTTGTCAGTAAACTTATTTTCTTGGTGTTTAAAGGTCTTTTCCAACCAAGCTATTCTATAATTTTATGATTCTGTGAATTCTTTCCTGTTCACTATGCGTTGTTTTTTAAACAAAGTAATTTTCCTATAATCACGTTGAAGATGTAAATCTGTTTGGGTGTTTTGTGTTCTGGTGAGACTCTTGGGAAAACCCGTGAGAGGAGGGCAGAGTAGAGGGGGTGGGACGAGGACGAGAGGGAATGGCCTCAAGCTCCACCAGGGGAGGGTCAGGATGGACATTAGGAAAAAATTCTTCATGGAAAGGGTCACTAGGCAGTGTCAGAGGCTGCCCAGGGAGGGGGTTGAGTCCCCTTCCCTGGAGGGGTTTAAGGTGCAGGTGGACGAGGTGCTGAGGGACATGGGTTAGTGTTTGATGGGAATGGTTGGACTCGATGATCTGATGGGTGTCTTCCAACCTGGTGATTCTATGATTCTCTGACTGCTGAGGAAGCCATTGCCACCTAAATATAACTGGTCACAGCAGAGAGCTGCAGTCCTCCCTGTAATAAATGAACTCTGACTGCCCACCAGGTTCCTCCAGTGAAGAATTACAAAGCATTTGCTATCTGGAATTTGATTTCTGGGAGGTGGAAGGTGGGCACAGAGCTGGAATAGCCACTGGCTTTACCAAGTCAGCATCGTGTCAAATTGTGAGACAGTTCAGTGTGTTCTTAACCCCATCTGTCTGAGCAGTAAAAAGCAATATTCCAGGTTATTTTGGTTGTCTAAAACTTGATGGTGTGGGAAGTGGCGACACCACACTAGAAGAAAATTGGGACACTGTAATCACACGAAAAAACCTTAAGAAGACATCTGTGCTTTAATTTAAATGTTTGAATTGGGAGAAGCACATGCTGAAAGGCAGGGGCGGGTAGGATCTTCTTGACAATGAGATCTCAAGGAAAATTCCACTTCATCCATCACATGTATGATTATGGAATCATGGAATGGTTTCTGTGCCACCAACTTCTGCCCTTGCGTCCTGTTGGCAGAAATAAGGTCCCTTACACCCATGAGCTGTGGAGCAGAAACTGGAGGTCACAGCGTGTACTGAGGAGGATGAGTGTCGCTTGTCTGTGCTGCTGAACAGCCCTCCTGGAAAATAACTTCTCTGCTTTATCCAAGCTCTCTAAATTTCCTTTTTCTTAAGGAATCGGCAGAAATTCCATCTGTCCTCAGGCACAGGAGAAAGCATAGAGAAAGGGGTTGTTTAGCCTGGAGGAGACTGAGAGGAGACCTCATTGCTTTCTCCAACTCCCTGAAAGGAGGTTGTAGAGAGGAGGGAGCTGGGCTCTTCTCCCAAGGGACAGGGGACAGGATGACAGGGAATGGCCTCAAGCTCTGCCAGGGGAGATTTAGGCTGGAGATTAGGAGGAGGTTTTTCACAGAAAGGGTCATTGGGCATTGGAACAGGCTGCCCAGAGAGGTGGTTGAGTCACCTTCCCTGGAGGTGTTTAAGGGACGGGTGGATGAGGTGCTGAGGGACTTGGTTTAGTGTTTGATAGGAATGGTTGGACTAGAAGATCCGACGGGTTCCCTTCCAACCTGGTTGTTCTGTGATTCTGTGATAAGTACCAACCTCTGCTTGGTCACCTGCAAGCCTCTGAGAATGACCTTTTTGGAAACATATCATGGTCAGTTCTCCAGAAGACTCAGAGATAGAAAGTAGATTTCAAGTAGTTTCTATTTTCTGGGTTGTTTGTTTTTGTTTTTGTTTTTGTTTTTTTCTAGGGAGCAGTTTGAAGAGCGTTGGAGAGTTCTTGCTTACTTCTTAAGTGATCAGAAACTTAAATTCGTGGATCCATTGCTAGAGGGGCTCATGGACGTGGTTTAGTGTTTGATAGGAATGGTTGGACTCGATGATCTGACAGGTCTCTTCCAACCTGGTGATTCTATGATTCTATGAAAAAACATGTAGAATCAGCACTTGGAGACATGGTTTGGCAGACACAGTGGGGTTGGGCTGGTAGTTGGAATGGATGAGCTTAGGGGTCATTTCCGAGCTCAATGATTCTATGATCCATAATATTCTGAGTCTGGCTGCTTGTGTCCTGTGGGTCTCTCCAGGACATGATGCTTGGGGCAAAAGACTACATGCAGAGCTACAGACTGGGGGAAGTCTGGCTGGAAAACTGCCAGGAGGAGAGGGACCTGGGGGTGTTGGTTGACAGCGACTGACCATGAGCCAGCAGTGTGCCCAGGTGGCCAAGAAGGCCAATGGTAATCTGGCTTGGATCAGAAACGGTGTGACCAGCAGGGCCAGGGAGGCGATTCTCCCTCTGGACTTGGCACTGGTGAGACTGCTCCTTGAATCCTGTGTTCAGTTGTGGGCCCCTCAGCACAAGAAGGATGTTAAGGCTCTGGAGCGAGTCCGGAGAAGAGCAACGAAGCTGGGGAAGGGGCTGGAGAACAGGCCCTATTTGAGGAGCATCTGAGAGAGCTGGGGGTGTTTATCCTGGAGAAGAGGAGGCTGAGGGGAGACCTCATTGCTCTCTCCAACTCCGTGAGAGGAGGTTGTGGAGAGGAGGGAGCTGGGCTCTTCTCTACAAGTGTCAGGGCACAGGACAAGAGGGAATGGCCTCAAGCTCTGCCAGGGGAGATTTAGGCTAGAGATTAGGAGAAAGTTTTTCACGGAAAGGGTCATTGGGCATTGGAATAGGCTGCCCAGGGAGGTGGTTGATTCACCTTCCCTGGAGGTGTTTAAGGCACAGGTGGATGAGGTGCTGAGGGACATGGGTTAGTGTTTGATAGGAATGGTTGGACTCGATGATCCGATGGGTCCCTTCCAACCTGGTTGTTCTATGATTCTATGAAAAGACATCTTGCGGAACAACGCAGAGGAGGCAGAGGGAGAGACTTGGGGATTAGAGGATGGCTTAGAAATCCATCACATCATTCGCAGCCTCCCTGGCTGAGGACTTCATGCCATGTGTCTGCAGAAGTGTTGTGTTAGACCACATATGGTGAACACAGATGCCTGTATAGTTGGCAGCCTGATTATATTTTATTTGGGGGCAATATTTGCCTCATTTTCTTTTCCTCGCAGACTTACGGAACTTTCCTCGCTTCCTAAAGTGTCGCTGGGGAAAGACACGGAGCAACGCTTTTCCAGAACAGTTCATTTAAGATAAAAGGGGCGATTTTAGTGGCTGGATTGTTATTATCAGGTGTCACAGCGGCTTCCCCAGAGCCCTGGGATGATCACTCAATGCTCCCAGGCGCCAAAGGAATTAGGAATGATAAAGCGGTGTCTCTGTACAGTTGCAGCTTTAGTTTGGTGCCTTTTATCACTGTAAAAACCAGGGTTTTTTTATCTCTCCTGGGCCTTCTGAACAGCTTTCATATAAAAGAGGGACCAGCTGCAGCGATTGAAGCAGAATCCAGACTAGAGGTGCTCAGGTGTTCAATCACACTTCTTGACACAAGGGATTGGAATGAAACATGGATCATCTGTTACATAATGAGGTCTTGTGGAGCTGCAGGAAAGCCATTTAGAAGGTCTTTCCGAGGCTGAGGGAGCGATACTCCCCCTCTCCGCTGTGTGAGACCTCACCAAGAGTCCTGCATCCAGTTCTGGAACTCCCCACGCGAGAAGGACGTGGAATTGTTTAAAGGGATCCAGATGAGGCCATGAAGATGAGGGGAGATTGAGATGAGATTTTAGGGAGAAATGTTTTGTTGTGAGGGTGAGGAGGCCCTGGCCCAGGTTGCCCAGAGCAGGGGTGGCTGCCCCATCCCTGGAGGGGTTCAAGGGCAGGTTGGATGGGGCTTGGAGCCCCTGAGCCAGTGGGAGGTGTCCCTGCCCAGGGCACGGAATGGAATTAGATGGGCTTTGAGGTCCCTTCCAACCCAAACCATTCCATGATTCTGTGACTTTTCACAAATCCACAGGCAAGAGACAATGTGCTTGTGCTGCTGAATGTCCCATCAGGACAAGGTTCGGTTCCCAACCAAGTCATTTTCTTGCTGAATAAGTGACCCGCACACAAGCCAGCTGCAAACCCACTTGCTATTGAGCTGTGATTCCAGAATTAAACACTCGGTAATTATTTCCTTCTATATGTTTGGTAAATTCATTTAAGACAACTCATTTGGTGTCTCAGCAATTGGGAAATTACTGCGCAGCTAGAACATCCTTTTTCTTGATGAATGCTAATTATTAGAAAAATAGGGCAACTGCTCTAACGTTGCTTTTCACCATCTCTTTTTCCCTGAATTTACAATCTTATATCTCAGTTCCCGAGCTGCTTACGCTGTAGCACAGATTGTGTTTTTACATCTAAGAAATCTGGGTTAAGAAAAACTACTAGAAATACATTTACTGCCAAAATACTACATCGTCTTCTGTAGGGTTCAAGCGAGCATGCAAAACGAGCAAGATTTTGCCTGATATGAGTTCCAGGCTCAGAGTCACTGGGTGTTACGCATGGAAAAGGGCTGCAGTTAATGATCTGTGGAGGCTACAATGCTTTGGAGACTCAACAACTCCCTGGAAAGAATCATAAAATCATAGAACAGCCAGGTTGGAAGAGACACACTGGATCATCGAGTCCAACCGTTCCTAGCAAAAGAGTTTGTGGTGAGGTGGGTGCTGGGTTCTCCTTCCAAGTAACAAGCGATGGACTGAGAGGAGATGGCCTCAAGTTGCACCAGGGGGGGTTTAGATTGGATGTTAGGAAATATTTCTTCACTGAGAGAGTGTTAAAGCCCTGGCAGAGGCTGCCCAGGGCAGTGGTGGATTTTTCAGCCCTAGAGGGGTTCAGAGGGGTTCTGTTGGTTGACAACCGACTGTCCATGAGCCAGCAGTGTGCCCAGGTAGCCAAGAAGGCCAGTGGCAATCTGGCTTGTATCAGAAATGGTGTGACCAGCAGGGCCAGGGAGGTGATTCTCCCTCTGTACTCAGCACTGGTGAGGCTGCTCCTTGAATCCTGTGTTCAGTTGTGGGCCCCTCAGCACAAGAAGGATGTTGAGGCTCTGGAGTGAGTCCAGAGAAGAGCAACGAAGCTGAGGAAGGGTCTAGAGGCCTTATGAGGAACGGCTGAGAGAGCTGTGGTTGTTTATCTTGGAGAAGAGGAGGCTGAGGGGAGACCTCATTGCTCTCTACAACTCCCTGAAAGGAGGTTGTGGAGAGGAGGGAGCTGGGCTCTTCTCCCAAGTAACAGGGGACAGGATGAGAGGGAATGGCCTCAAGCTCCTCCAGGGGAGATTTAGGCTAGAGATTAGAAGGAAGTTTTTCACGGAAAGGGTCATTGGGCATTGGAATAGGCTGCCCAGGGAGGTGGTTGATTCACCTTCCCTGGAGGTGTTTAAGGCACAGGTGGACGAAGTTCTGAGGGACATAGGTTAGTGTTTGATAGGAATGGTTGGACTCGATGATCCGATGGGTCTCTTCCAACCTGGTTGTTCTATGATTCTATGAAAACCGTGTAGATGTTGGACTTTGGGGCACAGTTTAATAGGCCCAGTGGGGTTGGGTTGATGGTTGGACTGGATGAATTTAGAGGTCTTTTCTGACCTTAATGATTCAGTGCTTTTATCAGAACTGAATTATACTAATGGTTTAGAGAGAAAAATGAATAAGGGAGAAAATAAATAATAAATTGCCAGAAAAATGAATTCGCAGAAGCCTAAAGTGAAAAGGCTGTGCAATCAGGAGTGAGTCTTTCATTTCCTTGGACAATATATTTATCTGGCAAAGCTTGTTTCCTTCATGTTGTCGGGTGTGGTGTGGACTTTGAGCTCATGGCATATGCTCCTGTTTCACAGTGTCCCTCTGTCTCCCCGAGGGTTGTGAGGTTAAGGTTGGGTAACAGTCAGTGTGAGAATTTCCCCTTGAATGTTGTGTGCAGGTGTGAAACTGTGGATGTAAGCTATAAGCCCCAAATTATCCACTTGCTGCTCCAAACAGTGTGAAAGTACAGAAGGTAAAGTGTCTTTTTGATAAAGGTTTGGTGTACGGGACAGGATGAGAGGGAATGGCCTCAAGCTCCACCAGAGGAGGGTCAGGATCGACATTAGGAAAACATTTTTCATGGAAAGGGTCATTGGGCACTGGCAGAGGCTGCCCAGGGAGGGGGTTGAGTCACCTTCCCTGGGGGGGGGTTAAGGTGTGGGTGGATGAGGTGCTGAGGGACATGGTTTAGAGATTGATGGGAATGGTTGGGCTCGATGATCTGATGGGTCTCTTCCAACCTGGTGATTCTGTGATTCTATGAAAGACGGGGAATGCCTTTGATCCTCTGTCTTCTCTCAGGTAGTTGTAGAGAGCAATGAGGTCTCCCCTCAACCTCCTCTTCTCCAGGATAAACACCCCCAGCTCTCTCAGCCGTTCCTCGTAAGGCCTGTTCCCCAGCCCCTTCGCCAGCTTCGTCGCTCTTCCCTGGAGAGGAGGGAGCTGGGCTCTTCTCCCAAGGGACAGGGGACAGGATGATGGGGAATGGCCTCAAGCTCCACCAGGGGAGGGTCAGGCTGGACATTAGGAAAAAATTCTTCACAGAAAGGGACGTTGGTCACTGGCAGAGGCTGCCCAGGGAGGGGGTTGATTCACCTTCCCTGGAGGGGTTTAAGGGACAGGTGGACGAGATGCTGAGGGACATGGTTTAGTGTTTGAAAGGAATGGTTGGACTCAATGACCCGGTGGGTCTCTTCAAACCTGGCGATTCTGTGATTCCTCACCTGGGGTTGCTTTTCAGCCTGTCCTGTTGCTGTGTGCAGAGCTGTGCCTTGTTTTTGATGTGGCGCCGCAGCTCAGCGTCGTGTGAGTCACAGTCCCGGGGCTGCATCTTTCAGATAAGCCACTTTGCTATTCGGCATCCCTTGCAGGAGAAGGGATCGTGCGGATGCGATTGTGCCAATCCGTATCACTTGGCACGCAGGCACTCGGGAGCAGCCTGGGGTAGCCTTGCAGCATCAGCTCCTTTGGTTACGACTACTTTGTTCTGACAGCATTAAATAGGTCAGTGCTCAAACATAAACCAATAAAGCCAGTGTGGGAAGCGGCGCAGCCAGTGTGGGTACCAATTCCTATCAAACTGCTTACAGAGCTACGCTTCATCGTATCCAGAGGACCTGAATAAGTGTGTTGACTTATCATAGAATCATAGAACAACCAGGTTGGAAGGACCCATCGGATCTTCTAGTCCAACCATTCCTATCAAACACTAAACCAAGTCCCTCAAGACCTCATCCACCCGTCCCTTAAACACCTCCAGGGAAGGGGAATCAACCTCCTCCCTGGGCAGCCTATTCCAATGCCCAATGACCCTCTGTGTGAAGAACTTCCTCCTAATCTCCAACCTAAATCTCCCCTGGTGGAGCTTGAGGTCATTCCCTCTCGTCCTGTCCCCTGTCCCTTGGGAGAAGTGCCCAGCTCCCTCCTCTCCACAACCTCCTTTTAGGTACTTGTAGAGAGTAATGAGGTCTCCTCTCAGCCTCCTCTTCTCCAGGATAAACACCCCCAGCTCTCTCAGCCGCTCCTCATAGGTGCTATTCTCCAACCCCTTCACCAGCCTCGTCTCTCTTCTCTGGACTCGCTCCAGAGACTCAACATCCTTCTTGTGCTGAGGGACCCACAACTGGACACAGGATTCAAGGAGCAGTCTCACCAGTGCCGAGTCCAGAGGGAGAATCACTTTCCTGGCCCTGCTGGTCACACCATTTCTGCTCCAAGCCAGGATGCCATTGGCCTTCTTGGCTACCTGGGCACACTGCTGGCTCATGGTCAGTTGCTGTCGACCAACACCCCCAGGTCCCTCTCCTCCAGGCAGTTTTCCAGCCAGACTTCTCCCAGTCTGTAACTCGGCTCAGAGTTGTTGTGCCCCAAGTGCAGGACCCAGCATTTGGCTGTGTTAAACCTCATGGTGTTTACTGTTTCCCTGTACGGATGATTCCTGTGAGTCCTTTCCGTGCGTGATGCCGATCTCTATCCCATCAGCTCTGTGTTCTGTGCCTGGTTCTCATAACCCTCAGGGCACGGAAAATTAATGGGGAGTGACATGGTCAGAGAGCACGTGTGAGAGGAACAGTGTCTGCTGCTCTCCAAGGCAGCAGCGGTGGCTTTGTCCCAGGCTTCTGTGTTGTTTTAGTGCATTATGGCAGGTGGGACTAAAATCATGGAAAAGAAGCCCATTCTTACTGCAGTGTGTTATTTCTATTTATTATTAAGCCTTTTGATTTACTCTTTGGAGAGTGGGATTACGTTTCTTTCTTCCCTTCTGCTACTTTTGAAGGTTTGTTGTCTGGTTTTTTATCTCAGGGAATTTAGAGGGCACCAGAGCTGGATGCAGGGCTCCCTCCAGGTGGGTCTCACAGAGCGGAGCAGAGGGGCAGAATCCCATTTTTCCATTGCTTTGACCAGTGTAGGCTCTGGTATGGAGCACAGGCTGGGATTTTAGGAGTGGAAAACTTGTGAATCGTAGAATCATAGAACAACCAGGTTGGAAGGGACCCATCAGATCATCGAGTCCAACCATTCCTATCAAACACTAAACCGAGTCCCTCAAGACCTCATCCACCCGTGAATTCCATCTCCTGCTGATAGACATCCCCAGCAGCTGCTGAACAGTGATGTGGGTTGACACGATGGGCTGGGCAGGGGTTCTCCTACTCCTCATGTCGCCGAGATGTGAGGAGTTAGCACACTTCGTGCTTTTGATGAGGGAAGGAATGTTTTTATCCCTCTGTTGGTGATGTGTTTGGTAGCCGAGGTTTTAATTTTGATGAGGATGTGATGTTGTTTATCCTGGAGAAGAGGAGGCTGAGGGGAGACCTCATTGCTCTCCAACTCCCTGAGAGGAGGTTGTGGAGAGGAGGGAGCTGGGCTCTTCTCCCAAGGGACAGGGGACAGGATAAGAGGGAATGGCCTCAAGCTCCACCAGGGGAGGTTCAGACTGAACATGAGGAAAATAAATTTACCGGAAAGGGTGATTGGGCAGTGTCAGAGGCTGCCCAGGGAGGTGGTTGATTCACCTTCCGTGGAGGGGTTTAAGGTGCAGGTGGACAAGGTGCTGAGGGACATGGGTTAGTGTTTGATAGGAACGGTTGGATGATCCGGTGAGTCTCTTCCAACCTGGTGATTCTGTGACTAGCACAGAAGGTGTTATTGGTGCAGGCCTGGCCAAGCACCGTGGCTGGGGAGTTCCCTGCTCGCTGCTTCATCCCAAAGGAAGCAGAAGGAAGAGCAGCTTGTGTGGCTTCCGAGCTGGGAAAAGCTTGTGCTGCTGCCAGAGCCTGATGGTAGTTTCCAGCCTATTGATGTTATCACTCCAGCTCCGGATCCCAGCGCGGGCACCGACTCCTCTGCCCTCCCGCTCGCCCTGGGGTGAGGATGCTGGGATGGAATCCCTCCCCCCTGTTAAAATCCCAGCTGGGTGTCAGCTCAATCCTGTTCCTGACTCAGGAAAGGTGCCGTGTCCGGTGCCAGCGCCACACTCAGGGCCAAGCTGCGAGTGTGTGACAGGAAGGCAGCATATGCTCCTCCGTGAGCTGCTGCCAGGAGTCTGCTGAGGGGCATGGATTCACATCAGTGTTTCATATTATGCCACTTGACACGGAGAGCAGGAGTACTGGCTGCTGGGATGGAGTACATGGAATCACGGAATGTTTTCCGTTGGAAAAGACCTTTAAGATCATCGAGTCCAACCATCGGTCCAACCCTTGGGTATAAACCAGTTTCACAGAATCACAGAACAACCAGGTTGGAAGAGACCCACTGGATCATCGAGTCCAACCATAATTTAAGGAAGAATAAATCATATAGAATCATAGAATAGAATCATAGAAACATAGAGTAACCAGGTTGGAAGAGGCCCATCGGATCATCGAGTCCAACCATTCCCATCAAACACTAAACCATATCCAATGTAGGATGTAATGTTGAGAATGGCTCTTCTGGAACACAGATGGATTCACAGAGTTTGGAGCTCTGTAGAGAAACATAGAGATACCTTCAGGTTTTTCCTTGGAATCTGCTGATGTTCTCTGCCTACAACTCCCTGAAAGGAGGTTGTAGCGAGGTGGGTGCTGATCTCTTCTCTCGTTTGACAGGCGATAGGATGAGAGGAGATGGCCTCAAGCTGCACCAGGGCAGGTTCAGATCAGGCATCAGGAAATAATTCTTCATGGAAAGGGTTCTCCAGCCCTGGCAGAGGCTGCCCAGGGAGGTGGTGGAGTCCCCATCTCTAGACGGGTTTAAAAGCCAAGTGGACGAGGTTCTCAGGGATCTGGTTTAGTAGTGGACGGCTAAGTTGGGCTCGATGATCTCAAAGGTCTTTATCCCAAGGAGAGGAGCCACGACCTACTTCTTCACGGGTTGCAAAGCATCCTCAGGACCTCGTCCGCCCGTGCCTTAAACGCCTCCTTGGAGGCGTTTAAGGCACGGGCGGACGAGGTCCTGAGGAGCACGTTTTAGCGTTTGATTCTCCGTTTCTTACCTTTCTGTTTCTTACCTGTGTTTTCTTCAGGGCTCAGCAGATTCGTACACAAGCAGACCTTCAGACTCTGATGTCTCTCTGGAAGAGGACAGGGAAGCGATCCGCCAAGAACGAGAGCAGCAAGCGGCTATCCAGCTCGAACGGGCGAAGGTCTGTTCTTTCCGCTTTAATAACGACCACGTTGCGTGGTGTTTCTCTCCCCCGCCTGGTGCTGAAATGTGTTCTGGTTTATAACGATGCTGCTCTCTTTTTGAAACAGTTCGACAATCGATCGGAGTTCTCTGCAGAGAAGGTGCCTGGGGGAGTATAGTGTAAATGTTCTCGTATAAACGGGGATAGCGAGTGAGCTGAACTCTGCAGGCTCCGAGCAGCCTCATCTGCTTGGAGGTGTCCCTGCTCTCCGCAGGGGGGTTGGACGAGATGAACTTCGCGGCCCCTTCCAATCCAAACCCTTCCGTGATCCCGTGAAATACTTTCATGTGTATTTTATGTATTTTACTTTTACAATCACGGTTTGGACTCGATGATCCGATGGGTCTCTTCCAACCTGGCTGTTCTGTGATTCTATATCCTCTGCTAGGATTTTGGTGACAACAACAACAACTCGGTTCTTGATTCAGAGAAGCTTCCGCTCTTTGTGATGTGTGTTTTTATTTGTAGTCCAAGCCAGTAGCGTTTGCTGTTAAGACTAACGTGAGTTACTGTGGAGCTCTGGATGAAGATGTTCCTGTCCCCAGCACTGCCATCTCTTTTGACGCCAAGGACTTCCTGCACATCAAAGAGGTAAAACCAAGGAGGGGTAAAAGGAGATATGAAAGGGAATCTCTTTGTTGTGATTTCAAGTCGGGGCTGAGCCATCCCGGATTGAAAGCCTCCCTCCCCCTCCAGGGCTCAGTGCTGGGTCCAGCCCTGTTCAATGTCTTTATCAGTGACCTGGATGAAGGCATCGAGTGCTCCCTGAGCAAGTTTGCAGATGACACTAAGCTGGGTGGAAGTGTGGATCTGCTGGAGGGTCGGGAGGCTCTGCAAAGGGACCTAAACAGGCTGGATCCATGGGCTGAGTCCAATGGGATGAGGTTTAACACGGCCAAGTGCCGTGTCCTGCACTTGGGGCACAACAACCCTATGCAGAGCTACAGACTGGGAGAAGCCTGGCTGGAAAACTGCCAGGAGGAGAGGGACCTGGGGGTGTTGGTTGACAGGGACTGAACATGAGCCAGCAGTGTGCCCAGGTGGCCAAGAAGACCAATTTTATCTTGTCTGGGGTCAGAAATGGTGTGACCAGCAGGGCCAGGGAGGTTCTTCTCCCTCTGGACTCAGCACTGTTGAGGCCGCTCCTTGAATCCTGTGTTCAGTTGTGGGCCCCTCAGCACAAGAAGGATGTTGAGGCTCTGGAGCGAGTCCAGAGAAGAGCTATGAAGCTGGTGAAGGGGCTGGAGAACAGACCTTATGAGGAATGGCTGAGAGAGCTGGGGGTGTTTATCCTGGAGAAGAGGAGGCTGAGAGGAGACCTCATTACTCTCTGCAACTCCGTGAGAGGAGGTTGTGGAGAGGAGGGAGCTGGTCTCTTCTCCCAGGGGACAGGGGACAGGACAAGAGGGAATGGCCTCAAGATCCACCAGGGGAGGTTCAGGCTGGATATTAGGAAAAATTTTTTCCAAGAAATGGTCATTGGGCATTGGAATAGGCTGCCCAGGGAGGCGATTGATTCCCCTTCCCTGGAGGGGTTTAAGGGACGGGTGGATGAGGTGCTGAGGGACATGGGTTAGTGTTAGACAGGAATGGTTGGACTCGATGATCCAGAGGGTCTTTTCCAACCTGGTTATTCTATGATTCTATGAAAAAGGCTCCTGCAGGAGCTTTTTTTTCTAGCAGGCTTGCTCGGACTAGAACAAGGATGGTTCCAGATTTTAGAAGAAGGCTACACTAGGTAAGAAGTGAGGTCACCCTGCTGACAGGGTGAAACATCAGCAGTAGCTGAGGGCAGCTATTTTGAGAGCGCGTCCCGGATGGCTCATCTGTCTCCGACGAGGCCACACGATTCTGTGCTTGCTTAAGAGCTGAGTGGCAGCGATTACTGACGGTGCAGAAGAACTCATGGGCATGGCAACCGGCAGGGATGAACCGGAGTCCTCCCACATGCTGAGTGCGGAGAACGGCATATGGGAGGCGATGACCTAATGCGATCGGCCCCGTGTTCCTTGCTGCAGTGCTACCCTTTGTATGATCATAGAATCATAGAACAACCAGGTTGGAAGGGACCCATCGGATCGAGTCCAACCATTCCTGTCAAACACTAAACCATGTCCCTCAAGACCTCATCTACCTGTGCCTTAAACCCCTCCAGGGAAGGTGAATCAACCCCCTCCCTGGGCAACCTATTCCAATGCCCAATGACCCTGTGTGTGAAGAACTTCCTCCTAATCTCCAGCCTAAATCTCCCCTGGCGGAGCTTGAGGCCATTCTCTCTTGTCCCTGCTGGGCTCAGGGCTGGAGGCATCGTGCAGAGGTCCGTGACCTGGAACTGGAGGAGAAATTCCTGATGAGCAGCCTCATCATTTCACAGAAAGGGTCATTGGGCATTGGAATAGGCTGCCCAGGGAGGTGGTTGAGTCACCTTCCCTGGAGGTGTTTAAGGGACGGGTGGATGAGGTCTTGAGGGATTTGGTTTAGTGTTTGATGGGATTGGTTGGACTAGAAGATCCGATGGGTCTCTTCCAACCTGGTTGTTCTGTGATTCTAAGCTGAGATTTCTGTGATAACTTCTTCCTCCGGGCATGCAAACAAAGTCGGTGCCCTCCTGCTGGTCTTAATGGCTCAAAAGTCAATGGTGAAAAGGAATGTTTCTTTTGAACGCTGAGGTGCCTAACGAAGCAGAGTATGAGGTTTCCAGATACTTCCCTTCAAAAGCTCTGCTGGCAGGCGGCTACAACAAAGCCTCTTCCACTACAGTATCCACAGCGATAGTGCTTTTTATCTTTCCAGCGTTAAAGCTAAGCCTGACCTTCAATAATGCAGAAAACCATCTATTCCTAAAAGCTAATAAGAAAATTAAATTGTACACTTTCATGTAGATACTGGAGTTCCTTCCTAAAGGTGAATTTTTCTTCATATGCTTAAAAGTGTGAGCCAGCAGTGTGCCCAGGTGGCCAAGAAGGCCAATGGCATCCTGGCTTGGATCAGAAATGGTGTGACCAGCAGGGCCAGGGAAGTGATTCTCCCTCTGGACTCAGCACTGGTGAGACTGCTCCTTGAATCCTGTGTTGAGTTGTGGGCCCCTCAGCACGAGAAGGATGTTGAGGCTCTGGAGTGTGTCCAGAGAAGAGCAACAAAGCTGGTGAAGGGGCTGGAGAACAAGTCTTACGAGGAGTGTCTGAGAGAGCTGGGGATGTTTATCCTGGAGAAGAGGAGGCTGAGAGGAGACCTCATTGCTCTCTACAACCACCTGAAAGGAAGTTGTGGAGAGGAGGGAGCTGGGCTCTTCTCCCAAGGGACAGGGGACAGGACAAGAGGGAATGGCCTCAAGCTCCACCAGGGGTGGTTTAGGCTAGAGATTAGGAGGAAGTTTTTCACAGAAGGGGTCATTGGGCATTGGAATAGGCTGCCCAGGTAGGTGGTTGAGTCACCTTCCCTGGAGGCATTTAAGGCACAGGTGGATGAGGTCTTGAGGGACTTGGTTTAGTGTTTGATAGGAATGGTTGGACTAGAAGATCCGGTGGGTCCCTTCCAACCTGGTTGTTCTATGATTCTATGATTTGCAGAGCTTTTCCACCACACGAGGCTTTTGCCAAGGTGTACATGTTAATAACTTCCGTACGTGAAAGGAGGAAGGAAAAATGGCAGTGGTGGTGATCTTTGGTTTGGCCTCTAGGTTTCACCAGGAACCAATCATGATGGTTTTGATGGTTACCTGGGGGAGCTATTTTTGTGTTTCACTGCTTTCTACAGCTGCCGTGAGGCTGTTCAGTGGCCTTGTCTCGCCAGAAGTTGGTTAGTTTCATCAGGTCACTGTCACGCGCGGCACTGGAACTGGTGACATCAGAGGAGAAGCCACAGCAGGATGTGTCGGGCGAGCTAAGCCACCCTGTCTACAGCAGGGGGTTGAAACTGGCTGGGCTTTAAGGTCCCTTTCCAACCCAACCCTTTCCACGATTCTATGATTCTCTGACCTTTCTGTGTTCCAGAAATACAACAACGACTGGTGGATAGGAAGGCTGGTCAAGGAGGGCTGTGAGATTGGCTTCATCCCAAGCCCACTTAGACTGGAGAATATCCGCATTCAACAGGAGCAGAAGAGAGGCCGTTTCCATGGAGGGTAGGGATGCTTCAACCTTTCAAAACGATTTAAAATCATTTCTGACATCAGGCAATATTTCCAAAGGTCACTCGGTGCTTTTTTTATTGCAGCGCTTTTGAAGGAGTGTTTGGTTTGGGATTCCCAGTCGGAATAGGTATTTGCAGAGAGGAGATGTGTTAGGTACTGACGACGGGGAACAAGAAAAAGCTGTGTATTGACTCTGGGAAGGATCAGCAGTACAGGATGAGCAGGCGTGACGGACATTTCTGGAGTCACGGTTGAGTCACCTTCCCTGGAGGTGTTTAAGGGACGGGGTGGATGAGGTCTTGAGGGACTTGGTTTAGTGTTTGATAGGAATGATTGGACTAGAAGATCCGATGGGTCTCTTCCAACCTGATTCTATGAAAGGCTGAAGAGTTTTAAGTCCTTGTGGGTTTAATTAACTTGGAGCTCAGCGGCCGCCATGAGTTTTTTCCCAGCTGTTACATGCTTAAGGTCGTGGGGTTTTTCTTATTGCCCTTCTCTCCAGTTTGGCCCAAAGCAGGCAATGGCACCAGGCTGAGTGGTGTGTTTGACACTAAGCTGGAGGGAAGGGAAGGCATCTGGGGGACCTGGACAGGCTGGAGAGTGAGGCTGTGAGAACCTTATGGGTTAAACAAGGACACGGTCGTGCACCAGGGTCAGGGCAGTGCCAAGCACAAACACAGGCTGGGGAGAGAATGGGTTGAGAGCAGCCCTGGGTTTCGAGGGAAGGAGATGATCAACATGAGCTAGAAATGTGCCCAACCGTGTCCTGGGCTGCATCCAGAGCAGAGGGAGCAGCAGGGAGGGAAGGGATCCTGCCCCTCTGCTCCGCTCTAAGAGACCCACCTGGAGTCCTGGGGCCAGTGCTGGAGTCCTCAGCATAGGGAGGACATGGAGCTGTTGGAGTTAGTCCAGAGTAGGCTACAGAGATGATCCAAAGGCTGGAGCACCTCCCGTATGAGGACAGGCTGAGAGAGTTGGGGTTGTTCAGCCTGGAGCAGGGAACGCTGCGGGGAGATCTTAGAGCAGCTTCTAATGCTGAAAGGGGCTCCAGGAAAGCTGGGGAGAGGCTCTGGATCAGGGAGGGCAGGGACAGGGCGAGAGGGGCTGTTTTAAGCTGAAAAAGAGCAGGTTTGGATGAGATCTTAGGCAGAAATGTTTTGCTGTGAGGGTGAGGAGGCCCTGGCTCTTGCTGCCCAGAGCAGGGGTGGCTGCCCCATCCCTGGAGGGGTTCAAGGGCAGGTTGGATGGGGCTTGGAGCCCCTGAGCCAGTGGGAGGTGTCCCTCCCCATGGCAGGGGTGGCACTGGATGGGCTTGGAGGAACCTTCTGGCCTAAACCAGTCTGTGATTCTGTGAAGCTTTCTTGCAGCGTGAATGTGGCTGAAGACTCCTTTACCATGTGGTTTCCGCTGGGCAGTTTCTCATATCTGCTGCCTAAACCCTAATGCTTTTGCCTCTCTGGGCACTTGGTGTTAATGGGGCTCTTGGACTAGAAGATCCGATGGGTCCCTTCCAACCTGGTTGTTCTGTGATTCTGCGATTCTTTCTGAATACCCTAGGAAATCAAGTGGAAATTCTTCTTCAAGCCTCGGAGAAATGGTTTCTGGCACATTCCGAGCCACTCCCACTTCCGCAGGTAAGACAGGTTTTTATTTAAGGAAACTTTTGCTATTTCTGATACTTCTATTTTAGAAATTATGTGTGAAAAACGCAGGTTTTCCCCCTCGGCTGCCTTATTAAGACGCACAGAGCAGTTCTTGCGTGCGGAGGCAGAGGAAACCGTCTATTTCTAGAGATGCGCTGGTTGCTAAGGGAGTGGGATTGAATCTCGGGGAAAGGGGCAGCTGCCCCAGACTGGAAGGATCGTCCTGCTCAGACAGGGCTGACCAGAAGGGAGATGTCCTGAGAGAATCCAAAGGGCTTTGACAAAGCAGTTGTTGTTTGTGAGTGTTGCCTGGTGTGTTTTTTTTTTAACCGAGTTCTCGTTTGGTCTTTTAGCAAAACAGAAGCAAAAAGTGGTAAGTAGTGCTTTCCTTTTCATTCCGCTTAATTCCAACACGTAATTCCCAGGATTTTCATAGAGTTCTCTTTTGATTCATGGTCTGAAGGGCTGTTTTCTTCTCCTAGACAGAGCACATTCCCCCGTATGACGTGGTGCCCTCCATGAGGCCGGTTGTCCTGGTGGGGCCGTCGCTGAAGGGCTATGAGGTGGGTACTCTGGGTATTTGCCGTGAGTGTTCCCTTCGCTCTAATCCCCCTTGGTACATCCAGCGTGTGTGGTCCTGTGCAGCTGTTTTATGATAATTTGAAGTGATATGAGCTTAAATCGTTGTCAGAAACGAGAGCAAAGAGCGTAGTTAGTGCTTCGGGCGACACTGTAGCTTGATTATTTTCTTGCAAGGTCTGTTGCTTATGACGTGTGAGCTGAAGGGTCAGTAACCCAAGTTCCCTAGAGCTCTCTTTGCAGTTTTACTTTATTTTCAGTACTATTATTCTTGAATAAATCGATTAAGAAAAAGAACAAAGAATAGAAGTCGGAGCGATCAAATTGAGCAGCTTGACTTCTCACCTTCCCTGGAGGGGTTTAAGGGACGGGTGGACAAGGTGCTGAGGGACATGGGTTAGTGTTTGATGGGAATGGTTGGACTCGATGACCCGATGGGTCTCTTCCAACCTGGTGATTCTATGATTCTGTATATGTTTAAATTTTTAGTCAAACCAGCACATGCTTTGAACTTCAGTAGTAAGAATGTCGAAGCAGCTTTCTCGTTATTCTCTATTTTTCCACTTATAAAATCTTCCCCTTTCCCCCTGAAGCTCTGGAGGCACTTTTGCTCTCCAGCGCTTGAAACTGCCTGTGGGAACTGGTGTTTATAGTTTCAACAGGGTTTCTTGTTGATTATGTGCTTAAAGTTAATTAGCGTATTGACATATCGATGTAAAGAAACCGTTAACCCTTGTAAATCCCTCGGCCCTGCTCAGCGCGGCCCTGGCTGTGGGAACCACAGAGATGAACAGGAGGCCTGACAGGCTGAGAGTTGGGATTGTTCCGCCTGGAGAAGAGAAGGCTCCGGGGAGGCCTCAGAGCAGCTTCCAGTGCTGAAAAGGGGCTCCAGGAAAGCCAGGAGGGACATTTTAGAAGGGTGTGGAATGACAGAATGAGAGGGAATAGCTTTGAATTGGAAGAGGGAGAATTTAGATTAGATATTAGGAAGAAATTCTTCCTGCTGAGGGTGGGGAGGCCCTGGCCCAGGCTGCCCAGAGCAGGGGTGGCTGCCCCATCCCTGGAGGGGTTCAGGGCCAGGTTGGATGAGGCTTGGAGCCCGTGATCTAGTGGGAGGTGTCCCTGCCCAGGGCAGTTGGAACTAGATGATCTTTAAGGTCCCTTCCCACCCAAACCATTCCATGATTCTATGATTCACTTAAGCTTAATTAGCATCATAGGTACTTTATAAGATATTACTAAACATACTGGAATGGTTCTTTTTTGGAAGATGGTACTGTCACTAGCACAATGCAGTATTTTTGTGGGTTTTTTGATGAGGATTATTAATAGTCTAGTTTAGCAAAGCAGAATTTGGGAGCTTCATGCTCTGCTCTCTGCCTTTTAATTTTGACAGAAGTAACTTCCATCCCCAGCCTTTTCTTTCTTTCCCCAGATTAATTTCCCCTGAGACTCTCAAGTTTGGAGAGGATCGAGGCTTTTTGTGCACACAAAACTACACAAATACGTTGTCCCATCTTTCTTTGTGAAAATAATTCTCATGGCATCTCAGACACAAAGGTGTATACATTCTAATGCAGTTACAGCCCTAATTTCAGTTACGAACAGTGGTTTGTGTTACAGAAACTCATTGACCTGACTTTGCAGCAAACATGGGAAAAGGCTTTTGGCTGCTTTTTCTCTACGTTCTGTGCAAACCATTCTGAAAACGAGCCTGGGAGAACTGAAGAGCCAGAGGGGAGGGGTCTTTGATTAAGTTCCTGTGCAGACAGGTAGATAACAGGCTCCAGCCTGAGCTCTCCTGGAGAGGACGAGCTGCTCCTTCAGTAAAGCAGCAGCAGCTCTCAAGGCCGAGCTTCTCTCCGATGCTTTCCCTTCTACAGGGATAGAAACACTCATTTTTTTTTTCTGCTTGTAGGCCTCTCAGAGTAGCTTGTCTCTGCTGTTCACTCACCCAACGTGATAAACCCTGGCTCTGAAGTTTTAAGCCAGTTCTAATTTAGGCTAGAGATTAGGAGGAAGTTTTTCACGGAAAGGGTCATTGGGCATTGGAATAGGCTGCCCAGGGAGGGGGTTGATTCACCTTCCCTGGAGGGGTTTAAGGCACAGGTAGATGAGGTGCTGAGGGACATGGGTTAGTGTTTGATAGGAATGGTTGGACTCGATGATCCGATAGGTCTCTTCCAACCTGGTTGTTCTATGATTCTAATAATGTTACTGTAGGAAAAAAACAAAAAGATCTATTCAGCCCAAATAGTCCCGTGTGCTTCTGCTGTGCTCCTCTTGGGAATAGTGTCACTGGGGAAGGTGACGAGGCTTGCTCCGATGCCTCAGTGCGAGTCAGGACAAGAGCAGGCCGAGTCACAGCTCCCACACCCTCCGTTGCGCTGTTCGGAGGATGAATCAGAAAATGTGAAGTATTTATTGCAGCGCGTCGTGCCGGGAGCGTGAGAGTGAAGCGAGTGGGACCTGGTTGAGTGTGGGCAGCATCCTTGCCTTCTGCTGACCTCCTCTCTCTGACTTTTGGCTTCTTTTTCTCCCTGTCGCTCCTCCCCATCCAATCTCCCTCCTCAAAGGTGACAGACATGATGCAGAAAGCTCTCTTTGACTTCCTGAAGCACAGGTTTGACGGGAGGTGAGAAACACTCTCCTTTTCATCTCGTTTTTCCCCTGCCTGTTACTAACATTTTACCGATCGTTTGTTCGGATTTTTTTTTTTTTTTTTTAATGCAAGAAGGTGGATGCATGTTCAAAACTGGCTTCGTGTCGGCACTGAGATGCAGTGGCTGTGGCGCAGGACACGGCTGATGCGTTACTGGAAGTGCATGTGTCTGTGTCTCTAGTAGAATTGCTTGGATTTAATAGAGCGTTTCTGCCTCACTGCCTTATCAGCATCAAGATACAGGAGAACTCTAGAAGAATAGCGACTTGGAAAGCACCAAAATATCTTTAAAGGTGACATTGCCATACAAGGCCAGGCTGAGAGAGTTGGGGTTGTTCAGCCTGGAGGGGAGAAGGCTCTGAGGAGACCTTAGAGCAGCTTCCAGCGCTGAAAGGGGCTCCAGGAAAGCTGGGGAGGGACTGTTGACAAATCCCTGGAGTGATAGGACGAGGGGGAATGGGGATAAACTGGAGAGGGGCAGATTTAGACTGGACTTAATAAAGAATTTCTTCACGATGAGAGTGAGGAGGCACTGGAACAGGCTGCCCAGGGAGGTGGGTGATTTGTCATCCCTGGAGGTGTTTAAGGGACAGGTGGGTGACATGCTGAGGGTCATGGTTTAGTATTTGATAGGAATGGTTGGGCTTGATGATCCTGTGGGTCTTTTCCAAGCGAGTGATTCGGTGATATCATCTAGGAAAAAGTCAAATGCCACAAGAAAGCAGATACAACTGACTTGAAATCTGAATGACTTCAGAAAAAAATGGATTCAATTCCTTTTCAGGCACCTCAGCTGCCAACTTCGATGGTTTGGCAGTCTTTCTCCTCCCTGTCTCTTTTCTTCTTCTTCCTTTCCATCTCTTCTGTGTCTTTGAATCAGGTTCATGTTATCGTGAAGCGAAACGACCGTCCAAGGAGGAGCTTTTCAAAAGGCTTCACTAAGATCGAGCTAATAGGGCTTCTTCTCTGCCTCTAACCACACTTGGCTTCTGTCAGCAACTCCTTTTGTAAACGCAGCAGCCTCTTCTGGCTGGAGAACTAAAGAAAGGGCCTGAGGGCTGTGAAAGGAGGCGGCTAAAGCTCCTGAACGGCTTCTGCAGAAGCTCTAAGGGCATCGATGTCTAAATGGAGTCAAGCGAGACTCCACATGAACAAAGCAGAGCAAAGGCACATGCTTTTCTTAACATCTTTCATCATCAGGGTTACTTTTTCTCAGGAAGGAGGAAACAAGTCTTATATCTGGTGCAGTAGGTGAGCGTTTGGGATCCTTAATATGTTCCACATCTCTGATTTGAGCAGAAGTGGGAGCTCCTGGAGCCAGAGGTGCAATCCCGACTGCTGCGTCTTATCACCTCTAGATCCATGATCCATTAGATGAATGTAAATGAGACTTCAGGAAGAAATTTTTCACTATGAGGGTGATGAGGCCCTGGAACAGGTTGCCCAGAGCAGGGGTGGCTGCCCCATCCCTGGAGGGGTTCAAGGGCAGGTTGGATGGGGCTTGGAGCCCCTGAGCCAGTGGGAGGTGTCCCTGCCCAGGGCAGGGGTGGCACTGGGTGGGCTTTGAGGTCCCTTCCAACCCAAACCACTCCATGATTGTATGATTAATTTCTTCCATTTCTTTTGTTTTAACTCATTTATACTTTCAGTCTGTACTGTATTTTCTCTCAGGAAATGCATTTGTGTATTTTGTGGAGAAACACTCGCACTCCTGTTTATCCCTCTGGCTGATAATTCCACTTCGAGCCACATCTTATGTTCTGTGGAATAACTGCTAGTCCCATGCAGCTTGCTTTCTATTCATTATTCATGGCTCTTTGGCTGATCACAGTGGATTTTACGTCAAGTTATCGTGTGGTCTTTGTTTTAGAACCTTTTCTCTTGGCTCACTGACAGATCAAGTTAAAAAATCACCTTTAAGTTCAAGCGGAGGGTCCAGCATTGGGGATAACTGCGGCTCAACTCCCTTTTCTCCTTTCCAACCACGAGCCGTGTCCTTTAGCCCCTCTCTGCCTGGAAAAGGAAGGCGAGGGGTGCGGGAAGCTCCGTCTCGTGGAGCAGGCAGCTCTGTTCGGGGACTTGGATGTGGGTGACGGGGTCTGCTTGGGTGTCCCTGCCTTCCCCCAGCGTCAAGCAATGGCTTAACTCTCGGGGAAGATAAGCGCTGATATCGCTCTGTTGTTCTATATGCCCCAAGACTCACAAAATTTGTGGTATTTATGGTATTGTATGAATCTCTGTGAGTTGGAGAGGAGAAAAGATAACTTACGCATCAAATAAAACAGCAGAAGCTCTATGCCAGAGCCTACAATAGCTTAGGGAATAGAAAATCCTTACGGTTACGCAGCTTTTTCCCTTTAGTTGATCTTTAATTATGATGTGACTCGGCCATAAAACACGTCTGAGTAGTATTTTATTGTATTTGCACTTTGGAAGGGAAGGTGGCTGTAAATCCTGGCCCGTGCGCCGAGGATCTGACTGCTCTGTCCGCTCTGTCTGTGTTCTTGCTCGCAGGATATCGATAACGCGAGTGACGGCCGACATCTCCCTCGCCAAGAGGTCTGTTCTGAATAATCCAAGCAAGAGGGCAATAATCGAGAGGTCAAACACAAGATCCAGCTTAGGTAAGACACGGCTCAGACGTAATTCTGAGCACGGTTGCGAACTAGGAGGGAAGCGAAAGGATTTCAGCCTTTGGGACATCATCAATTCTGCAATTTTAAATGTGTCTGCAGTGGTTTAATGTAGAATTTTACATATTCAAGGATGAAGGATGTTGAGGCTCTGGAGCGAGTCCAGAGAAGAGCAATGAAGCTGGTGAAGGGGCTGGAGAACAGGCCTTATGAGGAGCGGCTGAGAGAGCTGGGAGTGTTTCTCCTGGAGAAGAGGAGGCTGAGGGGAGACCTCATTGCTCTCTCCAACTCCCTGAAAGGAGGTTGTAGAGAGGAGGGAGCTGGGCTCTTCTCCCAAGGGACAGGGGACAGGACGAGAGGGAATGGCCTCAAGCTCCACCAGGGGAGATTTAGGCTGGAGATTAAGAGGAATTTTTTCACACAGAGGGCCATTGGGCATTGGAATAGGCTGCCCAGGTTGGTGGTTGATTCATCTTCCCTGGAGGGGTTTAAGGGATGGATAGACAAGGTGCTGAGGGACATGGTTTAGTGTTTGACAGGAATGGTTGGACTCTATGATCCGATGGGTCTCTTCCAACCTGGTTGTTCTGTGATTCTATATTCAAATGAGAGAAGGGTTTTTTCCTGATTTAGGAGAGGCAGCAGAGCACCGTGCAGTGCGTTAGCATCACATCGAGCGATTACCTGGGTAAAGCAAGCAGCGTTACAGCTGTTACTCACAACAGAGGAGACAGAATGTGGGCTCAGTGCTGTTTCCTCTGAAGCAGAATTGACCTCACAGCTCCTTCTTCTCAGCCCTGTGCTTCTAATTGCCACCAGAAGGTGCTGGAGAGGTCTCACCCTGCCTGGCCAGGAAGGAAACACATTCTTCTTCCTCCTCCTGGGGCTGGTTTTGTATTTTATGCCAAACAGCTACAGCTTAATTTCCCTATCTGGCTGTGAGATCAGCAATGGGATCAGGGTCTTCCCACTCTCTCCTCAGTCTTGTGACAAAATTACGCTAAGCTGGGTGGAAGTGTGGATCTGCTGGAGGGTCGGGAGGCTCCAAAGGGATCTGAACAGGCTGGATCCATGGGCTGAGACCAACGGGATGGGGTTTAACAAGGCCAAATGGCGGATCCTACACTTGGGGCACAACAACCCTGAGCATCTACAGACTGGGAGAAGTCTGGCTGGAAAGTGACTGGAGGAGAAGGACCTGGGGGTGTTGGTGACAGTGACTGACCATGAGCCAGCAGTGTGCCCAGGTGGCCAAAAGGCCAATGGCATCTTGGCTTGGATCAGAAATGGTGTGACCAGCAGGGCCAGGGAGGTTATTCTCCCTCTGTACTCGGTATTAGTGAGGCTGCTCCTTGAATCCTGTGTTCAGTTCTGGGCCCCTCAGCACAAGAAGGATGTTGAGGCTCTGGAGTGAGTCCAGAGAAAAGCTACGAAGCTGGGCAAGGGGCTGGAGAAGAAGAGTGACTGCTGAGAGAGCTGGGGGGTGTTTGTCCTGGAGAAGAGGAGGCTGAGAGGAGACCTCATTGCTCTCTACAACTCCCTGAGAGGAGGTTGTGGAGAGGAGGGAGCTGGGCTCTTCTCCCAAGTGACAGGGGACAGGTCGAGAGGGAATGGCCTCAAGCTCCACCAGGGAAGGTTCAGGCTGGACAAAACTGAGTGCTCTAAGAGTGAGTTCTTATTTCCTTGTGTCTTTGAGCTCCCCGGAACATCTCTTGGGCAACTTAAACACGTGCGAGTCGCTTGCAAACAGCTCTTTTGTGCTTTGGTGGTGTGACTTACAGCCTTCAATCTGCACTGACTTTATCTGTTTAAAATTCATCACATGAATGCGCTTGATTAAGAAGGATCAGAACAATGAATATCAAATATAATTTACATGGAAATAAGTTTCTCCTCTTTTCTTCGCTTCTTTGGTGTGAATATTGCCATTAGCATCATCTTAATTAGTGCCTTGTCAGTTATTAATCATAAACAAATTGTTGTGCTTGCAGAATTAGGAGGTCGTGGTTGTGCGTTTCATACAGGCTCGTGTTTAAGTTAAAGCAGAATCGCAATCCGAGGACAAAAATATTTTAATAAGTGTCACTTGGTGTCTGAAATAAAAACTCTTACGACTTCTAAGCTCTTTAAGAGGGTTGGAAAATACGCTTACATCTATTTTTTTAATAGAAACAAGCATGTGGTTGCACCCAACGATTTAATAGACCAGTATTATAAATTAGCACAGCAAGTGTGTATTTTCAGGCAACAGAATTATCTCCGAGGTCACATTTGTTTTAAAAATTGCCTTAAGTAATAGGTTTTTTGGTTATTATGGTTGGACTCGATGATCCGATGGATGGTTGGACTCGATGATCCGATGGGTCTCTTCCAACCTGCTTGTTCTATGATTCTATGATTCTATTTTATGAAAGTTACATTCATTCGCTTAATGAGCGTAATGAGCATATGGAAGTCTATGAATGATGCTGTCTTGGCTGAGTATTGCTGGGGTCGGATGCCTCTCACCTGCCCTCTTTCCCTTTTCCAGCCGAGGTGCAGAGCGAAATCGAAAGAATCTTTGAGCTGGCCAGGTCCTTACAGCTGGTTGTCCTCGACGCGGACACCATCAATCACCCTGCACAACTTATCAAGACGTCTTTAGCTCCGATTATTGTCCACGTCAAAGTGTCTTCTCCGAAGGTGACGTTATCTCACCCCTAAAGCCTGCGTTTGGGGGACTGGGGGGTGGTGTGGGAGTGAGGATTCCTGCTCCTGGAGGATGAAGAGTTAGATGAAGAGAAAGAAAAGGAAATGTTTAAATCAAGGGCTTGACCAGGGCGCGTTCGATGGAATTTCTTTTGAAGGTCCAGGGAGGGGGTTGAGTCACCTTCCCTGGAGGTGTTTAAGGGGCGGATGGATGAGGTGCTGAGGGACTTGGTTTAGTGTTTGATGGGAATGGTTGGACTCGATGATCCGATGGGTCTCTTCCAACCTGGTTGTTCTATGATTCTAACCCAAACCATTTTGTGATTCTGTATTCGAGGACAGTATTTGTTCCATTTTGTTAAATGTGATGGAGCATTTTTGAGCAACCCAGGGAGCTGTCAGCTTGAGCTTTATGGAGATACATGATGCTCTAACTCACCTTTTCCTCTCTCAGGTGTTGCAGCGACTGATTAAATCCAGAGGGAAGTCACAAAGCAAACACTTGAACGTCCAGTTAGTGGCAGCCGATAAACTTGCCCAGTGCCCACCAGTAAGTACAGAAGAGAGGCTAAAGAACTTGTCACATGGTTTAACACAGCCAAATGTTGGGTCCTGCACTTGGGGCACAACAACCCTATGCAGAGCTACAGACTGGGAGAAGTCTGGCTGGAAAACTGCCAGGAGGAGAGGGACCTGGGGGTGTTGGTCGACAGCGACTGACCATGAGCCAGCAGTGTGCCCAGGTGGCCAAGAAGGCCAATGGCATCTTGGCTTGGATCAGAAACGGTGTGACCAGCAGGACCAGGGAGGTGATTCTCCCTCTGTACTCAGCACTGGTGAGACTGCTCCTTGAATCCTGTGTTCAGTTGTGGGCCCCTCAGCACAAGAAGGATGTTGAGGCTCTGGAGCAAGTCCAGAGAAGAGCAACGGAGCTGGTGAAGGGGCTGGAGAACAGGCCCTATGAGGAGCGTCTGAGAGAGCTGGGGGTGTTGATCCTGGAGAAGAGGAGGCTGAGAGGAGACCTCATTACTCTCTACAACTACCTGAAGGGAGGTTGTGGAGAGGAGGGAGCTGGGCTCTTCTCCCAAGGGACAGGGGACAGGACAAGAGGGAATGGCCTCAAGCTCCCCCAGGGAAGATTTAGGCTGAAGATTAGGAGGAGGTTTTTCACACAGAGGGTCACTGGGCATTGGAATAGGCTGCCCAGGGAGGTGGTTGATTCACCTTCCCTGGAAGGGTTTAAGGGACGGGTAGATGAGGTGCTGAGGTACATGTGTTAGTGTTTGATAGGAATGGTTGGACTCGATGATCCAATGGGTCTCTTCCAACCTGGTTGTTCTATGATTCTATGATGTGGAGTTTTAAAGTTTTCTGCTGTGTTGGTCTGTGATAAGAGCCGAGTTCATATGTTATCACCTCACTTTCTGGTGACTCAGGCAGCCCTGCACCTGCAACCCTCCGTCAGCTTTTATTGCTAAGAAACAAGTTGTTTGATACTTTGATCCCGACTGTCTCCTGTGCTGGTTTGTTATGATCTTCGGCAAGATGACGAGTCACAAATGACGTGTGTGGTAAAACTGATCCACTTGAACACTGGCAGGTTACATCATTTGTGGAACAGTGATGTCTTCACATCCCAAAGGGCCAAATTCTCTGACTTTCCAAAGGCCACGACTGGTTTCTGCAGCAGAGAAAGCCGCTCAGTGAGAACAAATGTGTGTGAGGGCTGAATTTTTTGCTGTAGAAGCTCAGTGTGACACTGGTCGTGTCGTGCAGAGGCTGCTCTTTGCACCAGGGTGTGATCATACAGTCCAGCTACCGCTTCCCATGGCGGCCAGAGAACTGAAGAGAAATCAGGTTTACTCAGAGAAATCTGGAGGATATGCCGGGGAGTTTTCTCGGATCTTACTCTCTGACTTTTTCCCAGAAAGGGTCATTGGGCAGTGTCAGAGGCTGCCCAGGGAGGTGGTTGATTCACCTTCCCTGGAGGGGTTTAAGGGACGGGTGGACGAGGTGCTGAGGGACATGGGTTAGTGTTTGATAGGAGTGGTTAGACTTGATGATCCGGTGGGTCTCTTCCAGCCTGATTCAATGACTCTATGACTTTTCTGCCGCACAAAGTGATTTCTGTAGGAGCATTTACCTCCCTACCTCTTCACACTGAGTTGAGTGGAGTTGCACCTGCACCTCTTTGAATAGGGACTATGGTGCCTGCCCCGAGCTTACACGCAGAGCAGCGTTTTGAAAGGTGCATTTGTTTTCCCACCTGTACGTGTTTCACAGCTTTGTTTGCTGTCTTGCCAAGAGGTTTCCTGTTTTTGGGCTGAGGTTTGCTCGCAAGGGTTGCAGCGAGGGGAGGTTGAAGTGAGCGGCATGCAGCAGGAGGCTGCATGTGGTGGCTTGTTCAGCGCATTGTTGCAGTTCCATTGTCTGTCCCTGGGGTCTGGGAGACTCTGCCTCAACCCCCGATTCTGCAGGCGTGTTCTGTTGTCTGAGAGCAATGAGGTCTCCCCTCAGCCTCCTCTTCTCCAGGATAAACACCCCCAGCTCTCTCAGCCGTTCCTCATAAGGCCTGTATGTCGAGAAAGTTATTCCTATCAGTTCTGGAGTCCTCAGCATAAGAAGGAGATGGAGCTGTTGGAACAGGTCCAGGGGAGGCTACAAGGATGATGAGAAGGCTAGAGCACCTCCCATATGAATTATAGAATCATAGAATCACCAGGTTGGAAGTGACCCACCGGATCATCAAGTCCAACCGTTCCTATCAAACACTAACCCATGTCCCTCAGCACCTCATCTACCCATCCCTTAAACACCTCCAGGAAAGGTGAATCAACCACCTCCCTGGGCAGCCTATTCCAATGCCCAATGACCCTTTCTGGGAAAAACTTCCTCCTAATCTCTAGCCTAACTCTCCCCTGGTGGAGCTTGAGGCCATTCCCTCTTGTCCTGTCCCCTGTCCCTTGAGAGAAGAGCCCAGCTCCCTCCTCTCCACAACCTCCTTTCAGGTAGTTGTAGAGAGTAATGAGGTCTCCCCTCAGCCTCCTCTTCTCCAGGATAAACACCCCCAGCTCTCTCAGCCGTTCCTCATAAGGCCTGTTCTCCAGCCCCTTCACCAGTCTCGTTGCTCTTCTCTGGACTCACTCCAGAGCCTCAACATCCTTCTTGTGGTGAGAACAGGCTCAGAGAGTTGGGCTTGTTCAGCCTGGAGAAGGCTCTGGGGAGACCTTATAGCGACCTTCCAGTACCTGAAGGGGCTCCAGGAAAGCTGGGGAGGGGCTGTTCACAAAGGCTTGGAGTGATAGGACGAGGGGCAGCAGGATAAACTGGAGAGGGGCAGGATTAGATGGGACGCAAGGCACCGCTGTATGTCTTTTGCTTCATTCGTGACCCACTTCTTCTGTTCTGCAGCTCACATTCCTGCAGGAGTATTTGTTTGAAGTGAAGATACTTGAAAACCGTAAAACTTCACTTTTTTTTATTTGCTGAGAGTCAGCCTTTAGGAAGCCGAGGGTGCTGCGTGTCTAGACACTGTAAAAGCAGCCGTCTTTTTTGGCACATTTAAGTTCAGGAACTGCTTTTATGTATTAATTCCCTGCCAGCTTTTTGCTGAGGCTGCTCAAGCCAGTGTGAAAAGCGTGGCTGTCGCGCTCTGGCTCAAAGAAACAGGACTTTGGTTAATCTCACAGCTTTAAATACGCTGCTGATAGCTGGTTTGTTACGGTTTTAGCTGCTGGATTCATGTCAGTTCTAAGAGAAGGGGTCGTATCCCTCTGCCTTGCCCAGAGTAGGGGTGGCTGCCCCATCCCTGGAGGGGTTCAAGGCCAGGTTGGATGGGGCTTGGAGCCCCTGAGCCAGTGGGAGGTGTCCCTGCCCACAGCAGGAGTGGGACTGGATGGGCTTGGAGGTCCCTTCCAAACCATTCTGTGATCCTATGATTCTAATTCCAATACTTTCCAAAGCAAACAATTTGTAAGCTTCCCCCATTCTCATATTTTCTAACCCAGCTCTGCTTGAATTCCTGATTTCCTCCCCAGATGGGGGTGGAATACATAGTTTATCAACATGTGTTTAAATAGCAGAGGAGAGTGGAAAAGGGTAAAGATAAACAGAGGAGCAAAACAAGCACAGTGAATGCGAAATTTGACCAAAGGATGGAGTGTTAGGAGTATTCTTATTAGCGCTGACAGTGAACGAGATCTCCATGCTGGCTGGTGGAGGAGAAAATAGGCTGCCCAGGGAGGTGGTTGATTCCCCTTCCCTGGAGGGGTTTAAGGCACAGGTGGATGAGGTGCTGAGGGACTTGGTTTAGTGTTTGATCGGAATGGTTGGACTCGATGATCCAATGGGTCTCTTCCAACCTGATTGTTCTATGATTCTATGATTCTATGAAACGATGCTCTGCTATGCTGATAAAAGAGAATAAATTAAATAAAATGGCTTTAGTATTAAATTAAGCTCTGGAGCAGACTTTTGGGCAGCAGGTAGGTGCATGGTCAGGGTTTAGGTTAAATTCATCCTGCAGTTTTATATCAGTTTTATATCTGAGGCTGCTCCTTGAATATTGTGTTCAGTTGTGGGCCCCTCAGCACAAGAAGGATGTTGCGGCTCTGGAGCGAGTCCAGAGAAGAGCAACGAGGCTGGTGAGGGGTCTGGAGAACAGGCCTTATGAGGAACGGCTGAGAGAGCTGGGGGTGTTTATCCTGGAGAAGAGGAGGCTGAGGGGAGACCTCATTGCTCTCTGCAACTACCTGAAAGGAGGTTGTGGAGAGGAGGGAGCTGGGCTCTTCTCCCAAGGGACAGGGGACAGGACAAGAGGGAATGGCCTCAAACTCCACCAGGAGAGGTTCAGACTGGACATTAGGAAAAATTTCTTCCTAGAAAGGGTCATTGGGCAGTGGCAGAGGCTGCCCAGGGAGCAGCTTGAGTCACCTTCCCTGGAGGGGTTTAAGGGACGGGTGGACGAGGTGCTGAGGGACATGGGTTAGTGTTTGATAGGAATGGTTGGACTCGATGATCCAGTGGGTCTCTTCCAAGCTGGTTGTTCTATGATTCTATGAAATTCATCCTGCAGTTTTGTTTCTTGTTCTAGAGGCCTCGCCTCTATGTGTATTGTACAGAGCTATAAACATGCATGGAACAAAAAGCAGCTGTGGTTTGTATCGATTCCTCCGAACTTGTACAGCACCTGCAGTTTTCATTTCCTGTGCTATTTTCACAGTAGATTATTTTTTTCACTAAGGCATGAGTTAAGATTGAAGCAGAGATACAACATTTCAGTGCTGAAAACGTGTTTCTGTTTCTCTGGAGGTACTTAGTTTATGATGATTTATTATCAGCATTTGTTGTGCTGATGGTCTGAACCACTGGCCTCAGAGAGTACCTTGGGCTTCTTAGACAGCACAGAAGCCACGTGACTTTCAAGTCCTTCCACATTCCCTGGCCCACAGCATCTCATAGAATCACAGAGTCATAGAACAACCAGGTTGGAAGAGACCCATCGGATCATCGAGTCCAACCATTCCTATCAAATACTAACTCATGTCCCTCAGCATCTCATCCACCTGTCCCTTAAATCCCTCCAGGGAAGGTGACTCAGCCCCCTCCCTGGGCAGCCTCTGCCACTGCCCAATCACCCTTTCTGGGAAAATTTTTTCCTAATGTCCAGCCTGAACCTCCCCTGGTGGAGCTTGAGGCTATTCCCTCTCGTCCTGTCCCTTGGGAGAAGAGCCCAGCTCCCTCCTCTCCACAACCTCCTTTCAGGGAGTTGTAGAGAGCAATGAGGTCTCCTCTCAGCCTCCTCTTCTCCAGGATAAACACCCCCAGCTCTCTCAGATGCTCATCATAGGGCCTGTTCTCCAGCCCCTTCCCCAGCTTCGTTGCTCTTCTCTGGAGTCTCTCCAGAGCCTCAACATCCTTCTTGTGCTGAGGGGCCCACAACTGAACACAGGATTCGAGGAGCAGTCTCACCAGTGCTGAGTCCAGAGGGAGAATCACCTCCCTGGCCCTGCCGGTCACACCGTTTCTGATGCACAATGAGAATTGCTTAAGGTCTCTTTCTTTTCCTCTATAACATCGTAACAAAGCGAACTTTGTCGTTGCGATCAGGAGATGTTTGATGTGATTTTGGATGAAAATCAGCTGGAGGACGCGTGCGAGCACTTGGCCGAGTACCTGGAGGCCTACTGGCGTGCCACCCACACCACCAGTAGCACACCCATGACTCCTCTCCTGGGCCGAAACCTGGGATCCACCGCGCTCTCGCCGTATCCCGCCGCCATCTCGGGATTACAGGTAGGAAAATCCCTCTCTCGGCCCCAAACGCCAGCGCAGATCAGGTGTGGGGGAGGTTGATTTATGGGAGAATAGCCTAACGTGGTTCATACAGCAGAACTTCTATCTGCTTGATCAGTTAGAGGTCCCTGTTTGGCCACTTCCAGCAGTAAAGCTGGGGCCTCTTATCCATGAGGAAGCAGTTGGTCAGCCAAGTGTGGAAGCACCGTGACTGCTTTAATGGGAAATAAAATAGCTATAAATCTTCCCAGCAAGGAGTTAGCTCTCGAGGAAGGGCTACACGGCGCTTTGCCAAGGGATGTTGCAGCCAGATTAGAAAACAGCCTCGTTTTTAACCTGGAAAGCCAGGTCATTGCAGACGAGCCCCTTTCAGACTGAGAATAGACGTGCACAGGGTCGCAGCAGCCGAGCCGAGAGTTGGGAACACAGAGCAGTGTCTGGAATGGTCCCTTTTATTCCTCCCCTCATCACTTTCACAAACCATTCGCTTGTGGGTGAAAGACTTCCATGCTTGTCTCTCGTATCAGCAAAGTGCCTTCACCTTCTTGAGTTCTTTGTGAATAAACGACGTATTTCTTGTACCCGTTGAAAAAAAAAAAAAAATTCTGACCCTTTTTCTCCACAGGGATAGCTCAAAGTCGGCTGAACTTTGAAACTTCAATCGTGGCATGTAAATAGTCCTTAATGAGAAGTACGTGCTTTACTAAGTTTGACAAGAGAAACTGTTTTTGATTAATATTACGAATGCTTGAGAAGATGAGGATTGCAGTGAACTTTTAAGTCTGAAAGTGTCAGAGTTGCTCTGTGTATGTGTGTGTGTATGTGGCTTCTTAGGAGCGTGTGTGCTTCTAACGTGTGGAGCAAATCGCTTTTAACGAGGAATTCGGCTGATAATTTAACTTCTGTTCTGCTTGTAGAGTGTCTTGAAGCAGGTAACGCTGTCGAAGGCGATGACGCATTGTTCAGTGTTGTTGATTAACATAAAACTGTGTTTTCTGGGCGTGAGCCGCACCGAAGGTGCGTTGGTACTCGATGCTCACGCTTCTAATGCCGCGCTTGGTTCATTAGGGTCAGTAAGTCCCTGTCTCCTGACTGCCTGAGCGCACAAGCACTGTTCTGTTCCCACTAACATCCACATGTAAACTGTCATTTCCATCTCCTCCTGCCGTAAGATTTCAGTTTTTCCATCCCTTCATGCCCAATAAAATCCCATCTGCAGAACTTCCACCTCTTCGGTTTCATTTCGAGAACTGGGTGTATCCGCAGACCTTTTTTGCAGGCATTTATTTCTCTCTGATCAATGGACACCGGCAGTAACTGTGAAATGTTGCTCCATTTACTTAGGGCAAACTCACACTGAAGATGAAAATCACCCCTGTGCAGTGGGCTGGCTGAAGGTACGCGTCACCTCATCCCCACTTCACCCCAATTGTGAAGGCTTTGATGGGACCTGAGTGGTGCTGGTTCTCTGCAGAGGGGTAAATTTCTCCCTGAGGGCATGAGGCCCAGCCAGGGGCCGCAGGGATTGCCTTGCCCTGCCACTGGAGCGTTCAGGCCCCTTCGAAGAGTCATGATGTTTTATGTGTTTATCTCGGAGTAAAGACATTCAGTATCTGAAGGGCTTGTCCACCTAAAGGTTTTATCTGTGTCCCGTATGAGGGCTGAGAGAGCGGAGGTTGTTCAGCCTGGAGAAGAGAAGGCCGTGGGGAGAGCTCAGAGCAACATCCAGTGCTGAAAGGGGCTCCAGGAAAGCTGGGGAGGGGCTCTGGATGAGGGAGGGCAGGGATAGGACAAGGGGAAGCAGTTTTGAGCTGAAAAAGGGAAGATTGAGATGAGATCTCAGGCAGAAATATTTTGCTGTGAGGGTGAGGAGGCCCTGGAACAGGTTGCCCAGAGCAGGGGTGGCTGCCCCATCCCTGGAGGGGTTCAAGGGCAGGTTGGATGGGGCTTGGAGTCCCTGAGCCAGTGGGAGGTGTCCCTGCCCATGGCAGGGGTGGCACTGGGTGGGCTTGGAGGTCCCTTCCAACCCAAACTGTTCCATGATTCTGTATATATTCAAACTTTCATAAGGGTTTGCATCAAATTAACTTCAATGATGTGATAACATAAAGCATTCAGGCAAATCCTAGGAAATAAACCAGCTTGGGTGTTTATACATTAAGTATTTATACTGCCTGTGGCCTTGTGGCTTCTCCTCACCTGATGTTTGGGGAATCCAACACCAGAAGCCCAGAGGCTGGTGTGACAGTCACACCTGAGAGTGATACAGATTTCCTGGGACAACCTCTCTGTCCTTCACCCCATCAGGATGCAGGAGCACCCCTTAGGTACTTGCGTAGGGCTAGGACTCTAGCTACCAAGAACTTAAACTTCTGCTTTATCTTAAGCCTTTGGGCCTCACGAAGGTTGTGGGGGTGAAGTTAAATGGCAGAGATAGGGTTCAGCCCCATATCTGACCCCTGGCTCGCTCTAAACCCACAAAGTGGAGCTTTAATTTCAGCAAAGCCGCCGCAATCCTGTAGGTCAGGCTCTGGGGAAGATCTTAGGCTCTAAGGGACTCGCAGTTTGAGTCCGTTAAAGCAGAAAATGCAACACAGCTTCTCATTCCGATTGAGCTGTGGGATCAAAAGTTATCTGGGGCTTAAGACCAGTGTGAGGCCACAGCGGTTTTGTGCCAGCTTACACCTCCGAGGGGTAAATAATGGGATCAGAAGGATACAGAGGAAAGGCAGGGAAGCAGGAAGGGTTGTAGAGAGGAGAAGGTTGTAGCCAGAAAGATAAATTACTGCAGGGAGGACGGGGGGAGAGCACGAAAGGTGGAGTTGCAGTTGACAAGGTGATTATGCCTCAAATTTGTGTGCCTAGGCCAGAGAAATTTAAGAAGCATAATTTGTGAAGAGAACATGTAGACTTTGACATATAATCACGGCGAGATAAGGAAAACTTGGCAGTAATGCTTTGGAACTAAGGGAGAGGAGATTTAGACTGGATATAAGGGAGAAATTGTTTATGTTGAGGGTGGTGAAACACTGGCCCAGGTTGCCCAGAGAGGCAGTGGAGGCCCCGTCCCTGGAAACATTCAAGGTCAGGCTGGATGGGGCTCCGAGGAACCTGATGGAGTTGCAGATGTCCCTGTAAAGGGACCTGTAAAGGTTCCTTCCAACCCAAAACATTCAGTGATTCTATAAGGTGGTAGAAGTTGCTCCCAAGCAGCCGAGTAGGGTTGGCAGGAGGGCACTTTTCTGTGCCAGCTCGTGGTGTGGGATCTCTGGGTGAGTCACCTTGGGAGCATCGATCGGCAGGAGCCGCGACACCGTATCTGCTGTGCTGTAAAGGTATCCCTGCCTGCACGGCTCCTGCCCCGCGCGGGCGAGGCTGTCGCTATCAATTATGCAGCAGAACCGTTGCCACAGGGAGAGGCTGAAGCAGCAGGAGGAGGGTTTGTAGCACAGAGAGATCCTGAGCGGAGCAGATGATGCTGTCTGTGCCCTGGAAGCCGAGGCCGCAGGAGAGCAGCCAGGGAGGCAGCTTTCTGTCGGTGATGGAGGCATCGGAACGACGGCATCGAGGGTGTCGTGTAGAGAAAGGGAAGCGCTGCCCGAGTCTGTCCTGAGAGCACGGTGCCCGGACTCTTGGGAGGTTTCACGTGGGATGACATCAAGCGATATTTTTTAGGCTATTTCTTCGTTGTGCTGGTTTACTGGTGCAAAAAAAAACCTGAACTAGTTTTGTTGGTGTGACAAACACAGGATGATGTTATCATCGTGGGAATGTGAGGAGAGCAAAGGCTACACCTTTGAATTAATGAATGATCTTAGAAAAGGGTTTTCTGTCAGATTTAAAATATTGATGATGTTTTAATTGGAGGAATGTGAGGAATGTTTATGATGTTTTAATTAGAGGAACATCTGGTCGCCCCTTAGCTGCGTGGTGAGCAGCCCCATCGCTTGTTTGGTTTTTGAACAGGGCTCAGAGCTGCCCCTTGAGAAAAAAGTCCCAACAAACACGGTCAGATGTTTTCTTAAAGCTGCGTAAATCAGAGCTTACAATGTTCTAAGCAGAGTAGAAGCATGAATGTTGCGTTCATGATCAGAGAAAAGTGATAAATGCTGACTACATCAGCTCACTTTTCATGCTGCCTGGCCTGTGACCTTTACCGTGGTGAATCCCACGCTGGAAAAAACCGCCTGTGCTCTGCTTTCAGCTCTAGGACCCAGATACCCCAACCCATTCCTATAGCGAACAGGCTTTAATAGAAAATGAGTGACACAAAAGTGGATGGATTCTGAAAGGCCTCAGAATAAGTCTGAAAACAAGCTGCAACTGTCGCCTGCTCTTTGTCTGTATTAACGCTTGGATTCTTTGGCCCCTGTAGAGCCAGCGTGTGAGGCACAGCAGCCACTCCACAGAGAACTCTCCCGTTGAGCGACGAAGCCTAATGACCTCAGATGAAAATTATCACAATGAAAGAGCTCGCAAGAGCAGGAACCGCTTGTCTTCCAGCTCCCAACACAGCCGAGATCACTATCCTCTAGTGGAAGAAGAATACTCTGACTCCTACCAGGACGCTTACAAACCCCACAGGAACCGAGGATCCCCTGGAGGATACAGCCATGAGTCACGACATAGGCTTTGAGTTCAAGAACCCGGGGAAAAAACAGGATTCATCAGTCGATAACTTGCCATGAAGTAGCTAGGAAATTTTAAAAAATCATCTTAATTTGGCAGGCGGAGCGTGGTCCTCGTGGTTCTCATGCTCTTTTCTCATTTAGTCTTAAGTAGGGGGCAAAAAGAAGTCTCCATGCCCTTGCGTTTGCCCGATCGCATAGGTTGTTCTTTGGGTTTTATTTTTACTACGGCATTTGCATTTAGAGCCACAGTTTGTCATTAGGTGTTTAGACGCATCTGTTTGTAACGTAGGGTCCTTCTCAAGGCACTTATAAAATGATTTCCTGTGCTGGAAATTCCAAATGACCAGTTCCACTTGGAACCAATTTATAAACCAATTCCTGTTGGAATTTGGGTGAATTGACTGGAAAGTCAACTTGAGCATGTTGTGATTGAAAAAAAAAAAAAAAAAAAAAAAACAAACCCCAAACCAAACCCACCAGTGACAAATCGGAAAATCACAAACCACTTGATGCCAGCGTTTGTTTGCTGGGAGCTCGATTTCAGGTGGAAGGTTAGAATAAAGGGACTTATTCTAACCCCTCGTTTCCAGACGAGCCAAACGTAAACGTTTGAGAGTGCCAAACCTCACAAACTATTGCAGCGGTTATGAAACACTTTCCAGTTTGAGATTATTTTTAGACCTGGCGTGAATGTTGCAGCAAAACGATTCCTTGGGTTCAGCCAGTGCTGGCAGTTTTGTTGGAGTCAGCAGTGACGAGCTCTGACAGGAGAAGGGGAAAGAGAAGCAGGAGAACGAACAAATTGAAGAAGTTTGTAGTGTTAGAGATAGAAAATAGTGGTTTTTATTTTTCCTTCTTTACCTGAACACGACTCGTAGTCCCCAAACGGAACATGAGTGCATAGATATATAGTTTTTTCCTCTTATTTTTAGTATTTTGCCTTTTTAACTGGCAAAGAGCGCACTCTCCTATCCCAGGGTGTAGAGAACCTCCAGTCCAGTATATCCCAGCACCTCCCCGTGTGTCCCGTCTTTCCCAATCCATCTTTGAATGTCTGAAAACTCCAGCTTCGCACAAGAACTCTCCAGAAGAACATCAGGTTTGATTTCTGTAATGAAATCAGAGGGAAGGGAGGGGTGGGGGTGGGGGTGGGGGGGTTAAATCTTCCTTAGTGAACATTTAAATCACATATTTATCAGTATCAGCTTGCAATAAAAATGGGAGATAAGGAAAAAAAAGCTAAACCTGCTCGCAGTGAAGTTGTAGAGCTGACATTTTTGATTCTAAGAGCTATGATAAATTCTTGGAGATATTGCTGCCTTAATTCCTACCAATCACTGCTCTTCACCTACCGAGTCTCCAGTTAATTTGAGGTGATTGGACCTTACGTCGTGCCCGATCAGTGAAGCCTTAGATCCAACGCGATTGAAAAAAATTGACCGTAACTGATGGTTTTGTACAGCTCCCTCCTGTCTTTCAGCAGAGACTCTCGAAATTCCCCACCGCCCGCGTTTTCTAGACCTGACAGAATTGTGAACGTGCATTTTTTTATGCAGGTTCACATCAAAACTATTTATTTTTAATTTTTTTTTTTTTTTTTTTTTTTTTTCCAAAAAATGAGGATCAGTAACTTTGCTTCTTTCCTTCACAAAGCCCGCTCAGAGCAGGCTTTAAAAGCATGTAGCACTAAACGAATTTCCTGCACATCCCAGTTTCTTTCACTTTCTGGACCACTTAGCAAAGATCACGGGTATTTTTCCACCACCCTTGAGTCCGGTTATCGTCTTGATGTTCGCAACCAGAGAAGTAACTCATCTCAAATGAGGGAGGGGAGGTCCTGGCCCAGGCTGCCGCCTCCCTGGAGGGGTTCAAGGGCAGGTTGGATGGGGCTTGGAGCCCCTGAGCCAGTGGGAGGTGTCCCTGCCCATGGCAGGGGTGGCACTGGATGGGCTTGGAGGTCCCTTCCAACCCAACCCATTCCATAATTATGATCCAAACCAAACCCAATGCGCACCTCTAGCAGCAGGAAAAGATGGCCCATGCACCATTGATTCTTTCAAGAACTTCACTGCCTACAGAGCAGTGTCAGCACCACAAGGGTGATTCAGGAAAAAAAAAAAAAAAAAAGATATTATCTGCATCCATTGGAGTCACAGAGTTAAGAGTGGATAGGGCAGACCTGATCGTGTTTGGTTTTCTTAGGCTGAGAAAGCCCAGCAAGATCGGGTCTGGGCACAGTAGCCTCAGCTGCCTGCTCGGATTTTTCCTGCTAAGGCACCGCGGAGCATCCCTCAGTGGTTTTTCCCAACCTTAGTTCCATGTACAGCACACGTACCTGCATGAGACAGAAGGCGTTAGGCGAAACATTTTTTTCTATAAGCTTTAATTCAAGTTTCTTGTTTGTGTGCATTAAAAGTATTAATTGCAAAGGATGCACTGAGATGTATAAAACCTAGGTTAGACAGCTCTTTATTTATTCTGTAGTAGCGATAGGGATCGGATCATTTAACTGCTTGAAGATATTTGCATTTTAACAGCAGGCGGCTGCAAAGCGCCTACATATATTTATTAAACAAGGTTGCTGCTTTATCATTTCCTAGATAAAAACGTCCTTTCTTTCTGGAGCCTTTCGGAGCCTTGGTTTTAAGTCTTCCATGTCACGATAGTGAAGGGAAAGATCTGCACAACACATATGCACAAATTCCACCACCTGCAGCATCTGAAGTGCCAAAACGACTTTGTTTGTTCTAATAAAAACAAGCTTGTGAGGGACGTCGTGTGTTGTCTGGAGAGAACACGCCTGACGGGGGACAGGACAAGAGGGAATGGCCTCAAGCTCCGCCAGGGGAGATTTAGGCTGGAGATTAGGAGGAAGTTCTTCACACAGAGGGTCATTGGGCATTGGAATAGGCTGCCCAGGGAGGGGGTTGATTCCCCTTCCCTGGAGGGGTTTAAGGGACGGGTGGATGAGGTCCTGAGGGACTTGGTTTAATGTTTGATAGGAATGGTTGGACTGGAAGATCCGATGGGTCCCTTCCAACCTGGTTGTTCTATGATTCTATGTGGGTTTAAGTTTACGTAGCTCTCGTACAGAATTGGTTTCCCACCCCTGCTCCTACCACCCTTTCCATTTTGATGTAAGAACTCAGTTATAAGGGATCCAGCAGCTCACTGGGGGTTTTATTCTTTGAAGATGTATCTATCTTTAAGTAGAAATGTATTGAACTTGCTAATAGGTTATTAATTTATTCTAGGTACAAGCTATGGGAACTCTTCCTTTTAAAAAGTCAGTGATCTTTAGGAAAAACGGTAATGGGTCAGAGCTGCTCTGTCCATCAGGCCACATTAACTCATAGTATTTGTGTTTGAACTTGAGCAACGCTAGCCAGTTGTATCATGATTGATTACGCAACAGCACTAATAGAGCATTGTGAAGTTCATGGATTCCCAAATGAATACGAGTCAGGCTCATTTTCCGGTCCTCATTCCATGGGTTAGTGTTTGATAGGAATGGTTGGACTCGATGATCCGATGGGTCTCTTCCAACCTGGTTGTTCTATGATTCTATGATTCATTTCTTCTCCCTGTTGAAATACTATTAAAGATCCGAGTTCTGTTCCTAAGCTCAGGCTTATGCAGAGGGTTTTAGGAGTGCTTATAAAGCATTGATTTATTTTCTCAACTGTGTTGTCGGTGGGGGTTTTTCATTAGGACGCTTTGGATTAATGATAATTTAGCCAATAAAGGTGATGGCAACAATCTCAATATCTAAAGAGAAAGTCGGTGCATTCCTGTGTTTGTGAATGAATTAACGCAGTATTTTAAAAACCTCAAAGCCACTTTAAAGACAATTAATTGATAAATGGTTAATTTAAGATACTTGTTGTTGGCAGGTTGTGTTTAGCAGATGTACAGGCTTGTTTACTAGTTTTCTACCCTTGTAGAGAGGAGGGAGCTGGGCTCTTCTCCCAAGGGACAGGGTGAGAGGGAATGGCCTCAAGCTCCGCCAGGGGAGGGTCAGGATGGACATTAGGAAAAAAAAATTCCCAGAAAGGGTCATTGGGCAGTGGCAGAGGCTGAGCAGGGAGGGGGTTAAGTCACCTTCCCTGGAGGAGTTTAAGGGACGGGTGGACGAGGTGCCAAGGGACATGGGTTAGTGTTTGATAGGAATGGTTGGACTCGATGATCCAGTCGGTCTCTTCCAACCTGGTTATTCTTTAATTCTATAGATTAACATTGGTGCCATGGGATGTGCAGCACACCACTGATTGTGTTTGCTGAGAATAGAATCATAGAACAACCAGGTTGGAAGGGACCCATCGGATCTTCTAGTCCAACATGAGGAACTGCATTTAAAGCAAAGCAGCTGGAGCTGCTCTGTATGAAGCTGTACTTGATAGACAGGGGGGCCCAGTTAGGTGATTATCCTCTAAACAGGTCGGTTTGGCAAAAAAAAACAGTGTGGTAACTTGATTATTCTGCTTGGGAACCAGAAAACCCACTTGCAGTGGGAATCCAGCGGTGGCCCTGGTTCCATACGTGGTGAGCCAGAGCAGTTTTTGATGCGAGCGCAGTTGTTTCTTGCTGCTCACCCTGTTCTCCGCCTGCTCCAACACCGTGTCTTGTTGAGGCTCAGGAGCAAGTCCAGAGAAGAGTGACGAGGCTGGTGAAGGGGCTGGAGAACAGAACCTATGAGGGGCGGCTGAGAGAGCTGGGGGTGTTTATCCTGGAGAAGAGGAGACCTCATTACTCTCTACAACTACCTGAAAGGAGGTTGTGGAGAGGAGAGAGCTGGGCTCTTCTCCCAAGGGACAGGGGACAGGACGAGAGGGAATGGCCTCAAGCTCCACCAGGGGAGATTTAGGCTGGAGATTAGGAGGAGGTTTTTCACACAGAGGGTCATTGGGCATTGGAACAGGCTGCCCAGGGAGGTGAATGATTCACCTTCCCTGGAGGGGTTTAAGGCACAGGTGGATGAGGTCTTGAGGGACGTGGTTTAGTGTTTGATAGGAATGGTTGCACTCGATGATCCGATGGGTCCCTTCCAACCTGGTTGTTCTCTGATTCTATGATTTGGAGGGTTAGTCTTTCATGTTCTTTGCTTTTGCAATAATACTTAAAGAGAGTGACAGTTACCGGATGGAGGAAAGGTAACGGCAGGACTCTGAAGGTGATTGTGGTTCTTCTGGATGCGTGTAGGCCCGTGACCGAGTTCAGTTTGACTGCAAATTCTCTGAATTCTCTTTGCTCTCGGTACCGTTGCCTTCTCTGAACCCTCCGAGGATCTCGGATCTTCCCTGACGTTACCCTTCTCAAAATAACGTTGCTTCCTGGCACACTGGTTTGGGTAAGCCAGGGCTCTCACGGGTCATTTTTGCTTTAAGGATGTACTAAGTCTGTCTTCTGCTGTATTTTGTTCTCCGAGTTTAGTGCTCATGAAGCGTCTCCTCGATTCCACAGTCTTCAATTTGTGTTAAAGCAAAACCAGGTGGAAGCCACAAAGGAATAAAAAAAAATCAAATGCATATTTTGTAAAATACCATTTATACAAATCTGGATTCGCTCCTTAAGATCCATGTTTCAGACTTGGCATGTGTTACCCCAGTTGCTCTTAATACCAGTTGGGATACTTGGGGTTCTGGTACCACATGTTTTGTTGCAGTTATCCCTCATTTCTTTAAACAGTGGTTCCACAAAGAGTAACGAGACTGCAAGACGCTGTAACGTAGCCAGATTTAACTCTGGGAGAATTAATTTCTTTAAAATGATCTGAAAAGAGAGTAAATTATGTGAAGAGGTATCATTTGAATGACCCTTGTTGGATTGTTACTCGAGTCCAGTTTCATTTACATGGAAAAAGAAAGGGATATCTTTAAGAATAAAGGGACATTTTAATAATGTAAAATACACGTAAAGAATTAACTTGGAGAAAGGGCTGAAAGTGGTGATGAGTGTAGAAATTGCATTAAGAGCTCTCGCTATCTATGGAATCCATTTAAGCAGTCGAGAAATATTGCACTTAAATCTACACAGAGAACTTTGGGGAGAAGGCAGAAATTGTTTTAAAACGTTAATAAGAGCGTCTCATCCCTTTGCTGATTGGGAAGCGGTGAAACCGGGAGCCGCACTGGCCTTTTCCTTCGTGTTTCTCAGCGGTGAATCCCTCTCTGGGATCCCTGTCTTCTCCTTTCTTCTCCGAGAGCCAATCTTTGCAAGGTCTGACCAGATTCTCATAAGCCTTATCAATATTACCTGAAAAACAAAACGTACTTCGATTTAGCGCCACAGCCCCCTTTGATATTAATTCTACTTTGTATAAGGAGTAGAAAAATCTATGTAGTAAGATATATTTTCAGGGACAGAATAATATATTTTGCCGATGATGTAAAACCAGAGCAAGGAAGAAGAAGCACATTTGTAATAGCACAAATTTACAGTAATTCCACCCTTGCATTTGGCCTTGTATTTTTGAAAAAAAAAAAAATTAGATGTTTTGATCCAGCATCAGTGGATTTATTGCATTTTTGATCAGTTTAACTCTCTGCCTGATACTTCAGCAGTTTATTTCTAGCCTCGCATTCTGCGTATGTGATTGATTTTCCGATAACTTGTATTCTTTCCATTTTAATTGATACAAGAAAAAGAACCTTTTAAATTTAGAAAGCCCTTTCTAAAAAAAAAGCTTCCTTCTCAAAGCTGAAATTACATGAATAACCAGAAATTTTGTCAGATGGATGGATTTTGGCATATGACTGATGACCATACCACGAGAACACAGGTAGCCCAAGGTCTGGAATGAAATTCTCCTGGTAAAGAAGTTCTTGGAGCTCCAGAGCAACGCACTTTCGTGTGTAGGGATGGGGAGAGAAGAATGTCACACCCAAAGCTTCCGTGATATCACTGAGAAGTTCTGTGCAGAGTAAGTGTAAGGAACAGATTACCCAGGGAAGTCGTGGGTGTCTCCTCCCTGGAGGGGTTCAAGGGCAGGTTGGATGGGGCTTGGAGCCCCTGAGCCAGTGGGAGGTGTCCCTGCCCATGGCAGGGGTGGCACTGGATGGGCTTTGAAGTCCCTTCCAACCCAAACCACTCCATGATTCTCTGAATACACACATAGGCCTGAGGTGTATTTATATTGGAGACACGTCTGATTCTCTTCCCATGCAGAGAGAAGCTGGTGGCATCGTGCAAGGACAGCATAGGAAGAGAATTGAACGTTGAATTGTTTGTATGTGTGAGGAATAGTGGGGTGAAGAAAGATGGAAACAATCATTCCAACTGCAAATGACGGACCTTGGGCTTCTCAGATCCCAGAAAAACCTCAGTTTTTCACCCAGACTGGTTCCCAGTGACAGCTTGGCAGTGGTAGCTCCGGCCTCGCTGGGAGCCAGTTCAGAGTTGCGCTGGTAAAGACATTAATGCTTTTACTAAAGGAAAAAAAAAATACCCACAAATTTGTATTTTCTGCTGATTCACCCCTTTCTGGTTTTCCTTCTATAGATACTGTATGTGTAGCATTCTCCGAGGCATGCTGGGTACAATATACTATGCAAATGTGTACAGTGTTGCATGCGTTGCTCTCCCTCTGCTTTTAGTGGCTTTCAAAGGAACAGAAACAAAAAAAAGTGTTGTTATTTTTGTGATCGGAATCATTTAACACCGAAAATGCAGACTGCATGCTGACAGTATCCTCATTTCTATGGATTGGTTTTATGGAATTTAGATGTACAAAAAAAAAAAAAAAGGAACTGCATTACAATAATTACTTTTCTACAATAAATGAAAAAGCTACGAACTGGTTAAAGGCCTCTCTGTATTCTGCAGCCAAGGGGTGGGAAAAAGCTTGGAAGAGGCAGTTGAGGAAAGCGTTGGGAAAAACGCTGTGGTTTTATTGTTTGGCAGTAGTGTTTAGAGTAGAGATGAATGAGGTCCTGAAGGAGGAGATGCATCTGCTCTGTGAAATAAACACTGTTTATTTTTAAATCTAGCTGCTCTTAAAAAGCTGCAACTCAGAAGTATTGGGGTTGCTCAGCCTGGAGAAGAGAAGGCTCCAAGGAGACCCCAGAGCAGCTTCCAGCGTGGAAAGGGGCTCCAGGAAAGCTGGGGAGGGGCTTTTTCCAAGAGTGTGGAGTGACAGGATAAGGGGGGATGGCTTTAAGTTGGAAGGGGGATATTTAGATTGGACATCAGGAAGAAATTCTTCATGATGAGGGTGGGGAGGCCCTGGCCCGGTCACTGCAGTAAGCCACGAGGGCTAACACTTCAACAAAAAGAAAAAAAAAAACCAAACACAAAACCAAAACAAACTAAACGGGGTCAGAAAATCTCAACACTCTTCTGTTTAAAGGCTAAATTGTTTACTTAAATTCCGCTACCTTATCTAACCCTGGGCCGAGCCCATGGATTGCAGACTCTCTCTGTATTTGCACCAAGAGGTGAATTGCACGCGACAGCCACTCTCAGCCAAGGCACGGCAGAACGGGGGATAACTGTCAGTTGGTGAATGAATAATTTCATCACAGGCTGAATGCTGAACTTGTGGAAAGGGCATCACACTGGAAGAGCGGCTTCTTTGCCCACCAGCCACAGGCCATGCCAGCTCCTGCAGCTCTGACACTGGAGCCGACAGTTCCTGCTTTTCAACTTGACTTCCCTTTCGGCTTCCCGAGCAGCTTCTCCAAAGCCACAGCACTCGGCTAGCAGCCTTCCCTGCTTGTCCTCAGGGGGATACAGGAATCTTGGTAAGCCCAGCAGTTGAAGAGTACGAAAGGACATCAGTGCTTCTGCACTTACACGTGATAAAGAGTCATTGTTTTTCAAAAGTCATGCTGATTGTCGTGTTTGAGGTTAAAAACTAGCAATGGAGCAGAAGACTGAAACCATAAAGGGCAAACAGCCTTCATATTAAGAAATGCTTTTTATTCACAGGCTGCCAGTGCTGGTTCAGCAAGTAAAGGTTTCACAGCCTGGCCGGAAGGTGCCTGGGTTGTGGTTTTTCCTACCATATTCGGTAAGGGGTTATTGCATCGCTATCGTTAATGCTTGAAAAGGTGTAAGGCGATGGTAATCATAGAATCATTAAGGGTGGCAAAGACCTCTAAGCTCATCCAGTCCAACCGTCAGCCCAACCCCACTGTGCCTGCTAAACCCTGTCCCAAAGCGCCACAGCTACATGGCTTTTGAACCCCTCCAGGGATGGGGACTCCACCACTGCCCTGGGCAGCCTCTGCCAGGGCTTCCCCAATCAGTGAAGACATTTTTCCTAATATCCAATGTAAGCCTCCCCTGGTGCCACTGGAGGCCCTTTCTTCTCATCCTATAACTTGTTACTTGGGAGAAGAGGCCAGCACCCACCTCACCACAACCTCCTTTCCTGGAGCAGCAGAGAGCGATGAGGTCTCCCCTCAGCCTCCTCTTCTCCAGAACAAACACCTCCCAGGTCCCTCAGCCGTTCCCAGAACCCCCGGGCTCCAGCCCCATCACCAGCTCTTGTCCCCTTCTCTGGACACACTCCAGCCCCTCAAAGTCTTTGTTGTACTGAGGGGCCAAAACTTTTATTAGATCCTTGAGGTCTTGAATACTGGTTTGGTCAGGGAAATTGATCTCTAAGATGCTGGGATGCTTTAAACAGAACTAAATGACTGGGAGGAGGAAGTTTTAGGAGGAAGTTTTTCACACAGAGGGTCATTGGGCATTGGAATAGGCTGCCCAGGGAGGGGGTTGAGTCACCTTCCCTGGAGGTGTTTAAGGCACAGGTAGATGAGGTCCTGTGGGACATGGTTTAGTGTTTAATAGGAATGGTTGGACTCGATGATCCGATGGGTCTCTTCCAACCTGGTTGTTCTATGATTCTATGACTGGTGCTGTTTAATATTTTCATCAATGACAGAGATGATGATAAGATCGAGTACACCCTCAGCAAACTGGTGGATGACACTCAGCTGAGTGGTGAGGTTGACTCCCCTGAGGGACAGGATGCCATCCAGAGGGACCTTGACAAGCTGGAGAAATGAACTTGTGAAAAACCTCATGAGGTTCAACACGGCCAAGTGGAAGGTCCTGCGTCTGGGTCGGGGCAATCCTCAGTATCAGTAAAGGATGGGGGATTAAGAGACTGAATCACAGAATCACAGAACAACCAGGTTGGAAGAAACCCACCGGATCATCAAGTCCAACCACTCCTATCAAACACTAAATCATGTCCCTCAGCACCTCATCCACCTGCACCTTAAATCCCTCCAGGGAAGGTGAATCAACACCCTCCCTGTGCAGCCTCTGCCAATGCCCAATGACCCTTTCCATGAAATTTTTTTTCCTAAGGTTCAGCCTGAACCTCCCCTGGTGGAGCTTGAGGCCATTCCCTCTCGTCCTGTCCCCTGTCCCTTGGGAGAAGAGCCAAGCTCCCTCCTCTCTACAACCTCCTTTCAGGGAGTTGTAGAGAGCAATGAGGTCTCCCCTCAGCTTCCTCTTCTCCAAGCTGAACACCCCCAGCTCTCTAAGCCTGTCTTCAATAGCAGAGGTTCTCCAGCTCTCAGATCATCTCCGTGGCCTCCTCTGGACTTGCTCTAACAGTTCCATGTTCTTCTTATCTTGGTGACTCCAGCACTGGACTCAGGGCTCCAGGTGGGTCTCTCAGAGTGGAGCAAAGGGGCAGGATCCCCTCCCTCCCTGCTGGTCCCAGGGCTCTGGATGCAGCCCAGCACACGGCTGGTTTCTGGGCTCCAAGCACACATTGCCACCTCATGTTGAGCTTCTCCTCCCCCAGCACCCCAAGCCCTTCTCCTCAGGGCTTCTCTCAATCACAAGCACTGACAGGACGAGAGGCAGTGGGTACACACTGGAAATGGGCAGATTGGGACTGGGAGACTCAGGCTGCTCAGAGCAGGGGTGGCTGCCCCATCCCTGGAGGTGTTCAAGGGCAGGTTGGATGGGGCTGGGAGCACCTGACCCATCCAACCTGCCCCTGGCAGGGAAGGGGCTGGACGGGCTCTGAGGCCCCTTCCGCCCCGAGCAGCGCTGCCATTGGGCCCCTCGGGCTCCTCCCTCCTGACGCGCCATGTCCGCGCCGCGCGAGGAGGAGGAGGAGGAGGTGGGGAGGAAGGGGCGGCCCCGCCGAGCATGGGGATCCTCTTCACCAGGATATGGAGGCTCTTCAGCCACCAGGGTGAGCGCAGGGGCGGCGGGAGGGAAGGGGGGACGGGCGAGCTCGACCCCTTTGCTGAGGGGCTTCGCCTCCATTTTGAGTGATCTCTCTCTCCCCTCCCTAAGGGATCTCTCTCCTCGCTAAGGGCTCTCTTTCTCCCCCGTCGCTGAGGGATCTCTCTCTCCCATCTCGTTGAGGGCTCTCTCCCCTCGCTGAAGGATCTCTCCCCTCCCTAAGGGATCCCTCTCCCTCCCTCCTCGCTGAGGGATCCCTCTCCCTCCCTCCCTCCTCGCTGATCCCTCTCTCCCCTCACTGAGGGATCTCTCTCTCCCCTCGCTCAGGGATCTCTCTCTCCCCTCGCTCAGGGATCTATCTCTCCCCTTGCTGAGGGATCTCTCTCCTCCCTCGCTGAGGGCTCTCTCCTCACTGAGGCATCTCTCCCTCCCTCCTCGCTGAGGGATCTCTCTCTCCCCTCACTGAGGGATCTCTCTCCTCCCTCACTGAGAGATCTCTCTCCTCCCTCGCTGAGGGATCTCTCCTCCCTGAGGGATCTCTCTCTTCCCCCCTCCCTGAGGGATCTCTCTCCCTTGCTGAGGGATCTCACCCCTATGTTGAGGGGTTTCGCCCCCTTCTCAGACAATTTCCCTCCCTTTTTGAGGGATTTCACCTCTTGTACTGAGGTTTCCCTCTTTTCCTGGCTGTTTCCCCCTTTTTTGGGACGTTTCACCCCTATATTGGGGGATTTCACCCCTTGTTCTGAGAGGTTTCCCTCAGTGGTTCTCTCTTTATCAGGGGAGTGGTCCCCTTGTTGGACGATTTCACCTCCTTGTTGGGTGATTTCACCCATTTTTTTCTGTGAGATTTCCCTCTTTTCCTGAATATTTCCTTGTTTTTGGGTGATTTCACCCCCTTTTTGGGTGATTTCACCCCCTTTTTGGACGATTTCACCCCTTCTTCTGAGAGTTTTCCCTCTTCTCCTGAGTGCTTCCCTCTTTTTGAGGGGGATTTCATCCCCTTTATTGGGGGGTTTCACCCTCTTATTCTGAGAGGCCTCCCTCTTTTCTTGGAGCCTTCCCTCTTTTTCAGGAGGAGATGATCCCCCTTTTCAGGGTTTTCACCCTCTTCAGGGTTTTCACCCTCTTTTTTTTGGATTTTACCTTTTTTTACCCCATTTTAGGGCATTTCACCCCCTTTTCCAGGGAGTTACCCCTTATTCCGAGAGGTCCCCTTCTTTTCCTGGAGCTTTCCTTTTTTTTTTTTTTTTTTTTTTTGTCCTGTTGTGCAGTGTTTTAATCATCTTTTTAGGGATTTCACCCCTTTTTCACGGGAGTCGCCCTGTTGTTCTAAAGGCTTTCCCTCTTTTCTTAGGGGTTTTCCTCTTTTTAGGGTGGAATGATGACCCCTTTTCCAGGGTTATAATCCTACTTTCAGAAGGGGTTACCCTTTTGGGGGTGCTCACCCCCTTTTCAGAGGGTTTAGCCTCTTTTTTTGGGTTGTTTTCCCCATTTGGGGCTCATAACCCCATTTTTCAGGTGGATTGTCCTTTTATTCAGGGGGTTAATCCTTTTGGGGGAAGGCTACTGCTTTTCTTGTGAGTTTTACCTCTTTTTTTCAGGGATGTAACCACCTTTCTTGGGGAGAGCAGCCCCCTTTTTTGGGGAGGTTATGTCCTTTTTCAGGGTTTCCCTTCCTCCCTTTTTTTTGCAGGGTTTTCCTCTTTATTTGGAAAGACTGACCCCTTTTTTTTGCAGGGTTTTCCTCTTTATTTGGAAAGGTTGACCCCTTTTTTTTGGAGGGATTCTCTCTTGTTTCATGGGGTTAATGCCCTTTTCTGGGAGGTTTTCCCCTTTTGGGGGGTGTTTGCCCCTTTTTCAGTGGGATTACCTTCTTTTTCAGAGGATTTATATCCTTTTCGAGGGTGGTTAATCCCCTTTTTAGGGGGACACTTGTTTAATGGGGTTAACCTCTCTTTTTTTGGGGGGTGACCTCCTTTTCCAATGAAGCATCCCCCTGTAAGGGTTTTAAACCTTCTTTAGAGTATGTGTTTCCCACTTTTTTGAGAGGTATCCTGTCTTTCTGGATTTAATCCTTTTTTTTGGGGGTGGAGATGTGGGTTTTCCTCTCCTTTGAAGGTGTTTCTAACTTTTTTGGAGGGTTTCCCCTTTTGCAGGGAGATTTCACCCTTTTTAAAGGTCTTTCCCCCCCCTCCCTTTTTTTTTTTTTAAGGAGGTTACTCTCTTTGACTGGATTACCTGCTTTTTTGGAGGGAGTTAACTTCTTTTTTGGACTTTTTAACCCTTTTGGGGGGACATTTCCCCTTTTTTAGGGGTATCACCTCCTTTTTCCATGGGCGTTCCCTCAGTTTTATAGGAGTTATAACCTTCTTGAGGAGGTTACTCCTATTTTGAATGGGTTACCCTTTTTGGGGGGTGGGTTAACTCTTTGTTTCCCTGCTCCAAGTCCTTGGTAGCTCATATCCTGGGAGATGGGTGCTCAAGAAGAGCACTGCCTTGCGCTGTGGTGTGTAGGTTCATCGTGTCATCTTCAGGATGCTCTTTATTCCTGATTTTGAGTGATAAACCACCATCTCTTTCCCAAAATAGCTCATTTCTAGAGTAAACATTGGCATCAGGTGTGTGACAGGTGTCTCCTCACAGTAAGGTTTTAATGAGAGTTGTAACTTTACCTGACACTCATCTGGAACGGTTGGACTCGATGATCCGGTGGGTCTCTTCCAACCTGGTGATTCTCTGATTCTGTGATCTGTGTGTTATAAGATGCTTTTAAATTTGATTAGGATGAACCTAAGTGCCCTAACACAAGCGTGTCGATGTCCCAGTGTTGTGGCCGGTATCACTTAGTGCAAGTACAACCCAGTATTTTTGTCTTATAGCGTCCAGCCCCTCCTCAGATCTCCTCTTCCATCCACTATGCTGGCAACGCCACACCAGAAACTAAAGTTCCTAGTTGTGTGGGGTCAGGTAAGCGGATATTTTTGCAATATTGTGCTGTTATGCAAAGTTATTAAACCTGGAAGTTCCGTTCGATGCTGTGTGAGAGAACAACTCTGCAAAACCACACAATATTGATAAAACCAAGACCATGAAACCCCACTTACCTGACCCCTCTCCCCTCCCTGTCTCCTCTGTGATAAATCAATGTGAGTGTACTTTGCTGATAGAAGGAATTGATCTCTCGGGCAGACTCCAGAAGGCTGTGGGGAGACATTGGAGCAGCCTTCCAGTGCTGGAAGGGGCTCCAGGAATGCTGGGAGGGGTTCTGGATCAGGGACAGGGTGATGGGAAATGGTTTGAAGCTGAAAGAGGAGAGATTGAGATGAGATCTTAGGCAGAAATGTTTTGCTGTGAGGGTGGGGAGGCCCTGGCCCAGGTTGCCCAGAGCAGTGGTGGCTCCCCCATCCCTGGGGGGCTTCAAGGGCAGGTTGGATGGGGCTTGGAGCCCCTGAGCCAGTGGGAGGTGTCCCTGCCAGTGGCAGGAGTGGAACTGTTTGGGTTTTAAGGTCTCTTCCAACCCAAATAATTCTATGATTTGATGATTCAGATGGCTCTTTCTTACCCTCTTGGACCACTGAGCAGGGGGCAAGGAAACCCCTTCTCACAAAGCTGTTACTGGCATGAATAGTCCCGTTGAGGCCAAGGTTGTATGTGCAAATAAATGTTGTGCAGTGTAGCTGAGAGCAGGCAGTGTGCACTCATTCTGGAAATCAGAAATCTGAATGCACTTGACTATGGCAGCTGTAGAATTCAGATTCAGTTTTGTGACGATAGGAAAGAAAGTGCTAAACAGAAACAATAATCGCTTCTGGCATTAACATCCACAACATGTTTGTGTATGTGTCAGAGCAGTTTTGTGTAGCACTCATCGGTTCTTCTGGAACTGAACAGGGTGGGTGCAAACTGTAAAATATACGTAGGCAGATCTATTCTCCAGGTGCTAAACCTGCTGGAAGGAAAAGAGGACACTGAGGGAGATGGGTGGGTCGCCCTGCTTACCGTGCAGACTGGTGCTGCTCTGTTTTTTTTAACAATTCTTGGTAAAGGGGCTGAGATGTCGCAAGTTAATGGCAGTGCGGCCTTGGAAATGAGCATTTAATGCGTGAGCGTGTGTTCTGGAGAGCTGCTGTAGCTCTGGGGAATGGGCAGTACAAGCTGTACAGTGCAAAACAGCAAGAAGCTTGGGAAAGTGTTCCAGATCGCTCTTGCAGTTCAGAGAAGGAAAAAAATCTGCATGTAATCTGTCAGAAGTCTTGAGATAGGCAGGAAAACCTGACAGCTGCTTACCTTCTCGGCACAGCATGCAGGTTCATACAGAAATGGTGTGACCAGCAGGGCCAGGGAGGTGATTCTCCCTCTGTACTCAGCTCTGGTGAGGCCGCTCCTTGAATCCTGTGTTCAGTTGTGGGCCCCTCAGCACAAGAAGGATGTTGAGGCTCTGGAGCAAGTCCAGAGAAGAGCGATGAAGCTGGTGAAGGGGCTGGAGAACAGGCCCTATGAGGAGCGTCTGAGAGAGCTGGGGGTGTTTATCCTGGAGAAGAGGAGGCTGAGAGGCGACCTCATTACTCTCTACAACTACCTGAAGGGAGGTTGTGGAGAGGAGGGAGCTGGGCTCTTCTGCCAAGGGACAGGGGACAGGACAAGAGGGAATGGCCTCAAGCTCCGCCAGGGGAGGTTTAGACTGGAGATTAGGAGGAAGTTCTTCACAAAGAGGGTGATTGGGCATTGGAATAGGCTGCCCAGGGAGGTGGTTGATTCCCCTTCCCTGGAGGTGTTTAAGGGACGAGTGGATGAGGTCTTGAGGTACTTGCTTTAGTGTTTGATAGGAATGGTTTGACTCGATGATCCGATGGGTCTCTTCCAACCTGGTTGTTCTATGATTCTATGACCTCCGCAGGCAAATGGAACTGTTAGGTACGGCCTGTGGGATGTGGTCCCTGAAGTTCAGCAGTGCCTGCTTAGGAAATCGCTCAAAAATGCAACACTAACCTTGTTTCATAACAGCTGTTATCACGATTGCATAGTGAACGATGTGACTGACTCGTCCTGTTTTTATTTCAGAGCACAAAGTAATCATTGTCGGTTTGGATAATGCAGGGAAAACGACTATTCTCTATCAATTGTAAGTATTAGCTGCTGATGATGTTTCGCTTACTTTGAGGTGTGCTTTGTATACTCTGTCATGTCGCTGCTTTTCCTGCTAGTTTTCATTTTGAGGGCATTAAACTAAACAGTGTAGGTGCTAGTGGGTCAATGTGTGTGTTTGGAGTTTGAGAAGGTCTCTATTTCGCCTGGGATAAGGCGAAATAGAGACCTTCTCAAACTCCAAACACACACTGTTTAGTTTCTGTCCAGAGCTTTTATTTATCAGATTACATTGCTATTACCACTTAATCAGAGTGGCCTGTGGTGTCACCAGGCAGGCTGTTTGCCAGCTCCATAAAGTATGATTGTATTGAGGGTTAGCCACAGGACAGCGCTGCTGAACGGAGCCGTGCGGCAGCGCCTAAATCCTAAACAAGTTGTTCTGTGAGGAGCAAAGCGCTGGAGCCTGACCTCTCCCTGCCACCACTCGTGTCCTGCATACCAAGATGAATTTCCATGACTTCTGTGGCACAGGATGAAGGTGGAGAGCTGAGTGCAGGATGAGACAGCTCTGAGGCTTGTGGCCACCCGTGCTGCCTGGCCCGGGCTTTCTCTGAGCCTCCAGCATTGGTAACTCATGCAGCTTCCACCTTGAGTAACAACACTGACTTGTGTGTATTGGGCATTAACTTTGCTGGGGGCTTATGTGAAATTGATTTGAGCTTCCTATCTCTACTCCTCAAATGCATTTTGATAAAGGGTTCGTATTTGTCCCCAGACTCAGGAACTCTGAGGTGGGACAGGCCGCTCAAGGTCTGTTTGTGCTAGAAACAGGCTGGCACTTTCTCACATGAAATAGTCTGGTATTCCCGTGTCAATAGCGGAAATAATTCCTCTTAGGCAATATGGACACGGCCATGCTGGTCCAATCTTACATGAAGAAATATGCTTTCTTAAAATATATGTCAAATGATGCTCTGCTTTTGCCTTTCTGAAGTGTGAAACTCGTGCAGCATTTGCGGCCTCTCTTGCCCTAGCACGCTCTGCAGAGAAAGTGAAAAGACGAAGGTGGTTGTTGCTATTTACATCAGGAGTGAGAGATTGTAAAAAGCATAAATAGAGTGAAGAATGTTTTTTAGATCTGGTATCTGCTGCAGCCGAGGGCCATCCGTGGTACTTTTTGATGCTGCTTGAGTCTTTCCACTTCCTCCCCAAAATGTCTCGAGATTCTTGTCATCAGCTTATTTTTGCTGTCTCAGTGTTTTCTTTTCCCTTTTGTACACTGGGTCTCTATAGGTCTCCTTTTCCTTTATACCCATTTTAGCTCACAGGACTTCCCCTTCTCTCTGCTTGTACTCCCCTTCCCTTGTCTGCCACTCCGAAAGAGCTCTGTGTGCTTAGTCCTCCGTTCCTCCTGCTTGACAGCTGCTTAGACCTTCCTTCTGTCTTTCCCTATCCCATTTGTTTTCCCTGACCATTTCTTTGTGGCAGATAAGCATTATGAGCATGAATATATGTAACTTTTTCTGTAAGAGATGGGTAGCGGTAGCTGGCAGGACAGTTTATTGTCATGCTAGCTGTTACTTTGATGTCCTAAAGGGTCACACCAGGCAGTGATTCTTCTGTTGGATCGCAACAGCCCCACATGCACTTAATTTCTTCCTGTTCTTACTCCAATCTCCTCCTTCCCCTCATTTTCCAGTAGGATTTTGTGATCAGGTACCTGGAAATGCTGTTAAGCTTGATGCTCACCTTCTTCGCATGGGGAGGAGGGAAAAACGCAGCTCAAATGCGAAAGGCTGCAGGTTAAGCCACTGAAAGGGTGTTCATGATACGCCTTTACTAAGCCCTAAAATAAGTCTGCTAAAACCTGTTTCTAAAGTATGAAATCAGGCACAGGCATCTTCTTATCGTTGTTATCCTGAACTTGAATTTACAGTTCTTTCTTCTAATCCTATTTCCTTTATATAACCTCCCTCAAGTGTGTACAGTGAGAAGGTATCTTGTTAAGCACTGATAAGACACTGGTTAATAACCAGGATTCCTTCTGAGAACACTGCACCATCCCTTTATTTACTTGGCTCTCTGTATCTTCTTCAACAAACACTCCAGTGCTCTTACAAGTCTCAAATTATTGTCACTGTAACTCAAAGTTCTGCTAAGGCTTCAAGAAGTGTTCACATAAAATGAAAAAATGCGTTATGATTATCAGAATTAAAAAAGTCTCCTAGGGAGGGACTTTTTCCAAGGGCCTGAAGTGATAGGAGGAGAGGGAAGGCTTTAAATTGGAAGGGAAATATTTAGATTGGACATTAGGAAGAGATTCTTCATGATGAGGGTGGGAAGGCCCTGGAACAGGTTGCCCAGAGCAGGGGTGGCTACCCCATCCCTGGAGGAGTTCAAGGGCAGGTTGGATGGGGCTTGGAGCCCCTGATCCCTATTTTTTTTCCCCACATCCCATGCAGTAGAGTTTAAATAACTTGGATTTCGAGAGCATCCAGAGTATCCATTCGGTTATCACTACTGATGTGAAACTAGTTGTCTTAAGGACAAAGTTGCACTTGGTACCTCCGAAGTGTCTCGGTGGTTTTGAAATATTTATTGTCTGTAAAAAGTAGTTCTTGGCTGTGCTGAAGGGAGTTTGGACATGAAGGAAGTGCGCTCTTGGCAGCCTGTGCAGGAGCAGGAGCGAGATGAAGTGCATTTCACAGAGCTGGGTGATGAGTTCTTGTTTTTCTGCAGCCTTGGAAATCTTGTGGCTTTAACCACATTCTTGAGGCAAAACAACTGCGCTGTCCCATGCGTGCCAGAATCAGCCTGGAAAAAGAAAAGCTGACTGCTCAGAACAGCTTCAGAAGCAAATACTCCTTCAGCTTTATGATTGAATTATTTAATCATGAATGCTCTCAAAGCTTTATAATTTGATTGTTGTGTAGTTCACAGAGTCCTTTTCTTTATTGCTGTTTTGATTTATTTTTTTTTATTCGCCTTCCATCATCAAACCTGCCTCTATTTGCTGCATAATAAGCATTTGCTGTAATTCTCCCACTAATCTTTCTACCCTGGAATAGCCATTGACTTTAGCTTTTGTGGAATTAGGTCAGTTTGAAACCTGAAGATGCTCAGTAACGTTGGGTAAGTTGCCGGTTCTTGCTGTTTCTCATCGAGTTGCTCTCCTCCCCCTGCAGCTCCATGAATGAAGTGGTGCACACCTCGCCCACCATAGGGAGCAACGTGGAAGAGATCGTGGTTAACAACACACGCTTTCTGATGTGGGATATCGGAGGGCAGGAGTCTCTCCGCTCTTCCTGGAACACCTACTACACGAACACTGAGGTGAGCACAGAGGCTTCACTTGCTGTAACCGTTGTCCCCTCCTGGGGCCTGTGACTGCTCTCTGTCTGATGCAGCTGCCCCAAACCCTGTGTGACTGCTCAGGAGTAAGGCTGAAAACCCAAAGGGTTTCCTCCAAGACTGTGGAAGCTCTTACAAGGTCTCATGATCGATGTATTTAAGCGCCCCTGAGAGTTTTAAGAACTCTTCAGTGATGAAGTTGCAGCTTATGGACCAAACTTGATTATGATAATGACTTAAGTCAAAGTTTCCCATGTGTAATCAAGTGTGGTTTTAAAACAAAGGTTATTTTTTTATAACATTATCATGGAGTGGTTTGGGTTGGAAGGGACCTTAGAGCCCACCCAATCCCATCAGGGACACCTCCCACTGGCTCAGGGGCTCCAAGCCCCATCCAACCTGCCCTTGAACCCCTCCAGGGATGGGGCAGCCACCCCTGCTCTGGGCAACCCGGGCAAGGGCCTCCCCACCCTCACAGCAAAATATTCCTCCCTAAGATCTCAAATCTCCACTCTTTCATCTTGGAACTGTTCTCCTCATCCTCTCCCTGCCCTCCCTGATCAAAAGCCTCTCCCCAACTTTCCTGGAGCCCCTTCCCATACTGGAAGCTGCTCTAAGATGTCCCCGAAGCCTTCTCTTCTCCAGATTGAACAACCCCAACTCCCTCAGCCTTTCCTCATACAGGAGGTGCTCCAGCCCTCTGCATATCTCTAAGTATTAACTTTCTTCTCCCATGCTTCCCTGTCCATTGCTGTGATGTGTATCTGCATATATGCACTTAAGGTGTGGGGTTTTTACATCCCTTGCAAATATCTGCCTGTTAGGATCTGAAGTAGGGGTTAAAAACTGACACAAATTGAACTGTGGCAAATTATTCAAGGGATCTGTGTGCTGCCTTAATTATCTTAAGCAAAGAACAAAAGCAGGTCAGAAATTCTAGAGAAATGCTTGCTTCCAGTGTAAATTTTGCACTTGAAAATTGAAAGTCAAAAGATGTTAGAGATGCCTTTGTGAACAAACCATGACCTGAGCTGTAAACCATCCCAGTGCTGCAGGTGGTCACACTCTGCCTGGGAAAAGCGTGTCTGGAATAGGATGATGTCTGATAGTCCTGCTGGCTGGCTGGAGAACGTGATGGGAGCAGTAATCTGTTCCCCTTCTCTGACTAATAACTTTTTGCTTTTTAAAGTTTGTGATAGTTGTTGTGGACAGCACGGACAGAGAGAGAATTTCCGTGACTAAAGAAGAGTTGTACAAAATGTTAGCGCATGAGGTGAGTAGACCCTGTCTTTTCCTTGCCTTAATATTGCTGGTGGGTGAGAGCTGGGTGACACCTGTTCAGGGAAGCAGATCGCTTTGTGATTTTTGTTCACAGTTTGTGAACTTTCTCACTCACCTGCCAGCTGGAGGCTGACTGGAATGGAGAGAGTCCCCTGCAGTCAAACCCAGTGCAAAAGTTAACAATCACATTTTTGCAGCTGCGGGTGGCACTCTGTCAGGGCTCTCCTGTTCCCGTGAGAGGCTCGCTCTTTTCCGAAGCGCCCAATAAAGCTGGAAATTAAAACAAATTACTGAAGAGAACTCCACAAAAGTAATGTTTCAACTTCCAAGTGCTTCAGCAAGAGAAGTAGGACCTATAAATGACTTCTGTGTTTCCTCTACTTCAGTCCATGTTAATGGCTGAATGAGAACGTTCTAAAAGTACATAGATTCCTCCAACAACTTAATTACTGGGTTTGATAGCTTTGTGGTTGCTGGATGTTTTCTGTTTTCACAGTGAAACAGTTACAGCCTTAATAACATGTCTTATAGCAACCAACTATAAACTGAAGGAATGATCTGCCTCTGGCTATAGTAGCTGAAGTTCTACGTGTCTGTGGAATTAGAGTCATAGAATAGTTCGAGTTGGGAGGGGCCTTAAAGATCATCTAATTCAAACTTGCTTGCCGTGAGCAGGGACACCTCCTGCTAGGTCAGAGTACTCCAAACCCCATCCAACCTGGCCTTGAAACCCTCCAGGGATGGGGCAGCCACCCCTGCTCTGGGCAGCCTGGGCTGGGGCCTCCTCACCATCATTGGGAAGAGTTTCTGCCTCGTGTCCCATCTAAATCTTCCCCCTTCCAATTTAAAGCCATTTCCCATCACCCTATCACTGCGACCCCTGTAAAAAGTCCCTCCCCAGTTTTCTTGTAGACCCCCTACAAGCCATTTAGAATAGCTCTTCTTTGCAGTCCTTGAAAACCTTTCACTTGCGCTAACCAGCTCAATTCAATCTCTGTTGAGGCAAAACTGGGTTGCCCAGGTCAGTTCCAGCTGTTTTCTGGACTTGTAGATTGTTTGGGAATTAATTTTTACTGCTTGTAAAAATTTGTGTGCCTGCCTGAAGTGAATGAGTTATCTTGGCTCCCTGGCAAACCTTTTTTACTCAGGGAAGGTGGGATTTTCAGTAGCACGTTCCTGTATTGTTGTAATTCCAAACATCTTGAGATGAAATAAGCTCACCCCTAGAGTCACACTTCTTTAAATGTACTGGAGTTTAAATATTCCATGGGCTTTATAAAGAAGTTTATTGTAGCGTGCTTGTTCATGCAGATGTCTGTTCTTTGATTCTAAAGCAGCGTAAGTGATGATTTTCCACAAATTCTGCGTGTCCTCTAAATAAAACATAACTGCAGCTCGCTTCACGCTGTCAGGGCAGACTTAACCGATGGGATTTCCCTTGCAGAGGGCTGAGTTTGCTTCTGGCTCTGCTGAGCCTTGGTGCCAGCACACACTTGGTGCTGCAGGATGGACAAGGTTCTACCAGGGAATTCTAGTGGGATAATGTACTTCTGACCCACATGAGAGCTGCTGATGTGGTTCCAAAAACAACGCAGAGAAGTGTGGGAGAGTGTGGATACAAATCCAGGCTGAGGAGGATGCCATGGTTTGGGTGCACAGGCAGGGATGAGCTGTAAGGTCAGAGTTAAATGGGAGTTTGAGGTGTGTGATGTTGTTGCAGCCTCCCTCAGGATGAGGTAGAGATGCCTCTGATCTTTGTGGAACACAACAAAACAAATCTATGGCATAAGAGATCATCTGAGGCAAAAACTAGACACTGGGTCTGCTGAGTCAAAGGATTTTCTGAAGCCGCAGGTCAATCAGCCTGTGGGGTTTTATACTTTAGGCCTTTTGGCCAGGCCTTAAGTTTCTCTGCTTCGGTATCAAGTGTTTTGCCTCTGAGGGCTGATTTGTAATGACCTTTTGTCTCCTTTCCCCCTAGGACTTAAAAAAAGCAGGATTGCTGATCTTCGCTAACAAGCAAGATGTTAAAGAGTGCATGACAGTAGCGGAAATATCTCAGTTCCTGAAGCTGACTTCGATTAAGGATCACCAGTGGCACATTCAGGCATGCTGTGCACTAACTGGAGAGGGGTAAGAGCGGTTGTTCTCTGTAGGAGGGGATTTTGAATTGTTTTGGGGTTTTTTATTGCTGTGTTTGGTTTTCAAATGTATTCTTCCCCTCTCAATAATAATGTTGTACTTAAAGATCTTGGGGCTCGGAAAACTGATCAGGATGATCTCAAAACCAGCATTCACATCACATCATAGAGTTATGGGATGGTTTGAGTTGGAAGGGACTTCAAAGCCCATCCAGTCCCACCCCTGCCGTAGGCAGGGACACCTCCCACTGGATCAGGAGCTCCAAGCCCCATCCAACCTGCCCTTGAACCCCTCCAGGGATGGGGCAGCCACCCCTGCTCTGGGCAACCCGGGCCAGGGCCTCCCCACCCTCATCGTGAAAATATTTCTTCTTCATGTCTAATCTAATTCTTCCCCCTTCCAATTTAAAGCCATTCCTCCTCATCCCATCACTCCCATGTGCGTGTAAAAAGTCCCTCCCCAGCTTTCCTGGAGCCCCTTCTGGTACCCAGAGCCTCTATAAGGCCTCCCTGCAACCTTCCTTTCTCCAGGCTGACCTACCCCAAGTCTCTCAGCCTGTCCTCAAACTGAAGGTTCTCCAGCCTTCAGATCATCCTTTTGGCCTCCTCTGGACTCTGCAGTCTTGCCTCACAGTGATAAGAATTTGTATGGTTTGGGCCTAAGAAGGGTGGGAATGACCCAGAATCTCTTCTGGTTTATTAAGAAGAGTCGTAATTAGAGAAAACTGCAGCTGTGCTGTGCTCCGAAGTCTCTCAGCTGTAGGTTGCATGGATAAGATCCAGGAGATGCTGCGCTTGGGAGTGAATTGTTGATGGAAATTATTCCCTCAGGCAGAATTACAGGGTTCTTGGGAAAAGTTTAAATTGGTGACGTGGAATTAATTTCGAAGTTGTCCTGAGAAATGTCATATTCCTTAACAACTCTCTCTTTTGTTTTCCAGACTCTGCCAAGGACTGGAATGGATGATGTCAAGACTTAAGATCAGATGATTTTTAATGACCTCCTTGCACAGACATTGCTTAAAGAGAGCTGTACCTGTGGTTACCTTCACAGCAGCAGAATTACTGGGTTAGATGTATTTATACTGAACCGATTTCAACTTTATTTTCTACATAGATACACACACATGTACGTGTATATAAATTAAGACCATTCAGCGAAAAGAAAGATGCAGCTGAGGCTCTGCTTTGGTTTCTTGCTTGTTTTCCTCTGAGGATACATTTCAAAGCTGTGATCAATCTTCTTCCCAAGATACAGTCACTCTAACAGTCCGGTGTTGGTTGTGGTGAAGAAGCGAGAGGAAGAAGCTTTTTGTTTTGAGTTTTCCTATTCTGTTGTGGTCCTCTCTGGCTGAAGACGTTGGCTTCATTACTGCATTGAATTAGCAAACAAATCAACGACGTAGAGATCAACTTTGCAGTATTTTTAAGGTTACCGATGTTACAAATGCAAACGTATTTTCCTGTATGCATACTTGTACATAGTTGTGTATATTTATACCTCAATTTTAGGTTGATTGCAGTCTGTTTAGACCCGTGTGTAAAGGCGAATCAGCACTAATATTTGACATCGCCAGCGTGTCACAACTTCCTTTCCCTCGTTACCTGTGTGACTGTAACGCCCACCAGACACTTGGCTCGGCACCACTTTATAACACAAACTCTCTGTTGAGACCATTGCTTGTTTCTCATGTCACTTTTCAGTTAGGGAGGATGCCAGAACCGATTGGGGCGAACGGATCCAACTTCCAATTAGTGTCGGCAAACAGTAAACATTTGCCAAGGAATTTAAAATGAAACAAGGAAGCAGATCTCTTTTTTTTCCGCTGTGGTTGTCATTGCAGTAGGTGATTCTAAGAGGTGCGTGTCACATGCTCCTGTGACACTGCTTTTCCTTTTCAGTGCTGTTTAGTTATAATTCGAGTCTGGTAGAAGTACCTTTAGCTGTCATAAAGGGAAAAAAACGTCATCTTTTCTTTACTCTTAACCAAAGAAGAGGCACAAAAGCGTGTTTATAAGTCCCGCTGGCATCTTTCAAAACAAATCATGCTCTGCATTAAGTGTTTTTCAGAGGGAAGGCTCACTTCTTTCTGGTAGCATGAACTATCTGTGTGCAATGGACGGAACTGGGTTGGGGAAGGGGAACAAAAGAGATGACACTACTCGCAAAGCCGTGAGTGACCCCTTGATCGTGCTTCCTTCTTGAAAATATTACTCCCTTGCGTGATGCTCAGGTGAGTTATAAGGGAGTGTCAGAATCTACGTGATTGTCTCCGCTGGCTGTTGGGCCTGATGGGATGGATGTCCCTTACGGAACTTTGTTCCGTAAGGGACATCCATCCCATCAGGCCCAACAGCCAGCGGAGACAATCACGTAGCATTCAATGGGGTGACGGATGGTTTGAAATGTCAGTATTGTGAAAATAGGCTTTTATGTTGGAGATATGTGTTTGAGGAGTACAGCAACATGAAATAAAACTCTGTAACATCCTTCCCTTTCCCAGCTCGTGCGCCTGAGAAGGATGGAAAAGATGTTTTAAAAAAACCCCAGCTTAGTTTGAAAGAAGGGAGGCAACTTCAAAAGTCTGTATTTAACCGAGGCAGGTAAAGAATTTACCTTTTTAATGTGTTTTTGGTATCTCTGATGCTCACTGCCTGGGGAACCTGTGGTGTGGTGTCCATGCATATATTCCTAATGTGTGGCACTGGTGTATTGCAAACTGTATTCATGGCTGAAGAAACAACAACTTCATGCAAAGGCTTTCTCTGTTTATCTGGTGGTATCTTCAAGAAAGGAGCTCGGTGCACACTTGCTTACGAAGTGGAATTGTACATTTTCTAGTCTTAAAAGAGAAAACCCAGATTTGCTTATAAACAGTGTTTGGGGGTTGAGGCTCATGTCTGTCCTTCAATTCCTTTACAGTATTTTGCTTCAGTTTTGTTCTGTGCTGCATACTTCTGCCTGAATCTGCACGTTGTGCATATTGGGGTTTTTGTTTTTAAGAGAAAGAGTGGTTGCTGTTAATGGGAGGAAAACCATGAGGCTGATGTTCCCATATCTGCTTCTCACTGAAATGTACTCCTGCGCTTAATTGCCTAGGACTTGGGATGTCCATGTGATGGAAGTGTGGTGATTAATCCAATTATGGCTCATGTTCCACCAGATGTGTTTACTCCTCTTCCCTCTCCTTATCCTTATCCTCCGCTTTCCGTGGCCTCTAAAATCTGCAGGGATTGCTTCACCTCTGCATCACGAGCGGCAGCAGAGCCTCGTGGGGAGTTAATACCTGGCTGCATGAAGGTTGCCTGTTAGAACAGGATCTTTGCCTCCCCGAAGAGCTCTTAATCCGTGGGGTAAATCCATGTCTGTGTTGGACAGTGAACACCTCAGCCCTAACCTGGCTGCTCAAGAGGCGTGTGCCACGTCATATGGAACAGTGAGTTGTCTGTTCCGCCTGGTTTGTTATCCCAGAGTATTCCAGAGGGTGGAATTGCTCTTGGTAGCTGGAATTGAGCGGTGACCGACTCTTACTGGTGCATCCAATGCCTGTAGCAATCCTGACTGGCGATTAGGAATCAGAGCAAGATACACCTTCCTTTTAAATGCTGGATTTATAGTCCTTAAGGATGATGGAGTTTATAGGAGCTGGGAAACTGCCAACCCGGTGATGATTCCAGGTTCTCACTGGGTGTGGCTGTTGTGACGGTGCTTTATGTGCCACCATGGAAGGGGACGTGGAACAGTGTCATCCGGACATGGCAGTAATTGCAGGGAAGTGTGTGGGTAGCATAAGAACGAGTGTGTTTGCTCAGATCCTGATGAGATCAGCACTGGAAGAGCACGCGAGTCTGTAGCCTCATTGCAGCCTTGTGGCCACGAGGGCCCTGTCCTGTATTCCTCACCTCCAGGGTGAGGTTACACGTGTTTTTGCATTCAGTCACCTTGTAGAGCAGGAGAAGAGCAGGTGAACTTCTGACCACGCAAACCCTATTTGTACATGCTGCTTGCTCACAGCATTTTTATTTTCCCTGTAGGATGATTCTCATTTTTCTCACAGCTCTGTCCTTACAAAAGTGAGTTAACTTTGCATCAACGCTGCTTTCAACTTCACTGTGTTATTGTTTGGGGGTGATTGTCTTAACGTGAGTCATGACCATGACTTCTATGCTTTTTGTGTTTCCCCCTCTGCATGTTGTGCTGCCTGGCTTTCAGGTAAAGCTTAAGATGATTTTCCTTTTGTTCTTCATGAAATGTGTTATGGAGAAAAAGGAAGCGATCTTTAAAAACGGTTATTGCAGTTGATGCTGCAGGATGCTATTTTACTCGCGGAAACTGTAGCAAAAATTCATAGTTCGGTGATCTAATACTTAAAATGTCTCTCTCTGTGCGTTATGTAGCATGCGCCTGGGTGTAGGGGGGTGTGATGAACATATCCCATGGGCACCTCCCTCAGTCTATGCAGCTCAAGTGCCTAAAACTAATTCAGTGATCGATGGTTTTCTTTCTGTTCCCTTTCAAATAGATATAGTCCTATAAAAGAATCTAAATGTGTGTGTTTTCCCCTCTCTACATGCTGTTTTTAATGTAATTTATGATGAATTTATTTGATAGTGTTCTTTCTAAAATTCCAAGCACTTTTCAGTCTGTCGGACATCCCATAGCATTGGGAGAGGAAACACTAAATTTGTGTAGCAGGTTGATCAGCTGGAATTCTTTTTAAGGAGCTCTTGTTTATATAACTTAACCCAGGAATGCTTGGCCTTGTGAGCATCCCTCTGTAAGCAGTTCCTCTCTCTTGGCCGGTAGAACACTAACTGTGCGGCTGTCAGACTAATTATGGCTGAAATACCATTTTCAGCTAATTGAAATGAGCGTGATAATAAGCCTTTAAGTGGTGAATCGTTGAGCATTACGGGATGAAGATGATTTGATGTCATGAAGAATGGCAGTGAAAGAAAAACGTCTGTGATACGCATCATAAATACAAATGTGACTTGAATAGAATCGCTGCAGTGACTACATTAAATGCACAAAAACGAGAAATTAAAGCGGCTGCCACTGTAACTTTTTTACAATGTGCTTCAGAATCACAAGCAGGAATTCTGTTCTTGCCTTACTGGGATTTTACTGGTTAGGTTTTATATTGTACAGACGCTTTTTGAGGATGTTCCTCACCTTGGATAGAGCTTTGGTTCATAACAAGACCGTACACATATGCTGCCCTCAGCCTTCTAAGCCAGAGCTCCTGGCAGTGAGTGAGGGCACCGTTTAGATGGGATTTTAAGCTTTTCCTCTTTGTAAATTCAGAAGACGTAGCTGATGCCGAATTCAGCTAGAAAATGGTGCTTTACCTGGAAGGCTGTAAACTGTTCTTTGTGAATCATCAACTTGGCGTTACTCTTGTCTAAATCCTTTTGGTATTGAACACTGTGCAGGGTAGAGGAGGTGACCAAGAAAAGATGCATCGTCCTGCAGAGAACTTAAAGATTAAGAATGCTCCTATTCCCACAAAAATCTTCATATGGGACAACCTGAGCATTTTTATGGCTAATAAAATGAAGAATTGACAGTCTAGGGTGGGGGAGTGGGAGCCGATTCATTTCGGACTGTGTCCGTATGATGTTTTCAGGAGCACATTGTCCATTTTTTCTCACTGCTTTCTTTTCCCAGGCCTTCGGTCCCATTGCCACAGTGCTGCCCTCAGCCTATGCTGCTCTGATCTAAGTGCCATGGGCTCTCTGGGAGCTGGGAGTGGTGTTAGAGAGACCTGAGCACTTTGTCCTTAGGCTCTAGGACATCTGGGGTTGGACTGCTGGTATGTTTGAACCCCAGTTCAGCCAATGTTGGCAGCTAAAACTGAGCAGTTGAGCTCCCAATTCCCTTACCTCCCCACCCCCAGGGAAAGGAGAAAGGGAAATGAAAGGAAAAAGGCTTGTGGTGGGAAGCTAAAATTGCAGCTTTAATGAAATAAAATAGTATAATGATAAATATGTAAATCTAGGAGATCGTGCCCTCACCCCTTGCTGACTGTGCCCCCACAGGGGACACGAGGGGAAGGGTCTGAGGCTGGGAGGGAGCTGGGAACTGGATTCAGGAATGTGTGGGATCAAGGGCAGACAGACAGACAAGGTCCTTACTGGACATCAGCCATTGAAGAGGGTGAGACCCTCATGGTCCCTCAATTTTATCCTGAGTGTGACATATATGGGATGGAATCTCCTGCTGGTCAGGTTGGGGTCACCTCTCCTGTCCGCCCCTCCCTGCAGGTGCTGCCTTTTGACTTAAGGCCCCACCAGCTCGAGGATGACCTTGGTTCCTTTAGGAAGGAGGATAAAGGATGGACTCTCTGCATCCCAGCCCTGTGTGCCACTGCCAGAGACAAACCCTTTCTGAAAACCATGCAGTTCACTGTCAAAGTGAAATGTCTGAGATGAGAAGGAGCTGAAGTCAGAAAAACTGGCTCTAATTTAGCTCAAACCATAACTACTAACCTTCGACACTAGACCTGTGGTTCTTTGGGTGCGAGGTGAACATCTCAGATCAGTAACCTAACAATGTTGTTCCATTCCAGCGTATTCTGTTACGAATGCAAAGTCCCAATGTACCCACATCAGTCATATCAACAGGGTCTTGTTTCTTCAGTTCACTTGTATTTGGTACCGCTCATGCTGAAACGTTTGTTGTTTTTCTGAAAGTGATGTGTAAAGTATGTGGCTGGCACTGATTCTACGATAAAATGTCATTCCAGAATGTGTAAAACTATTGCTTCAATTGGATGCCAAGGCTGGTGAGGGCGTGAGCACTGGTGTGTCTGAAATTTCAGCCTGTTCATTAAAGCAAATCAGCTAAAACTTTTTATAAAGCTGTTTACTGTAATAAAGCTCAACTATGATTCTATAAGGAACTTCTTCCCTGAAATTTTATCATGACGCTCCTTGAATTGTGTCCCTCTTGCATTTTTTCTGTCTTTTAAAATATGATTTTCATTCAGTTAAAGGGGAATTATCCAGTTCTTATAATTCTTGTTGATGATGTGAAACACAAATGTGATCTAGAGCTGTGTGCAAGATAAATACTTGCTTATAGGTGACTCCAGAACTGCCAATTCTTGAAAAACAACTGGTATTTATTAATTTAAGATGAAAACTCTTGTCAAAATGTTACTGTTTGCATTAGATCTTTTGTGGTGAAACTTCCGAAGCATGGATTTGGTTACTGACCAAGTACATGGGGTTGTTGGGGTGAAATGTGCTGTTCTGCCAAGCCGTGATGTTGAGTTTGTACTGGGAGACTGGTGTTTGGGACAAGATTGGTAATAAATGTGCGATGGTTGATTTTTTTTAAATGGAAAGGCAATTAAGATTAACGGTGAAAAGTTCTTTTCCGGGAGGAAATATGAAATTTCACTTATGTCCCACTAATACACAGTCACGTTGCACATTGGACTCGATGATCCGATGGGTCTCTTCCAACCTGGTTGTTCTAAGATTCTGTGATTCCAGGTGACTGCTTAGAAAGCACAAGAGATGAGGCCAAAACTGAGTTAACAATAGGATTCCTGTGTTACTGACCTGCAAGTGTGATCCTGGTTAGCCCTGCACCGCCAGCAGCCTTGTTCTAGTGTGTTCAGTTTGGCCTGAGTGCTCTATTCCTGCTGGCACAGTGTCTGTATCCATGTGGCAGCCTTGCTGCTGGATAACTTCCCACTAAAGGATGCACCATCCCCTTGTTCCATTATGGTAAAATGCCTTTCCGTACTCTTTATCCCCTGACTGTGTCTTTAGCTGATATTCTTTTTCTTTTTAACACCCTTTTGCCTTTGGGAGGGCTTTGTCTCCCAGCTGGGGACCTCATTGCTCTCTCCAACTACCTGAGAGAAGGTTGTGGAGAGGAGGGAGCTGGGCTCTTCTCCCAAGTGACAGGGGACAGGACGAGAGGGAATGGCCTCAAGCTCCACCAGGGGAGGGTCAGACTTGACATATGGAAAAAACTCTTCCCAGAAAGGGTGATTGGGCAGTGGCAGAGGCTGCCCACGGAGGGGGTTGAGTCACCTTCCCTGGAGGGGTTTAAGGTGCAGGTGGATGAGGTGCTGAGGGGCATGGGTTAGAGATTGGTGGGAATGGTTGGACTCAGTGATCCAGTGGGTCTCTTCCAACCTGGTGATTCTGTGATTCTATGATGACCCTGTGTCCATGCTGCCATAGGGACTGTGAGCCACCCACGAGGCCACCTCTGAGCTCTGTTATTTCTTGATTCTGTTCTGACTTTGCTGAAACCGGCTCTTGGCTTTCGTTTGAATCCAACAAAATACAAGGTGGTGACAATAAGATGCTGGGTTTGGATACTGATTTCTGCCTTGCTTAGCGTAGGCTTCCTTGGTGCTGCCTCACTCATCTCAGTCCACAAATCACCGTGGTGGTAACTATTTCTGAAGGTTTTTATTTTAGCACCTTTCTTTTTCACTGCACACAAAACCCCATCGTTTGCCACTGCTGAACTGTGATGTTTTTACACCAAATCCAGGAACCGAGTGTCCCGCGTTGGGCAGACCTGTGGGCTGAGCCTTGGCTTGCACTGTTACGTCTGTATATGAACCTGTAAATAGACTTTAACAGAAAATACCGTTGCTTTTGGCTATTTTCTTGTCTGTATGAAAGTTAAATACTGCTGTGATCTGTTTAATTGCTTTTGTTTTAATTAAAACATAATATAATCCTCTTTTGCTGGTATGAACACTTTCTATTACAGGTCATTACTCTTTTGTTGCACATCTAGGTTGGTCTCTGAATGTGCTTCTCTTTTGAGGTTGAAGTAGATGCAAAATGACAGAATAGTCAACACCCTCGGAGTTATTTCTTGTTATTAAAATTGTCCTGTCTTGCATTTTGCCCCTGATTTTTCAGAATCGGAGAATTGGAAGGTTCTCCCCCTTGATATATGTGTATATATTGGGCATTGGAATAGGCTGCCCAGGGAGGTGGTTGATTCACCTTCCCTGGAGGTGTTTAAGGGACGGGTAGATGAGGTCCTGAGGGACATGGGTTAGTGTTTGATAGGAATGGTTGGACTCGATGATCCAATGGGTCTCTTCCAACCTGGTTGTTCTATGATTCTATGATATAACTATCTATCTGTAGGCAGACTGTTGGGGTCACGCAGAGAGGTGCAGCTCGTGCAAGAGCGACAAAGGGGCTGAGGGATTTGCACATAAATAAAGATTCAGCAGAAATGCTGGTTCTGTTGTGAACTTACTGCAGAGGCCATTTGAATCCTACCAGACACTCTTATTACCTGGCTGTACAGCTTTGAAATGTGGATTAGCGGAGGCATTAGAGCTGTGTAAATAACTAATAAACCTGATAACGTCTTCAGTTCAGGCTCACCATGCCAGTAAGCTTGGCAACTTCTTTTTCAAGGTGATATGTACATAGCAGCAACGAAGCTGGTGAAGGTGCTGGAGAACAGGCCTTATGAGGAGCGGCTGAGAGAGCTGGGGGGGTTTATCCTGGAGAAGAGGAGGCTGAGGGGAGACCTCATTGCTCTCTCCAACTACCTGAGAGGAGGTTGTGGAGACTAGGGAGGTGGGTTTAGTGTTTGATAGGAATGGTTGGACTCAATGATCTGGTGGGTCTCTTCCAACCTGGTGATTCTATGATTCTATGATTTTGTATATATATAAAAAAATGCATATAAAATTATAGGTTTGAATTTGTTTAGCATAATGCATTCTGCTGGTGTTGCTGCTGCTGTTCACAACAATACCTGAGCTCTGTTTTTCAGCCCGTGCATAATCATGACTTGGAAATACGTTTGGTCCCATCCTCTTGTGATCCTGGCCTAGGGAGCGTGGAGCTCACACCACCTGACCTTGTGCAAGTCAGTAAATCTTTTCTTATTTCGACGCTGCAGATTTTCTGGTGCTTTTTTAGTGTACTCAGCAAAAGATTATTCCCATTGCTTTGTTTGGTGATAAGTGTTTATGATTTTTTAAAAGGCTTTAAATGTATTTGATAACATATTTGAGTAGAGGTTGTGTTGGTAGCACATTCTTAGAAGGATGACGCTTGCATCTGTCCATGTTGAGCCTCTTTTGCTCTGAGATGCCAAAGGTGCTGTGTTGTTTAAGCTGCAGAGAACAGGTGAGCTGATAAATGAAGGGAGGTCTTGAACTTTACTCAATATGCAAAGCTTCGTAAGAGCTTTCAGTATCTTATTTTCCACCCGGACTTTGGTAAAAAATGCCTCAAGAGACAGAGTGAGGAGAATTATTATTATTATGGTTGGATTCGATGATCTGATGGGTCTCTTCCAACCCGGTTGTTCTATGATTGCTTTTCATCAACGTAGTAAGGGAAAGCTGCTTTTCAAAGCACATTTTTAACTGCAAGTTTTCTCTTTCCACAGAGCAGCCCTTGCACATGTAAACTGTCACTGATCCTTGTATGCACTGGGACTTGTTCACAACTGGCAGTGGTTCAGGATGCCACGAAGGAGCCTAGAGAAGGTTCATCCACGCATTGATCAGGCCTGGAGGTTATTTCTGCTGCACTGGGTGAGGTTTCTCATTGGGAAGCATTTGCCTGTCGTGTGGGGGATGAGTTGATGATGAGACCCTCTTGTACAAGACCTGGGATCTCTATGCGCCTTCCCTCTCTGCACCTACGCTCTCCTGATCACCAGTGGGTACCGGCAGAAAATATGAGCCTGGGGTTATTTATGTGAGAGACAAAATGGCTGAAGCGACAAAGCTGGTGAAAGTTGTATTGAGTGACAAAGCTGGTGAAGGGGCCGGAGAACAGCCTAAAATCAGCGTGTCCCTTGCACATTGGTGTTAACATGCCTTGCCCCGTGGTGACAAGCACACACTTAGCATCCCGTCTATGTTGGTTCCAGGGCAGCCCAGCCGCCGTGGGGGTGTTTGACTCGCGAAGGCCGCTGTGCTCGGCGCGTCTTTACCATAGGCAGGGTAATTCCACAGCTGTTTCTGTCCATCCGCCGCTGTCCTCTTGCTTTATAAAAAGACCCATGAAGTCATCAGTGCTTTAGTCTGCCGTGGAGTCATTTTCAAGGAAATGAGATGAAAGTCTACCAGAATCATTGACGTGAAAACTATTTGGCAGAGTTTTCCTTCCCCTTCCTCCTCTATTGTAGGGAAAAAATGCATCAAGAAGCCCGAGTGATTTTTGGCAGATGACTGAGACAGCATGAAGGATCCATCTGTGAGGCTAGGTGAGATGGTACATGTGAGTGGGGAGGGAGCGTGGGGCTCAGAGGGGTCCTACGGCCCTCCTGTCACTGATGCGAGGAGTAGGACCTTGGCTTACCTCAGCATTAGATGGGAATTCAGTTCTTAGAGTTTTAATGGTGTGATACACAAACACAGAACGGTTTTGTTTGGTAAAGACCTCTAATGAGTCCAACCATCCATCCAACCCTGCTAAGTCCACAAACCAGACCGTGTCTCCAGGTACAACATCTGCTCTTAAAACCCCTCCAGGGTTGGGGACTCGCCCACCTCCCTGGGCAGCCTCTGCCAATGCCCGAGAACCCTTTCAGTAAAGAAATTTTTCCTGATATCCAACCTGAATTTCCTCTGGTGCATCTTGAGGCCATTTCCCCTTATCCAGTCACTGGTTACCAGGGAGAAGAGACCAACCCCTGCCTTGCTACAACCTTTTTCTAGGTATTGTAGAGATGCCCAGTACTGAAATACTGTGTAATGCAAAGGTGAGGAAAATAAGTGATTTCCCCAGGGGCTGAATTTCAGTTTTATGCTTTGTATGTTCCTGGCTGTTGCTTTTTGTTCTGTCTCCGAGTTATTCAGGTAAGATCCCCATTTATGTCCCCAGGGGAACATCAATGGGAGGACTTCAGTTTGCAGGAGTTTTAAGTCAGCTCAGGAGCTCCTGCAGATTATACCAGTGAGGCTATTGCTTTTAGGACAGAATGGCCTGCAGCCAAATGAGTTAGAGGATATTATTTGTGATGGTATCGTTCCTTATTGCAATTAAATGTGACTTTATTGACTTCAGTAATGAAGTGGGTATCTTATTGTCCAGTGGCACGGCAAAGCCGAGCAATAGGAGCAACGGCAAATTCCTTGTGGCTGGTTAGCACTGTTAATAATAGTGCAGAGAAGAATTTCTCGTGGTGCCTGTTGTGTTAATGACCTTTGTGTTGTGTGAATGACCTTTCGCAGAGCATTCTGCCACTGGGAACCACTCCGGCAAAGTGTTACCAACTACAACTAGTGAGTAGTCTTAATATTTTAGGGACTACTGCAGATTATATTTCAGGATATGAGATACCATCTCGGCAATTTAGGTTAGGAATGCGAAGCATGTTGCAGTCTCCCCCCTTTGTTTTGCAGTTGGAGGTGTTAGGAACCTTTCATATTTATGTATTCTATATTAATGAGCAGAGAAAAAGAGAGATATTCGACCAAAAAGGCCCTCAGGCACAGCACAGGTTACAGTTTGCTAAAGTTTGTAACGTTGAGATTTAGACGTGCACTTTAACCCATTACTGTCTCGGCCTTCTTCATGGCAAGAAAACTACAGACATGAGTTATATATTGATGGGCAGATGGAATTATTGTGGTGTTTCTCTTAACCTTCTTTTAGAGCAGCTTTTGTGAGCTTGCCCTTAGATGTGTCTTTTACAAACCCATGTCCCTTCTGAATTGCTTTTCCATGTAACGTAGTAACTGGTTTGCAACACCGCAGAGTCGGAGGGGTTCAGAGGGAGAGGGATCGAGTGGCAGTGCATGGTGCCGTCGTACCAGAAGCTTTACAAAGGAACCCTGCACGAATCTGCAAAACCCTTGGAATGGCGACATGCCAGAGGGAAGACTGACGGTAACACTTTTCTTCTTCTGCCCAAGAAAAAACGATTAAAAGGGCTGTTAAAGGGAAGATTTAGATTAGACAGTAGGAAGAAATTCTTCACTGTGAGGATGGGGAGGCCCTGGCCCAGAATGCCCAGAGCAGGGGTGGCTGCCCCATCCCTGGAGGAGTTCAAGGCCAGGTTGGATGGGGCTTGGAGCCCCTGATCCAGTGGGAGGTGTTCCTGCCCATGGCAGGGGTGGCACTGGGTGGGCTTGAAGTCCCTTCCAGCTTGAAGCCCTTCCCTCCAACCATTCCACGATTCTATGACTGTTATCTTTCTATTTGTAGTTCTGTTTTTGGAAGAAAGCATATGGGGCAGGGGGAAAGGTGAAGTAGTAAATATTCTATTTATTCCCTCTGTTCTCATATAGGGCATGAACATCTTTCAGTTATATCAGTGCAATTGTTACTGCAGTGGCATAGGCAGCAGAGTTGATTTCAGAATTAATGGACTGAACGTGGTTCTTGTAGAAGGTCGAGTGTGTTCAGCGCTGTCCTTTCATCCCAAGGGGTTTACAGTGTGGAATGCCTTTATGTTATAGCCATGTTCATCCAGGCATTTATTGGTTGCTGTTGGGGTGATGTGGAAAGTTGGCAACGCTGTTCAGAGCCACATGAAACTTCCCTGCTGCCAAGCTTTGTTAGAAAAAATAGACTTAATGTGAAGACCTATTAAATGATTGGAATGTGGACTGGGATATAAATGAACCTGTGGTGGCTTAGGATTTCTCAGTAAATTGTTTCAGCTCAATTCCATAAGAAACCACGGTGACTGTGCCTCTGAATTGCCTCCAAGGCTCTGCTGAGCTCAGTGAGAAGCTGGGGGAAGAATGGGTGTATATTAAAAGCAAGAGATAAGCTTGAAAAGTCAATGCAAAGCTAAATGGGGCTGTTGTGAGAAAACTGGACCATGTCATCACAGCCAGGAGTGTGTCCAGAGAAGAGCAACCAGACTGGGGAAGGGGCTGGAGAACAAGTCTTATGAGTGACTGAGAGAACTGAGGGTGTTTAGCCTGGAGAAGAGGAGGCTGAGGGGAGACCTCATTGTGCTCTACAACTCCCTGAAGGGAGGTTGCGGAGAGGAGGGAGCTGGACTCTTCTCCCAAGGGACAGGGGACAGGACGAGAGTGAATGGCCTCAAGCTCTGCCGAGGGAGATTTAGACTGGACATAAGGAAAACTTCTTCACAGAAAGCGTCATTGGGCAGTGGCAGAGGCTGCCCAGGGAGGGGGTTGATTCACCTTCCCTGGAGGGGTTTAAGGAACGGGTGGACGAGGTGCTGAGAGGCATGGGTTAGTGTTTGATAGGAATGGTTGGACTCGATGATCCGGTGGGTCTCTTCCAACCTGGTGATTGTATGATTCTATTCTACGATTCTATGATTCTGACTGCTGGCATGGGACAATTCTTGTGTGTGCACCTGAGGTGGGGCTACCAAGAAGGTGTAGTCCATCCCTCAACAATAACCCATCTTAGGGAATGAAAAGAAGAAGGACCATGGATGCCAAGAAGTGTAGCCCCAAAGAAGGGGTTAATACAGTGCAGTCTTCTCCACAGCAGGTGCTTTATGGGGTGGGTGTTTCTTGCTGATCAGGCACCTGTGTGACTCCAGGGGAGCTCTGGCCCTGCAGAGCAGACCTGTCGCCTACCGCTCCACTTTTCCTCCTGCAGCTTCTTACTGGGTGTTCGTGGCTCTAAATTACAGCTCAGTCTGCTTACAAGGCAGCGTCTGCAACTCTCACCCCAGCTGCTCTAAGGTAATAATTTGCAGCAATGCTAATAAGAATGAAAAATTTAGTCAGAAGAGCAAAGCTCTGCATTACCTTTATTGCACAGCAGTAAGGGGCTTGCCCAAAGGGACAAGTGTCGGGACAGGGTAAGAACTGTAATTCTGGCTGCTAGTCGTGGCTTTTTGCTGGTGTTTACAGCTGATGTTTGTACCTCTGTTCTAAAAATATAGAAGTTTATTTATCTTATAAATAGAAGGAAGAAGAAAAGATTGGAAAGGACCCTCTTTCCTTTCCTGACTTGCATTAATATGCTGAAAACTAGATATTTTCAGCTACAGGTGAGGGTTGTGTGCTGGATCTGCACTTCCCCCCATCCGACTGATACAATCGGAGCTGGTTTGCATTCTTGAAGAAATCTTCCTTCGGTGTATCTTCTTTCAGGTGAAAAACTCTGTTGCTCTCTTGGGAACATTAGTGGGAGAGATAAATTAGGGTGTTTGACATCATCTTGTTGATAAATACTTTCTTTTAAGACTCTCAGAGGACCTAAGTAAGCAACAGTGGAGGCTGTGACAGACACTGTCATGTGAGGAGAGCTGCCCCTCATGCCAGTGACCACATTCAGCTGGGGAAAATAAAACAAAACAAGGCTGCCGCTGCCTCTTAATTATATATAAATAGCTTGTGGCAACATGTGGTGTCTTTTACACTGTGGTTTTACATCTTCGTTGTTTGGGGGTTTTAAATCTTTTAAATCTTACACTAATTTTGAAGCTGCTACAAGTAGTTGGAGAGTTAGCCTGAGAGGCATTTGTTCATCTGATTTCTTTTGGCTTCATGATATCATGAGAAATACCCCAAATATTTGACGAGTTCTTCACATTCTTTCCAGTTTGGATTTGTTTGGGTTTTTTTTTTTTTCATCCTTTGAACCCTAAATCAATGTTTGAAATATCCTGGCTGGATGCTAACAGAGGTGACCACATGAGATCTGCATGAAGGGATAAAGAAAGCAAAGATCCTGTGTGGGAACAGTAGTTGGAGGCTGGTTTGGAGAGCTGTACCAGACAACATGCCAGTGTGTGTGTTTTCACCTGTGAGCTCAAATAATGTTCCATCTGAGGAGCACAGGGTGGTGGCTTCGAATGCAGCTTGGCCGTGTGTTACCTGGATACTCCATGAGGAGGGATGGGAACCATCCTGGGGATGTTTCCCTAGTGATGTTCTACTAAAAAGTTTAGTTCCATGTCAAAATACCAGCAAGGAGTGGGTTAACTTTTAATTGGGGTTTATATTGCAGCTTGGACCTGGCAGAAAAGAGCAGTGTTGGCAGTTTTGTTAAGGTGGCTGCGGGTGATGGTGGAGAGTGAACAGAACCTTGTTGGGCAGACAGAATTCCTAACTAATTTGATCACTGAGCTGACAGTTCTTTCTCTGTCCAGAAGCATAAACTCATGGAATGGTTTAGATTGGAATGGATCTCAAAGCCCATCCAGTGCCACCTCTGCCGTGGGCAGGGACACCTCCCACTGGATCAGGGGCTCCAAGCCCCATCCAACCTGCCCTTGAACCTCTCCAGGGATGGGGCAGCCACCACTGCTCTGGGCAGCCTGCGCCAGGGCCTCCCTATCCTCACAGTAACACGTTTTTAACTAATGTCTAATCTAAATCTTCCAATTTAAAGCCGTTCCCCTCCCATTCTGTCATTCCATGTCCTTGTCAAAAGTCTCTCTCTGTCTTTGCTGGAACCCCTTTCAGTGCAAGAAGCTGCTGAACAGCAGGAAGCATGACATGAATTTTGGGTTCATACAGCTATTCCCTTCTTTCCTCCTCTTCATGCACAGTCTTTCTGAGTCATGACAATATCCCGAGAGGCTGCTTTCCTTACCCTCCAAGCTCATAGTTTGTGCTGCTGCTCAGCCCACATTAACCTGTCAGTATCAAAAAATAAACATGAAAACAAGACACTGTAGATGATTTACTCACGGCATTTTGATTACATTACCTCTAAGTATATTATTTATTATGATCTAATATTTTCTATTAATACTTTAAGAAAGATGATAAGACGCGCCGAAGGAAAGAGTTCACTTGTCAGAACACGTATCCTTCCCTAAAATCCTACATTTCTGTGGGGCTCTCATTAAAAAATTAGTGCTTACAAATCTCTTTCTCGTTACAGGAATTATTTTTCTCTTAACAGGAATAAGAAACTGTATAGCTGGTATGAAAAATATGGCTTTACTGTTTTTATGAATGCACAGTTATTGATTTCTAGCATTTCTTATTCCAGAGAACAAGGTTGAGGGAAGGTGGTTTTGTTCCGATAACGTTTCTTTCTAGATTTCCAGTGAGTTAATCAGCTGTTAATGAACTAGGAAATCATTCATCGTTAGATATTGACTTGCCTTCTGTGTTCAGGAATCATCCCAATGCAGCGAGTGTATGACATTGTCATCCTCAAAGGTTTGGGACACTGGGACATGCACGTGGAGGTTCAGGCTCATAGAATAGTTTGGGTTGGAAGGAACCTTAAATATCATCTAGTTCCAATCCCACTACGATGGGCAGGGACATGGGCTGGTTTGGCTGATTTTGCAGTTATAAATGATTCTATAGTGCTGACAGTTCATTGTCTACCCTGCACAGACCGAGTGTTACTCCTCAGTGTTACGCAGCTTGTTAGTTCCAAGGATTATCCATAGTTTAAACAGTTAAATTCCCTGTTGGATGGAAGTTTTCATTCCTAAACCACGACACAATCACTGACATTGCATTAGCTCCTACCCTTTTTTTCAGGCAGAAGAAAATATGTTGGCTTAATGTGCTGCCAGCTGTCCTGTTGCAGAGAGGGGATCTCAGAGAAATACGTATACGTAGACTTTTGTATATATATGTGAGGTACTTCTAGGACAGCCTCTCCTCTCATAGAATCATAGAACAACCAGGTTGGAAGAGACCCACCGGATCATCAAGTCCAACCATTCCCACCAGTCTCTAAACAAGGTCCCTCAGCACCTCGTCCACCCACACCTTAAACCCCTCCAGGGAAGGTGACTCAACCCCCTCCCTGGGCAGCCTCTGCCACTGCCCAATCACCCTTTCTGTGAAGAATTTTTTTCCTAATGTCCAGCCTGACCCTCCCCTGGTGGAGCTTGAGGCCATTCCCTCTTGTCCTGTCCCCTGTCTCTTGGGAGAAGAGCCCAGCTCCCTCCTCTCCACAACCTCCTTTCTGGTAGTTGTAGAGAGCAATGAGGTCTCCCCTCAGCCTCCTCTTCTCCAGGATAAACACCCCCAGCTCTCTCAGCTGCTCCTCTTGTTCTCCAGCCCCTTCTCCAGCTTCGTTGCTCTCCTCTTAACTTACTCCAGAGCCTCAACATCCTTCTTGTGCTGAGGGGCCCACAACTGAACACAGGATTTGAGGAGCGACCTCACCAGTGCTGAGTGCAGAGGGAGAAGAACCTCCCTGGACCTTCTGGTCATGCTATTTCTGATCCAAGCCAAGATGCCATTAGCCCTGGCTCATGTTCAATCACTCAACCAACACCCTCAGGTCTCTCTTCTCCAGGCAGCTTCCTAGACAGCCTTCTCCTAGTCTGTAGCGCTGCATAACCACCTCTGTCAACAACAAATCAAAATCCTAACATATCTGTTGTTTTTGGAGGCCTTTATCAGATTTTGACTGGTCAGCCTTTGCGCCCCTCATGGCTTTCTCTGCTAATAAGTCTTCTCAGGAGTTTCAAATCAATCACAGGAGAGATGTTTGCACAGGTGTATGCAGTAAGACTGCACCTGTGCTTTTTAGCATAACATTGTTGTGTTTCATCAAACAGTTTTGCACCTGCGGCTTATGAAGAGAAAGCTCAGCTGGACCATTGAAAATGCACAAGTTCAACTTGACAAAGCTTTTCTTGTCCTCGATTGTAGCTGAAGTTCTTGTTAAGTGGCTTTTTGCATGCTTCTAAAACAATCTGGCACTTTTGCTGCGTGATAATGAGTAGGAAAATGAGGCAAATACCAAGAAATAGACTTTCAGCCCTGGGAGAACATGCTTTTTCCTTTCTTGTATGCTGAAAACCATGTCTCGGTTCCTAGGCTGAACAAGTTACAGAAATCAGAGAGATGCATGACATGTCTTCCAAAGGCAGATATTTCTTTGCTCGGTCAGCACTGCACTGTGAACTTAAGTGATGTACAGATTCAGTACTGAGTTCCTGAAAATGCTTTCCTTCAGGTGCTTCTAGCACTGCAGCAGCTCAAATCTGCTGAGGTTTAGACAATGCTCCCTTAACTCTGTACCCCCTTTCCCTCTGTACTCAGCACTGGTGAGGCTGCTCCTTGAATCCTGTGTTCAGTTCTGGGTCCCTCAGCACAGGAAGGATTTGAGGCTCTGGATCAAGTCCAGAGAAGAGCAACAAAGCTGGGGAAGGGGCTGGAGAACAGTCCTTATGAGGAGTGTCTGAGAGAGCTGGGGGTGTTTATCCTGGAGAAGAGGAGGCTGAGAGGAGACCTCATTACTCTCTACAACTCCCTGAAAGGAGGTTGTGGAGAGGAGGGAGCTGGGCTCTTCTGCCAAGGGACAGGGGACAGGACGAGAGGGAATGGCCTCAAGCTCCACCAGAGGAGATTTAGGCTGGAGATTAGGAAAAAAAAATACACAGAAAGGGTCATTGGGCATTGGAATAGGCTGCCCAGGGAGGTGGTTGATTCACCTTCCCTGGAGATGTTTAAGGCACGGGTAGACGAGGTCCTGAGGGACATGGTTTAGTGTTTGATAGGAATGGTTGGACTCAATGATCCGATGGGTCTCTTCCAACCTGGTGATTCTATGATTCTAACTGCTCCAGTTCTAGCATCGACCAGTACGTTTGCACCTGACTTCATCACCAAATCCACTTGAGACCTAGAAGCCATGTGGAAGCCGGCACGGAGTCTCAATCTGGTAAGTTTTCTTTGTGGAAAAATAGAAGAAAGTGGTCTACAGTGACGTTCATGCAGACCTGAGTGTTTTAAACTGTGCTGTCCCCATTCTGATGTGATTACTGCAACCACAGAATCACCAGGTTGGAAGAGACCCATCGGATCATTGAGTCCAACCATTCCCATCAAACACTAACCCATGTCCCTCAGGACCTCATCCACCCGTCCCTTATATACCTCCAGGGAAGGTGAATCAACCACCTCCCTGGGCAGCCCAATGACCCTGTAATCATTGGAACCTATAATCAGGTGAACCTGTAATATTGTTCATTCCCCACCTACTCGGAGGACTCCCTCCCACCTCTTAGGAAGGCGCAATAAAACCTGGAGAATGGTAAGTCTCAGTGAGAACAGCATAGTGAGGGAGAACTCTTTCCCAACACCCTTTTTCAGCATTCATGGAATTTCAGTGGCTCACATTTTCGACACCTGTTTCCTCCATCATTTGGATCCCTCGAGTGCAAACACAAATATAGCTTGTGGGCCTCGCGACAGGCTGGGAACAGCTTATCTAACAAGAATTGCTTTATTTTTAGGGCTCCGCAGCTTCTTTGTGCTCTTCTGCTAACGCTTTCCTAACAGACCAACTGGCTCTCGTGTTTAAGGCTGCTTGACTGCTAACAGGATTTTTCAGGTTGGGTATTCATGTCTTGCATTTTCAACTTTTTGGTGCACTCTAAAAGATGGGTTTGGACATATTAGCTTAGGTGAAGGGAAAGATATTTTTCCCCAGTTTTTCTGTGCAAGTTGTGGTAAGCAGAAAGGAATATTGAAAAGAATGAGGTCTAACTTAACAGCAAACAGACACTATGACACGAATGTGTATTGAAATATGTCCTTTTTCAATGATACAACACTTGTTAAGTCTGGGTGGTCTGCCGATTGACTCAGGAGGTTAAATATAGCACCCATGATGTCAGTGGGTTTGTCCACGCAAAGAGCAAGACACAGAGCAGCCTGTGTGATCTCTGGCACAACAGATTTCCTGTAATTTTCAGTCAAATGGATACAAGCATGCATAGAAAGTCCCTGGAGTCTTGAAGTCATCATCTTCAAGAAGTAGCTGCACTCTTGCAGCTTAATGATATGTACTGCTCAGGTCTCGTGATGGCCTTGGCTTATTTAAGTTCTTTCAAACTTTACCTTGCAATAATAGAAACAGGGAATAGTTTAGGTTGGAAGGGACCTTAAAGATCATCTGGTTCCCACCCCCTGCCACAGGCAGGGACACCTCCCACTGGATCAGGGGCTCCAAGCCCCTTCCAACCTGCCTTTGAACCCCTCCAGGGATGGGGCAGCCACCTCTACTCTGGGCACCCTGGGCCAGGGCTTCACCACCCTCACAGTAACACATTTCTTCCTGAGATCTCATCTAAATCTGCTAGTTGTAGAGAGTAGGTAGTTATAGAGAGCAATGAGGTCTCCCCTCAGCCTCCTCTTCTCCAGGCTAAACACCCCCAGCTCTCTCAGACGTTCCTCATAAGGCCTGTTCTCCAGCCCCTTCCCCAGCTTCCTTGCTCTTCTCTGCACTCACTCCAGAGCCTCAACATCCTTCTTGTGCTGAGGGGCCCACAACTGAACACAGTAATGAAGCATAATGGTGTCCAATATTGTAACAGTGACTCTGGGGAAATGTGTTTATAGGACAAGTAATGTAAAGTACAACTGTTAAGTTTGAAAAGGAGGCCATGGACCCAGAGTTGCTGAAAAGAACCAAGGAAGGGGAATGGCAAGTCACTGACCATTGTGCTAATTTTGGCATCTACAGAGATTTGAGCTCTCAACAAAACCAATCAATTAATTAATAATAATAATTAAGAAATTGCCTATCTCTACATAAAGTTGTCATCACTTAAGTAGATGTCACGTTATGCATCCAAACAACTGAAAAGAGTGCTTCCGAGAAGAGTGACTCGGAGTTATTTCTGGAATGCGCAGACACACGGGATTTGGGTTGGAGAGCGGCTGTTAAGCTGACATTGCTCTCCTGAGACTCAGTCAGCGAGTTAGCTTCATTTCTGGGCATCCTCAGAAGGAGTTAAGAAACAGAAGGGTTTTTAGATAAATAGAAATGAGATTAAAAGAGTCAGGATTGCCTCGTAAAGCAAAATGCTGAATAATTGAAAGCAAATAGCTTGCCTAAAGGAGAAAGGGAAAGATCTCCAGCTCTGCACAGGGTAGGAAATACTTGGCAGTAGTGAACGAGCTATGATATTTCATCTGGATATAAATTTTAACTTCTGGAAAGAGTTAAGGAACAAGATGATGTCTCTCAAGGGCTCTTGACAATCATTTATAGAATTATGTGATATAGTATATGAAAAGATATCATTGTAGGTACCAGCTTTTAAATGCACCTTCTTGGAAAACTGAAGCTAATCCTGTAATGCAAGTTGACTCGATGACCTAAGAGGTTGTTTCTGTTATCATCACTGTGATTCTGCTCCATTTATCATAGAATTCTTGACCTTCTAAAATACTTTGTGCACTGGAATTTCTCCCTTGTTGCGTTATCTGTTTATCGTGTATTTTTAGTCTTCCTTCTCCAGGCGGGTTGGTTGTTCATCCAGTTCCTTGCAAGTTCTTCTTTTCCAGCAGTCAATTTTAACGTGTTCCTGGGTCTGTGTTTTCAGTTAGGTGTCATTTCATAAGAAGTGATAAAATTTGCATCAAGTTCAGTTGATAAAGCACTTCAGGTATTCTTAAGGAAAGAAATTAAAGTTAGACTTACACTAAAAATTTAGTCTGAAGTCCAGAACTCTTTTCCCTGAAGTTTAGGAGTTCTTGGATTCAGGTGGTTTTGAGAACACTAATTTATCTGTCAATTTAAATTGAATTAGAGACTACCTTTGTATTTTTACAAGGACAAGGGGCAATGGGTAAAAGTTGCTCCTGGGGAGATTCCAATTCGATTCCAGAGAAAATTTTTCTCCATGAGAACAGTTAAACATTGGAATAATCTCTCCAGGGCAATAGTAGATTCCTCTATGCTTGGGCTTAGCTTGATGCGATGCTGGGCCCTCTCATTTAAATTATGTATCACCTAAAAATTTGACCAGAAGATCCTTGAGGTCCCTTCCAAGCTGCCATTCGATGATTCTATTAAATTATTGCTCTAAATTTTGAAAGAAAAATAACATGTATTTCTTCTTCCATTTGAGTGTTCCCTTGGATTTGCCCAGGGATCCATTTCTGCCGAGACCTGGTGACGTTCACTCAAGCTCTGGTGTGTTTTGGGTTTCCTCGGGAGCACCTCGGTGCCCAGCTCCCTTTCCCTTCACGTTGCTGGGAACAGGTGGCCTCCTCCAGGGTCACCAAGTATATTTAGGGCTGAAATTTGAGCGGGCCGCAGCCAGATTGGCTGTGCTGGCCTCGTGCGTAATTAGGAGCCGAGGCACCAGGCTCGCTCTCGCCCAGTGCTGCTCAGGAGGGAGGACTGGAGAGGCTTTGCTCCTAAGGATATTTACTAGATGTTGCTGGTAAGGACATTTTAATCACATTTGACTTCTTTTCCTTAGAACAGGACCTTGAGGTGTTTCCCGATTCCCTAGTTTTTTGGAAGCAGTTGTTGTATCTTGCCCATGGAAGTCAGATTTCCTGTCGGGATCACTAATTGCAAATTGCAGCAGCAAGAAGAGGCCTGGATCTGTATGTGGGAAGTGTAGCTGAAGGTTATGCTGGTGACAGGTCGTACCGATCGCATCCTTCTATGCAACCCCCTCTGTCTGGCATTATTCAAAAGCTTTGGACTAATTTTTCACACAACGTGTCGCATTAATGAGTTATTCTGAATGTATTTGGATAGATGACGTTCTGGTTTAACATGAATTTTTTTTTTTTTTTTAACAATTTTTCTCAACGCTTTGGAACGAGAAGGGGACAGTATTCTGTGTTCCTATATTTAACCTGCATTACTAGACTTCACTTGCCTCAGAAGGAATTGCAGTTTAGCCAGCTAAACAAAACCACCCTGTCATTTGGTAGGATTAGCTTACACGGCAAATATCTTTGGATTCGGGAGCAGCTGTTCCAAAGCCTCATTCCCTACCAACATTAGAAACGGGGCTGTAGTCTCCGCTGAAAAACTGTAGCTTTGCCTCACAGCAAAATCATCCTGTTAATTAATTTGTTTAAAGGTTTTGACAGTAATCTGTGCTTTGTCATTCAGCCAACTGTATGGATTTTCATGTTTTTCAGGTCTGATGAAATAGAGAGAAAAAAGGCACAAGAGCTTAAAATAAAACCCCAGAGCTTCTGTTTAGGCTGATGCTGGGAAGACAGAAATTGCCTCATTAACCTAAGGTCACTTAAAAATATATATTTACAATATTTTTCTACATTTTGCTTCTACTTGTGAATAAATATAGTAGAACATACAGATAAAGCTGCCATTCAAACAGGAGTTTGAATGAAGTAATGAAATAATACAGAATAGTCATAGAGAAAATAAAATTAGTTTTGTTGTAATGAAAAAAAGCAAATCATACCTCTTCCCCTGATTTTTTTTTTCTCTTGTTTTATTTTAATTGAATTCCAGTATTGGTGTTAAAGCTATTAAAGTATTTGTCCAGAAGTGTAGTTTATATCAGTACGTTTGAAACTTAAAGCAAGGCTTTCCCTTAATACTCAGAGTGACACCAGATCCCAGCTTTACTTCTCTCTATTGTTCAGGTCCTTTCACTAATTAGTCAACAACATGGTAATGAGCTGACTAGCTGCTAACCACGACACAGGCACTTTGTGAACTTGACTTGTAACTTTTCTGAACACTTTCACTCTTGGACTAATACTGTATATTCCCGTTTTCATCTGCTGTGTGACCAGTGAGCTGGGGAGAGGCCGAAGAATTTTCTCACAATGGAGGAAGAAGAATATGAGGAAGTTGTAGAGGTAAGAAGAAAATCTGAGAGCAGAAATTCTTATTTCCTGCCTTGTGAATTAATAGATTAATCACTTTAATGAGACGTTGCTCATGAACATAGATGGTTATTTGCTATTTGCCCTCTGAGGACTAGGGCATGAATAGATAAGATTAGGGTGTGATGGGTGTCTATTAAATGGTTTGATCAGTAAAAACAATGACAAAAGATAGTTGTTCAGTGAAGGAAGAGCTCTCTGCTTGCTATCCTAGTTTATTTGTTTAAATAAGGATTGCAACCACCCCACAAACCCGTCGTTGCTTAATTATAGCTGCAGTGGGCCACCTCTTTTCCCTCCTGGCTTGTCCTTTGTCACCCAATCTGTGCTAGAGAGGATGGCTTTGGAATGCCACTTTCTAGCCTCTCCTCTGCACCCACTGCAGCAGAGCAAGGCAGCGATTTTGTGCTGCTGAGTTACCGCTTATGACTTCATAGAATCATAGAACAACCAGGTTGGAAGGGACCCATCGGATCATCAAGTCCAACCATTCCTATCAAACACTAAACCATGTCCCTCAGGACCTCGTCTACCCGTCCCTTAAACACCTCCAGGGAAGGGGAATCAACCACCTCCCTGGGCAGCCTATTCCAATGCCCAATGACCCTTTCTGTGTATTTTTTTTTCCTAATGTCTGGCTTAAATCTCCTCTGGTGGAGCTTGAGGCCATTCCCTCTTGTCCTGTCCCCTGTCCCTTGGGAGAAGAGCCCAGCTCCCTCCTCTCTACAACCTCCTTTCAGGTAGTTGTAGAAAGTAATGAGGTCTCCTCTCAGCCTCCTCTTCTCTAGGCTAAACACCCCCAGCTCTCTCAGCCGCTCCTCATAGGGCCTCTTCTCCAGCCCCTTCACCAGCTTCATTGCTCTTCTCTGGACTTACTCCAAAGCCTCAACATCCTTCTTGTGCTGAGGGGCCCAGAACTGAACACAGTGTTCAAGGAGTGGCCTCACCAGTGCTGAGTACAGAGGGAAAATCACCTTAATCAACCTTTGAAGCTGCAGACATGGAGCTAGATTTAAACCTGTCCATGTCCAGGGAATTGCATCAGGGGTTAATTTGCTAATAGGTCATTTAAAATCAAATTTATATGCATAATTATTTAGTCTCAGCAATTTGATTAGAAGAATTCTCAGGAACCGGAGAACATACAGCTTTCTGTTATGAACGAGTGCCTTTGGAATAATGACTGTGCTACTGGAAGGGTGTACAAGGTTAACAGACAGTGCGGTCTCACCTGTTACATTATTACTAGACTGAAATGAAATGATGAATATTTCATGTTATGAAATACCTAAGTGATTATAACAAATTGCTCTGTGTTCGAGGAGGAGTCACAGAATCACAGAGTGGTGAGGGTTGACAGGACCCTCTGGAGCTCGTCCAGTCCGACCTGGGTCACCTCCAGCAGGTTGCACAGAAGCGTATCCAGGTGGGACTTGACTATCTTCAGAGGAGATTCCACACCCTCCCTGGGCAGCCTGTTTCAGGGCTCCATCACCCTCACAGGAAGGAAGTTTTTCCTCATGTTCATGCAGAAATGCCTGTGCTCCAGTTTGTGCCCATTGCCTCTTGTCCTGCCACTGAACGGAGTCTGGCCTTGTCCTCTCAACCCCTGCCCTTTAGATATTTATAAACGTTGATGAGATCCCCTCTCAATCTTCTCTTCTCCAGGCTGAACAGATTCCAGTCTCTCAGCCTCTCCTCCTGAGAGTTGCTCCAGTCCCCTCATCATCTCTGTGACCTCCACCAGGATTCCTTGTCTTTCTTGAGCTGGGGAGCCCAGAACTGAATGCAGGACTCTAGATGGGGCAGACTAGAGTGGGAGGAGAACCTACGCTGCTAAGGATATAATAGAATCATGGAATAGTTTGGCTCAGAAGGGACCTCAAAGCCCTTCCAGTCCCACCCGTGCCCTGGGCAGGGGCACCTCCCACTGGCTCAGGGGCTCCAAACCCCATCCAACCTGCCCTTGAACCCCTCCAGGGATGGGGCAGCCCCCCCTGCTCTGGGCAACCTGGGCCAGGGCCTCCTCACCCTCACAGCAAAACATTTCTGCCCAAGATGTCATCTAGATCTGCCCTTTTTCAGTATTGAAAACAAATTTCTGGAGGCAGTTGATTGATGAACTAGGAGCAATGCTCTGCTGGACGTGCTCCTCCGAACAAGAACAAACTGGTGGAAGGTGCAAAGGTCAAGGTCAGCCATGGCTGCAGGGCCCATGAGACTGTGGAGTCAAGGAATGGGAGAGGAGTGAGCAAGATAAGCAGAATTACAATCCTGGACTTCAGCAGATCTGGGGCTGTTCAGGGGCCTGCTTGGGAAGATCCCATAGGAAACAGGCCTGCAGGGCAAAGGGCTTCAGGGGAGACGGATCGTCATTATCTTCCCTATTGTGGGTAAAATTAGATAAAGATCCTTCATTAATTGCTTGAAAGGATGATCAACTGAGGAACAAATGGAAAAAATCCAGTCATCAATGCAAAAAATGAGCAGATGTTTAGAATTAGGAAGGATAGTAATGTGACTGCACAGCTACCTGCAAACAACAGTTCTGTTTCTCCAGAAATGCATTTTTAAAGCAGCTTCAGAGAAGCTACAATTTTACATTCTGTATTATTTGGCCTAACAATGCTTTTTCTCTCTCTTTTTTTTTTTAATAGTACTACATTGAAGAGACAATTATTGAGGAGGGTGAACCACATGAGGTAAAGTTCCCTGTGATGTGCATGTGTGCCTGTAACTAATACCTAATGCTAAATTAATGGCCTTTTTTATTGTGAGAACTAATTTTTTTCATATTAAATACACAAACATCAGTGAAGAGTTGCTTCTTGATACTTTATTTCCTCTCCAAGACCCTGTTTCGGGGTAATACAGAGGACACACAATGTGTTCTGGGTATCCTATCTGCTGCTCTTTGGGTTCTACTAGAAGGATTGTGGATGTGTCCATCAGAAAAGGACTCTGCTTATTGCTGTCCTGCCCTGTCTCTTAGAGTCATAGAATCATAGAGTAACCAGGTTGGAAGAGACCCACCGGATCATCAAGTCCAACCATTCCTATCAAACACTAACATTGAGCCCAACCATTCCTGTCAAACACTAACCCATGTTCCTCAGCACCTCGTCTACCCATCCTTTAAACCCCTCCAGGGAAGGCGATTCAACCTCCTCTGTGGGAATCAATGATCCAGTGGGCCTCTTCCAACCTGTTGATTCTCTGGTTCTAAGTAAAGATTTTTTCTTTAATCGCAGGTGATCACTGAGGTCACCGAGACCATTAGCACAGACTTCGCAGGTCCTAAAACCACCACCTATACTGTTGAGCACGAAAAGCCTGCTGCTCAGGATGCAGCCCCTCCAGTCAGGAAGAAGACCATACGGACAAAAGTGGATCCATCCAAGTTTCTGACACCTTATCTGGAACACAGCAACAAGATGAAGGACCTATTCAGTGAGGTAAATGCTTTGTCCCGGTCTTTTAGTTCCTCTGCTTTCATTGTCTCCTGTCCTTCATAGAATCATAGAACAACCAGGTTGGAAGAGACCCATCGGATCATCGAGTCCAACCGTTCCTATCAAACACTAAACCAAGTCCCTCAGGACCTCATCTACCCGTCCCTTAAACACCTCCAGGGAAGGGGAATCAACCACCTCCCTGGGCAGCCTATTTCAATGCCCAGTGACCCTTTCCGTGAAAAACTTCCTTCCTTCATTTCAAGATGTGTTATTTTCTTCTTCAAATTAGCTCCTCTCTTGCCCTTTTCTTCTTAAGTGTTTGGTAATCATTGAGCACAGAAGTTTTTTTGAGGCTGAAGGTTGTCAGAGAAGTCAGTGAGCAGGACTCCTGCGCTCTCTGCCGTGGCTGTCAGAGTGATGGAGGATAATAGGAACTAATGAGTAACAAACCACAGTATTTTTTTTTATAATGACATATCTCTCTCTCTATATATATATATATCTCTATATATTAAAAAAAAGCCTTATGCCCAGAATATAGGAACAAATCCTGGAATTTTAATGTGTACTACCTACCAGCATTAACTCTTTAAGGATTATGTGACGCTATAAGTCCAGGACTCCTACCCTCACCCATGTATTTACTTCATTTTCTTTCACTGAAAGAAATAACTATAAATTTACCAATGTTAAGTTCTTAAGGAGAATAGAATCAATTAGAAGGGTTTTAAACCAGGCTAAAGTTATAATTTTTTTTCTGTTTTGTCAGGTGGAAGAAAGTCAGTTGTCTAAAATAAACATAACTCTGCAAATGTGATTGAGTTGCTAGTTCATATTGAAAAATCCACCCCAAATTGCTCTATTGATCAGACAACTAAATCAATAATTGCCAGGCACATTTCTGCCAGAGCTTTAAGAGATGTCTTTATTGTATTTGTCATTATTTTCTTTCAGAACAAGTACAAAGAAAAATTTAGAAAGGAAAAAGGAAAGCCCTACGCTTCCACAATTGATACCCCAGAAATTCGGAGGATCAAGAAAGTACAAGACCAGCTCAGTGAGGTGGGTATTGATTGCGAGAAAAGATTTACTGAGTGATAAAGAAGCAAATTAAGTCACGTTTTCAAATGTTATCTAAGAAGTGATAAGTTTTGGATGGTATTGTGATAAAGCAAGCTGAAGGTTTAGTGTAAACTTTTATCACATTACAAGAGCAAGGAATGCAGAGCATATACAGGAATACAGGTCATATATGACCGAGTGTATGGAGGTTGGAGTCTACCTGCATTTCTTTCTCAGTTGATTCACAAAAGCTGTTTGTTTCCATAGGCTTCATTTTGAAGGAACAGCTGGAATTGGTTTCTTGAATTCAGGTTTTTGGGGTTTACAGTTTTAAGGACGAAAATACCAATATTCTGCTTTTTTTTAAAAAACCTGTCAGTTTTGGAATAGTAAAAAAAGTGTTTTGTTGTGTATCAACCTAGGTTAAATACCGCATGGCTGGTGAGGCTGCCAGAACTATTTGCCACGTTGACGAAAAGGCCAAGGATATAGAACATGCAAAGAAGGTGTCGCAGCAAGTGAGCAAGGTGAGGGATTTTTTCCTAATGTCCAGCCTGAACATCCCCTGCTGGAGCTTGAGGCCATTCCCTCTTGTCCTGTCCCCTGTCCCTTGGGAGAAGAGCCCAGTTCCCTTCTCTCCACAATCTCCTTTCAGGTAGTTGTAGAGAGCAATGAGGTCTCCCCTCAGCCTCCTCTTCTCCAGGATAAACACCCCCAGCTCTCTCAGCCCTTCCTTATAAGGCCTGTTCTCCAGCCCCTTCCCCAGCTTCATTGCTTTTCTCTGGAATTAAATTAAATGTTTCCAGCTGATGTCTTCAAATGTTCCTCTTTTGAAACTCTGACTTTGAAAAAGTCTTCAGAGCAGGTAGTTTGTTCACAAAGGTAAATATTTTTCTAATGATAGAGTAACCAAGGTGCTGATTTTTTTTTTCCAGGTGTTATATAAGCAGAACTGGGAGGAGAATAAGGACAAGTACCTGCTTCCCCCTGATGCTCCAGAGCTTGTGAATGCAATAAAAAACACAGCCATGTTCAGTAAGGTAAGAAAGAAAAATCACAGGGGTAGGGAGCAAGAAGCATTCCAAGTCAGGGACTGACACGTAATGAGTATTCTGGCGTTTTAATGTGTTTTAGAAACTCTATACTGAAGAATGGGAAGGAGACAAATCATTGTTCTACCCGTACAACGACAGCCCAGAGCTCAGAAGGGTGGCACAGGCTCAAAAGTCTCTGAGTGACGTAAGTATCAAAGTCTGATTAACAACGGAGTCACCGTTGTGGTGTGGCTCACTAGGCTTCCTGGTGGACTTGAACCTTCATAATGGAACAGAAAATAAAAATGATTATGTGCACTGACAGCTCTGAGAGCAGCACTATTTCAATGGAAAATCATGTTCTTTATATTTGACTATAAATCTGTTGGCAATTTGATGCTGGATTCTGAATGAATGAAATAATTTCATAGGATCATAGAACCACCAGGTTAGAAGGGACCCATTGGATCATTGAGTCCAACCATTCCTATCAAACACTAAACCGTGTCCCTCAGGACCTCATCTACCCGTCCCTTAAACACCTCCAGGGAAGGTGAATCAACCAATTTCTTACAGATCTTCTGAGGTAATCAGTAAGAAAACCTTGAGTATCTCTCAAAATGTGTGGAGAAACTGTAAGACCCGTTATTGTGATCTACAAATCTCTTTCTCTAAAACAGGGATAGGAAAAGCCAGGAATTTGTGAGACTGTGTGATTTGCTGATACTGAGATACATAGAACTCTTCAACTGAGGATTTCAGGTGTCTCTGAAAGATCCCAGTGAGTTTGCAGATGTCCAGAGGTGTTAGCAGAGTTAAGAGCAGGTGTTCTGATGCTTAAGTTGGTAGTTTCTGTAAATGTTTACTTCTTCTGCAATTCCAGATTGTCTACAAAAAAGGACACGATGAACGAAAATCTAAGTACACTCCTCTGGCAGATCCGCCTGATGTGGAACAGGCCAAGAAAGTGACGAGGCAGCTGAGCGACGTGAGTAGAAGGCCCTGCTCTTCTTTCTGTAGAAACCTCACTTTTTAGTTAGAGAGGCAGAAAGGGGCCTAACGAAAGAGAAAGGAAAATACCGAAGCTTGTATGAAGCAAAGACCCTTTTGATTTTCAGTCACTGAAGTCTGTTCCTTTCTTCCTCAAGCGTCTCACAGAAAATCCTGCCCAGTCTCAGATGAAAGGCGAAGCTTTACTCACATCACTGAATTTAGTTTTCATGAAACATTTCTGCTTCTACTGTTATTTCCTATTCTCCTTGTCTTGACAGCCAGGAACTGTCTTTTTAAACAGTTGATACTCGATTTCCATGAGCTTGAACGGAGCTGATGGAAATCACCTATGGCAGGTAATCCATATATTAAAAGAATTTGCTGATAACAAGTTTCAGCAGCAAGAACAATGAATTCTGGTTTAGCCAAAGGGCAATATTACCCCAAAATTATGTGAGCAGGGAGAAACCAGCAGGATGTTACTGAGGTCTCATGGAGAAAATTTCTCATTAATAATTTTCCTCTAGGAGAACTCAGTTCACCAGTTTATCCTTTTTTTTTTTGTATCAGGGATGTACCAAGAGAAAGAACTGCCTCTTGAAGTCATGTCACATTTCAAGTGTTTTTTGACAGTAACTGATGAAGTGGTTATAAGGCAGATGAAAAACGTGAGGCAACATGAAAAAAGACTTTTAAAACCAAATCTGTCAAGTGAAAACTGAGCTGTATTTTGGAGATTAAGCTTATTTTGTTTTATTTTGTTGTAGATTGTTTACCACGACGACTATAAAAACAAGATCAAAGGCAAGTGGAGTCAAACCCCGTGCTATGATGTTGCAATTGCAAAAATGAATGCAGAAAATATAAGTATGGTAAGTGAATCATAGAATCATAGAACAACCAGGTTGGAAGAGACCCATCGGATCATCGAGTCCAACCATTCCTATCAAACACTAATTCACGTCCCTCAGGACCTCATCTACCCGTCCCTTAAACACCTCCAGGGAAGGTGAATCAACCACCTCCCTGGGCAGCCTGTTCCAATGGCCAATGACCCTTTGTGTGAAAAACTTCCTTCTAATCTCCAGCCTAAATCTCCCCTGGTGGAGCTTGAGGCCATTCCCTCTCATCCTGTCCCCTGTCCCTCGGGAGAAGAGCCCAGCTCCCTCCTCTCCACAACCTCCTTTCAGGGAGTTGTAGAGAGTAATGAGGCCTCCTCTCAGCCTCCTCTTCTCTAGGCTAAACACCCCCAGCTCTCTCAGCCGTTCCTTATAAGGCCTGTTCTCCAGCCCCTTCCCCAGCTTCGTTGCTCTTCTCTGGACTCACTCCAGAACTTCAACATCCTTCTTGTGCTGAGGGGCCCACAACTGAACACAGGATTCAAGGAATGGCCTCACCAGTGCTAAGTACAAGAGGGAGAAGAACCTCCCTGGCCCAACTGGTCACACCATTTCTGATACAGGCCAGGATGACATTGGCACCGAATCCTTCAGAAGATCTTGAAATGAGCAGCTTTACCCCCTGTTTATGTTAATGTGGAAAACACTGATTAATTTTTCCTGCTCTCTTTGTGGTGATTCTCTTTCCATAAATGCACTGCTTGTGGAGGACTGATTTGTAGTGTAAGTGAGTACGACAGTTGTTCTGCTTGTCCCTGACAGAGAAAATACCAGGAAGACTTTGAAAGCATGAAAGACCAAATCTACTTTATGCAGACGGAAACTCCAGAATACGAAGCTAATAAGCGGGTGACAGATAATGTCAGTAAGGTACGCTGGGTGTGCTCCTGTTTGTTGGCTTGAGTAGAGTGAGGAAATCAGACCAGTTTGTGCTGGAACTGTTTTGTGAAGTGTTAAAAGCTGTTTTCTTGTATGGAAAAGGTGTATTCTTGAGGACATTCCACATGGAAGCTTGAGCCATGCTTGTGGTCTTCCACACTAGCACCCAACAAAACAGAGTTTTATCATGGAATCACCAGGTTGGAAGAGACCTGTCGGATCATCAAGTCCAACCATTCCTATCAAACACTCAACTATGTCCCTCAGGACCTCGTCTACCTGTGCCTTAAACACCTCCGGGGAAGGTGAATCGACCACCTCCCTGGGCAGCCTGTTCCAATGCCCAATCACCCTCTGTGTGAAAAACTTCCTCCTAATCTCTAGCCTAAATCTCCCCTGGTGGAGCTTGAGGCCATTCCCTCTTGTCCTGTCCCCTGTCACCTGGGACGAGAGGCCAGCTCCCTCCTCCCTTTTCTTTCTCTGAGGTTGAATTTGTTTCATTGCTTGTTCTGGTTATGTAATATGCCTGATTTTTGGTGTGAACAAATCAATCCTGTTAACCAAATCGTAGAATCATGGAATAATTCGGACTAGAAGGGACCTCAAAGCCCATCTAGTGCCTCCCCAGTCATGGGCAGGGACACCTCCCACTGGATTAGGGGCTCCCAGCCCCATCCAACCTGTCCTGGTCTCAGTTATCTTCTGACTCAGCCTCCCACCTTGTCATCCGTGCACTCCTGTGCCTTTCATGGTCCTTTTCCATCATGAATCATAAGTTAAAAAAACTGGAGAAATTTTCCCGAAACTTTCAACATTATATAGGTTAGTTTGGCTTGTAATACTGATTTTTATAACCCTGCCTTTATTTGAATTTTTCCTTACAGGTAAAATACAGAGCAGACTATGAAAAGAACAAAGCTATTGCAGACTATAACGTGCTGCCTGCTACGGAGAACCCATTGCTGAGGCAATTAAAAGCAGCAGGAGACGTGCTGAGTGATGTGAGTGTTACCAAAATACAGCTGCATAATCCAAACTTGCCATTTCTTCACAAGGCTTCTCCTTTGGATCTCTGAGTATTTTTAGTTTTATAGACTGATATTTGTCATGAGATGCCACCAGCCAGCATAGAGGAGGAGTAATTCCGGCACAGCAGAGCGAGACAGTATCTGTGGCATAGAATCATAGAACAACCAGGTTGGAAGAGACCCATCGGATCATCAAGTCCAACCATTCCTATCAAACACTAACCCATGTCCCTCAGGACCTCATCTACCTGTGCCTTAAACAAGCATGTTGCAAGGAGAGCTAATTACTGAATAGTTCATTAAGGATCCTGTGGGAAAAGGATCATAAGATGACAGTTTTTTCCTTACGATGTAAAGGATCTTCAGCTGATGCTGATAACAACAGAATGTGTGCTACTTTTGCATAGTCATATATATTACATTCTGGTTACATCCCATAATGGCTTATTCCTCTATTAGAATCATAGAATCACCAGGTTGGAAAGGACCCACCTGATCATCGAGTCCAACCATTCTTATCACTAACCCATGTCCCTCAGCACCTTGCCCACACATCCCTTAAACCCCTCCAGGGAAGGTGACTCAACCCCCAACCTGGGCAGCATCTGCCAGTGCCCAATGACCCTTTCCGTGAAAAATTTTTTTCCTAATGTCCAACCTGACCCTCCCCTGGTGGAGCTTGAGGCCATTCCCTCTTGTCCTGTCCCCTGTCCCTTGGGAGAAGAGCCCAGCTCCCTCCTCTCCACAACCTCCTTTCAGGTAGTTGGAGAGAGCAATGAGGTCTCCTCTCAGCCTCCTCTTCTCCAGGATAAACACCCTCAGCTCTCTCAGCCCTTCCTCATAAGGCCTGTTCTCCAACCCCTTCCCCAGCTTTGTGATATTTAGTGTCCCTTCCAGCCCAAACCATTCTATGACTCTATTCTTCTTGCTGTTTTCATCTGTATGGAAAAAGATTTCATATTCCTCGGTGTCAGAAGTTTTAAAGCCATTAGTCAGACCTCTCTGTCCTCCCTTAGAAACCTGAGAGTCACTAAAAAAAGTATTTTTTAAAAAAAGAGCCATCTGTTCTTCAACCTTCTGGGAAAGCTTCTCTTTGCAATCATAGAATCATAGAACAACCAGGTTGGAAGGGACCCATCGGATCTTCTAGTCCAACCATTCCTATCAAATCATTTCAGTTTTACTCTTGTCATTTTTATTGTGTTGTGAGGAGTTGCAGTGACACCCACTGCACGTGCTGACGTTATTTTTCTTTTGCAGAAATTATACAAAGAAGCCTATGAGCGCTCCAAAGGAACCAGCATGAATTACTGCGACACACCCAAGTTCCAGACTGATACCGTACTCAAGAATTTCAGTGATGTATGTGTTTGATTCCTGTTATGTTGCTGAGTGCTGGCACTCCTGATTACTTCTGTTTATCAACTTGTGATGCTTTTTCCAGGTCAAGTACAAAGACGCCTACCAAAAGAATATTTTGGGACACTATTTAGGCAGCTTTGAGGACCCTCATCACACTCACTGCATGAAAGTCGAAGCTATGAAGAGTGACGTAAGTGTGGCAATCGTTCTATTCTCACCATTGTACTTCAATTTCAGAGAAGGCTCAGTTGTGGTTCCTGGCTAATTGCTGATTTTATCTTCCTAGAAAAATTACAAAGCAGATTATGAGGAGGAAAAGACAAAATGCTACTTCCCTCAGACCATAACTCAGGAGTACGAAGCTATTAAGAAGTTAGAGCAGTGTAAAGATGTAAGTACAGAAGAGCAGTGGTTATCAAGTACCCGATTACAAGGAGATTATCTGCTTCTGAATCATAGAATCAAAGAACAACGAGGTTGGAAGGGACCCATCGGATCTTCTAGTCCATCCATTCCTATCAAACACTAAACCAAGTCCCTCAATACCTCATCCACCTGTGCCTTAAACACCTCCAGGGAAGGTGACTCAACCACCTCCCTTGGCAGCCTATTCCAATGCCCAATGACCCTCTGTGTGAAAAACTTCCTGCTAATCTCCAGCCTAAATCTCCCCTGGCAGAGCTTGAGGCCATTCCCTCTTGTCCTTTCCCCTGATACTTGGGAGAAGAGCCCAGCTCCCTCCTCTCCACAACCTCCTTTCAGGGAGTTGTAGGGAGTAATGAGGTCTCCTCTTAACGTGGAGGCACATGGAGATTTACAGAGAGATCCCTGATAACTTCCATGCTTTGCTTTTGGCCTCGTTAGCAGATGTGACCCTTAGTAACCATATTCTTCAATATTTCACAGCCTCTTGTGACATCTAGTGGTCAAGAGACAGATGTAACCCAATCTATTGTAAACAAGTTAATACATAAAATTAGAGAACCGGTAGGAAAATAAGAAATCATAGAATCATAGAACAACCAGGTTGGAAGAGACCCATCAGATCTTCTACTCCAACCATTCCTATCAAACACTAAACCAAGTCCCTCAAGACCTCATCCACCTGTGCCTTAAACACCTCCAGGGAAGGTGACTCAACCACCTCCCTGGGCAGCCTATTCCAATGAACTTCAAGCATTTACCTGCTGAAGTCAACATATTTTCACGTTAATGCTTTAAAAGTTTTTTAGTTTCTTTGTTAATGCTGATGTCATTTGATTTATCAATACTTGGAAAAGACTATAAATATGTATTTGTTTGGAATATACTGAAATATGTTGTACTATAATGTGTATAATTTAAGGTAAATTATGCATTTCAATATTTACGTATCTATTTGAAATATCTTATAGAATCATAGACTCATAGAATCACCAGGTTGGAAAAGACCCACCGGATCATCGAGTCCAACCATTCCTATCAAACACTAAACCATGTCCCTCAGCACCTCATCTACCTGTGCCTTAAACCACTCCAGGGAAGGTGAATCAACCACCTCCCTGGGCAGCCTGGTCCAGTGCCCAGTGACCCTTTCTGTGAAAAACTTTTTCCTAATGTCCAACCTAAATCTCCCCTGGTGGAGCTTGAGGCCATTCCCTCTCGTCCTGTCCCCTGTCCCTTGGGAGAAGAGCCCAGCTCCCTCCTCTCCACAACCTCCTTTTTGACTATGTCAAGAAATGATGAGAACCATGTGCATGGCAGCGCGAAGCTATCCTGAGTATTGCTAAGTCTTATAGAATAATTTTGCTTATGGACATTTTCTCCAACTCTATTTGTTCTCTCCCTTCAGCACACCTACAAAAAGCATCCCGATCAAATCAAATTTACCCAAGTAACCGACTCCCCAGTGCAGAAGCAAGCAGAGATCAACAGCAAACAGCAGAGCGATGTAAGTAAACTCAGAGGACACGTTGCTCCATCGATTCTTGCTCAGTGGCCAACTTCACTTTATTATCTGCTTTTAAGATAAATGAATGTGTAGATGGATGTGTGTGCGTATACACGCACAAGCACACACACAAGCATTTGCAGTTCTGTCCCAGTGGAAGGAGATTTGGAAATTACTTTTTTTTTTCAGTTTTTTGAAGAGTTGTTTGGGTCAAGCTTAAGTCTGTGTGTGTTTGCAGTTTTGTCCATCACTCTTAATATATTCTTTGCACCATTTAAGTCAATGGAGTTTATACCACTTACCTGCCAAGGAGTGGGATTTCAGCTCTGTCTGTCTTTGTGAGGTTACACTAGACTTTTAGGTTGTTCCACTCACCGTTACTAAGCATTTACAAGCTATAAACCTATATTTCTTTCTTTATTTTTACCATGCAGATAAAGTACAAATCCAAAGGAGAAGAAATTCTTCACAAGTACCACCTCCCTCCAGACGTCCCCCAGTTCATCCAGGCTAAGGTTAATGCCTACAATGTTAGTGATGTAAGTATGTTCTGGATCCAGAGCTCTCGATTCCATTTGCAATACGAAATTTCTGCTAACTGGAAACTGTTCATTCAAAATTCACCTTTTCTTCTAGAACTACTACAAAACGGGATTGGATGAACTGAAATCCAGGGGGTATGACCTAAAAAGTGATGCTATTCCTATCAGGGCTGCCAAGGCTGCCAGGCAGGCTGCCAGTGACGTAAGTGCCCCCTTTTAATTCAGAAAAATTTGCTTAAATGATATTTACACTTATGTTTATTTAGGATATCTGAAGGATAACTTCCTTATTACCCCTTTTTTTTTTAAGCATGCTATTGGATGCATTTAACACAATTAAGTTTTTAGTGGTGTTTTATTGCTTCACTAATGTATTTGTAGAACTATGTTTAGAAGAGGCTGTTGCATGATGCAGTTCTCTGAATAAATAGGCTCTCTCGCACTCCACTATGGTTAAGGAAAATAATGAGGAGCAGATCAGTAGTGACAGCTCCGTAAACAATGGACCCTTGAATTCTCTCTGTCCTGAATCAAAACCCTCAAAGTAAATGAGGCGAAAGACTCGAGGACATCTTTGGGGTTTGGGATGGCCTCGTGGAATCATAGAATAATAGAATCACCAGGTTGGAAGAGACCCACCAGATCATCGAGTCCAACCTTTCCTATCGAACACTAAACCATGTCCCTCAGTACCTTGTCCACCCGTCCCTTAAACACCTCCCTTAGTGTTTTAAGACTCCTTTCCTTCTTACAATCAGTACAAGTGAGGTAGTGCTGCTTTGAAGGCTTACTGAATAATTTGTGTAGCAGTGAATTGTGAAGAGATACGTGTCTGGGTTTGTAAGGATATATAGTCACTGACTTCCCTGTGAGGAACACTCTTTGTAGAAAACAAAGGGTAGCCTTTTCTTTAAATTTATTTATTGCTACAGGGAGCTCAGCTAAAAGCTGTGCAAGCATCATAGAATCATAGAATCACCAGGTTGCAAGAGACCCACCAGATCATCAAGTCCAACCATTCCTATCAAACACTAATCCATGTCCCTCAGCACTTTGTCCACCCACACCTTAAACCCCTCCAGGGAAGGTGAATCAACCCCTTCCCTGGGCAGCCCGTTCCATTGCCTAATGACCCTTTCTGTGAAGAATTGTTTCCTTATGTTGAGCCTGACCCTCCCCTGGTGGAGCTTGAGGCCGTTCCCTCTCGTCCTGTCCCTTGTCCCTTGGGAGGAGAGCCCAGCTCCCTCCTCTCCACAACCTCCTCTCAGGGAGTTGCAGAGAGCAATGAGGTCTCCCCTCAGCCTCCTCTTTTCCAGGATAAACACCCCCAGCTCTCTCAGTTGCTCCTCTTGTTCTCCAGCCCATTCCCCGGCTTCCTTGCTCTTCTCTGGATTCGCTCCAGAGCCTCAACATCCTTCTTGTGATGAGGGGCCCACAACTGACAACAGGGTTCAAGGAGTGGTCTCCCCAGTGCCAAGTCCAGAGGGTTGATAGAGTACAGAGGTTGAGGTATGGTAGTTGCAACAGGATCTGTCATCTGCTACCAGTAAGGACAGAGGGAAAATAAAAATCCCAACTCTATCTCTCTAGGCGTGCGTGTAATACTTCTAGCTTAAGGAGGATGAAGGAGAACAGTAGGTGACAGCACTTAAGATTATATTCTCTCTATTATATTATATTCTAACAGGTTAACTACAAAAAAGCCTACGAACAATCCAAGGGCAAACTTGTTGGCTTCAAGAGCCTCCAGGATGATCCCAAACTCGTTCATTATATGAAGGTAGCCAAGTTGCAGTCTGAGCGAGAGTACAAGAAAGACTATGAGAAAACAAAGACCAGGTACAACCTTCCTATGGATATGTTCGATGTGGTTGGTGCCAAGAAGGCTCAGGAGATTGCCAGCAATGCTAATTACAAGAACCTCCTGCACCACTATACTTATTTACCAGATGCCATGAGTGTGGAGCTGACCAAAAACATGATGGAGATCCAGAGTGATGTAAGTAAAACCATAAGAGAACAGAATTTTTTTTGAGATGCCTCAAGCAAGAACAGACTCGGGAGAGATCGCAGAGTTTTTTCGTGATTCTTAACTTTTAAAACGTTGTTTTCACTCCTTTGTTAGAATGCGTACAAAGCAGAATATAACAACTGGATGAAAGGCATTGGTTGGATCCCCATTGGCTCGCTAGAAGTAGAAAAAGCTAAAAAAGCGGGGGATGCCTTGAATGAAAAGAAATATCGTCAGCATCCAGACACCATTAAATTTACAAGTGTGGTGGACTCTCCGGTGATGGTCCAAGCCAAACAGAATTCAGTTCAACTCAATGAGGTAAGTAGAGAAAGAAACGGTTGTTAGAGTAAAGGAGGGATGTATCTGCTGAAGAGTTGGGCACTTTCTTGAAAATCTTTTAAAGAACTATTAGCATTGACAGTATTTCTCTCTGTTTTAATTGTACTGAGCTCTAGTTTTACCTGAGTGATTTCCTAGCTCTGTGGAAATCATGCAGCTCTTTCATAGAATCATAGAACAACCAGGTTGGAAGGGACCCATCGGATCATTGAGTCCAACCATTCCTATCAAACACTAACCCATGTCCCTCAGGACCTCATCTACCTGTCCCTTAAACACCTCCAGGGAAGGTGAATCAACCCCCTCCTTGGGCAGCCTATTCCAATGCCCAATCACCCTTTCCATGAAAAACTTCCTCCTAATCTCCAGCCTAAATCTCCCCTGGTGGAGCTTGAGACTATTCCCTCTTGTCCTGTCCCCTGTCACTTGGGAGAAGAGGCCAGCTCCCACATCAGTCCACATCAACTGACTCTGTCCATTTATGTTTTAAGTCCTTTGAAATACATTTGATTTAAGAAAGGTGAAATTTTGAAGTTTATTGGCATTTTACCACCTACAGTAATGAATGAATTACAGAATGTCTGATGAATCACAGTACATCCACCTTTATAAACCAACACTCTCCAACCATCCCTTATTATCCCCTCCTTTCAGAAATGGGCCTTTATATCCATTAAAGGGCTTAATTTCATAGAATCACCAGGTTGGAAGAGACCCATCGGATCATCGAGTCCAACCATTCCTATCAAACACTAACCCATGTCCCTCAGCACTTCGTCCACCCGTCCCTTAAACACCTCCAGGGAAGGGGAATCAATCCCCTCCCTGGGCAGCCTATTCTAATGTCCAATGACCCTTTCCATGAAAAAGTAATTTTACTGAGTAAAGGCTTGATGGAGCTTTTAGAGTGCATTGCTATCAACAATTCTCTATGAAGAATGCAGATTTGGTCTTTATGAGACAGGTGGCCGTGCACATTTATTTCCAGAATCAGGCATAAACCCTCAGTTAATTCACCGTGAGCCGGTGCTGCTCTACCAGGAGAGGAGGATTTATTTGTGTGTCATCTGTTTTACAGAAACTATACAAATCTTCTGGAGAGAAAGTGAAACATAAGTACACCCTTCCCCCCGACGTCCCACAGTTTATCCAAGCGAGATACAACGCAGCCAACGTCAGTGACGTAAGTGACTTCTTTGCCATGTTTTACACTCTATTTATGAATTTTTGAGCAAGTGTCACAGAATCATAGAATAGTTTGGGTTGGTTCTTAAAGATCATCTGGTTCCAGCCCCTCTGCTGTGGGCAGGGAGAATGTCTTACAGATGTATTCATAGAATCATAGAATCAAAGAAGAACCAGGTTAGAAAGGACCCATCGGATCTTCTAGTCCATCCATTCCTATCAAACACTAAACCAAGTTCCTCAAGACCTCATCCACCTGTGCCTTAAACACCTCCCTTGGCAGCCTATTCCAATGCCCAATGACCCTTTCTGTGAAAAATTTCCTCCTAATCTCTAGGCTAAATCTCCCCTGGCGGAGCTTGAGGCCATTCCCTCTTGTCCTGTCCCCTGTCACTTGGGAGAAGAGCCCAGCTCCCTCCTCTCTACAACCTCCCTTCAGGTAGTTGGAGAGAGTAATGAGGTTTCCTCTCAACCTCCTCTTCTCCAGGCTGAACACCCCCAGCTCTCTCAGCCGCTCCTCATAGGTTCTGTTCTCCAACCCCTTCACCAGCTTCATTGCTTTTCTCTGGACTCGCTCCAGAGCCTCAACATCCTTCTTGTGCTGAGGGACCCACAACTGAACACAGAATTCAAGGAGCAGCCTCACCAGTGCTGAGTACAGAGGGAGAATCACCTCCCTGGCCCTGCTGGTCACACTGTGTCTGATCCAAGCCAGGATGCCACTGGCCTTCTTGGCGACCTGGGCACACTGCTGACTCATGGTCAGTCGGCTGTCGACCAACACCCCCAGGTCCCTCTCCTCCTGGCAGTTTTCCAGCCAGGCTTCCTCTCTCCAATACGCAGTTCTGTATAATCAACTGTAATTTTTTTGTTCATGGTGTCATTCTTTTTTAGGCATATTATAAACAAGACTACCACGATCTCATAGCTAAGGGGAACAACGTGTCACTCGACGCTATTCCAATTGCTCGAGCCAAGGCTTCAAGAAACATTGCTAGTGATGTAAGTATCTGTTCCAGGTACCCTTTTCTTAGCTAAAAATGGCCATAACAAGCCATTTGGTTGATGCCATAGAATCATAGAACAACCAGGTTGGAAGGGACCCATCGGATCTTCTAGTCCAACCATTCCTATCAAACACTAAACCAAGTCCCTCAAGACCTCATCCACCTGTCCCTTAAACACCTCCAGGGAAGGTGACTCAACCACCTCTCTGGGCAGCCTAGTCCAATGCCCAATGATGCTCTGTGTGAAGAACTTCCTCCTAATCTCCAGCCTAAATCTCCCCTGGAGGAGCTTGAGGCCATTCCCTCTCGTCCTGTCCCCTGTCCCTTGGGAGAAGAGCCCAGCTCCCTCCTCTCTACAACCTCCCTTCAGGTAGTTGTAGAGAACAATGAGGTCTCCTCTCAGCCTCCTCTTCTCCAGGATAAACACCCCCAGCTCTCTCAGCCGCTGCTCATAGGTCCTGCCATATGTTGCACAACTCTCACTGAAGTCAGTGTTATGAGAAAGAGAGTCTTTGTTTTTCCCAGAGGCTTAGTTTGCGTGGAAATTGTTTTACGCTCATCTTATTTGCTTTAGATAGGCAAATGCTACTGTGCTGTGCTCCTTAACATACTCAGAATCATAGAATAACCAGGTTGGAAGAGACCTGTTGGATCATCAAGTCCAACCATTCCTATCAAACACTAACCCATGTACAGTGTACTTCTACTTCATGCCAATGACAAGTTTAGTCTCACTAAGTCATCCTGGATGAATTCATTCCATACTTCTTACAGAATGAAAGAAATCAGTAGTTCTTGTTGTCGTTCTGTGACAAACTTCTGGGAAATACACTACATCAGCACCTACTTACAGACCACAAGGCAATCTGTGCTTTTCGTTAAACCATGGGGCATGGCTTGTATGTGACTCAGAAGGCCTCACAGAGCAAATTGTATATCATGGGATGTGTTTCAGTGGTTTCATGTCCAGTTTTATTCCATTTGTTTGCTGTTCCTTCCAAATGCATGAGAAGGATTGTCTCAATTAATGGGGTATTTTTCATAGGCCTGTCAACACAGGAGCACTTGGGAAAGGTTTCCCCTTCCTTACAAGATAAGCCGATGTTGATAAATCTTACTGTGGTGTGCGTAACCTGTTGTGTGCAGCTGGAGCAACAAAAGCTCATGTAGGGAGCTGGATCAGCCACTAAGGAGGTGCTTATCTTTCTGGACTGCTTTGCAGCTTCTTTTTTCAATGGAAGATGTGAGAGCTTTGCTTTTTCTCTTGCATTATAGAACCGTAGAATCATAGAACAACCAGGTTGGAAGGGACCCATCGGATCTTCTAGTCCAACCATTCCTATCTAACACTAAACCAAGTCCCTCAAGACCTCATCCACCCGTACCTTAAACACCTCCAGGGAAGGTGAATCAATCACCTCCCTGGGCAGCCTATTCCAATGCCCAATGACCCTCTGTGTGAAAAACTTCCTCCTAATCTCCAGCCTAAATCTCCCCTGGTGGAGCTTGCTCTGCCACAGTACATTTGATCTCTTTCCTCTGTTTCTAGTATAAATATAAAGAAGCATATGAAAAGGCTAAAGGGAAACAGGTTGGCTTCAGAAGCCTGCAAGACGACCCGAAGCTTGTCCACTACATGCATGTAGCCAAGATTCAGTCTGAGCGCGAGTACAAGAAGGACTATGAGAAGACCAAGACTAACTACCACACTCCTCCCGACATGTACAGCATCCAGGCTGCTAAACAGTCACAGGATGTAGCTTCCAACGCTCACTACAAAAATCTGATCCATCACTACACTTACCTGCCGGATGCCATGGATGTGGAGCTGGCGAAGAACATGATGCAAATCCAGAGCGATGTAAGTATTCTGAGGGCTGTAATTCCATAGATGTTTTCCTGCACACTGGAAACGATAAGATACGAGTTTGTGTTCAGTGAAAACTGACATTACTTTATGGGCATGATCTGTTTTTTCTGTGCCCTGGGGAACATCAGAAGAAGTTTTATCAGCTGATAGCGGCCTTTAGAAACAGCGAATTCCAGGTGAGTTGTGCTCCGCAGGGCTATGAATCACAGAATCACAGAACAACCAGGTTGGAAGGGACCCATCGGATCTTCTAGTCCAACCATTCCTATCTAAATAGAATATTGAATGCAGGTGAATTGCTTTTTCACACTTTCTCAGAAAACTTTATTTTGCAACAATTTTATGTTGTTCTTTAATACTTCTATTAAGTTGTCTTGCTTTGAGATACGTATTATAGTGTAGTTGGACTATTATTAACTCTTTGGGATGGAGGAGTGGACAATATGTAACAATTGATGGTATTAGAAACACATTCTAGAGCTTTCTAGCACGGGAGATCTCTCCTAGGGCCTTCTCCATTCCTTTTAAATGGTTGATTGGGTTGCTGTACCTCTTCTTATACTGTGAGGTTTGGCTCCTTATGCTTCCCCATGGAGAATCACTCATTTTGGAGTCAGAAGAGTCTTAAAAAAGAGCAGCCACAGCCTCTTTGCATTCAGACTGTGTGTTAAACCTACCTGAATATTTATAGGTGATAACTGTCTGGATATTTTGTAGCCAGGATCAGTTTTACACTGGCAGTCTGTGAATTCTGCGTATTTTGCTGTAGGATAAATACATAAAAACATTGAGCCTCTTCTTTATGGAACTTTGCGTAAGGCCGAGTCTCACAATCTGCTGAAACAGAACAAAATAAACCACGTTTAATGGTCACCGTGTGGTAATCTCCATGTTAAGAACTGAACAGTGGTGAAATTTTTCATGTGGGTTAAAATAAAAAGGGAGATCAGTAAAGAGCGAAGGGATGTTTTATAAGGAATCACGAATCAAAAATACAATAGCTTCCTTAAAAATACAATCTCTTCCTTATGAAGTCATGGGAAAGCATAAACAAAAAATCTCTTTTTCCTCTCAAGGATTTATAAGTGTTTTTCTTCTAATGCAGAACACACAAGCTAGAGTCTGTGATTGTTGTTTTAAACAGCATTATTGCAGCTCTGTGAGGAAGTCATAGAATCATAGAACAACCAGGTTGGAAGAGACCCACCGGATCATTGAGTCTAACCATAAAATGTTGGTCCATGTTGTCTTTCTCTCCTTCAGAACGCGTACAAACAAGAGTATAACAGCTGGCTCAAGGGGATTGGGTGGAGTCCTCTTGGTTCCCTGGATGTCGAAAAAGCTAAAAAGGCCGGGGATGCGTTAAACGAAAAGAAATACCGTCAGCACCCAGACACCATCAAATTTACGAGTATACCGGACTCCATACCGATGGTTTTAGCTCAGCACAACACCAAGCAACTGAGTGATGTAAGAAACTTCTTTATCATTAATGAAATATAGGGATTTTTTGTTAACCACGTTTGTAATTTGTATGTTATTGTCTGATATTCCATCTCTTTATTTTTCCTTGCAGGTAGCGTATAAGCAAGAGAGTGAAAAAGTAAAACACAAATACACTCTGGATCCTGATGTTCCTCAGTTTATCCAGGCCAGGGTCAACGCCTACAATCTGAGTGATGTGAGTACATAACCAATATGTTCAATTATATATTAGTTTTATTTTTATTTTATTCATGTTGTGATGGTGAACATAGAAATGTGCACACTGAGTTCAGCTAAACCTTTATTCTAGAAATCAATGAGTTTTGTGCTTGATAATTTTTAAACTGAGCATTTGTGAACATAAACACATTCAGTGCTTTATTGCTGAACTGTGTGGATAGACTGAATGAAACAGCAGCATGACTTATTATTCAAACTCCTCTAGGTTTGGAAACTTTATTATGCTAATAAAACATCGGCCAGACTGCTTTCTTCAGTCACTTCAGGCCTGATTTTGAAGCTAAGAGGAAGAAGTCTCTGAAGATTCACTTAAATGGAAAAGGGCTTTGCTTAAGCAACGGCAAATGTGCCACAGATACAGCTATTCCACATAAAAATTGTAAAGAAATCTTATGAATTAATGACTTAGCTACATGAATTAAACTGGTTGCATCGCAGGACTCTCTTGTCTTTGTAGTAGACTTATTTATCATGGTATAACCATAGTTTGTATACAGGTTAACATTATTCTTTGCAATCACACAAACTAAACTCCATATTTTGATTCCTACAACTATAATAAAAATACAGATTTAAACAACTTCATTACAATTGCTACTCGTAACATTGGAAACTCCTATCTTTCTTCCTATAAGGCCAACTACAAAGCAGACTGGAAAAAAACCATTGCCAAAGGGTACGATCTCAAACCAGATGCCATTCCTATCATCGCTGCCAAAGCTTCTCGGAATATTGCAAGTGATGTAAGTAAAGTTTAGATGAGGTGGGATACAAATATCTACTGAGTTACAGCTTTCTGTAGCTTTATTGTGCTGCTTAACTGGGAATTGAAACTCTTCACAGAATCATAGAATCACCAGGTTGGAAGAGACCCATCGGATCATCGAGTCCAACCATTCCTATCAAACACTAACTCATGTCCTTCAGCACCTCGTCCACTCACACCTTAAAACCCTCCAGGGAAGGTGACTCAACCCCCAACCTGGGCAGCCTATTCCAATACCCAATCACCCTTTCTGTGAAGAATTTTTTCCTAATGTTCACCCTTTACCTCCACTGGCAGAGCTTGAGGCCATTCCCTCTCATCCTGTCCCCTGTCCCTTGGGAGAAGAACCCAGCTCCCTCCTCTCCACAACCTCCTTTCAGGGAGTTGTAGAGAGCAATGAGGTCTCCTCTCAGCCTCCTCTTCTCTAGGCTAAACAACTCCAGCTCTTACGAAACTGTGAAATAACAAGGGGTTTCAGGTGTTTACACAAACCTCCAGAAAGCCCTCTTTCTTTGGAAATGTACCATAAAGCGTGTGAGCTCTGGTGAGCTGGGGCTGCTGGTTTTAGGAGCTGGAGACCTGCACTTATACTTCTGTAGCATTCAGGAGCTGTAGAGAATCAGAATCACCAGGTTGGAAGAGACCCATCGGATCATCGAGTCCAACCATTCCCATCAAACACTAACCCATGTCCCTCAGCACCTCATCCACCCATCCCTTAAACACCTCCAGGGAAGGTGAATCAATTTAGGGGAGTTAAATGAGCTTAGAAATCCAGCAGTCCTCTTTTTTTTTTTTTTTTGACCTAAATAATCTTGTGCTGTCTGAAAAACAATTTATGAGTTTGTGGAATGCACTGCAGTTGCTAAAATATTGCGTTTCAAGGTGCTAAAAGGATCAAAAGTATGTTTTCTATTTCCAAAGTGGGTAAGGCTTTCTTTTCCTTTCTCTCTAGTACAAATACAAGGAATCCTATGAGAAAGGTAAAGGCAAACAGGTTGGATACCGCAGCCTGCAGGACGATCCTAAACTTGTTCATTACATGAACGTGGCCAAAATACAATCGGATCGTGAATATAAGAAGGACTACGAAGTCACCAAGACCAAGTATCATACTCCACTGGATATGTTCAGCGTGACGGCGGCCAAGAAAGCCCAGGAAGCTGTTTCGAACGCTGGCTACAAACAGCTAATTCATGACTACACACTCCTGCCTGATTCCGTGAACCTGGAGCTATCAAGAAACGTGATGCAGCTTCAGAGTGATGTACGTAATGATTAACCAGCTCATTTTTTGTCTTCTCATAAAGGCTGTCTTACTCTATTAACGTTTTAAGGCTAAAAATGAATTATGCTGGATTAACAGCAGATTGAGATATAAATGTCTAGCCTGGAACTCTCTATTTTCTCAAGTTTATCAGTTAAGTGTAGTTGATAAGCTCTAGGGAACATACCTAGCAAGTAACAACTTCCTTTGTACCTCTAAATATCTGGCTAATTCTCAGCCAATTAACATGTTTTCTGATTTTTCTATTTTTGTAGTTGGTTATGAAATGACAATGTCTTATTGCTAGGATTACTATTCATATTGTCAGAGATAACAGCATGTGTACAGAGCCTAAATTCTTACTATATTTTCTTTAAGTTTGTTGAAAATATAGTTGCAACTGAATTATTCCTAGGGATTTGAGATTTGTTTCGTTCAGTTTTCCCTCCTGCCTTTATCCTCCAACAGGCACGTGTGCCAAGTGTGATAAGGATTCATTTCTATTAAGTTTTGTGACTTAGCATCATAGAATCATAGAACAACCAGGTTGGAAGGGACCCATCGGATCTTGTAGTCCAACCATCCCTATCTAACACTAAACCAAGTCCCTCAAGACCTCATCCACCTGTGCCTTAAACCCCTCCAGGGAAGGGGAATCAACCACCTCCCTGGGCAGCCTATTCCAATGCCCAATGACCCTTTCTGTGAAGAACTTCCTCCTAATCTCTAGCCTAAATCTCCCCTGGTGGAGCTTGAGGCCATTCCCTCTCATCCTGTCCCCTGCCCCTTGGGAGAAGAGTCCAGCTCCCTCCTCTCCACAACCTCCTTTCAGGTAGTTGTAGAGAGTAATGAGGTCTCCTCTCAGCCTCCTCTTCTCGAGGATAAACAACCCCAGCTCTCTCAGCCACTCCTCGTAAGTTCTGTTCTCCAGCCCCTTCACCAGCCTTGTCACTCTTCTCTGGACTTGCTCCAGAGCCTCAACATCCTTCTTGTGCTGAGGGGCCCACAACTGAACACAGGATTCAAGGAGCGGCCTCACCAGTGCTGAGTCCAGAGGGAGAATCACCTCCCTGGCCCTGCTGGTCACACCATTTCTGATACAAGCCAGGTGTAACTTTGGGGTCTAGTTGTTCATCCACACAATATTTAATTTAATCTGCATTATTTAACAGTCACCTGACAGACTTGAAATTGCTGAGTTGCCTGAGCTTGCTTGGCTCTGTAGCTCAGGCTGTTTGCAAGGAGGGAAGTGTGATCCCTCAGGACAAATTTTCCTCCATATTCTCGTGCTCTGACAGCATGAGGTCTTTTTCTCTGACTCTGTTATCCCCCCGAATGCTGCAGTTCAGGAACAGGTTTTCTTTTCACAGCATTTTTTATGCCTTCGTCTGTTCCAAAAACCATGTTATAAACTAAATTAAATAGGAATACTATCTATTCAAGACTGTGTATAACCAGGCTATTGAACTATCATTGAAAAAATTTCTATGAGTTAATTCTACTGTGAACTAAATCTACTAATATTAAAAAAAAAAAAATTATATTTTTGTCAGATTCTCATTTTCATAGAATCATAGAACAACCAGGTCTGAAAGGACCCATCGGATCTTCTAGTCCAACCATTCCTATCAAACGCTAAACCAAGTCCCTCAAGACCTCATCCACATTTGGTTTGTTGCATGTGTTCTATGTGTTAGTTTAGGGAAAAGAATTTCTTTACTAGTAACACATCAACAGTTGTTAATATTACGCTAGGAATATGGAAAACTATAGCAATTATAGCAGACTTGGCTAAATTTTCCTTCAAAAACGAATGACCACGAGAAGTTTTAAGGCCTTACCTGTTTTTTATGTGTATGAGTGTTCTAATTCTCTTTGTCTTACTGTTTGTCTTTAAAAGAATCTGTACAAAGCTGACTTTAATAACTGGTTGAGAGGAGTTGGCTGGATCCCGATTCAGTCCCTGGATGTAGAGAAGGCCAAAAAAGCTACGGAGATCCTCAGCGAAAAGAAGTATCGTCAGCACCCAGACCAGCTGAAGTATTCGATTCCCATCGATGCGATGGAACAAGTGCTAGCCAAGCAAAACGCCCAGACCATGAATAAGGTGAGACTTTGTTCAGGTGATCACGATGGGGTCTTTTCCTTGTAAGGTTGTCGGGCAGGTGCATTCCTCCTGAAACCATCAGAATTTGCAGTGGGGATCGTGCTCTGCTTGGTTAGGACTGGACACTGAGAGATGATGGAAGCCTCAGACGGCATCTGTAATTAAGGGAGTTTCATTTTCTATTTATAAAGATTAAAGATGACCTCTGCGAGTTATCGTGCTTTGGTGACCTTTGCTCTTTCTAGTATTCGTAATCAATGAGCTGAAAAACCTACAATTTAGCCAGTTTTGTACAAGTCCCCTTGAAACCTGGAGTTCTTTAAAACTGAACCTGGTTATCTGGGACAGCCCTGATCCTTATTCCATGTTTTCTATGGAAAGAGAGCATGTGTGGAAAATCCCCACAAATTACACTTTACATTGACACATGCAGACGGAACATTTTCAATCTTAAATTCATTCGTTATCAAAATGTACTTCGCAAATTTCTCAAAGAAAGAGGCGGAATAGAATATTGCCACTTGGCAGTTTTATTCGTGAAGGTTTTTAGTGCTTATGGAACTTCATTGTACTGTAAAATAGAATCATAGAACAACCAGGTTGGAAGGGACCCATCGGATCTTCTAGTCCAACCATTCCTATCAAACACTAAACCGTGTCCCTCAAGACCTCGTCTACTCGTGCCTTAAACCCCTCCAGGGAAGGTGACTCAACCCCCTCCCTGGGCAGCCTATTCCAATGCCCAATGAATAATGCTTCTTGCAATTATTTGTTTCATGAGCGCGATGCCTTTTCAATGCTGAGTATTATTTTACTATTGCAGAAACTCTACACTGACAAATGGAACAAAGAGAAGACCAGCATTCACGTTATGCCAGATACTCCAGAAATTCTGCAGTCTCGAGTGAACCAGATCACAATGAGCAATGTGAGTTCCCACACCCACTATGGACATTGCATCGATCAAAAATTAGTGTGGTTTTTATGTCTTTTTTGAAAATATGAAGTATTTCGGCCTTCTTACTAGAAAGCCTGTTCTTGTTTTCATTTTTCATTAGAAACTGTATAAAGCTGGATGGGAGGAAGACAAGAAGAAAGGTTATGACTTGCAGCCAGATGCTATTCCAATAAGAGCAGCCAAAGCCTCCAGAGACATTGCGAGTGATGTAAGTTGGATTGCGCGATAGCACTCGGAGTAGCTACACAGGCAGATAGAATCATGGAATCACCAGGTTGGAAGAGACCCACTGGATCATCGAGTCCAACCATTCCTATCAAACACTAACCCATGTCCCTCAGTACCTCGTCCACCCGTCCCTTAAACCCCTTTGGGGCAACCCCCGCCCTGGGCAGCCTCTGCCAGTGCCCAGTGACCCTTTCTGGGAAATATTTTTTCCATATGTCCAGCCTGAGCCTCCCCTGGTGGAGCTTGAGGCCATTCCCTCTCGTCCTGTCCCTTGGGAGAAGAGCCCAGCTCCCTCCTCAACACAACCTCCTCTCAGGGAGTTGTAGAGAGCAATTAGGCCTCCCCTCAGCCTCCTCTTCTCCAGGCTAAACACCCCCAGCTCTCTCAGTCGCTCCTCCTCTTCTCCAGCCCCTTCCCCAGCTTTATTGCTCTTCTCTGGACTTGCTCCAGAATGTTCTCAAAGTGCTCTGTTAGGCACAAATGTGCTTTTTCAAGCATCTCGAGTTGATTTGGTTTTGCTTATTTGCTCGATGAGATAAACCTCTGCAGTACAGTTCTCCAGATTATCGCTCAACTGTGCTTTTGTGCTCCTTACTCAGTAAGTTGCTGAGCTTCACATGCCAACGTTCAATGAGCCTTTTTGTAAATATGTATAAATGATTAAACTGAGATCTTGTGATGAAAAAGTACAAACATTTTCTGTGTTTTTAGAGATAAAATTGAGGTTAAGAGTGCATTTGTTTTAATTTAAGTTTTTTCTGTTCTTTCTCTTTCCTTCTGTCAGTATAAATACAAACTGGCCTACGAAAAAGCAAAAGGCAAACATATCGGGTTCCGCAGCCTTGAAGATGACCCCAAGCTGGTGCACTTCATGCAAGTGGCTAAAATGCAATCTGACCGCGAATACAAAAAGGATTACGAGAAGGCAAAGACTAATTTCCACACTCCGGTTGACATGGTCAGTGTGGTGGCAGCCAAGAAGGCGCAGGAGGTGGCGACAAACGCCAACTACAAACACTTGATCCACACCTACAACGTTTTGCCTGATGCTATGAGCCTTGAATTAGCCAAGAACATGATGCAGATACAGAGTGATGTAAGTGAGAAATTCTTCAGCCTCGTTGCGTTACAAACACAGTGATCATAGAATCACAGAATCATAGAACAACTAGGTTGGAAGGGACCCATCGGATCTTCTAGTCCAACCATTCCTATCAAATCTAGTCCAAGTTTGTGAAAACAATGTCACTGTTTCCTTAGTGAAATTACTGCATTTATATCCCAAAAAGTAGGAAATGACATGAGAACTCCAGCAGTGATAGATGTTGTATTGTTCTAAGACTCTGAAATATTAATTTACGCCTGTTTCTAAAGAATTTGGGCTCAGGATTAAGTAATTATTCGTACAAATGAAAATGAATATTTACTGCTCTTCAGGAGCAATATTTGTATACAGGCCAAGACTGGAAAAGCTTCACTTTTCATTAAGTTTTATCATAGAATCATAGAACAACCAGGTTGAAAGAGACCCATCGGATCATCAAGTCCAACCATTCCTATCTTGTATTTATCTTGATATTAGCAGAAGGGGAAGTCAGCTAAGCAGCTGCATTCTCAGATTTCCTGAGCTGTTTAACCTCTCGAGAAGAGGGCCCTTTATTCTCATTATCGTGGTTCCGGATAATCCTCTTTTTCAGAGGATAATCTCACGTGAGCAATCTGAATGCATCACAAGGAGGATCTCAGTACTGTATCAATTAAATAATCATAGAATCATAGAACAACCAGGTTGGAAGGGACCCATCGGATCTTCTAGTCCAACCATTCCTATCAAACACTAAACCAAGTCCCTCAGGACCTCATCCACCTGTCCCTTAAACCCCTCCAGGGAAGGGGAATCAACCCCCTCCCTGGGCAACCTATTCCAAGGCCCAATGACCCTCTGTGTGAAAAACTTCCTCCTAATCTCCAACCTAAATCTCCTGTGGCAGAGCTTGAGGCCATTCCCTCTTGTCTTGTCCCCTGTCCCTTGGGAGAAGAGCCCAGCTCCCTCCTCTCTACAACCTCCCTTCAGGTAGTTGTAGAGAGCAATGAGGCCTCCCCTCAGCCTCCTCTTCTCCAGGATCAACACCCCAAACTCTCTCAGACGCTCCTCCTAGGTTCTGTTCTCCAGCCCCTTCACCAGCCTCTTTGCTCTTAATAAAATAGACACCACTGTAACAAAGGTGTCTCTAAATAAAACTCGGACGCATCTCAGTACTCTGCCTCTTTTTAAAGCGCACACAAAATTTAATATTCATTAAACACAGAAAGAAATGCCATGATTTGCAGCCATTTCCATGCGTCTCATTGTCTTCTTTTCTTTCTGCTTCCAGAATCAATACAAAGCGGAATATGATGAAACCATGAAGGGCGTTGGGTGGATGCCGCTGGGCTCCCTGGAAGCAGAGAAGAACAAAAAAGCGATGGAAATTGTTAGTGAGAAGAAGTATCGCCAGCATCCTGATAAGCTGAAGTATTCCGTCCCTATGGATTCCATGAACATGGTTTTAGCTTTAAATAATGCTAAAATAATGGATGAGGTAAGAAAGCCTTTCTCAAATCTATTTAAATTTGCAGCAGTGCAAATATAGCTGATGTAGCAGTCAGTGTAATTGCTTAAGAACCTCCCTGGCCCTGCTGGTCACACCGTTTCTGATCCAAGCCAAGATGCCATTGGCCTTCTTGGCCACCTTGGCCACTGCTGCCTCATGGTCAGTCGCTGTCAACCAACACCCCCAGGTCCTTCTCCTCCAGGCAGTTTCCAACCAGGCTTCTCCTAGTCTGGAGCTGCTCAGGGTTGTTGTGCCCCAAGTGCAGGAGCTATTCCCAATTCCCAGTGCTTTTAAGTGCTAAATTAAAAAGACAAACGTTACTACCGTGTTAGTAGTTGCATTGTTGTAAACCAAGTTTATATGTTAAGTGGTTTTATTTAATTTTTTTTTTTTTGTTATTTTGACATCTCTCTTTTTTTCCATCCTTCCAGCACAAGTACAAAGAAGCCTGGGAAGAAGACAAAAAGAAAGTTCACATCACACCAGATATTCCACAGATTGCCTTAGCAAAAGTTAACGCGTTTAATATAAGTGATGTGAGTACCGCTTGTAAGACTAAGATGTTGCTCTTAGCTTTTTCATAGAATCATAGAACAACCAGGTTGGAAGGAACCCATCAGATCATCGAGTCCAACCATTCCTATCCAACCATTCCTTTGATTAGGAATAAGTGAGATAACAGCATCCAAAACCGTTCAAGGGGTTTTAATCATATGAATAGTCTGTATTTCCAGTTATTATATGAAATAGAACTCTGTTTAAGTAAGTGGGGTGTGTTTTGCTTTTTCAGAGGATGTTTCCTTTCTTTCTTTTCACAGAAAATGTACAGACTTTCCTTTGAGGAATCCAGGAGGAAAGGCTACGATCTCAGAGCTGACGCTATCCCTATCAAAGCTGCTAAGGCTTCAAGGGACATTGCTAGCGACGTAAGTTCTTGGAAGAAAGAATGATCCGTTTTTGAATATTGTAACACATTCATTTCTTGACACAACTCAGTTTCATGTGCCAGACTCTTCATTCTCTTGCTTGTAAATAATTCTGACATATCCAATATATATCCTAATGTATTTTCTGGCAGTGTTAAAGAACAATTTCTTTGTAAGGTAAACAATTTCTTTGAAAGGTAAGGAGGGACTCTCAGGGAAGGAAAAAGACAGTTGATTCCTCAGTGTGATGGTGCTTGGATGCCTTATGTATGAACTCCAAGGAGTAAACAGCGACAGAAAAAAAAAATTGATACTTGGTCTGTGTAGTTCATTGTCCAGGGTTGGTTAGCAATGGAGGAAGGTGTGAAGAATTTGAACTATGGGTTTTATTAAACAAAAAAAATGCAAGAGATCTTGGGAAATGACTTGAATTTTTTTAATGTTTAAAGCAGCAGACTTAATGGAAGTGTTTTAGACCTTGATTTAATCTATAGGTAAGAATTCAAGTATTCTCCGTGTGGTGCAACTACTGCAAAAGCAGTTACCTCAACCGAGTATTGGAATCATGGAATCACTAGGTTGGAAGAGACCCACCAGATCATCAAGTCCAACCATTCCCATCAAACACTAACCCATGTCCCTCAGCACCTCGTCCACCTGTCCCTTAAACACCTCCAGGGAAGGTGACTCAACCCCCTCCCTGGGCAGCCTGTTCCATTACCTAACAACCCTTTCTGTGAAGAATTTTTTCCTAATCTCCAGCCTAAATCTCCCCTGGTGGAGCTTGAGGCCATTCCCTCTCATCCTGTCCCCTGTCCCTTGGGAGAAGAGCCCAGCTCCCTCCTCTCCACAACCTCCTCTCAGGTAGTTGTAGAGAGTAATGAGGTCTCTCCTCAGCCTCCTCTTCTCCAGGATAAACCCCCCCAGCTCTCTCAGCTGCTCCTCATACGGCCTGTTCTCCAGCCCCTTTGTATTTCCATTGTGTCATTTATAATGAGATTGGAAAGGGATGGAACCCAGGTTACACTGAACCTTATGCAGGAGTAGAATAAACTGTTGTAAGGAAATGTCCTTTATTAAGAAAATGTTTTAATTGTACTGTTTTAAGGGGCACTAGGTGTTTGTTTTGCTTTAGAGTGCACTCTAAGAGAACGTGGACAAAACCACCACCTCAATATGCTTGATGAAGTTTTCTTAACAGTGTCAAAATATCATTTCAATCTGTTTTAGGTTTCTTTTACTTTCAGGATAGATGTTGCTTATGAACGAAGTAGAATTACTTTAGAATGAAGTAGTTGCAAATGAAGTAGAATCCAAGTCCTTGTCTCTGCTCTCTTCACAGTACAAATACAAATTAGGTTATGAACAAGACAAGGGAAAACTCGTAGGCTTCCGCAGCCTTCAGGATGATCCCAAGCTTGTCCATTATATGCAAGTGGCTAAGATGCAGTCGGATCGTGAATACAAGAAAGGTTACGAGGAGAGCAAGACTCACTACCACACACCTTCGGATGCGTTCAGCATCATGGCAGCTAAGGAGGCACAAGATCGCGTAACCAACACTAACTACAAGCGACTGATTCACCAGTACATGCTTCTGCCAGATGCCATGAGTTTCGAGCTGTACAGGAACATGAATCAGATACAGAGTGATGTAAGTTTCTGTTTTCTTTCTGTTATTCACAGGGCGACTTTTCCCCCTGTTTTATTCTGGATGTGTTATGGAAACAACAGGATGAGTTTTTAGGAGCCTTCTGTAAATCCTGAACTCTCCTTCTGTGTTCTGCCGGGCAGAATGAGTACAAGCAGGATTACAACGAGTGGTTCAAGGGTATCGGCTGGAGTCCTGCTGGTTCTCTGGATGTGGAGAAATCGAAGAAAGCCACGGAGATCGCAAGCGATCGGAAATACCGCCAGCATCCCAGCATGTTCCCCTTCACAAAGCAGAACGACGCCATGGACCTGGTCCTTGCGAAGCAGAATGCAAATATCATGAACAAAGTGAGTATTTATAGGAAAAGTTAGGCAGACGTTCATAGAATCATAGAACAACCAGGTTGGAAGGGACCCATCAGATCATCGAGTCCAACCATTCCTATCAAACATTAAACCAAGTCCCTCAGCCACCTCATCCACCCATCCCTTAAATACCTCCAGGGAAGGTGAATCAACCCCCTCCCTGGGCAGCCTATTCCAATGCCCAATGACCCTTTCTGTGAAGAACCTCCTCCTAATCTCCAGCCTAAATCTCCTCTGGTGGAGCTTGAGGCCATTCCCTCTTGTCCTGTCCCCTGTCCCGTGGGAGAAGAGCCCAGCTCCCTCCTCTCCACAACCTCCTTTCAGGGAGTTGGAGAGAGCAATGAGGTCTCCTCTCAGCCTCCTCTTCTCCAGGATAAACACCCCCAGCTCTCTCAGCCACTCCTCATAGGTTCTGTTCTCCAGCCCCTTCACCAGCCTCGTCGCTATTCTCTGGACTCACTCCAGAGCCTCAACATCCTTCTTGTGGTGAAAAATATCTGTTTTTAACAAATAATCCGTTTCAGGAAACACTCTGTAAGTCTCCGTCACCACCTTTAGGAAGCGGAATTTATCCGGGGAACACAACTGCCGCTACAGAATTCTCTTTTTTCTTAATGAAACACTCAGTTACTGATTAATAACATTGATTAGAATCATAAAACAACCAGGTTGGAAGGGACCCATCGGATCATCGAGTCTAACCATCGATCTCTTCTTGTTTTTCTCACTGCTGTCTCTCCAACCTCCATTTCTTCTCCTGTTTAGAAGCTACTGGCCATGTAATCCTTAACAGCTGGACTCAGAGTGGATCTTAATTTTGCTGATTCTAGCTTACACAGTAAAATAAATCTAAATCAGCAGCTCTGTCTTTACTAATCCGTATCCAAAGCGCGCAATGGAAAGCTGAAAACCCCGCAACAGCCGTCCTTTATCATTTTTATTAACAAAGCTGGTGTTATTTTTTTAACAGCATGCTTATACCGAGGCTTGGGAGAAAGATAAAACGCAGGTTCACGTGATGCCAGACACCCCAGATATTCTCCAGGCAAAGCAGAACAAGACGAACTACAGTCAGGTAGAGCTCTTTCGTACTTTCTGTTGCATTTTCAATTAGTATCTACTTCCTTCAAATTTAAAGCTGCCTCCCGTTTCAAAATAAGTAATTGTTTTCATAGAATCATAGAACAACCAGGTTGGAAGAGACCCATTGGATCATTGAGTCCAACCATTTCTATCAAACACTAACCCGTGTCCCTCAGCACCTCATCTACCCATCCCTTAAACACCTCCAGGGAAGGTGACTCAACCACCTCCCTGGGCAGCCTATTCCAATGCCCAGTGACCCTCTGTGTGAAAAACTTCCTCCTAATCTCCAGTCTAAATTTGCCCTGGTGGAGCTTGAGGCCATTCCCTCTTGTCCTGTCCCCCTGTCACTTGTTTTGTCTGAGTTATAAGAGAGAGAATGGGGGATTTAGAACAGAGGCAGAATTTTTGTGAGCGATATTTTCAGACTAACGAAGTAGCAGCCTAAATGACATTAAAATGTACTGAAAATACATATTTTATTTTTAAACTGTGGATATGCCTGTCTGGACTCTATGCTTACCATAGAAATCAATCTTAAAAATCCCTCACAATAAAATTACAAGTCCATGGAGCATATTTTTAACTTAATGTATGGGGAAAAAAAAATACATACAGGGATTCTAACTTTTCTGCCAGCTTTCAAGTATGAGGAAGTGACAGCCGTGACAGTATAAAGTACTTGGGCTTCCACTGCATGGTTCCTCACAGGCAAGTCTTCAACTTGCAAGTGCTGGTACTTAGAATCAACTGCGCACAAACTGAATTGACTATTTAATGGCTACATCATAGAATCACCAGGTTGGAAGAGACCCACCGGATCATCGAGTCCAACCATTCCTATCAAACACTAACCTATGTCCCTCAGCACCTCGTCCACCTACCCCTTAAACTCCTCCAGGGAAGGTGACTCAACCTCCTTCCTGGGCAGCCTCTGCCAGTGCCCAATGACCCTTTCTGTGAAAAATTTCTTTCTGACATCCAGCCTGACCCTCCCCTGGCAGAGCTTGAGGTGATTTCCCCTTGTCCTGTCCCCTGTCCCTTGGGAGAAGAGCCCAGCTCCCTCCTCTCCACAACCTCCTTTCAGGGAGTTGTAGAGAGCAATGAGGTCTCCCCTCAGCCTCCTCTTCTCTAGGCTAAACACCCCCAGCTCTCTCAGCCGTTCCTCATAAGGCCTGTTCTCCAGCCCCTTCACCAGCTTCGTTGTCCTTCTCTGGACTTACTCCAGAGCCTCAACATCCTTATTAATTACAATTTTGTGAAGCCAATTGAAAAGTCTTCAGTTTTCCAAGATAGGTATTTCATATCTCCCAGGTTTGTTTCAAATCCCCAGGATTAGCTATAGCAAGAGGCTGCTGCTAATGTAATGAGATCCGTTTAATCACTAGCCTAAAACTCGGAAGACGTGCGTTCCTTGCTTACCAGTTTCCTACTTCTCAGTTTGTGTTCTTGTAGCCCTTCTCCTGAAACCACAGCCTGTGAGGTTAATATTGTTTTCAATTTTAGAAACTGTACAAGCTTGGCTGGGAGGAAATGATAAAGAAAGGCTATGACCTCACACCTGAAGCCATATCAGTGAAAGCTGCCAAAGCTTCGAGGGACATTGCGAGTGACGTAAGTGATGTTTCTAAATCACTGTGACCTGCACTGGGTCTAGTTGCTGCAACCTACAGAGAAAATCACCGACAAAACTCTTCCTTGATCTACTCTTGTCAGAGAAGGAAAAATTCAAGGAGGGTTGTTCTGGCACCTTGAGAACTCCCAAAGATTATGGTCCATCCGTGAAGATGCTAGTCGTGTAGTTAGGAATTGTCTGCTCTTTGGGATGTTACATTTTCAGAGCAGCAGGAAATTTGATCCTGTCGGTGAGAGCCTCTTTACAGCTCTGAGACAGGTGTGGTGACACATGCATTGCTGTTGTCGTCACTTGGTGTGAACAAAACTTCTGTATTTCATAGAATCATAGAACAACCAGGTTGGAAGAGACCCATCGGATCATCGAGTCCAACCTTCTCATGGAAGAGATTTTATTAATCGTCAGGAAATAGTCCCAATGTTTGAGCACCAGCATTACTGATTAGCTTATTAATCAAAATATTTCAGTGTATCAGCCTTTGAGAGGCTTGAACAGTACAACTGAGTGAATCAGGTGGCCCAGGAGACCATTCTTGTAGCCGTGTGTTCCTTCTCTCCAGACACTCTGTTTGTTCCCAGGGAAAACACTCACTGACACCAAGGGATGCACATTAATTGAGGGGCTACTAAAATGTCACGTGAGATGCCACAGCAAGTTGCTCATTTCATTGGTAACGAAGAACACTGAATTGAGTGAATGCATTGACGTTTTGTTTATATATTTTACAATTGTAATTCTTACTGTATGTTCACTAATGCAACCTGTATCCTTTCAGTACAAGTACAAAGAAGGTTACCGCAAGCAGCAGGGACATCACATTGGATTCCGCAGCTTGCAGGATGATCCCAAGATGCTGTGGTCGATGCAAGTAGCTAAGATGCAGAGTGAGAGGGAGTACAAGAAAGATTTTGAGAAGTGGAAGACAAAGTTTAACATGCCTGTGGATATGTTGGGCTTCCTTCTGGCTAAGAAATGTCAGGAACTGGTTAGTGACGTAGACTACAAACGCATCCTGCACCGCTGGACTTGTCTGCCAGACCAGAATGATGTCACCCAGGCCAAGAAGGTCTACGAACTACAGAGTGATGTAAGCTTCCTCTCTTCTTCATTTATTGTTTTGTAGGGTATTTACTGCTTATTGAAAAGTAAGTCTCTTTTGATCATAGAATCATAGAATTACCAGGTTGGAAAAGAACCACTGGATCATCGAGTCCAACCATTCCTATCAAACACTAACCCACATCCCTCAGCACCTCGTCCACCTACCCCTTAAACCCCTCCAGGGAAGGTGACTTAATCCTCTCCCTGGGCAGCCTGTTCCATTGCCTAACGACCCTTTCAGTAAAGAATTTTTTCCTAATGTCCATCCTTACCCTCCCCTGGTGGAGCTTGAGGCCATTCCCTCTCGTCCTGTCCCCTGTCCCTTGGGAGAAGAGCCCAGCTCCCTCCTCTCCACAACCTCCTTTCAGGGAGTTGGAGAGAGCAATGAGGTCTCCCCTCAGCCTCCTCTTCTCCAGCCTCCTCTTCTCTCATCTCTTGATATCAGTATAGATGAGATTGAAGCTAGAATACCAATTAGTATTTTAATATTTTTGATATTTTCCTTCACAGAATCTGTATAAGTCAGATCTGCAGTGGCTCAGAGGCCTTGGGTGGAGTCCACTGGGATCTCTGGAATCTGAGAAGAACAAGAAAGCTTCTGAAATACTGAGTGAAAAGAAATACCGGCAACACCCCGATACCATTAAGTTCACGAGCATCCCAGATGCCATGAATATCGTTTTGGCAAAATCTAATGCCAAAAACAGAAGTGATGTAAGTGGCCTCTGGGAGTAGAACGTGTGATTCAATAAATGAATACATTAGTATATAGGCCAAAAACTTTCTGTGTCAGAGCATCTGCTTAAAGTAAACAAATATAAGATGTTTATGATAAGTGCAGTTACCAAGAAGTACTGAAAATTCAGAAATTCAGTCTTCAGTGCTGTATAACTCAGTAATGACTGCACATAAGACGCTTCCTATGTAGTGTATAAATGTATTGGCATAATCCTCTGTAGTGTATAAACCTGTTGTCATAATCCTCTGACATTTCATGGATATAAAGAAGGAAAAATGGTGATATTTCTGTGAGAAGTTGTATTATCTTTGCTTTGCCACTATAGAGAAAAGCCAAACTGAATTTACTGCTCTGCACACGAGTCTTTTATCAGATGAGTTATTTTTGTCTGTGTCTCTTTCCAGATCCTTTACAGAGAAGCTTGGGACAAGGACAAGACTCAGGTTCACATCATGCCCGACACTCCTGAAATTTTGCTGGCTAAGTCGAACTTAATTAACACAAGTGATGTAAGTTGGTCTCTGCAATGTTTCTTTTCTGGAGTTTGGAGTTACCCAGTGTGGCTTTAGTTTAGAATCATAGAATCATAGAACAACCAGGGTGGAAGAGACCCATCGGATCATCAAGTCCAACCATTCCTATCGAACACTAAACCAAGTCCCTCAGGACCTCATCCACCCGTCCCTTAAACCCCTCCAGGGAAGGGGAATCAACTACCTCCCTGGGCAGCCTATTCCAATGCCCAATGACCCTTTCTGTGAATAAATTCCTCCTAATGTCCAGCCTGAACTTCCCCTGGTGGAGCTTGAGGCCATTCCCTCTTGTCCTGTCCCCTCTCATTTAAAATAAGAATTCTGCAATTCTAAACAGCTGTAAACACACCTCTAATCTTATCCTGTGAAAACTGCTCTGCACTGAGTAGAGTTGCTAAAATAGAAAGTGGAAGTAGTGTTGCTAGAATCCAAGAAATACTAAGAAAGTTTTCAATGGAAGAAATCAGTTTTCTCTTTCATCCCTACTGATCGTATTAAGATCGTGAATATATTCTTAGTAGATTTTAGTGCGTCCGACACTCTTGTTAAAATCATAGAATCATCAGGCTGGAAGAGACTCACTGGATCATCAGGTCCCACCCTTCCTGTCAAATGTCTCATTATACTGCATTTCCCCTTCAGAATTACTTAGGATTGTGGAATTTCCGTTGAATTCCTGGTCATCATAGAATAAAAATCCAAACTACGTGCAAAGATAAAGACACCTTAGCAGCTCTGTCGTAAGATAACAAGATGGCGGAAATAGTTGCAATTGAAATCGGGTGTAAAGAATCACAGGACTGTATTATTCACCTCTATGAAATACTCAGATTGATATATGAAGCAAAAAAAAATTGGTCTCAAATGAGTTGATCTGAAAACAGACAATGAATTTAAAATATTTTATATAATCTGTTACGAAACATAAATTATCAAAAGCAAGTTATGGAATTTAATTTGATGAATGAAACTGTTTTTGGAATCTCGTACTTGAGTATGAATAAACGTAAGAGGAAAGTTGTCGTATTAAAAAAACTCCCTAGAGAGCTTTGTTTACAATAATTCCTTTGAACTCCTCTCCAACAGAAACGTTACAAGTTAGGATATGAAGAGCTGAAGAGGAAAGGCTACGATCTGCCTGTGGATGCTATACCCCTCAAGGCAGCAAAGGCATCGAGAGACATAGCCAGTGAAGTAAGTCTAATGGAGAGAAAATAACGCTGGGACATAGACCTGGCACACGCTTTGGGTAGTAATATTTTGTAATTAAAAGGAGGAGAGTTCTAAAATTTAACACTCATATATGGCTGTTAACCAAAAGTGGTTATCACTCTTAAACTGGAGAAGTTAATTAAATTAAATGCCATCATGACGGAGTCTACAACTGTAAACAAATCAGTTAATACCATCTGAATATGCAGTAAAAACATTAAACATCATGGGAAAGCGAAGACACAAACGCAACATTTTAAATATGAAACTCTAACCATTATATTAACAACAGAGAAATTTCTATTGGAGCTTGAAAAGAGAAAAAAGATGCTAAAAAAAGAAAATGAGATTGACATCTCATTGAAAAGAGATGCTAATGGTTGTTTCTGTCTTCAATTAGTACAAGTACAAAACTGCATACCGCAAGCAGCTCGGCCACCACATCGGAGCCCGCAACATCGAGGATGATCCCAAGATGATGTGGTCGATGCACGTGGCCAAGATCCAGAGTGACAGGGAGTACAAGAAAGCCTTTGAGAAGTCCAAGACACACTTCAGCAGCCCCGTGGACATGTTGGGAATCGTGTTGGCCAAGAAATGTCAGGAGTTGGTCAGTGACGTTGATTACAAGCACCCTCTGCATCGATGGACGTGTCTGCCGGACCAGAACGATGTTGTACAAGCGCGGAAAGTGTACGACCTCCAGAGTGATGTAAGTTGTTCTTTATTGGCTGGGGGAAAACCAGAAGTGTCTCTTGAGGCCGGTGATTGATCCAGAAGGTTGTGTGTTGGTGGGCAGAGCTTCCCTGGGTAGCTGGGGCAGCTGTGTGGAGCGAGGAGGCTGCTGAGGTGCTGTGTGTCCTTCCTTTCAGAACGTGTACAAGTCCGACCTGCAGTGGCTGAGGGGCATTGGCTGGTCCCCGAGCGGTTCTCTAGATGATGAGAAGAACAAGAGGGCAAGTCAAATCCTGAGTGACAAGAAGTATCGTCAGCACCCGGACACCATCAGATTCACGAGCCTCCCTGACTCGATGCCGATGGTTCTGGCAAAGCACAACTCGAAGATTATGGACCAGGTGAGATTCCCTTGTGTTTACAGCCAGAAGGAAGCAAGCACCTTCCTTTCCCAGGATGTTGGTCTCTGTCCTTCCAGTGTTGGTTGTTTGCAAGAGGGGATCAATTTCTGTTTTGTGTGCTTGGAGCAGTGTGGATCATGGGAAGAAAAGAGTGAAGGAACAGAAAGATTTGGAACTAGAAATGTTGTTCCTGAGTCTGTGTATCTTTGCTGTTCTGTGCTTGTGTGATCTCACTTGATGTTGCTCTTGTGTTTTCAGCGCTCGTACACAGAGGCCTGGGAGAAAGATAAGACCAGCATTCATATCATGCCGGACACCCCTGGTATTTTGCTGGCCCAGCAGAACAAAGTGAACTTTAGCGAGGTGGGTGCTGGAGCTGGGCTGGAGTGTCCCTCGGTGGGGGTCGGTGTCCTGGGCAGAAGCATTGCTTGAGGATAACGCTTGTTCTCCTTCCAGAAACTGTACAAGCTGGCGATGGAGGAGGAGAAGAAGAAGGGCTACGACATGCGGGCGGATGCCATTCCTATCAAGTCTGCTAAAGCTTCCAGAGACATTGCCAGTGATGTAAGTGCACAGCAGCCCTTGGTGGCCCCTTCTGTCAAGGAGGTTCCATGTGCTGGAACATGCAGCACAAGGTTTTCAACACTATCTGTACTGAATTATGTCAGCTCTGACCTGTCACCGTGGTTCATCTGGTCTGTAAATATGTTGGCTCTGCAGGGTCTGCCTGTAGATGTCCATCCATGCATGTTATGGGTGTGTGTTGTTGCAGCAGAGAAAGGAGCAGTGGGAATGGTGTGAAGGACACAATCCAAAGCAGTGTCCCTCCTGGGCCTGTAGGAGCATCTCCTGTTGCAGCGAACTGGAGATTTGAGGTGCTGTGCTGCCCTCATGCTGTAGCTGCACAGCTGAGCTGGACCTCAGGAAATAAAATGCAAAACAAGCTTTGTCTTATTCAGGGTGTTTATCATATCTGTGTGGACTGGGGCAGGTCAAGACACTGCAGGCTGTTCATTATTATGCCCTAAAACAATTTTGCTAGGCTCAGCCCTGCAGGAGCAGAATTTGCTCTCTTGTACATGACTTTGTAGTTTGAGTTCATTCCATTACTGCAAGGGAGGAGGAGTTCAGTTTCCCCTCAGTCTTACTTGACATTTCAGCAAGAGTCAAGGGAAAACACATTGTGCTGCTCCACGTTACTTCCCAGGAGCAGTGTGTGTAGGCCTGCAGCTGAGGACACACAGAGGGCTGAGAGAATCAGAATCCCGTGCCCTGCCCTCATGCAACACAGTGTGTCTGTGTGGGTGAGAACAGGAAGGTCTCTACAAGCTGAGGTCCAGGTTCCCTGCTGGAAATGTCTGGCAATTTTCCCCTGCTTTGCATCCCCTTTGCTGAGTTGGGCTCTCAGGCTAAGCAGAGACCCTCTCTGTGGGTGTGCATCGCTCATGGTTCCCGAGCCAGCATGCTTGGAGCTGTGGTCTTAGCCTCCGTGTGCCTCCTGTGAGCCAGTGTAGGTGTGGGGTGGGATGGAGATGTAGGACACAATGAGGATATGATGTGTTTGGAGGTTTCTTCATGTAGTGTCCATGCCAGGCTGCTGTGGCAAAGCCCTTGTTCCCAGGCACAGCTATGGAACAGCGTCAGCAGTGAGAAAAGCTGCTCAGCAACTCACTGAGCTTCTTTCCCCCTGCAGTACAAGTACAAGGAAGGCTACCGCAAGCAGCTCGGCCACCACATCGGAGCCCGCAACATCGAGGATGATCCCAAGATGATGTGGTCGATGCACGTGGCCAAGATCCAGAGTGACAGGGAGTACAAGAAAGCCTTTGAGAAGTCCAAGACACACTTCAGCAGCCCCGTGGACATGTTGGGAATCGTGTTGGCCAAGAAATGTCAGGAGTTGGTCAGTGACGTTGATTACAAGCACCCTCTGCATCGATGGACGTGTCTGCCAGACCAGAACGATGTTGTACAAGCGCGGAAAGTGTACGACCTTCAGAGTGATGTAAGTTGTTCTTCCCTGGCTGGGTGAAAACCAGAAGTGTCCCTTGAGGCTGGTGATTGATCCAGCGGAATCTGTGAGGATAGGCAGAGCTTCCCTGGGTAGCTGGGGCGGCTGTGTGGAGGGAAGAGGCTGCTGAGGTGCTGTGTGTCCTTCCTTTCAGAACGTGTACAAGTCCGACCTGCAGTGGCTGAGGGGCATTGGCTGGTCCCCGAGCGGTTCGCTGGACGATGAGAAGAACAAGAGGGCAAGCCAAATCCTGAGCGACAAGAAGTATCGTCAGCACCCGGACACCATCAGATTCACGAGCCTCCCTGACTCGATGCCAATGGTTCTGGCAAAGCACAACTCAAAGATTATGGACCAGGTGAGATTCCCTTGTGTTTACAGCCAGAAGGAAGCAAGCACCTTCCTTTCCCAGGATGTTGGTCTATCTCCTTCTAGCGTTGGTTGTTTGCTAGAGGGGATATTGCACAGTCTTGTGTCAGGGCCTTGTGTTCCTTGTTTTGGATCAATTTCTGTTCTGTGTGCTTGGAGCAGTGTGGATCATGGGAAGAAAAGAGTGAAGGAACAGAAAGATTTGGGACAAGACAGAGTGTTCCTGAGTCCGTGTTTGCTGTTCTGTGCTTGTGTGATCTCACTTGATGTTGCTCTTGTGTTTTCAGCGCTCGTACACAGAGGCCTGGGAGAAAGACAAGACCAGCATTCACATCATGCCGGACACCCCTGGTATTTTGCTGGCCCAACAGAACAAAGTGAACTTCAGCGAGGTGGGTGCTGGAGCTGGGCTGGAGTGTCCCTCGGTGGGGGTTGGTGTCCTGCGCAGAAGCATTGCTTGAGGCGAATGCTTGTTTTCCTTCCAGAAACTGTACAAGCTGGCGATGGAGGAGGAGAAGAAGAAGGGCTACGACATGCGGGCGGATGCCATTCCTATCAAGTCTGCTAAAGCTTCCAGAGACATTGCCAGTGATGTAAGTGCACAGCAGCCCTTGGTGGCCTCTACTGTGGGAGAGGTTCTAGGTGCTTGAATGTGAAGCACAAGGATTTTAACAGTATTTGTACTGAATTAACCCAGCTCTCACCTGTCACTGTGGTCCATCTGGTCTGTAAATTGGTTCTGGAGGGTCTGCCTGTAGCTGTTCATGTATGTTCTGGGAATGCTGTTCTGTGAGGAGACTCATAGATGGTGTAGAGAGAGCAACTGTAGGAGTAAGAAGATGGACCTAATACAAAGCATTGTCCCTCCCGGTCTTGTGACAGCATCTCCTAGTGCAACAGATGATATTCCTGAGGTTGTGAGCAGCTCTGAGTGGCACCAGCCTGCCCTGCTCCCTTGCTGCAGCTGCACAGCTGAGCTCGACTTTAGGGACATAATCACAAAGCACGTTTTCTGCTACCCCATGAGCATTTATCCTTTCTGCCTGGACTGGGGCGCTTCAAGACATTGCTGGTTGAGCATTGCTGATCCCAGAAGACCTTTCCAGCTCTGCAGGAGCAGAATTTACTCTGTTTCCCATTGCCACTTCGCAGGAATAGTGTCTGTATGCCTGCAGGGAGAAAAGCTGCTCAGCAACTCACTGAGCTTCTTTCCCCCTGCAGTACAAGTACAAGGAAGGCTACCGCAAACAACTTGGCCACCACATCGGAGCCCGCAACATCGAGGATGACCCCAAGATGATGTGGTCGATGCACGTGGCCAAGATCCAGAGTGACAGGGAGTACAAGAAAGCCTTTGAGAAGTCCAAGACACACTTCAGCAGCCCCGTGGACATGTTGGGAATCGTGTTGGCCAAGAAATGTCAGGAGTTGGTCAGTGACGTTGATTACAAGCACCCTCTGCATCGATGGACGTGTCTGCCAGACCAGAATGATGTTGTACAAGCGCGGAAAGTGTACGACCTTCAGAGTGATGTAAGTTGTTCTTTCCTGGCTGGGTGATAACCAGAAGCGTTTCCTGAGGCCGATGATTGATCCAGAAGGTTGTGTGTCGGTGGGCAGAGCTTCCCTGGGTAGCTGGTTCGGCTGCGTGGAGTGAGGAGGCTGCTGAGGTGCTGTGTGTCCTTCCTTTCAGAACGTGTACAAGTCCGACCTGCAGTGGCTGAGGGGCATTGGCTGGTCCCCGAGCGGTTCTCTAGACGATGAGAAGAACAAGAGGGCAAGCCAAATCCTGAGCGACAAGAAGTATCGTCAGCACCCGGACACCATCAGGTTCACGAGCCTCCCTGACTCGATGCCAATGGTTCTGGCAAAGCACAACTCGAAGATTATGGACCAGGTGAGATTTCTGTGTGTTTTCAGCCAGAAGGAAGCAAGCACCTTCCTTTCCCAGGATGTTGGTCTCTGTCCTTCCAGTGTTGGGTGTTTGCAAGAGGGGATATTGCACAGTCTTGTGTCAGGGCCTTGTGTTCCTTGTTTTGGTTCAATTTCTGTTTTGTGTGCTTGGAGCAGTGTGGATCATGGGAAGAAAAGAGTGAAGGAACAGAAAGATTTGGGACAAGAAAGAGTGTTCCTGAGTCCGTGTTTGCTGTTCTGTGCTTGTGTGATCTCACTTGATGTTGCTCTTGTGTTTTCAGCGCTCGTACACAGAGGCCTGGGAGAAAGACAAGACCAGCATTCACATCATGCCGGACACCCCTGGCATTTTGCTGGCCCAACAGAACAAAGTGAACTTCAGCGAGGTGGGTGCTGGAGCTGGGCTGGAGTGTCCCTCGGTGGGGGTCGGTGTCCTGCGCAGAAGCATTGCTTGAGGATAACGCTTGTTCTCCTTCCAGAAACTGTACAAGCTGGCGATGGAGGAGGAGAAGAAGAAGGGCTACGACATGCGGGCGGATGCCATTCCTATCAAGTCTGCTAAAGCTTCCAGAGACATTGCCAGTGATGTAAGTGCACAGCAGCCCTTGAGTACACAATTTCCTTATTCTTACTCCAATTTGAGAAAGAGGCAGTTTAAAAAGTTGTAGCATCTTAGTGTTCTTTGGACTTGACGGGACCTTAATGATCATCCATTTCTAACCTTCCTGCTGCTCTCAGGGACTTTTTCCAGTCGACCACATTGCTCAAAATCCCATCTGATGTGGCCTGGAACGCTTACAGGGATGGAATTTAACTGTGCAACTTCCTCCAGCATCTCCTCACCCTCTTAGTAAAGAATGTTTTCCTGATACCTAACCTAAATCTACCCTCTTTCTGTTTTAAAATTTTATCATTTGCCCTATCCCTGCACTCTCATCGAGAGCCCCTCCCCAGATTTCCTGGAGCCCCTTTCAGTACTGGAAGACTTCTGTAAAGTTTCCCAAGAGCCTTCTTTTCTCCAGACTGAACAACCCCATGTCTTTCTCCCTTTCCTTACTGGGGAGGTACTTCAGCCCACTCATAGTCTTCATGGCCTCCTCTGGAGTTGTCTGAGCAGGTCCATGTGTTTCTTATCCTGGGGGCACCACAGAATCATAGAATCATAGAACAACCAGGTTGGAAGAGACCCATCGGATCATCGAGTCCAACCATTCCTATCAAACACTAAACCATGTCCCTCAAGACCTCATCCACCTGTCCCTTAAACACCTCCAGGGAAGGTGAATTAACCCCCTCCCTGGGCAGCCTATTCCAATGCCCAATGACCCATTCCGTGAAAAACTTCCTCCTAATCTCTAGCCTAAATCTCCCCTGGCAGAGCTTGAGACCATTCCTTCTTGTCCTGTCACCAGAACTGAACACAGTGCTCCACGTGGGGTCTCATCAGAGTGGAACTGAATCCTTTCCTGGATTGCTTGCAGTTTGCTGTGCCCCTTTTCCAGCAGATATCTGGATGGTTGAAGAACCTTGTTAGGATCAGGACCTGCAAATGTGACACTTCTTGCAGTTAAATAGAAAGCTCTTCCTAAATGTCCCCACCTTGATCACCAGGCTGGTAGCAGAAAGCAATCCCAATGATTCTTTTTTTCACTTGGTCTCTAATTTTTACCTGTATGGTCTTGACATGCACCTTGGTGGAAGAATGCCCTGTTGTCCTTTGTCCCTTCTGAAGCTTTGCGACTGCAGGTCTGCAGCTGAGGACACCCTGGGTGCTGGGAGAATCGGACTCCTGTGCACTGTGCCCAAGAGCCTGGTGTAGCGCAGTGTTCCGGCTGCCGTGGGTGCTGTGTGTGAGGAGAAGCAGCTCTGCCTGCTGGGGCAATCCCATGGTTTTCTCCCTGCTTTGCATCCCCTCTGCTGAGCTGGGCTCTCAGGCTAAGCAGAGACCCTCTCTGTGGGTGTGCATCGCTCATGGTTCCCAAGCCAGCTTGCTTGGAGCTGTGGTCTTAGCCTCCGTGTGCCTCCTGTGAGCCAGTGTAGATGAGGGGTGGGATGGAAGTGTAGGACACAATGAGCATATGATGTGCTTGGAGGTTTCTTCATGTAGTGCCCATGCCAGGCTGCTGTGGCAAAGCCCTTGTTCCCAGGCACAGCTATGGAACAGCGTCAGCAGCGAGAAAAGCTGCTCAGCAACTCACTGAGCTTCTTTCCCCCTGCAGTACAAGTACAAGGAAGGCTACCGCAAGCAGCTCGGCCACCACATCGGAGCCCGCAACATCGAGGATGATCCCAAGATGATGTGGTCGATGCACGTGGCCAAGATCCAGAGTGACAGGGAGTACAAGAAAGCCTTTGAGAAGTCCAAGACACACTTCAGCAGCCCCGTGGACATGTTGGGAATCGTGTTGGCCAAGAAATGTCAGGAGTTGGTCAGTGACGTTGATTACAAGCACCCTCTGCATCGATGGACGTGTCTGCCGGACCAGAACGATGTTGTACAAGCGCGGAAAGTGTACGACCTCCAGAGTGATGTAAGTTGTTCTTTCCTGGCTGGGTGATAACCAGAAGTGTCTCTTGAGGCTGGTGATTGATCCAGAAGGTTGTGTGTTGGTGGGCAGAGCTTCCCTGGGTAGCTGGGGCAGCTGTGTGGAGCGAGGAGGCTGCTGAGGTGCTGTGTGTCCTTCCTTTCAGAACGTGTACAAGTCCGACCTGCAGTGGCTGAGGGGCATTGGCTGGTCCCCGAGCGGTTCTCTAGATGATGAGAAGAACAAGAGGGCGAGTCAAATCCTGAGTGACAAGAAGTATCGTCAGCACCCGGACACCATCAGATTCACGAGCCTCCCTGACTCGATGCCGATGGTTCTGGCAAAGCACAACTCGAAGATTATGGACCAGGTGAGATTTCTGTGTGTTTTCAGCCAGAAGGAAGCAAGCACCTTCCTTTCCCAGGACGTTGGTCTATCTCCTTCCAGTGTTGGATATTTGCAAGAGGGGATATTGCACACTCTTGTTTCAGGGCCTTGTGTTTCTTGTTTTGGTTCAATTTCTGTTCTGTGTCTTTGGAACAGTGATTGGGAGGAGTGTGGGAAGAGAAGAATGAAGCTTGGAAAGATTTGGTACAAGGAAATTTGTTCTCAAGTCACTGCCAAAGAGAGGCCCCTGGTTTCAGGTTGTTTTGCTGGTTTGCTCTTTGAGTTTTCTGCTCTGATCTCTTTTGGTGTTTCTGTTGTGTTTTCAGCGCTCGTACACAGCAGCCTGGGAGAAAGACAAGACCAGCATTCACATCATGCCAGACACTCCTGGTATTTTGCTGGCCCAGCAGAACAAAGTGAACTTCAGCGAGGTGGGTGCTGGAGCTGGGCTGGAGTGTCCCTCGGTGGGGGTCGGTGTCCTGGGCAGAAGTGTTGCTTGAGGCGAATGCTTGTTTTCCTTCCAGAAACTGTACAAGCTGGCGATGGAGGAGGAGAAGAAGAAGGGCTACGACATGCGGGCGGATGCCATTCCTATCAAGTCTGCTAAAGCTTCCAGAGACATTGCCAGTGATGTAAGTGCACAGCAGCCCTTGGTGGCCCCTTCTGTCAGAGAGTTTCCATGTGCTGGAACCTGAAGCACAAGGTTTTCAGGCTTTGTGGAAGAGAGTCAACCCAGCTCTGATCTGTCCCTGTGGTTCATCTGGTCTGTACATGTGTTGGCTCTGCAGGGTCTGCCTGTAGTGTCCATCCATGCATGTTATGGGTGTGTGGTCCTGCGAGGAGATTTGGAAATGGTGTGGAGAGAAGAACAACGGGATCAGGGTGATGGACATAATCCAAAGCTGTGTCCATGCTGCACTGCCCTCCATCCCACCAGCCCACACTGTCCTCATGCTGCAACTGCACAGCTGAGCTGGACTTTAGGAAAGAAACAGAAAGAAAGTCTTTCTGTAAACATATTGTTAAGTTTCAATATGAAAATGTATTCCCTAGTTGTATTAGGTATCTCTATTTAAACTTCTTGGTCTGTTCTGTGCTCTTCCATTTTTATCTCCTGAATGTTTTTAATAGGATTTTATTTGGCTGTTGTGTTTGAAGCCCACCAAGTGGTTCTTCATGTAAGGAATATTTACTGAACTTGGGGCCTTTCATACCACTGCTGTGATTTGGAGACTCTTTTTACTCTCTGTTACTGAGCAATGTGTCTCACAATGTAGACCAGGGAGAGTCTTTGAAAAGTTCATATCAGGCAGACAATGTTATATGAACCCTTTTGTAACTTTGCACTGCAGTTCATCAGCTGAATAGTTATTCCTTCTGAAGTCTCTGTAGTTTCAGATGTTGAGTTTTCTGGAGGTTGTGCCATAGGGGCTTCTGGGGATCATAGGATCATAGAACCACCAGGTTGGAAGAGACCCACTGGATCATCGAGTCCAACCATTCCCACCAGTCTCTAAACCAGAGAAATCAACTCAAACTTGACTGCATGTTGTTTATTGCCTGCAGTACAAGTACAAGGAAGGCTACCGCAAGCAGCTCGGCCACCACATCGGAGCCCGCAACATCGAGGATGATCCCAAGATGATGTGGTCGATGCACGTGGCCAAGATCCAGAGTGACAGGGAGTACAAGAAAGCCTTTGAGAAGTCCAAGACACACTTCAGCAGCCCCGTGGACATGCTGGGAATCGTGTTGGCCAAGAAATGCCAAGGACTGGTCAGCGATGTCGATTACCGGCACTACCTGCACCAGTGGATCTGCCTGCCCGACCAGAACGACGTTATCCATGCTAAGAAGGCCTATGAACTGCAGAGCGATGTGAGTACTTGCTGTTACGTGTTGGGATTTCAACGTGGTTGGAGTTCCCTTGGAATACAAACTACATGAAGTTTTTCTTTACCTGTTCCAAGCAAGGTTATAAGATTTTTAGGAGTGAAGGCATCTGTGCCTAAGGGAAGTTGGATATTATGAATTTTTGCATCAGGTTAGCCCGATAGTAGAATTAGCTGCATAGAATCCTTCAGTATAGACAATCTTAACATGTTTATAGGCAGATCAATTCTATATAGGAGGGAGTTGGCTAGTGTGACCTGCATGACCTCAGGGGTTAGAATTCCTTTGTTCTGTCTTAGGGAAATTGGTTTAAATTAAGAGCTGCTGGTTTTAATGGCTGATCAGTTATTTGTTGGGAGCAAATATTACAGGAAAACTTGGTACTGACTTTCGGGCTTTTGTTTTAATCCCCTTGCTCTTTGACTCTTCCCCAACTTGTTGATGGGTGGACGGTAGCACTTGAAGATAGATATTCAGTCGGAATTTAGATTTCTAAAAGAGTTTATCTTGCAGACTGACCTAGGAGGAGAGTAACTTCCAGGAATTAAGCAGTAGTTTCATGGTATATAGTAAACCTTTAATGGCAATATTAACGAGACAATTGTCTTTGTCTTTTCTGATAGAACTGCTACAAGTCAGACCTTGAATGGTTGCGGGGGATCGGTTGGGTCCCCATTGGTTCCTTGGATGTTGAAAAAGCCAAGAAGGCAGGGGAGATCTTGAGTGATAAAATATACCGTCAGCCTCCGGACACAATCAAGTTCACTAGTGTCACTGATTCTCTTCCGATGGTTTTAGCCAAGCACAACGCAGAGACCATGAACAAGGTGAGTCTTGATTTGGTTGGGTAAGACATCAGCTATCTCCACCTAAACCCTGGGGACAGGACTAGAAATATAGATGGGTGAGATTTCAGCACAGGATGGTTTTAGGAGTCTAAGTTACATTCTTGGTAACCTACAGATAACTCGATTTCAGCAAGTGCTGATTTAATGACCTCTTCCAGATTTCCAAAATAAATTGGAATTACCAGTTGTGCATTACCACATACTCTGCTATATACCTACTAATGTGTTACCTAACTTTCATCCAATTTTTACTACAGCAATTTGTCTAATTAATCTAATAATTTATCAAGTTCATATCGTAGAATAGAATCATAAAATCATAGAATCATAGAACAGCCAGGTTGGAAGAGACCCACTGGATCATCAAATCCAACCATTCCTATCAAACACTAAACCATGTCCCTCAGGACCTCATCCACCTGTGCCTTAAACATCTCCAGGGAAGGTGACTCAACCCCCTCCCTGGGCAGCCTCTGCCACTACCCAATGACCCTTTCTGGGAAAAACCTTTTCCATATGTCAAGCCTAAATCTCCCCTGGTGGAGCTTGAGACCATTCCCTCTCGTCCTGTCCCTTGGGAGAAGAGCCCAGCTCCCTCCTCTCCACAACCTCCTTTCAGGGAGTTGTAGAGAGCAATGAGGTCTCCCCTCAGCCTCCTCCTATCTAGGCTAAACCCCCCCAGCTCTCTCAGCCATTCCTCACAAGGCCTGTAATTAAATAAAATCGTAGTTAATAAACTACTTGTTTTAAGGCAGTGTTTGAAATATCTGTGTTTTGAACAATTTCATGTAGTATTTAAAATATAAGAATTTGTCTGAGCCTGTGGCCCTGATCTCAGTCTCATCTATGTCAATAAACTCATTCTCTCTTTCAGACAGGCCTTGCTTTTACAGTTTAAATCTCTGTGTGTCTTATTCTTTAACATGGACATTAAGTGTCTAGAGGAGTAAACATAAAATCTGCATAAGGAATAAGGACTTCTTAGACTTCAGTTGGAGTGCAAGTTTGTAATTAGTACATTTTAGGAGAACTCCAAGTAGTCTCCGTTTTGTTCCCCCTGTAACATAATCTGTTTCTCCCACAGCGTTTATATACGGAGGCCTGGGATAAAGACAAGACACAAATCCACATCATGCCTGACACGCCTGAAATCACACTGGCCAAACAGAACATGCAAAACTACAGTGTGGTGAGTGCGTTAGCTCTCCAGGTGCCACTGCTCTGCTTCACGGCTGGATCTTCAGTGTTCCGTAAACCCTATATAGATGATACCATCCGTTTCTTTAAATAATCTCCAATATTTATACTTTAAATTATGACTTTAGGAACATCTTTGGTGTAGTTGTTGAGGAGTGTGTGCTTGCATCAACGAGCACTACTGCAAAGAAAATCCATAGAATCATAGAATCACCAGGTTGGAGAAGACCCACTGGATCATCGAGTCCAACCATTCCTATCAAATACTAACCCATGTCACTCAGCACCTTGTCCACCTGTCCCTTAAACCCCTCCAGGGAAGGTGAATCAACTGCCTCCCTGGGCAGCTTGAGGCCATTCCCTCTCATCCTGTCCCTTGGGAGAAGAGCCCAGATCCCTCCTCTCCACAACCTCCTCTCAGGGAGTTAAAGAGAGCAATGAGGTCTCCCCTCAGCCTCCTCTTCTCCAGGATAAACACCCCCAGCTCTCTCAGCCGCTCCTCTTGTTCTCCAGCCCCTTCCCCAGCTTCGTTGCTCTTCTCTGGACTCTCTCCAGAGCCTCAACATCCTTCTTGTGCTGAGGGGCCCACAACTGAACACAGGATTCAAGGAGAGGTCTCACCAGTGCTGAGTCCAGAGGGAGAAGAACCTCCCTGGCCCTGCTGGTCACACTGTGTCTGATCTAAGCCAGGATGCCATTGGTCTTCTTGGCCACCTGGGCCACTACTGCCTCATGTTTAGTCGCTGTCAACCAACACCCTCAGAAAGTTTGATAAAGCTGACTTAGGCTAACTCTGAACGCGTTTTAGTAAATTTCCTCTACTTACCAGCAGTTTGTTTTGCGTAGAATATAACACATGGAACTTACACGAATCCCTTTGTTTGATTCTTCACCTAGAAACTCTACAAACAGGCCATGGAAGAAGATAAAAAGAAAGGCTACGACATGAGAAGCGATGCTATCCCCATCCAGGCTGCCAAAGCCTCCAGGCAAATTGCCAGTGATGTAAGAGACTTGTTTCTCTGTGTGGTGATGTCAGATCTCTGCAACCTGAATGTTAGCAGCTCAATTCTGCAGAATTCAATTCAATTAAACGACTCTTGTTTAATAGATTGCAATCAAATTTATCGATATGTTTAAAGATTGACTTTTAAAAATTAAATTTTGAGAAATTATAAGGTAGATCAGTATAGTGCTGTTATCATAGAATCATAGAACAACCAGGTTGGAAAAGACGCACTGGATCATTGAGTCCAACCATTCCTATCAGATTCCTATCGTATTGATTTTATAGCTGATAAACCTATATCTTTAATTAAGTCTTAATATTATGTCTGTTATAATATTAAATAAGGATTCAATATGTTTAGTAAGAAGAGGATTATTTCTCACTAATGATAGTGAAGAGTGTTTCAAAAAAACTTACTTAAAAACCACTCTATGCAGAGTTCTAACTCTAATCTCAAAAATTTAATGTGAGAATCTACGTTGTCAGCCCTAAAATTGCTATGACAGGTTTTGGGGTTTTTTTTGACTACAAATTATAGATAAATTTGAGGAGTTTGATATTAGAAATATTTAATATGAGTGAATGATATTTAGAGGTGATATAGAAATAGAATGTTTTGATTTTTATTTCAGTACAAGTACAAGGAAGGCTACCGCAAGCAGCTCGGCCACCACATCGGAGCCCGTAACATCGAAGATGATCCCAAGATGATGTGGTCGATGCACGTGGCCAAGATCCAGAGTGACAGGGAGTACAAGAAAGCCTTTGAGAAGTCCAAGACACACTTCAGCAGCCCCGTGGACATGCTGGGAATCGTGTTGGCCAAGAAATGCCAAGGACTGGTCAGCGATGTCGATTACCGGCACTACCTGCACCAGTGGATCTGCCTGCCCGACCAGAACGACGTTATCCATGCTAAGAAGGCCTATGACCTCCAGAGTGATGTGAGTACATTGTTCTATTTGCAATTCGTCATTAAATATGCTCAGTCTTGTACAATATAAATTTATAAGGATATAGACTATGTTGTAATTGCTTATACCAGATCATAGAATCATAGAATAACCAGGTAGGAAGAGACCCACTGGATCCTGAAGTCCAACCCTTCCTATCAAACACTAACCCATGTCCCTTAGCTCCTCATCCACCCGTCCCTTAAACGCCTCCAGGAATGTGACTCAACCTGGGCAGCCTCTGCCAGGTGAACCAGGCCTACTAGTCTGATAGAACCAATTTTTCAAGACCTGCTTTTAGCTTTTGTGGCTACTTGAGACTCAGTTCTCTAATACTACATGTTAACTAATTAATATCTAAATTAAATCTTTTAACTCCAAAATATGGACTACTTATCATCCACCATTCTGTGGAACTGGGGATAGTTGCTTCACTCTTATTGTGGTTGAAAGGCAATTATTTTTCCTAAGATATTTCTCTGAGGTTTTCAACTTATTTACATGAAAATCTGATCGTGAGGTTACTTAACTGTTAGAAGATGCGCTGTGGGAATGGCATCGGTGTTATTATATTAACCTGCGTTTTTATTTTGTAATAGAACTACTACAAGTCAGACCTTGAATGGCTGCGAGGCATCGGTTGGGTCCCCATTGGTTCCTTGGATGTTGAAAAAGCTAAGAGGGCAGGGCAGATCTTGAGTGATAAAATATACCGTCAGCATCCGGATACGATCAAGTTCACTAGCGTCACTGATTCTCTTCCGATGGTTTTAGCCAAGCAGAACGCAGAGACCATGAATAAGGTGAGTCTCAATTTCTTTGGATAAGGCATTGTATCTACCTAAACCCTCATGACAGGACTAGAAATACAACGACCACAAGTAATGCTGAAGTTGAGCGTGATGAATACCTCATGAAGATGAGTTATTTTCTAATAGAATCATAGAACAACCAGGTTGGAAGGGACCCATCGGATCTTCTAGTCCAACCATTCCTATCAAACGCTAAACCGTGTCCCTCAAGACCTCATCTACCTGTGCCTTAAACACCACCAGGGAAGGTGAATCAACCCCCTCCCTGGGCAGCCTATTCCAATGCCCAGTGACCCTTTCCGTGAAAAACTTCCTCCTAATCTCCAGCCTAAATCTCCCCTGGTGGAGCTTGAGGCCATTCCCTCTTGTCCTATCCCCTGTCCTTTGGGAGAAGAGCCCAGCTCCCTCCTCTCCACAACCTCCCTTCAGGTAGTTGTAGAGAGTAATGAGGTCTCCTCTCAGCCTCCTCTTCTCCAGGATAAACACCCCCAGCTCTCTCAGATGCTCCTCATAGGGCCTGTTCTCCAGCCCCTTCGCCAGCTTCGTCACTCTTCTCTGCACTTGCTCCAGAGCCTCAACATCCTTCTTGTGCTGAGGGGCCCACAACTGAACACAGGATTCAAGGAGCAGCCTCACCAGTGCTGAGTACAGAGGGAGAATCACCTCCCTGGCCCTGCTGGTCACACCATTTCTGATCCAAGCCAGGATACCATTGGCCTTCTTGGCCACCTGGGCACACTCCTGGCTCATGGTCAGTTGGCTGTCGACCAACACCCCCAGGTCCCTCTCCTCCTGGCAGTTTTCCAGCCAGACTTCTCCCAGTCTGTAGCTCTGCATAGGGTTGTTGTGCCCCAAATGCAGGACATGGCATTTGTCCGTGTTAAACCTCATCCCATTGGACAATGCCCAGTGATCCAACCTGTGTCATGTCTCTACCTGATTAAATACAAAATTGTTTATCCATCCTATATTTCCTATCATTTTACTTAGTATGCTCTGCTTTTCATTTGACTAATCATAGAATCAGTCATAGAATCATTGAATAACCAGGTTGGAAGAGACCCACCGGATCATCGAGTCCAACCATTCCTATATTAATCTCTTTTTGTATTCTTTCTTAGCGTTTATACACTGAAGCGTGGAATAAAGATAAGACCATGATTCACGTCATGCCTGACACCCCGGAAATCCTGCTAGCTAAACAAAACCAATTAAACTACAGTCAGGTGAGTAAAACTGAGAGAATTAAAGCTTTCTGACAAGTACAGTTTTGTTGTCTCTGACCTTAATTAATATTACTATGTTGTTGAATTGTTTAGTTTCACGAATTGCCAGGTCCACTGCTAAAATCAGAGTTGTTCTTTCACTGGAATTTACATCCTTTGTATCTAATTAGGATTTTAAGACAGATTATCTGCCTTAAATGAGGAATTGTTTCCAGAGCGAGGTATGGGAGTAAATAATCTAACTTTTAAAATATAGAATCATAGAACAACCAGGTTGGAAGAGACCCATCGGATCTTCTAGTCCAACCATTCCTATCAAACACTAAACCAAGTCCCTCAAGACCTCATCCACCTGCACCTTAAACCCCTCCAGGGAAGGCGACTCAACCCCCTCCCTGAGCAACCTATTCCAATGCCCAATGACCCTTTCTGTGAAAAACCTCCTCCTAATCTCCAGCCTAAATCTCCCCTGGCGGAACTTGAGACCATTCCTTCTTTCTTTGCATTCCCCAAATTATTTCTTGTTTCTAAATGTCTACAATAGAGTTACGACATCTTCGAAATCTGGGTTTTTTTTTTATTTTCTAGATAAGACAGAGCTGTGTTCAGATATTTAAGTCGTCTGAGCATTAACAATATTGTTTAGGGAGTCAATTTCTCTTATCGTACAGATGTGCTTAACTGAAGGGTGATTTCATTTTTAAAACGAGACACGTGACTATTTCTTTCACAGAAAATGTACAAACTGGCTTTGGAGGAGTCGAAGAAGAAGGGGCACGATTTGCGTTTCGATGCCATTCCCATTCAAGCTGCCAGAGCATCCAGGGAAATTGCCAGCGATGTAAGCAGCTTTTTTTTTATCCTGTCTCTATGGATTTGGTGACGCAAAACAATGAGAATCATAGAATCATAGAACAACCAGGTTGGAAGGGACCCACCAGATCCTCTAGTCCAACCATTCCTATCAAACACTAAACCAAGTCCCTCAAGACCTCATCCACCCATCCCTTAAACACCTCCAGGGAAGGCGACTCAACCCCCTCCCTGAGCAGCCTATTCCAATGCCCAATGACCCTCTGTGTGAAGAACTTCCTCCTAATCTCCAGCCTAAACCTCCCCTGGCGGAGAATGTTTGTTTCATTGTTTATTCATGTAATAAGTTTATAGAACATATAATACTGAAATCCAGTGATTCCATTTAACACATGAAAGGAACGGAGAGCCAATAGCTTAATGCATGAGGTATGTATCCCAGTAATTAAATGCATAGAAATGATGCTTATATTATTTTATACCCTCTGCAATCGTTCCATTGATGTCTGTAGATATTCAAGAAGGGAGATCAATAAAGTGTGTGAGTCAGTCAAATTGATTCCTTACTCAAAGTAAGAAATACTTTAAAATCCGTCCCACAATAGACCTATTAGTTCTAAAAGTTCTAAATTGTTGTCTTTTCCCAAGGAAAAAATAGTTCACTTGAAGCATCATGTTGAATTTCAAGAAGCCTGAATACAAAACCAGAAAAAAAATGCGATGAATGTGACGCATTTTGCTTCTGGGATGAGAAAACATCACTAAGAGATGGAGGATAACAGTTTTTATGCTCTTTGGTTTTCATAGAATCATAGAATAACCAGGTTGGAAGAGACCCACTGGATCATCGAGTCCAACCATTCCCACCGATCTCTTAACCCATGTCCCTCAATACCTTGTCCACCCGTCCCTTAAGCCCCTCCAGAGAAGGTGACTCAACCCCCTCCCTGGGCAGCCTCTGCCACTGCACAGTGACCCTTTCTGTGAAGAATTTTTTCCTTATGTCCAGCCTGACCCTCCTCTGGTGGAGCTTGAGGCCATTCCCTCTTGTCCTGTTCCCTGTCACTTTTCTATCAAGTTTAATATTTAAACTGTTAGTATTAGGACCAACTCAACCTATCTTCATCGAGGTGTTTTGTAGTAAGATTTCAAAATATGTAATCTTTACATATTGATATTAAAAGCATGTGGAATGTCAAAGTCGTTAGTAAATCACAGAACACAGAACAACCAGGTTGGAAGAGACCCATCGGATCTTCTAGTCCAACCATTCCTATCAAACACTAAACCGTGTCCCTCAAGACCTCATCCACTCGTCCATTAAACCCCTCCAGGGAAGGTGAATCAACCACCTCCCTGGGCAGCCTATTCCAATACCCAATGACCCTCTGTGTGAAGAACTTCCTCCTAATCTCCAGCCTAAATCTCCCCTGGCAGAGCTTGAGGCCATTCCCTCTTGTCCTGTCCCCTGTCACTTGGGAGAAGAGGCCAGAAATGTGTGACATTAAATGTTTAGGCAATTAAGAGTGTGATATGCTGTATAAAAAAACAGCGATAATGCTATCGGTAATAAAAACCCTCTTCATATGAAAATTAATAAAAGAGAAGGAAGATCTAAATCGTATTTTGCTCTAGGTAAAATATTGATGATTATGTTAAACTGTGTGAATTATTGATTGGTTTGTAAATATAACACGTAAACACGAGTATTCTTTATTTCAGTACAAGTACAAGGAAGGCTACCGCAAGCAGCTCGGCCACCACATCGGAGCCCGCAACATCGAGGATGATCCCAAGATGATGTGGTCGATGCACGTGGCCAAGATCCAGAGTGACAGGGAGTACAAGAAAGCCTTTGAGAAGTCCAAGACACACTTCAGCAGCCCCGTGGACATGCTGGGAATCGTGTTGGCCAAGAAATGCCAAGGACTGGTCAGCGATGTCGATTACCGGCACTACCTGCACCAGTGGATCTGCCTGCCCGACCAGAACGACGTTATCCATGCTAAGAAGGCCTATGACCTCCAGAGTGATGTGAGTACATCATTGTATTTGCAATTCGTCATTAAATGTGCTCAGTCTTGTACAATATAAATTTATAAGGATATAGACTATGTTGTAATTGCTTATACCAGATCATAGAATAACCAGGTAGGAAGAGACCCACTGGATCCTCAAGTCCAACCCTTCCTATCAAACACTAACCCATGTCCCTCAACTCCTCGTCCACCCGCACCTTAAACCCCTCCAGGGAAGGTGACTCAACCCCCTCCCTGGGCAACCTCTGCCACTGCCCAATGACCCTTTCCATGAAAAATTTTTTCCTGATGTCTAACCTGACCCTCCCCTGGTGGAGCTTGAGGCCATTCCCTCTCATCCTGTCCCTTGGGAGAAGAGCCCAGCTCCCTCCTCTCCACAACCTCCTTTCAGGTAGTTGGAGAGAGCAATGAGGTCTCCCAGTGCGTTGATAGAAGTGAAATGCTCACTATTCTGTCCTCATTTATGTTTAATCCTATTTTCTCAATCCTTAGATTGAGGTTTAAATTGTTGATATAGACTAGGATATGCTTTTTTTATTATCATTTGAATATTTGATCACATTTTATCTCTTTTGTATAATAAACCTTTTCAGGCTGTTTACAAATCAGACCTGGAGTGGCTGCGAGGCATCGGCTGGGTTCCTATTGGTTCCCTGGAAGTTGAGAAGGCCAAGAAAGCTGGAGAAATCCTGAGCGAAAGGAAGTATCGCCAGCCGGCCGACCAAATTAAATTTACTAGCGTGACTGATTCTTTGCCCATGGTCTTGGCCAAGCAAAATGCCGAGATAATGAACAAGGTGAGATTTGTGTGGGGTTCCTTTCTCAAAAGAAGCTAAAAGAAGTTTTCAGTAGCTAAAAAGAAGTTGTTTATGAGGTGAAAAGTGCAAAATACTAAGTAAGACAAAAGATTTTTGTTATTAGACAAAATGAATGTCCAAATTCCACCTTTGCACAGGAAAGCTCTTATCTCAGGGATCTCTCTGAACTAAAGAGTAGAAAAAAAATGTACCTAAATCACATATTTCAAAAGTAATACTAAAAATATCAGTGAATTTCCCTCTTCCCCCTTTTCCCAGATGAAATCCTGCTTTAAAATGCTTGTTTGCTGTGGATTTTCTGTATTGTTAATGCACTTCACTGTGCAAAGTTCATCTCTGACAGAACAGGCTACATTTTCTTGCAGTTCTTAGACAATCTGCGGGAAATATGTTCCAACGAGGCTGTAGGGTGTGCCCGGAGGTGGTGGTGCCATGACCAAAAGCCAGGGTGTAGCAGAATATCGAGGCTTTTCCTGCAGTGATGTGTCATTGATTGAGTGTCATCCTGCATGAGGAACAAGTTATGAAGAAATAGCTTATGTTCTCTGGAAGGGAAACTTCATCTCAGACTTGGAGGGTGACAAAGAACCTACTCCTTCTGTTTAATAAACAGCATCAATCAAGTAACAAGTACAGATACAGGAGAATAATGAATATAGTTCTCGTCCTAGAGCAACCCTAAATTGATTAATTGCTCTGCCAGCATAGCCTGAGAAATAATGAGGAGGGACTAAGTTTCCTCCACGAGCTGTTCAGTGAGAAGCTTTGCTACCTCAAGGCATGTAAAGCTTTCCTGAACCACCCTCTGCTGTTTCACAGAATCACAGAACAACCAGGTTGGAAGAGACCCACCGGATCATCGAGTCTAACCATTCCCATCAAACACTAACCCATGTCCCTCGGCACCTTGTCCACTGTCCCTTAAACCCCTCCAGGGAAGGTGACTCAACCCCCTCCCTGGGCAGCCTCTGCCACTGCCCAGTGACCCTTTCTGTGAAGAATTTTTTCCTAATGTTGAGCCTGAACCTCCCCTGGTGGAGCTTGAGGCCATTCCCTCTCATCCTGTCCTCTGTCCCTTGGGAGAAGAGCCCAGCTCCCTCCTCTCTACAACCTCCTTTCAGGTAGTTGTAGAGAGCAATGAGGTCTCCCCTCAGCCTCCCCTTCTCTAGGTTAAACACCCCGAGCTCTCTCAACCATTCCTCATAAGGCCTGTTCTCCAGCCCCTTCACCAGTTTTGTTTCTAACACACTTTCTTTGGACAAATCTATGTTAGGTTATATATCATAGAATGTCCTGAGTTGGAAAGGACACATAGGGACCATCGAGTCCAACTCCTGTCCCTGCCCAGGACACCCCAACGTTCACACCGTGGACCTGAGGGCCTTGACCAAACCCTTCTGGAATATTGTCAGGCTTAAGACCGTGACTGCTTCCCTGGGAGCTGTTCTAGGGCTCCACCACCCTCTGGGGGAACATTCCTAACCTCCAGCCCGACCCTCCCCTGGCACATCTTCCTGCCGTTCTCTCAGGTCCTAAATTATCAGCTTCAGCTTGACTTTTCTTTTATGTAATGGGTATAGTTTTGGTAAGTACCGCATTCAAATTTTCAGTCTTTTAGTCATGGCACACAAAAAGAAACTTTTTCATCGAATCATAGAACAACCAGGTTGCAAGAGACCCACCGGATCATCGAGTCCAAATCTGTCTTCCTCTCTCCTAGCGTTTATACACAGAAGCCTGGGATGCAGATAAAACATCAATTCACGTCATGCCTGACACACCCACGATCTTGCTAGCGAAGGCCAACGCAGCTAACGTCAGCCACGTAAGGACATTTTGAATATGTATTAAAGTAATGGAAATTCAGAAATTATGTAAGCATTTCTTTAACCGTAAAGGTCTTCTAAATTATACATTGATATGCATTTCAAGGAAAAAAAAAAGCGAAATGTGGAACCAGCAGGTTTCAGAATATTGAAAATAATTTTCTGTCTTTTTTTGTGTAGAAACTTTATACGCAAGCTTGGGAAGAGGCCAAAAAGAAGGGTTATGACATGAGAGCTGATGCAATTCCCATCCGAAGTGCAAAGGCATCAAGAGAGATTGCGAGTGATGTATGTTCTTCCTTTAATCCTATTTTCAATTAGCTTCAGAAACAAAAATGAAATAATGAGCTATCGGCAACATAATAAAATATAATCCATCAGATTCATCTTGAAAGCTTACAGACCAATAACAGAATGATAGATTGGGTTGGGTTGGAAGGGACCTTAAAGATCATCCAGTCCCACCTCCCACTGGCTCAGGGACTCCAAGCCCCATCCAAGCTGCCCTTGAACCCCTCCAGGGATGGGGCAGCCACCCCTGCTCTGGGCAACCTGGGCCAGGGCCTCACTCACTGGGAAGAATTTCTTCCTAATGTCTAATCTAAATCTTTCCTCTTCTAATTTAAAGCCATTCTCCTTTGTCCTGTCACTCTGGGCCTTGTAAAAAGTCATTCCCCAATATGAAATTACAGGAAACTCATCCCACGTTCACTATGCATTTAATATTTCTTTTGGCATTTCGCAGTACAAGTACAAACAAACCCATGAGAAGGAAAAAGGCCACTACATCGGGTGCAAGACAGCCCAGGAGGATCCCAAGCTGTCGTGGGCGGCGCGGGCCATGGCGCTGCAGAACGACCGGCTCTACAGGAAGGCCTACCACGACTCCAAGTCCCAGGTCCACATCCCAGTCGATGCCATGTCGGTGCAGGCAGCCAAGGAGTGCCAGACGCTCGTTAGCGATGTTGATTACCGGCAGTATCTTCACCAGTGGACCTGTCTGCCTGACCAGAACGATGTCATCCACGCGAGGAAGGCCTACGACCTACAGAGTGATGTGTGTATTGTATAGAGATGTCTTAGTTACTTCTGTTGCTATTTCAGAGAGATGTGAGTCAAAGAAAACCAGGAATCGGCTTCTGTGCAAAACAGGGCTGAGGGCCTGGCACACCACAGTGTCATCGACTGCTTACTGTGCGATTGTGAGAGAAGGAGCTTGGGGAAAGCCTTGTGTGAAACCTCTCCCCACACGTAGAGCTGTCTCTACACTCTCAGTGACACTCGGTTTCATTGCAGAACGTGTACAAGTCAGACCTGGAATGGCTGCGAGGCATCGGCTGGTTGACAGAAGGCTCTGTGGATGTGGTGAAGGCAAAGAAAGCTCAGGAGATCCTGAATGATAGGCTGTACCGCACACGACCAGACGCGATGAAGTTCACCAGCATTACTGACGCTCCAGATGTTGTGCAGGCCAAGATCAATGCTTTGCAGATGAGTGATGTAAGCCTGCCTTGTATTAACCCCTCATTCACGTCATTCCTTTTCTTCATGGGAGAGACTAGATTTCCCACTCGCCTGTGGGAATGACCATGTGGACACCACAGTGGAAGAATTCCTGCTGGTGAGGTGCTTTTCAGTGTTCAGACTGTAGTGAAATGATGTTCTTCTTCCTTTTTCCCTCAGCGTCTGTATCGCGAGGCCTGGGATAAAGACAAGACGCAGATTTCCATTCCTTCTGATACTCCTGTGATGCTGCAGTCCAAAGTCAATGCTCTCAACATCAGCAACGTAAGAGAACAAAATGGTTGTGTCTATGAAGGATTCTCAAACTAGCAGTATGGCTCTTGCTCTTCCTGAGCAAACTTTAAGCAAAGACATTGATAGCAGAGAGCCTTGACTTCACGTAATGAGGGTGATACATTTTCTTTGCAGAAACATTATCAGAAGGCCTGGGATGAGGCGAAGGCGAAGAGCTATGACATCAGAGCAGATGCCATTCCCATCAAACACGCCAAGGCTTCCAGAGACATTGCTAGTGAGGTACAGTCTCCTCTTAGTGTGGTTTCTTTGTCTCTTCCCACGTCCAGCTCAGCGGAAGTGAACGCAGTTCCATTTAGCATGAAGTGATGTTGTCTGTTCTCCCCCTGTGTTATTTTAAAGCCCGTTACGAGCACATTTTTCATTCTACAACTGAAATTCCCTGTTGGTAAGTGTTCTGTGAACAAGAGGACGTGTGATGTGTTTGTGAGATTGCTCAGAGTGCTGGGTAACAGTGTCAGTTTTCAGTCTCCAAGCAATAATTGAAAGCCCATTAAGGCAGGGGCTGCAGTTGTGATTGCTGCTAAATTCTTGTGGTTCTTGTCATCACCACTATCAAATATTTTCCCTCTAAAGACGTGACTTATGGCTGCTGCTCAGAGTGGTCTTGCAGAGTGTACTGGCTTCCACTTCCATACAATTTTTCATTGTTTATGAGTGTTAAGAACAGTCAGAGATACATTAAAAAGATCAAAGGTGACTTGGGGAATGCCTTTTTTGGAGCTTGAAGACCTGGCTATTGCCAGGACCAGAACTTTGCCTGAGCTGAGGCAGAACCTCTGGGAAATGTGTCAAAATGCAGATTGCTTGGAAAGCAGAAAACCAGTTCCTCATGTCTGATGGCTTATGTTGTTTCTGTATCTCTAGTACAAGTACAAACAAACCCATGAGAAGCAGAAAGGCCACTACATCGGGTGCAAGACAGCCCAGGAGGATCCCAAGCTGTCGTGGGCAGCGCGGGCCATGGCGCTGCAGAACGACCGGCTCTACAGGAAGGCCTACCACGACTCCAAGGCCCAGGTCCACATCCCAGTCGATGCCATGTCAGTGCAGGCAGCCAAAGAGTGCCAGACGCTTGTTAGTGATGTTGACTACAGGCAGTACCTCCATGAATGGACCTGTCTGCCTGACCAGAACGATGTCATCCATGCAAGGAAGGCCTACGACCTACAGAGTGATGTGCGTATTGTATAGAGATGTCCTAGTTACTTCTGTTGCTATTTCAGAGTGATGTGAGTCAAAGAAAACCATAGAAAAACTTTGTGGCAGATGTGTGAGGTCATGTATGTCAGTGACTGTGCAAATGTCTTTTCAGCTGCAGGGTTGTGAGCTGCAGACAGTCCTGACCTCTTTAGTTTAATTCATCGAGATGATCCTTTCCAAATCAAGACTTATTTCAGCTGGAGGGCTCTAAATATTCTGGGCAGTTCACGTGGAAGGGAAACGTATCTTTCTGATGTTTTTTTAGTCTGCAGCAGAATGTTTGCTTGCAGATTACACAGCCATTTACTTATAACTAATATCCTTTAAAGACTAGGATTTACCTTCTGTGCAAAACAGGGCTGAGGGCCTGGTGCACCATGGAATCATTGACTGTGAGAGCTTGGGGAAAGCCTTGTGTGAAACCTCTCCACACGTAGAGCTGTCTCTGCGCTCTCAGTGACACTCGGTTTCATTGCAGAACGTGTACAAGTCAGACCTGGAATGGCTGCGAGGCATCGGCTGGTTGACAGAAGGCTCTGTGGATGTGATTAAAGCAAAGAAAGCCCAGGAGCTCCTGAATGATAGGCTGTACCGCACACGACCAGACGCGATGAAGTTCACCAGCATTACTGACGCTCCAGACGTTGTGCAGGCCAAGATCAATGCTTTGCAGATGAGTGATGTAAGCCTGCCTTGTACTAACCCCTCATTCACGTCATTCCTTTTCTTCATGGGAGAGACTAGATTTCCCACTCGCCTGTGGGAATGACCATGTGGACACCACAGTGGAAGAATTCCTGCTGGTGAGGTGCTTTTCAGTGTTCAGACTGTAGTGAAATGATGTTCTTCTTCCTTTTTCCCTCAGCGTCTGTATCGCGAGGCCTGGGATAAAGACAAGACGCAGATTTCCATTCCTTCTGATACTCCTGTGATGCTGCAGTCCAAAGTCAATGCTCTCAACATCAGCAACGTAAGAGAACAAAATGGTTGTGTCTATGAAGGATTCTCAAACTAGCAGTATGGCTGTTGCTCTTCCTGAGCAAACTTTAAGCAAAGACATTGATAGCAGAGAGCCTTGACTTCACGTAATGAGGGTGATACATTTTCTTTGCAGAAACATTATCAGAAGGCCTGGGATGAGGCGAAGGCGAAGAGCTATGACATCAGAGCAGATGCCATTCCCATCAAACACGCCAAGGCTTCCAGAGACATTGCTAGTGAGGTACAGTCTCCTCTTAGTGTGGTTTCTTTGTCTCTTCCCATGTTCAGTTCAGCAGAAGTGAGAGAATTTCAGTTGAAAGTGTTGACTGTTCGGGAATCTTGAAGACTTTTTTTTGTTAGTCTCATTCATGTGAGCGAAGTCTGACTGATTACTGATTTCTGCCTCTCTAGTACAAGTACAAACAAACCCATGAGAAGCAGAAGGGCCACTACATCGGGTGCAAGACAGCCCAGGAGGATCCCAAGCTGTCGTGGGCGGCGCGGGCCATGGCGCTGCAGAACGACCGGCTCTACAGGAAGGCCTACCACGACTCCAAGGCCCAGGTCCACATTCCGGTCGATGCCATGTCCGTGCAGGCAGCCAAGGAATGCCAGACACTCGTCAGCGATGTTGATTACCGGCAGTATCTTCACCAGTGGACCTGTCTGCCTGACCAGAACGACGTCATCCACGCCAGGAAGGCCTACGACCTACAGAGTGATGTGCGTTTGTGCTCTTGCTATTTAATATGCTATAGCTTTATTTTGACTTCTTATTATTATACAGTCACAAAGGGTTTATCAGTAGACTGCTTCATTCACTTTTTCATGTTACTGCTGTTATCTGCTCATTTTTCCTTTAAAGATCTATCCTCTAAATTTCATAAAAGCTTTAGTTGACATCTAGTTGGCTACATATGTTTTTGGAGTACTGTGACTTGGAGAGGATGAAGAACTCATCTCTCTTATATGATGGAACTTATTAAATAATGTTCATTTGCTACTTTGATATCAAGTGGCTTTTATTACTCCTGTTTACGCGAGTAATTTATTTAATTGGAAGCAAATTATGCCAGAGAGCAGGTAGGATGTGGTAGTGGCTGATCCCGGAGCAGCAGGAGTTGGTGCAGCCGATTTCCTGACCTGGCTCTTTGCTGCTTATCAGTCAACACCAGTAACTCTTCCTCTGTTTCAGTTTTTAGCTTCTGAGGTGAGGTTTGTGTTCCTTGCTGAAGGATTTGCTCAATTAAAACTTAAATAATGTTTCCTGATACCACTTCAGGAGTTATGCCAGTCAGTTCTAGTCCCCTTTACCTTTATAACCTCTTTTTTAACTCCTTTTTTATCCTACTGGGTAGCTACGACTTTTTGTTTGGACTTATAAATTGTTGAAGTCACTAGAGAAATAAGTGTTTTGGAGAGGAAGACTCTTTTAAGATCTTAATAGTCATCATCGTCAATTCCCCTCTATTTAATGCTTATTGTTTACAATATATTGTTTAAGAAATTAATTACATGGAACTTTGTTCTCAGATTGTATTTTACTTATGACACTGAACATATTTGTATAAAAAGGATTGATGTAGCTCTAGCTGATTTGACATTTTCTGAACCGTAAACTGCTTTGTATGGTTTCTACTAATTAAAACAGTAATTTTAAACCCCGTGTTTTCCTCCTCAGGCTATCTATAAGTCCGACCTGGAATGGCTCCGTGGGATTGGCTGGTTGCCTAATGACTCTCCGGAAATTAAGAGAGTGAAGAACGCTCAGGATCTCCTGAGCGATAACGTGTATCGGACGCCTATCGAAAGCCTGAAATACACCAACATTGTTGATTCTCCAGACATCGTTCTCGCTAAAGCGAATGCCGAGCAAGTCAGCATTGTACGTTACCATGTTCTTAATGGTTGTCTCGAGATTAAAGAGAAATCTCATTTCTAAGATATAAGTCAAATCAAGTTTAATGCTTTTCCAGCCATATTATTTTTACGGGATGTTAATTCAGGAGAGATTTATGGCGTTTTATGTTATTAATAAGTGAATTTCCATAATTGCAGTATCATAAAATACACTGTTTTCACAGCCTAAATACAAGGAAGCTTGGGAAAAGGACAAGACTATGATCCATATTATGCCAGACACACCGGAAATCAACCTGGCCAAGGCTAACGCTGCTAATTATAGCCAGGTATGCTTTTCTCTCCATTTGCTACATTTCCATGAAATAGTCTGTGTATCCCGTGATTTTCATAGAATCATAGAGTCACCAGGTTGGAAGAGACCCATCGGATCATCGAGTCCAACCATTCCTATCAAACACTAAACCATGTCCCTCAGGACCTCTTCTACTCGTGCCTTAAACCCCTCCAGGGAAGGTGAATCAACCCCCTCCCTGGGCAGCCTATTCCAATGCCCAATGACCCTTTACGTGAAAAACTTCCTCCTAATCTCCAGCCTAAATCTCCCCTGGTGGAGCTTGAGGCCATTCCCTCTTGTCCTGTCCCTGTGAACATTCTCAGATGTTGCAGACTTGAAGATTAAGTCACACAAATCTCATTGGAGTCTCTCCTCGTACAGGACTTGCAACACTCGCTCCCCTCTCTCAACTATACTTAGAGTGTTTAGACATTTTAAAATAAATCATAGAATCATGGGACAGTTTGGATTGGAAGGGACCTCCAAGCCCACCCAGTGCCACCCCTGCCATGGGCAGGGACACCTCCCACTAGATCAGGGGCTCCAAGCCCAATCCAACCTGCCCTTGAACCCCTCCAGGGATGGGGCAGCCACCCCTGCTCTGGGCAGCCTGGGCCAGGGCCTCCTCACCCTCCTCGTGAAGAATTTCTTCCTAATGTCTAATCTAAATCTTCCCCCTTCTAATTTAAAGCCATTCATCCCTGCCCTATCGCTCCAGACCCTTGTAAAAAGTCCCTCCCCAGCTTTCCTGCAGCCTCTTTCAGTGCTGGAAGCTGCTCTAAGGTCTCCCTTCAGCCTTCTCTTCTCCAGGCTGCACAATCCTGACTCTCTCAGCCTGTCCGAACAACCCCAACTCTCAACCTGTCCTCACTGCAGAGGTTCTCCAGCCCTCAGATCATCTCGGTGGGCTCCTCTGGGCCCATTCCAACAGCTCCATGTCCTTATTTTGGGGATGTATATAAACGCTTGCATACAACTGTATAAAACCTATTAATGTTACACACCTTTGAGATAATATTTTCTTCAAATTGACAATAGTCCAAGGCACATGAATATTTTCTAGCTTTTGCACACACCCTTCTGTGCAGGATGGGTTGCAGGGTGCAGTGCGTACTTGAACGGCAGTAAGATTTGCAGCAGTTTTTATGGTTACGAACAGGAGTAATGCAGGAAAAAAAAATCTCATGGTATTTCAGCAAACAAATGGCAGCAAATCCTGTGTTTCTTTCATGGAAAATGCTCGAGTGTTTAATATACGTGTGATGTTTTGTCGTCATTTCAGAAATTATATAAAGAAGCTTGGGACGAGTTGAAGGTTAGTTATGATCTGAGAGCGGACGCAATCCCAATTAAGGCAGCCAAAGCCTCTAGAGAAATTGCAAGCGATGTAAGTACCGAATGAGGCATCTAGCTCTTCACGCACTTTAATTGCTGTTTCTCGATAACTCTTCGTAACGGCGATCTTTGCTTTTTAATCAGTACAAATACAAACTGGATCACGAGAAGCAGAAAGGACATTACGTCGGAGTGCCAAATGCAAAAGCAGATACCAGAATGCAGTTTGCCCTTGGCATCGGCAAAGTTCAGAGCGAACTGGAATACAAGAAGCACTTTGCCAAGTGGAAGACACAGTGCCACCTCCCGGTCGACATGCTCTCCATCCAGTCCGCTAAGCACGGTCAGTCTCTGGTCAGCGACGTGGATTACCGGCACTACTTGCACCAGTGGATCTGTCTCCCCGACCAGAATGACATCATACATGCTAGGAAAGCCTACGACCTTCAGAGTGATGTGAGTTAACATGAAAACTTAGAATCATAGAATCATAGAACAACCAGGTTGGAAGAGACCCACTGGATCATCGAGTCCAACCATTCCTATCAAACACTAAACCGTGGCCCTAAGGACCTCCTCTACCTCCTCCTAAAACCCCTCCAGGGAAGGTGAACCAACCACCTCCCTGGGTGGCAGCCTCTGCCAGTGCCCAGTCACCCTTTCCGTGAAGGATTTTTTCCTAATGTTGAACCTGACCCTCCCCTGGTGGAGCTTGAGGCCATTCCCTCTTGTCCTGTCCCTTGTCCCTTGGGAGAAGAGCCCAGCTCCCTCCTCTCCACAGCTTCCTCTCAGGTAGTTATAGAGAGCAATGAGGTCTCCCCTCAGCCTCCTCTTCTCCAGGATAAACACCTCCCACTCTCTCAGCCGCTCCTCATAGGGCCTGTTCTCCAGTCCCTTCACCAGCTTCGTTGCTCTTCTCTGGACTCGCTCCAGAGCCTCAACATCCTTCTTGTGCTGAGGGGCCCACAACTGAACACAGGATTCAAGGAGCAGCCTCACCAGTGCTGAGTCCAGAGGGAGAATCACCTCCCTGGACCTGCTGGTCACACCATTTCTCATCCAAGCCAAGATGCCTTTGGCCTTCTTGGCCACCTGGGCCACTGCTGCCTCATAGAATCATAGAACAACCAGGTTGGAAGAGACCTATCAGATCATCGAGTCCAACCATTCCTATCAAACACTAAACCATGTCCCTCAGCACCTCATCTACCCACCCCTTAAACCCCTCCAGGGAAGGTGAATCAACCACCTCCCTGGGCAGCCTATTCCAATGCCCAATGACCCTCTATGTGAAAAACTTCCTCCTAATCCCCAGCCTAAATCTCCCCTCATGTTCAGTCGCTGTCAACCAACACTTTGCAAGGACTTGCTGGCTTGTACAGGGAACTCCAGCTAACCGCACGGGCCCTGTTTTCTTTTCCCAGGCTATTTACAAGTCTGATTTAGAGTGGCTGCGGGGAATCGGATGGATGCCAAACGATTCGGTTGGAATCAACCATGTGAAATATGCTGGAGATCTCTTGAATGAGGTAACAAAATGGTTTTCAGCACAAAAGTTTACTTAAGGACACTCTTAATTTGAAGTATTTTTAATGGTTGAATACATCAGTGCTTTTGTAAAATAAAAATTACAACTGGAGTGTTTCCACATCATTCACGGGGTACAGAGAGTGAGTTGCCATGTGAGTTCCTGTCTGTATATTCGGAAATGGTGCATTAGGTATAAAACACTCCGATATGATCTGACTGTTCATCCTTTTTCTTCTACAGAGAAAGTACCGTACGAAAGTTGAAACTCTTCCTTTCACTCCAGTGGCCGACAGAGTGGATTACATCACAGCGAAGAACAGCAGTGAGATTCGTAGTGATGTAAGTTCCTAGCATGTTCCCGGGCTGTGAACTGTCTGTTTACGTGGTCGGATTTTATCTTTAGAAGCATATTTGTTTCATCTTTAAAAAACATAAAGCAAGAGAGCTCTTGATCAGTCTCTGGAATGGATGACATGAGGATGAGCTTCACCGGCTCATCTCAGTCACTGTGAGGGAACAAACTCCTCTAGCAGAATAATATCTTTTCTAGTTATAAACTACTTCTGCTGCTAGTCCTTTCTTTCATTCTGAACTGATATAATCGATGATTATTAATAACATAGAATCATAGAACAACCAGGTTGGAAGAGACCCACCGGATCTTCTAGTCCAACCATTCCTATCAAACACTAAACCATGTCCCTCAGGACCTCGTCTACCTGTGCCTTAAACCCCTCCAGGGAAGGTGAATCAACCCCCTCCCTGGGCAGCCTATTCCAATGCCCAATGACCCTCTGTGTGAAAAACTTCCTCTTAATCTCCAGCCTATATCTCCCCTGGTGGAGCTTGAGGCCATTCCCTCTTGTCCTGTCCCCTGTCCCTTGGGAGAAGAGCCCAGCTCCCTCCTCTCCCATAAATAGCCACTTGCACTCTGTCTGTCAGTGCAGACATCAGTGGCTGGGAGGTGCTACGGGGCTGAGTAAAGAGAGCTGCTCTTAAAAAGCTAAAAATCTATCGCCCTGAGTCTAACACTTCTTATTTGACTCTTGGCTGTGCGACTCTCTAGAGACCAAGCAGTAAGTTTGACTCCTCAAGCTTCTTCGCTTTCCATCCAAGTGTCTTGGAACACGTACTTGAAATAGTCTCTGAGCAATTTTCATAGAATCACCAGGTTGGAAGAGACCCACCGGATCATTGAGTCCAACCATTCCCATCAAACACTAAACCATGTCTCTCAGGACCTCATCTACCTGTGCCTTAAACACCTCCAGGGAAGGTGAATCAACCCCCTCCCTGGGCAGCCTGATCCAATGCCCAATGACCCTTTCTGTGAAAAACTTCCTCCATTTATAATTTCATATCCTGTATAAGTTCCTTTTTTAAAACATACGCATTTGTGTGCATACATAACACATCATCTCTAACAACCTCACAAACTCAGGGGCTTAAACATTTAATTCCTGCTTAAAATATGGGTCTTGCTGTTAGGTTGTCCCAGTTCTGTGATGGTGCTGCAAGGCAGTCATTGCTTTCTCTGTTCTAGATTAAATACCACAAAGAATGGAATGAGGTCAAGTCCAATTATACTCTGACAGATACTCCACAGCTAGATATGGCCCGGGAGGCAGCCAGAATTCTTAATCAGGTACGTGATCTTAATCAGGGTATGTGATCTTTCCACTCTCATTAATAACTCTCTGAGGAATTCGGATAATTTGCCTGTTTAAGAACATCATAGAATCATAGAACAACCAGGTTGGAAGAGACCCATCGGATCATCGAGTCCAACCATTCCTATCAAATTCCTATCATCCTAAAGAAAGCATTCGTTTTCCTTATACTTTAATATAGATTACGTCTAGAACGGTGTTTACAACCTTACGTACGTAAGGTTGTAAACACCGTTCTAGACGTAATCTATATTCCTTTTATTTTCCGCAGAGTCTCTACAAGGAAAGCTGGGAGAAAGAAAAAGCCACCGGTTACCTCCTGCCTCCTGACTCTGTCCAGATCTGCCATGCCAAGCGCTCCAACGACGTCCAAAGTGAGGTAATTAGCTTTCTCGTTAGGAAGGCGAAACCTGGAAATGTTCAAGGCCTTGAAAATTCAACACCAGATGTAAAAAAACTTCTCGGTAGGGGTTTCATCCAGTAAAAATTTCACGGAGTCCTCTGTCCTCCAAACAATTCAACCACCTTTGTTACTATGGATTTTACAGATATCATAGAATCAGAGAACTACTAATATTTCATAGAATCATAGAACTACTAATATTTCATAGAATCATAGAATCACAGAATCATAGAACTACTAATATTTCATAGAATCATAGAACTACTAATATTTCATAGAATCATAGAATCACAGAATCATATTGATGCTGAAAGGTCAGATTCTCCTTTCCACCATCGCTTTCTCCATAAACAGCCCTTTCAAGTTGGGCTTCCATGTTTTATAAACGTTAAAATCATTGAAGTGATATTATGATTATAATATAGAGCTGTACAAAGCAGCATTTCTGTTTGTGTTACATTTTTATCTGGTCACATACTGAAAACCTGAAGTGCAGCTGAAAACTCTTGGTCTCAGCTACTCTTTGTGTTGACAAAACAGGTTAAAAACAGAGCAGATAAACTCAGTTCTAATTTAATACCTATTTCTCTCCTCTTTCATCAGCTCAAATACAAAGCTGAGTACGTCAAGCAGAAGGGTCACTACGTTGGAGTTCCCACCATGAGAGACGACCCGAAACTGGTGTGGTTTGAGCACGCGGGCGAGATCCAGAACGACAGGTTGTACAAATCGGACTATCACAAAACCAAATCCAAAATCCACATCCCCCCGGATATGGTGTCGGTCGTAGCGGCCAAGGAAGGTCAGAGCTTGGTCAGCGACGTCGACTACCGCCAATACCTGCGCCAGTGGACGTGTCATCCCGACCAGAATGACTGTATCCAGGCAAGGAAGGCCTATGACCTGCAAAGCGATGTAAGTGATGCTACAGATGGTGTCATTTCCACTTAGTTTGGTTCAAGTGCCTTGTCATAGAATCATAGAAGAGCCAGGTTGGAAGAGACCCACCGGATCATCGAGTCCAACCATTCCTATCAAACACTAACCCATGTCCCTCAGCACCTCGTCCACTCGTCCCTTAAACACCTCCAGGGAAGGGGAATCAACCCCCTCCCTGGGCAGCCTCTGCCACTGCCCAGTCACCCTTTCTGTGAAGAATTTTTTCCTAATGTCAAACCTGACCCTCCCCTGGTGGAGCTTGAGGCCATTCCCTCTCGTCCTGTCCTCTGTCCCTTGGGAGAAGAGCCCAGCTCCCTCCTCTCCACAGCCTCCCTTTGGAGGAACAGGTGCTCCATATTAATTAAAATGAAAAAAACATCCCAAATTAAAATATTTCTTTTTTCCCTCCTCTTTTATGATTTAGAATATTTACAAATCTGACTTGGAATGGCTTCGTGGCTGTGGTTGGATTCCTCTGGATTCAGTGGAGCATAAGAAAGTTAAGAATGCCCAGGAACTGATAAATAAGGTCAGTTAAAACTTCGTGGTGCTTCTGCGATTCGCTCTTCTTTCTCATCCCCAGTGTTTAAGAAAACATTTCATCTCTTTGCAGAGAGCGTATACGAAAGAAGCCCTTGATAATTTTTCCAATTATACCAGTGTGGTCGACACTCCTGACATTGTCCTGGCAAAGATCAACTCGGTCAACCAGAGTGACGTATGTGCTTTTTGAAAAAATAGAGTATTACTAGAACGAATAGATTACTTAATTGGTTTTGGTAGATTATACAATGTTTAGCCTTACATCTGCGTATTATGCAATCGCTTGGTGAGATCACTGAGATCATCATCTTATCTGTCCCTGTCCACCACTAGATCCCTAAGCACCTCATCTACCCACCTTTTAAACCCCTCCAGGGATGGGGACTCCACCACCTCCCTGGGTCGCGTCTGCCAGAGCTCAAGAACCGCTTTGGCTGAGATATTTTTCCTGATGTCCAATCTGAACCTGGGACTACATGTTTGCCTCATTAAGAGCAGACATTTTGGGGGATAAACAGGTTTAGTAAGAAGTGATATAAATGCACAACACATATTGCTGCCCAAAATGGGTTTGTGTTTCCCTGTATAGAATCATAGAATCATAGAATAACCAGGTTGGAAGGGACCCATTGGATCTTCTAGTCCAACCATTCCTATCAAACACTAACCCATGTCCCTCAGCACCTCATCTGCCTGTGCCTTAAACCCCTCCAGGGAAGGTGAATCAACCCCCTCCCTGGGCAGCCTGTTCCAATGACCAATCACCCTCTGTGTGAAAAACTTCCTCCTAATCTCTAGCCTAAATCTCCCCTGGTGGAACTTGAGGCCATTCCCTCTCGTCCTGTCCCCTGTCCCTTGGGAGAAGAGCCCAGCTCCCTCCTCTCTACAACCTCCCTTCAGGGAGTTGTAGAGAGTAATGAGGTCTCCTCTCAGCCTCCTCTTCTCCAGACTGTAGGAAAATGCAGCATATCCCTTACTTAGCATTTCCATAGATTTTGCTTATAGTAGTTTAAAACTCCACCTGTTCTTGGTGAACTACAGTTAGGTGAGAAGCACTGGTGTTGTTCCTGGTGCTACTGCTGACCTGGATTTGCTGACCAGTATGTTTCATTTCACTAGAATACAGAGTGGAGTTAGTGATGTGACATACTGGTGACGCTTCATAGAATCATAGAACAACCAGGTTGGAAGAGACTCACCGGATCCTTGAGTCCAACCATTCCCATCAATCTCTAACCCATGTCCCTCAGCACCTCGTCCACCCGTCCCTTAAACCCCTTCAGGGAAGGTGACTCAACCCCCTCCCTGGGCAGCCTCTGACACTGCTCAATGACCCTTTCTGGGAAAATTTTTTTCCTACTGTCCAGCCTGACCCTCCCCTGGTGGACCTTGAGGCCATTTGTTTGCCTCTGGTTGGAATATGCCACACAACATTACTGAAGATGTGATAACATAGCAAAAACTTAATGACCACTTCTAATAGATGAAGTACTTGGGATAGTTTATTTCTCCTGTGGAATTAAAATTGTCTTTGCTTTCTTTTGCAGCTGAAGTACAAAGAAACATTCAACCAGGAGAAAGGCCAGTATATTGGGTCTGACGATACTCCTGCGCTGAACCATGCCAGAGACATGGCCTTACTCTACAGTGAGGTGAGAGTCGACACATCTAAATAGAATCATAGAACAACCAGGTTGGAAGGGACCCATTGGATCATCGTGTCCAACCATTCCTATCAAACACTAACCCATGTCCCTCAGGACCTCGTCCACCCGTCCCTTAAACACCTCCAGGGAAGGCGACTCAACCCCCTCCCTGGGCAGCCTCTGACACTGCCCAATGACCCTTTCTGGGAAGAATTCTTTCCTTATGTCCTGCCTGACCCTCCCCTGGTGGAGCTTGAGGCCATTCCCTCTCGTCCTGTCCCCTGTCCCTTGGGAGAAGAGCCCAGCTCCCTCCTCTCTACAACCTCCTTTCAGGAAGTTGGAGAGAGCAATGAGGTCTCCCCTCAGCCTCCTCTTCTCCAGGATAAACACCCCCAGCTCTCTCAGCCGTTCCTCATCAGGCCTGTTCTCCAACCCCTTCACCAGCTTCATTGCTCTTCTCTGATCACACATCTATAATATCATCCATGTTGATTCTATGTTGCACTTAGTCACCTTCCATGCACAATATAAATGTCAGAGTCAGGTTTCTTGGATTTTTTTATCAAACCCTCTGTGTGTTTTGTTTGCCCAGAAACTTTACAAGAAAGCTTGGGAAGTCAGCAAACCCATCGGGTACACTCTGGATGAGAAATACATTCCTGTTGTTGGAGCAAAGCGTGCAAACTACTTGAATAGTGAGGTCAGTAGGAGTTTTCATGCTTTCTCTTCCCCCCCCCCGCCCCTTCCCATACGTTGTTAGAACGAACTTGAACATTTCCGCATGGATATTTTTGCAGCTTAAATATAAAGAAATCTATGAGAAGCTCAAGGGCCATTACCTGGCTGGGAAGGAGATCGGTGATTTCCCCGGTGTCGTTCACTCGCTCGCATTCCAGAAAATACGGAGCGCGGTAAGGAGAGAATTACTCTCATTTCAGTATTTACCATCTTCTCACAGTGTGTGATGTATTTAAACAGCAATAATGCAGTGATTAGTAACATCTCTAAAAGGATTTTCAATGTGTTTCTACTTTCTGAATGATTGTTTTCATAGAATCATAGAACAACCAGGTTGGAAGAGACCCACTGGATCATCGAGTCCAACCATTCCCATCAAAATTTTGTACACGGGTTGAATGACTGAACTTGAAATTATTTAGGAGATTAGGAAGGAATTCGTTTAGCTGTTAGGTTACAACAGGGCTAAAAAACTCTTCTCTGTTTCAGTTTAAGAAGCTGAGCTGTAGAAAATACTGCTCAGCTTGGGATTCCTTGGCTTTACAAAAAGGAAGTGTTGATTTTGAATTGAAATAGGAATTTAAGGACTGGAAAATAAAGGTAGGTTAGTGTTCTATTATCACCACCACATGCAGAGCATGTCAGGCACATTAGAATCACAGAATCATGGAACAACCAGGTTGGAAGAGACCCACCGGATCATCGAGTCCAACCATCCCTGTCCAAATAAATTAATATTATCCCAAATAGCCTGTCTTTGTTTGGACTGGGTATTTAATTAGATTAGTAATATGTTTATAGTGTATGACTTCTTTCATCTTGAAGTCTCATTAGTTTTCTCCCCAGCTCTTAAATCTGCAGCTGAAGGTCATTCTTCCCCTTCTAGAACCTCATCAAAATAAACTGCGATTAATAACAAAATTAAGATTTCATCCTGTTTGATGAAGCCTGTGGGAGTTTAGCTACTGAGTCCAGAAAACACACCTCAGATTACGCTTTAACCCACAACTATTAGAGTTAAAATGATGGAGAAACTCACTCTTCTCTCTTTTGATGTTTTCCCCAATTTTCCCTTTTCAGTTGGAATACAGAAAGAACTATGAATCCACCAAAGCCAACGTCCATATTCCAAGTGACATGATGAATCACGTGCTAGCCAAGAAGTGCCAGTATATCCTCAGTGACCTCGAATACCGAACGTACTTCCATCAGTGGAACTGTTCTCCTGAAGAAAATGATGTCATTCAAGCCAGGAAAGCCCAGGAAATTCTGAGTGATGTACGTGTTTCATTTATTTGTTTGACATTTTAGTGGCCTTTCATGTAATTTTTTGCAAGGTACTGAAATCATAGAATCATAGAACAACCAGGATGGAAGAGACCCACTGGATCATCACATCCAACTGTTCCTATCAAGCGCTAACCCATGTCCCTTAAACCCCTCCAGGGAAGGTGAATCAACCCCCTCCCTGGGCAGCCTCTGCCACTGCCCAGTGACCCTTTCTGGGCAGAATTTTTCTTAATGTCCAGCCTGACCCTCCCCTGGTGGAGCTTGAGGCCATTCCCTCTCGTCCTGTCCCCTGTCCCTTGGGAGAAGAGCCCAGCTCCCTCCTCTCCACAACCTCCTTTCAGTTGTAGAGAATCATAGAATCACCAGGTTAGAGCAATGAGGTCTCCCCTCAGCCTCCTCTTCTCCAGGATAAACACCCCCAGCTCTCTCAGCTGCTCCTCTTGTTCTCCACCCCCTTCCCCAGCTTCATGGCTCTTCTCTGGACTCGCTCCAGAGCCTCAACATCCTTCTTGTGCTGAGGGGCCCACAAATGAACACAGGATTCAAGGAGCAGTCTCCCTAGTGCTGAGTCCAGAGGGAGAAGGACCTCCCTGGCCCTGCTGGTTACACCGTTTCTGCTCCAAGCCAAGATGCCATTGGCCTTCTTGGCTGTGGGAAATATAAACTACTCTCCAGTGTCATCCATAGTATTTAAACATGAAATTAATCTCCATAGGCTTGGGTTGCGTGGATAACACTGCTGAAAAATGTAATTTTACTGTGTTCTTTGGGGCATTATAATGATCTCGGGTTTTATTGCTCATTTGTAAAGGTCTTTCAGTGAAACTGTGAGACGGGCTCATCTTCTCTGTGCTCAGATGTAAAATTTCCAGAGATTGGAACTGCTGAGTGAGCCTGGTTCTGATTCAGCACTAACCGTCTGTGTGGAGTTTGCACAACTGGGAGACAGAGACTGGAGAGAAGAAACAAATAGCTACTTTCATTTCTTCCTGACTTAATAATCAATTTTCTTCCATCCAGGTGGTGTATAAAGATGACTTAAATTGGCTGAAGGGTCTTGGATGTTACGTCTGGGATACACCCCAAATCCTGCACGCTAAAAAATCCTACGACCTCCAGAGCCAAGTAAGCAGCTTATCATAGAATCATAGAACAACCAGGTTGGAAGGGACCCATTGGATCTTCTAGTCCAACCATTCCTATCAAACGCTAAACCATTTTTTTTTCACCCACTTGTGATTCACCTGCCCTAGCCCAGAGCAGGATGAAGAAATTTCTGTTATATCAGTTGTAAAACACACTTTGAGATTCATCTGTAGAGACGTGATCACTTTTGCTGTTGAAGCAGCGGAAATGGACAGCAAGGTTGTGTTTTTAACAGCGAGAAAATAGAATCATAGAATCATAGAATTACCAGGTTGGAAGAGACCCAATGGATGATCAAGTCCAACTGTTCCTATCAAACACTAACCCATGTCCCTCAGTACCTCATCCACCCACAGCTTTAACACCTCCAGGGAAGGCGAGTCAACCCCCTCCCTGGGCCGACGGTTTCAAATGATCATTAAATTATCTCAAATACCTTAAGAAAAGCTTCTTTCTGATCAGCTCAATGTTCTACATGTTGCAGGAGATGCAGAGAATAGTATAAATCACATATAATAAAAATAACACTTAATCTTTCTGTATCCCCCCCTGAGCACAAGATATCTCAGTTACATGTTTATATCGAGAAATAATGTCTCTTGCCTTGCTGATTGTCCCCTCAGCCTACTATATATTATACAGTGATGTGCAGTTTTCATTATTCATTAGTTCATACCAGCCAAATAATCAATATTTCTTTTTCTATGACATGTCTCTTTTAACTCTGGTCTTAACTGGGCTGTAGCCCTGAGCTTCACTTGTCCAGAACTGATTTTAAAGAAAGCCATTAGGGAATTTCCTTGTAATTTACGGCATTATTTTTTTTTTCCTCTTTTGTTTTACTTCCTTAGATAAAATACACGGCTGCAGGAAAAGAGAATCTTTCCAACTTTGGTGTAGTTACCGACACTCCTGTCTATGTGACTGCAGTGCAGAGCGGCTTGAATGCCAGTGACGTGAGTCTCCACACTTTTCCTGCTCAGGCTTTTCATAGAATCATAGAACAACCAGGTTGGAAGAGACCCACTGGATCATCGAGTCCAACCATTCCTATCAAACACTAACCCATGTCCCTTAGCACCTCATCCACCCGTCCCTTAAACACCTCCAGGGAAGGTGACTCAAGCACCTCCCTGGGCAGCCTATTCCAATGCCCAATGACCCTTTCTGGGAAAAACTTCCTCCTAATCTCCAGCCTAAATCTCCCCTGGTGGAACTTGAGGCCATTCCCTCTCGTCCTGTCCCCTGTGCCTTGGGAGAAGAGCCCAGCTCCCTCCTCTCCACAACCTCCTTTCAGGTAGTTGTAGAGAGTAATGACGTCTCCCCTCAGCCTCCTCTTCTCCTCTTCTTTTTCCCCTGGGCTCCTTCTGAGAAGTGAAACGAGTAAACCCACCTTTCATCTTACAGGTGAAGTACAAGCAAGATTACCACAAAACGAAGGACAAGTATACGACAGTGACTGAAACGGTGGATTCTGAAAGAGTTCAAAACCTGAAACATCTCTTTAGCAATGTAAGTGTTTCTGCGGGTTTCTTTCTCTTAAGGAGCTCCTGTGTGGGATTTTTGTTTTATTTTCTTTGCTCGCTCTGTTGGAGATAAATGTGGAGCCTATCAACACCAGCGATAGTGCTCTGCCTTGCTTCAGTGTGAGGAGGATACTGTATTTCAGGAAGAGGGCAGATTTTAGAATCATAGAATCACCAGGTTTGAAGAGACCTACCAGATCATCGATTCAAACCATTCCTATCAATCTCTAACCCATGTCCCTCAGCACCTCATCCACCTGCACCTTAAACACCTCCAGGGAAGGTGACTCAACTACCTCCCTGGGCAGCCTCTGCCACCGCCTAATGATCATTTCTGTGAAGAATTCTTTCCTTATGTTGAGCCTGACCCTCCCCTGGTGGAGCTTGAGGCCATTCCCTCTCATCCTGTCCCCTGTCCCTTGGGAGAAGAGCCCAGCTCCCTCCTCTCCACAACCTCCTCTTAGGGAGCTGGAGAGAGCAATGAGGTCTCCCCTCAGCCTCCTCTTTTCCAGGATAAACACCCCCAGCTCTCTCAGTGGCTCCTCTTGTTCTCCAGCCCCTTCCCCAGCTTCGTGGTTCTTCTCTGGACTCACTCCAGAGCCTCAACATCCTTCTTGTGCTGAGAGGCCCAGAACTGAACACAGGATTCGAGGAGTGGTCTCACCAGTGCTGAGCACAGATGGAGAACAACCTCCCTGGCCCTGCTGGTCACACCATTTCTGATCCAAGCCAAGATGCCATTGGCCTTCTTGGCCACCTGGGCCACAGCTGCCTCATGTTCAGTCGCTGTCCACCAACACCCCCAGGTCCTTCTCCTCCTGGCAGCTTTCTAGACAGACTTCTCATAGTCTGGAGCTGCTCAGGGTTGTTGTGTCCCAAATGCTGTACCTCCAGCCAGGGTCTGATGGAATATTGCTGCTTGCCTCGCTACGACTTACCTTACTGATGAGGTTTGGAAGTGTTACTAAGCCTCTTGAGTTATCTGATTCCTGGTAATTAATCACAGTTCTGTTTGTGATCATTAACACTCTTCTTTATCTCTTATTTGTATTGTGTTACCTGAACAAAATTAAGACCTTGTATGGGAACAGACATGATATTTTATATTGTCTTCCATGTGCACTGTCAAGATTAAGCTCATGTACAGCCTCTTGGTATTGAGTGATAGTTATGACTTATTAATAAAAGCAGAAGGACTTTTGATTTCTGTTCATTATTACCCAGGAGAAGGATTTTTCCACTCAGAGACTTTCTGTTTCCCCACAGAATCTCTACAAAAACGCCTGGGAAAAGGTGAAAGCTACTAGTTATCTGCTGCCCTCGGACACCGTAGCACTCGCACGAGCCAAGGAGCTGAAGCACAACGCTAGTGCTGTAAGTGATTAAAATCCTTGCTTTTAATTAACTCACGTCATCAATTCTAGCAGTGAAATCCTTCCTGCCTTTCATATACTAGAGTTATAAATAAAGGGCTTTGTTATCTTCAATTATGTTCTATTTTTAATTTAGATCTAATATGCATTTGTATTAGATTTATTATCATTTCTGTGATGATTACTTGGATGACAGTTAGATAGTCCTTTGCTGCTGCTTTTCGTGCAAAAATTGTCATGTTTTATAGTAGCAGAAACTGTTTCTTGAAAATGTCTGGTTAGACTTTTTTTTAAAATCTAAATTTCAAAAGCCTCCAGGGAAGAAAAACACCAAATGCATTTAAATGATGTTTTACCGAATGTAGAAGATTGTGATCTTATGCTTAACTGAGCTGAGGCTTCTGAGAGATCTCTCTATTCATGGATATCCCTAAACAAAAGAACCGAAACAATAAACAAACAGCTTATTCTACACCTCTTTATTTTTAATGTCTTCTTGACAGCTGTTGTTATTTTTACAACGTGATAGTTACTTCCTGTGCTATTTAAAATAAAATACAAAACCAAGATCCTGCTTTAAAAGCTTGGACTCAGTCATAGAATCATAGAATCACCAGGTTGGAAGAGACCCACCAGATCATCGAGTCCAACCATCATTCTGTGATGATTACTTGGGTGACAGTTAGATAGTCCTTTACTGCTGCTTTTCATGCAAAAATTGTCATGTTTTATAGTAATAGAAATTTAATTTTGTTCTGGAAATGCAATTGATTATCGGAGTCAGATTTTTTGTTTCTTTCCTTTGCATCTTACTTAGGTAAAATACCGAGAAGAATATGAGAAGTTCAAAGCGCTGTACACACTACCCAGAGGTGTCGAGGATGATCCCAATACCGCCAGATGCCTTAGGGTTGGAAAGCTTAATATTGATGTAAGTGTTTTTTTTCTGATGAGTGCTTTCCTGTGAAACCATGTGTATCTCCAGAGAAGCTACTCACAGAGTTGTAGAACAGTTTGGATGGAAAGATACCTCAAAACCCGTCCAGTTCCACCCCTAAACCTTTATATACCTATACTTTTTGTGTAATATAAATCATAGAATCATAGAATCACTAGGATGGAAGAGACCCACCGGATCATTGAGTCCAACCATTCCTATTATGTCACGATTGCTTCGTCGTCTTCCAGCAGCGCTGGAGTAGTCAAGCTTTAACTTTTAGCAGTGACCCCCCTGCTCAGGTTTCCTATGTGAGACACACGGACCTCACCGGGGACAGGACTACGAACCCCATTTTTATATGGCTTAAAAAAAAAGAGAGAGAATTCAGTTGTTTAGCAAGAACAACTTGTAACAGTAGAATAACCAAAATACATACCCAATATATACCCAATATATACCAAATATAACTGCTTTCTGAGAACAGCGAGGGTGTGTAGTCAGTGCCGCTCCCTCTCTTTTTGGGGGAGATCCACCAGTGGAGCCCCGTCCCACATCCCCAGCGCCCCAGCCTTGCTCTGCAGGGCGCTGTGGCCTTTCTCTCTTGGGCTGAGGTGGCTGTGCCGACTAGCGAGCCCTCCAGGCAGCTCCAAGTGGCTCCCCTGTCGCTCAACGCAAACGACTCCCACTCAGTTTTATTCCTCTGGGTCGAGGCGAGTGTCCCTCTTTGGGGTTCGGGCTGTGCACAGCCTGAGAAGTATCTGCGGCTCAACCGATGGTTGAGTTCAACCGTCCACGGCTGGATACGGCGAAAATTAAGAGTACAGCAAGGAATGGGTAGATGGAGCAAAGGTTGAAGCTGCATATAGCATAGAATCATAGAATAACCAGGTTGGAAGGGACCCATCGGGTCTTCTAGTCCAACCATTCCTATCTAATATATGTTTATCTATAAAACGGAGCATGCGCAGTCGGCCTCCTTTTAACATACAAGTACAATGAAAACTTGACAAATCATATATTTTTTCACCTTTATTAAGGATCTGCAAATTGTTTTCATAACAGGCAAGATGTAAACTGTAATCATACCCAAACTACTCACTCTCCCGCTAACATTCCATAAACATAGAATCATAGAACAACCAGGTTGGAAGAGACCCATTGGATCATCGAGTCCAACCATTCCTATCAAACACTAACCCATGTCCCTCAGCACCTCATCCACCTGTGCCTTAAACCCCTCCAGGGAAGGTGACTCAAGCCCCTCCCTGGGCATCAATAATTTCATTTCAAAGTATCACCAGTGCTTCAGATGCTTATCAGTGTTGTTATTTGTTGCTTTATCTCTGCAGCGTCTGTACAAGGAAGTCTATGAAAAGAATAAAGCCAAAGTCCACATTATTCCGGACATGGTGGACATCATTTCTGCTAAGGATGCACAGAAGAAAATCAGTGAAATTGATTATCGCACACACCTCCACGAATGGATCTGTCTACCCGATCTTCAAGTCAACGCCCATGTTCGGAAAGTAACTGATCAACTCAGCGATGTAAGTTCACAAATCACGTGTTTGTGGCTCACTTTTCATAGAATCATATAATCAACAGGTTGGAAGAGACCCACCAGATCATCAAGTCCAACCATTCCCATCAAACACTAACCCATGTCCCTCAGTACCTTGTCCACCTGTCCCTTAAACCCCTCCAGGGAAGATGACTCAACCCCCTCCCTGGGCAGCCTCTGACAGGGACCAATGACCCTTTCTGGGAAAAGCTTCCTCCTAATCTCCAGCCTAAATCTCCCCTGGTGGAGCTTGAGGCCATTCCCTCTTGTCCTGTCCCTTGGGAGAAGAGCCCAGCTCCCTCTTCTCCACAACCTCCTTTCAGGTAGTTGTAGAGAGTATTGAGGTCTCCTCTCAGCCTCCTCTTCTCCAGGATAAACACCCCCAGCTCTCTCAGCCATTCCTCATAAGGCCTGTTCTCCAGCCCCTTCCCCAGCTTCTTTGCTCTTCTCTGGACTCGCTCCAGAGCCTCAACATCCTTCTTGTGGTGAGGGACCCAGAGGAAATGGTTTAGCAAAAACTTAGTTGGAGCACTCTGAAGTAGCCAAAATACTGGAAACCTTACTTGCCATCATTTGATAGTTGTGTTTGAGAGTGACTTAGCAACACAAGATCAGGTCCTAGTGGAAATGCTACAGTTTTCTTCTTTGTTCTGGTACCTTAGGTGGTGTACAAGGATGATCTCAACTGGCTGAAAGGCATTGGCTGCTTTGTTTGGGACACTCCAGAAATTCTCCATGCCAAACATGCTTATGATCTTCGCAGTGACGTGAGTGGATACGCCAGCTCTGCTTCGTTAATCCATCCTTTTAAAAAGATGGAATAGCTTCTACCCGAGAAAATGTTATCAGTCACAGAATGGTTTGGGTTGGAAGGGACCTCAAAGCCCATCCAGTCCCACCGTGTCCGGGACAGAGACACCTCCCACTGGCTCAGGGGCTCCAAGCCCTGTCCAACCTGCCCTTGAAACCCTCCAGGGATGGGGCAGCCACCCCTGCTCTGGGCAGCCTGGGACAGAGCATCCACACCCTCATTGTGAAGCATTGTTTCCTCTCTTTCAGCTTCAAAACATTCCCCCTTGCCCTGTCCCTGCGCTTCTGATCAAGAGCTTCAGGAGGAGTGTGTTGGATACACGTGCCTGTTCTATGAATGAGTGTTGACATTTCTTAACATCCTTTCATAGAATCATAGAACAACCAGGTTGGAAGGGACCCATCGGATCTTCTAGTCCAACCATTCCTATGAAACCATTCCTATCATGATCGTTATGCACATATTTATCAGCTCTTCTTAATTAGGGAGGTCCCATGTTCATTTATTCAGTTATCATTTCAATACGGTTTCTGTTTCCACACTGGTTCACTAGTAGAATATAGTTAGATAATGAAATAAATAATAAATCTAAGAATGTAACACATTCAGTTAACTTGACCTGCCTTATTATAGAATCATAGAACAACCAGGTTGGAAGAGACCCATCGGATCATTGAGTCCAACCATTCCTATCAAACACTAACCCATGTCCCTCAGCACCTCATCTACCTGTGCCTTAAACACCTCCAGGGAAGGTGAATCAACCCCCTCCCTGGGCAGCCTATTCCAATGACCCTTTGTGTGAAGAACTTCCTCCTAATCTCTAGCCTAAATCTCCCCTGGTGGAGCTTGAGGCCATTCCCTCTCGTCCTGTCCCCTGTCCCTTGGGAGAAGAGCCCAACTCCCACCTCTCCACAGCCTCCTTTCAGGTAGTTGTAGAGCTCTTGGATTTCTCTCTGCAGATTAAGTACAAATCGAAGGCAGAAAAAATGAAGAGCGAATACACGGTGGTCACGGACACTCCCGTCTACGTCCAGAATGTTCTCAGTGGCTTGAATTTAAGTGAAGTAAGTGTTGGGACCACCTTTCATTGTTGCATGTACCTCACAACTTATAGAAATGTGACTTTTAATATTTTTTTAATCATTTCATTTTAATAATTTAGTCGTTGCTGTTATCTATAGCTCATTGCCTTCGCGTTTGTAAAGATAATAGAACATAATCGCTGAAATCATCCATTGCCCGAATCCAGAATCGTTTCATCTGGATTTTTAGGAGAAATTCCTATATGTTTGCAAACGAATACCTATTGTGAGAGAACATCTTAATTATGACTCTCCTCTAATTATTTCTCCTTTTTCTCAGGCTGTCTACCGGGGTGAATACAAGCAAAATATTAAAGGCAAAGCGATTCCTACCGATAAAACAGTGGATCTGGAGCGGGCTTATCACGCCAACAAAATACAGAGTGAAGTAAGCAGAAAACTTCTGGGTCCTCAGAGTTTCTGATGTTTAAAAAGCAAGTTGTTTAAAAGTTAATACCCCTCTTCAGCTTTTCAGATGGAGGAGCTGGACTTCCCTGCTCTGAACTGACAGTGGGGAAAATGATTTTAATGTCCAAGTGTGTGTTGTAATGCAGGCCGGGGGGATCCTTCCACCAATTGCAATTAAGAGGTTTACTGTGCAGCTAATGAATCCTCTCAGATGTTACATGCATGCTCCCTTCTCTCTTCTCTTGCAGAACTTGTATCGCTGGGCTGGTGTGAGCGCCCTGCCCACCGGCTACAACCTTCCCAAGGACATGCCCAGCTTCCAGCACGCGAAACACGTCCAGTACATCGGCAGCGATGTGAGTAACGCACTGAGATCCCCTACAGGAGTTGCAAGGGAATATTTGGTGTCCATCCTGCATGAGTGGACAACTCTGAGATGGTTATATCCCAGATACACGATTGCTTGTCAGAGACCAACAGGAGTGAATCATAGAATCATAGAACAACCAGGTTGGAAGGGACCCATCGGATCATCGAGTCCAACCATTCCCATCAAACACTAACCCATGTCCCTCAGCACCTCATCCACCCGTCCCTTAAACACCTCCAGTGAAGGTGAATCAACCCCCTCCCTGGGCAGCCTATTCCAATGCCCAGTGACCCTCTGTGTGAAAAACTTCCTCCTAATCTCTAGCCTAAATCTCCCCTGGTGGAGCTTGAGGCCATTCCCTCTTGTCCTGTCCCCTGTCCCTTGGCAGAAGAGCCCAGCTCCCTCCTCTCCACAACCTCCTTTCAGGTAGCTGGAGAGAGTAATGAGGTCTCCTCTCAGCCTCCTCTTCTCCAGGATAAACCCCCCCAGCTCTCTCAGCCGCTCCTCATAGGGTCTGTTCTCCAGCCCCTTCACCAGCTTCGTGGCTCTTCTCTGGACTCGCTCCAGAGCCTCAACATCCTTCTTGTGCTGAGGGGCCCACAACTGAACACAGGATTCAAGGAGCGGCCTCACCAGTGCTGAGTCCAGAGGGAGAATCACCTCCCTGGCCCTGCTGGTCACACCATTTCTGATCCAAACCAGGATGTCATTGGGCTTCTTGGCCACCTGGGCACACTGCTGGCTCATGGTCAGTCGGCTGTCGACCAACAGCCCCAGGTCCCTCTCCTCCTGGCAGTTTTCCAGCCAGACTTCTCCCAGAGTGGGATAACTCCATGTAGTTATTAGTACAGTCGAGCCCCAACACCGATAATTCTGGCCTTGAGAGAATGTAAACATTACCAAACCCTGTAATTAATTGAAACAATTACAATCAAAATATAAATTCCCTCAGGCAGATGCAGATACATTAATAGACACAAGGCAAATTGAAAATGTTATCACTCTTGGACCACATGGTATAGGTAATAATAATGATGACCTGTAGCATATTTAACTCTGATATAGCTAAATCTTACTTTTTGTCTCAAAGTCTCACCCTTTACGCTGCGTGAACTGCTGTCAGAACTGCAGTGGAAGCAGAATCACAATCAAATTTACATTCTGTATGGTTTTTGTTCCTTTTTTCCGCCTTATAGTTGAAATACAAGGAAGCCTATGAGCACATGAAAGCCAAAGGCTACACTCTGGGACCTAACGATGTTGGGTTTGAAAATGTGAAGAAAGTGAATCAAGTCATTAATGAGGTACAGTTAATATATGTACTTGCTTTTAGTTGTATTTGTAGTACCCGAAATATGAACAACAAGAATATATGGACTGGGGAGGCTGTAGGTTCCCTGTTCTTTGAGGCTTCTGAGAGCAGCTGGGACAAAGATCCCTCAAGAACGGCAAAGGATCATTCGTCCAGGCTTGGAGTTGGACTGTACGGCTTGATAAGGGTCTTGACAACGCTAACTCTCTGTAAACCTGTAAAATATAAAATCAATTGCAGCCTAATTATAGTACCTGATCCACTGATCCCTCATTAAAGGTGCATAGAAATTATTCATAGAATCACAGAACAACCAGGTTGGAAGAGACCCACTGGATCATCAAGTCCAACCATTCCTATCAAACACTAAATCATGTCCCTCAGCACCTCATCCACCTGTCCCTTAAACACCTCCAGGGAAGGGGAATCAACCCCCTCCCTGGGCAGCCTCTGCCAGTGACCAATGACCCTTTCTGGGAAAATTTTTTTCCTAATGTCCAGCCTGACCCTCCCCTGGTGGAGCTTGAGGCCATTCCCTCTCGTCCTGTCCCCTGTCCCTTGGGAGAAATGCCCAGCTCCCTCCTCTCCGCAACCTCCTTTCAGGTAGTTGGAGAGAGCAGTGAGGTCTTCCCTCAGCCTCCTCTTCTCCAGGATAAACACCCCCAACTCTCTCAGCCGCTCCTCATCAGGCCTGTTCTCCAGCCCTTTCACCCTTAAACCCCTCCAGGGAAGGTGAATCAACCCCCTCCCTGGGCAGCCTATTCCAATGCCCAATGACCCTCTGGGTGAAAAACCTCCTCCTAATCTCCAGCCTAGGAAATGATCCATTTGCTCCCTTTTCTCTGGTAGTTCTGCAATACCTATCAAAAAACCTGCCCCTCAAAGAGAAATACTTGTGCTCTGCTGAGCCGATTGTCATTTTATGTTTTTAATCTGTTGGATGCTATTTTCTTTGCTGCAGAGGTTGTATCGGGCAACGTACCACAAGAACAAGGACAAGATCCACACCACCCCAGACACCCCAGAAATCCGTCAAGTCCGAGCCACGCAGGAAGCTGTCAGTGATGTACGTGTCTTTCTAACATAAAAAAAAAAAAAAAACAGAAGAAATTTCGATTATTCCGCGTGATCAAACACGTGAAACGCTGTTTTTTTTCTTTGCCTTTCAGCTGATCTACAAGTCGGACTTCTTCAAGATGCAGGGACACTTGATTTCTTTGCCGTTCACCCCTCAGGTGCTGCACTGCCGCTACGTTGGGGACATCACGAGTGATGTAAGCAACTTCTGTTAAGATCCTTGGTGTTTGGATACAAGAGGCTTAATGCTGGAGGGGGAACTCAGCACCTCTCATTTACATTCTGCTCTGCCAGAGAGAAAGGCTTTGCAACTGTGTTTAGGAGCCGGTTGATGAAACGATCCTAAAAGTTCACTTGGTTTTTCTCGTTCTAATTACCTCCTAGAATAAATACAAAGAGGATCTGAGGTGGCTGAGAGGCTTGGGTTGCTTCCTGTACGACACTCCTGACATGGTCCGTGCTCGACAGCTGCGTAAGCTCTGGGTAAGATTGGGTTTGGGAGAACCGTGTGGAATAATCGATTTATTTACATGCAGGATGTGTGATTGCAGGAAGTTAACCACACAAAAATGAGTAAAGACTTAAGACAGAATTCCCTGCCGTGCAGCTAGTTGGCTGCTTCGAAGCTGGACTATGAAACTTTCTTTACTAGCAAGAACACCACAAGATTCCTAACTGATCCTCCTTTTCTTTTCCAGTCTAATTATATATACACAGATAGTGCTAAGAAGATGTGGCCTAAATACAATGTGGTGCTGGATACTCCCGGATACAGAGCAGTTCAGGAACTCAAAACCCATTTGAGTGAAGTAAGTTCTATATTGTTTTACCATGTCTTTGTTTGCTCTAATTAAGCTCAGACCCTCTCACTGAAATACAAGTGATGTTGCAATTGCAAAGCTGTTTGGCTGCTAAGTGGATGTATATAACAGAGAAATAATTCAATGTATATAACAGAGATATAATTCATGGACCTCTCTTCTTTTTTTCCAGCTGGTTTACAGAGCTGCAGGCAAGGAGCTGAAGACAAAATACACTTCTGTCCTTGATACACCTGACTTCTTAAGGGCCAAGCAAGGACAAAAAATACAGAGCCAGGTGAAAAATTTCATAGAATCATAGAACAACCAGGTTGGAAGAGACCCGTTGGATCATCGAGTCCAACCATTCCCATCAAACACTAAACCATGTCCAATTGTACTCATAAAAAAAAAATACTTAGGAGATCCCTCTTAATAGAATCATGAAGTACAGCAAATTCTTCCCAGGCAACTCCAAAGCAATATAGAATATCTAGAGAGGATATTTAAAGTGACTGTTGCTCATTTTTAAGTGGCTAAGGATTTCACGTCAACCATGTTCAGCTTTATCCATCTGAAATAGTGCAGTGAACCCTGGTCCAGTCCCTTTCAGATTCTCTGAAACTCTGATTTGATCAGCAGAGTAAATATTTTTATCCGTCTAGCTTGATTCATCGTGATTTCTTTGTTCATTCGTTGTTTGATTTGTCAGCTACGAATGTTGTGGAATCATAGAATCATAGAACAACCAGGCTGGAAGAGACCCACCAGATCATAGAGTCCAACCATTCCCATCAATCTCTAACCCATGTCCCTCAGCACCTCGTCCACCCACACCTTAAACCCCTTCAGGGAAGGGGAATCAACCCCCTACCTGGGCAGCTTCTGCCAGTGCCCAATGACTCTTTCTATGAAATATTTTTTCCTGATGTCCAGCCTGAACCTTCCCTGGTGGAGCTTGAGGCCATTCCCTCTTGTCCTGTCCCTTGGGAGAAGAGCCCAGCTCCCTCCTCTCCACAACCTCCTCTCAGGGAGTTGGAGAGAGCAATGAGGTCTCCCCTCAGCCTCCTCTTCTCCAGGATAAACACCCCCAGCTCTCTCAGCCGCTCCTCATAGGGCCTGTTCTCCAGCCCCTTCCCCAGCATTGTTGCTCTTCTCCGGACTCGCTCCAGAACCTCAACATCCTTCTTACACCCTTCCTAGAGCCGCAGAGCCCATGTCCATATTGTCCCTGACCCCTCCAGCCGCCCACCCAGCGTCCACGGCCTGGATGCTTTTATCAAAGCAAAGTCTGGGTGTAGAGCAGGGAGGTCACTTATGTCACCTTTGGTTTTGTTGACTTGATGGCTTGTGAGCACTTCGAGAATATCACGAGTATGAGTAGAGAAAGTAACGGAAGAGGAAAGGGTGCATTTTTTCCCTTGGGGTAGATTGTGTATACATCATGAATTTACAGTAATTTTTCAGAGAGATAAAGTAAAGCTTATTTTAAAAGTATATTTTCTTTGATTCTTTTCTTCTGCTGCAGTACTTGTATGTGGAGCTGGCCACAAAAGAGAGGCCTCACCATCACGCTGGTGGTCAGACTCCAGCCTTCACACACGCCAGGCACGTGAAGGACATGGTCAGCGAGGTAAGATGTTTCTTTAGAATTTCATTTCTAATTTTAGTCGTAGTTTCAAGGCTCAGATCTGTTTACATTACATTTAACTTTCTGTCTCTTATGCTTAAGTTCCACACACATTTTGCTTATAAGTTGTGCTAAAACCCCACACCCTTTTAATACGTTTTAGTATTTTATCAGCTGTCTCGAAGGGCTTGTTTGCAGAATCTGAGGCACAGTGAGACCAAGACTCAGAAAGAGTTGAACAATTGAGCTTGTTTGCCAAAGATTTGACAGAAGCGTTTTGCAAAAACGGCTTTGTGCACTCAACAAATGCTTCTAAGACTAAAGATATAACTCTTGCCTTTTGCTGTCTCTCTTAGAAAAAGTATAAGATCCAGTATGAGAAGATGAAGGACAAATACACACCTGTCCCCGACACACCAGTTCTGATCAGAGCCAAGAGAGCCTACCTGAATGCCAGTGATGTACGTAATCCAGCAACTCTTTCACCACTACTTTTTCTTTCTTTTTTTCCTTTGGTTTTCCTCTCCATGACTTGATCTCCTCTCTCCTCCTCCTCTCTCCTTCTCCTCTCTCTCCTCCTTCTCCTCTCCTCCTTCTCCTCTCTCTCCTCCTTCTCCTCTCTCTCCTCCTTCTCCTCTCTCTCCTCCTTCTCCTCCTCTCCTCCTTCTCCTCCTCTCCTCCTTCTCCTCCTCTCCTCCTTCTCCTCCTCTCCTCCTTCTCCTCCTCTCCTCCTTCTCCTCCTCTCCTCCTTCTCCTCCTCTCCTCCTTCTCCTCTCTCCTCTCCCTCTTCTCCTTCTCCTCCTCTCCCTCTTCTCCTTCTCCTCCTCTCCTTCTCCTCCTCTCCTTCTCCTCCTCTCTCCTCCTCCTCCTCTCTCCTCCTCCTCCTCTCTCCTCCTCTCTCCTCCTCCTCCTCTCTCCTCCTCTCTCCTCCTCTCTCCTCCTCCTCCTCTCTCCTCCTCCTCTCTCCTCCTCTCTCCTCCTCTCTCCTCCTCTCTCCTCCTCTCTCCTCCTCCTCCTCTCTCCTCCTCCTCCTCTCTCCTCCTCCTCCTCTCTCCTCCTCCTCCTCTCTCCTCCTCCTCCTCTCTCTTCCTCTCTCCTCCTCCTCCTCACTTGCATACACATTTCCATTTCATATTACAGAGGTTAAGTTTTTACTTCATATCACTATAATGCTTTTTTTCATTTATTTTAATTCACTTCCCATTGCACTGAAGTGTGCAAAACAGATTCACAGTAATTTGCAAACACATGGAATGGCCAAATAGTGCAGACTGGAGTGAAACAATCGATGTTGGTGCCAGCGCAGAATAGCATTTATCTGATATTTTGTTCTCCACATTGTGTCAGAAGTGAACTTGCACATCACTGAGAATGTGCTCATTTTTTAACTTAGCAGTAGATGAAAGTAATCTGAGCTGCTCCCCATAATCATGGAATCATAGAATCATAGAACAACCAGGTTGGAAGAGACCCATCGGATCATCGAGTCCAACCATTCCTATCAAACACTAACCCATGTCCCTCAGCACCTCATCCACCCACACCTTAAACACCTCCAGGGAAGGGGAATCAACCACCTCCCTGGGCAGCCTGTTCCAATGCCCAGTGACCGTTTCTGTGAAAAACCTCCTCCTAATGTCCAGCCTAAATCTCCCCTGGCGGAGCTTGAGGCCATTCCCTCTTGTCTTGTCCCCTGTCCCTTGGGAGAAGAGCCCAGCTCCCTCCTCTCCACAACCTCCTCTCAGGTAGCTGGAGAGAGTAATGAGGTCTCCTCTCAGCATCCTCTTCTCCAGGATAAACACCCCCAGCTCTCTCAGCCGTAGAAGACATAGAAGAAAAGCTAAGTATGGCAACAGTGGCAGTGCTGCTGTTGTAGAGAGTAGCCCTGGGATACATGGATGTTTTTTTCCCTCAGTCTTTATTCTGCAAGTGAACGTGATGCTGTGTTGCTTTGGATGGACCAACTTCTCTCTCTCTAACTTCCAGCACAAATCTCAGCCAAATTGCAATAGATTGTAGGCATTCGCAGCTCCTTAAAACTTCTCAGGCCTTATGTTAGGCTGTTGAACTGCAACATGTTCCTGGAGGTCACACAGAATCACAGAACAACCAGGTTGGAAGGGACCCATCGGATCTTCTAGTCTAACCGTTCCTATCAAACACTAAACCAAGTCCCTCAAGAGGTCGTTCCTAAGAGGGAGGAGATTTAACTAAAATATGACAGGTAAATATAATATATCCTTTTCCCTTATTTTTCTTACCAGTTGCGCTACAAGGAAACCTTTGAGAACTCCAAGGGCAAGTACCACACCGTGAAAGACGCTTTGGATATTGTCTATCATCGAAAGGTCACCGACGATATTAGCAGCGTATGTATATATTTTCGTTCCTAATTTGTGTTTTAATAGCCTGGAACATGCCACTTATTCTATTGCTTTATCTAAGTGTGTCAAGTAATTAGAAAAATATAATCAGCGCTCTCCATATTGACTTGTGATGGAGGTTATAGAATTGATTGCCTTCAGTGTTAGAAAGGTGGATGCAAGTAAATCTGGTTTCCACCATTTAGTTCTGATGATTCAGAAGGAATTTCATGCAGCTGAATGGTCTGGAGTGTCCTGTTCTCTAATAGTTTCGCTTAATTCTTCAATTTCCTTTGTAGGTGAAATATAAGGAAAATTACATGAGCCAGTTAGGAATCTGGAGATCGATCCCAGACCGTCCGGAGAATTTCCATCATCGCGCGGTCACGGACGCTATTAGTGATGTAAGTTTGAACAGTTCCTGGATGTGAAAGACTGAAAATCCTAACTAGGCTTCCAGAATGAAAGCGAAGTCTTATTTTCCTGAGAAAGGGAAAGCAGCTGAAATGTTCAAAGTGATTTAAAATTTTTATCTGGCAAATCTATGAAATGGCAGAGCAAGTCTGATGCTGATACTGCAGCCCATCTCCTTTTAGAATTAATAGAACGGCTTTAATTAATTTCACTTGCATTGACTGAGATGTGCGTGTTAACCCCGTAACAACTGTTAATTGTACTTAGCTGTACGTGTACAATAATGCCTTAATTGTACAAGAATAAATGGTTTTAATTCACACAGAGGCTCTAGTAGCTCATGACCGAGTAGGGATGTGATTAATTTGAGTCCATCAGAGAAGTTTGAGTAACTTTTATAGTGCAAAAATAATAGATGTAGCTTCTTTGTGATACCTTACGTTGAGGTGCTTTGTCACCATTGATCAGCTGCTGCTCAGTGCTGCTTAAAATGGAATCCTTTTTCCTTCTTTTCCAAAGGTTAAATACAAGGAAGACTTGTCATGGCTCAGAGGCATCGGCTGTTACGCGTGGGATACCCCAAGTTTTGCTCTGGCAGAACAGAATAAGGTGCTCTACAGTGGGGTAAGTACAGCACTTGGAATTAGAATCATAGAACAACCAGGTTGGAAGAGACCCACTGGGTCATTGAGTCCAACCATTCCTATCAAACACTAACCCATGTCCCTCAGCACCTCCTTTCAGGTAGTTGGAGAGAGCAATGAGGTCTCCCCTCAACCTCCTCTTCTCCAGGATAAACACCCCCAGCTCTCTCAGACACTCCTCTTGTTCCCCAGCCCCTTCCCCAGCTTTGTTGCTCTTCTCTGGACTCTCTCCAGAGCCTCAACATCCTTCTTGTGCTGAGGGGCCCACAACTGAACACAGGATTTGAGGTTTGGTCTCACCAGTGCTGAGTCCAGAGGGAGAATCACCTCCCTGGCCCTGCTGGTCACACCATTTCTGATCCAAGCCAAGATGCCTTTGGCCTTCTTGGCCACCTGGGCACACTACTGGCTCACGGTCAGTAGCTGTCGACCAACACCCCCAGGTCCTTCTCCTCCAGGCACTTTCCAGCCAGACTTCTCCCAGTCTGTAGCTGCTCAGGGTTGTTGTGCCCCAAGTGCAGGATCTGCCGTTTGGCCGTGTTAAACCTCATGCAATTGGTCTCAGCCCATGGATCCAGCCTGTTCAGATCCCTTTGGAGCCTCCCAACCCTCCAGCAGATCCACACTTCCACCCAGCTTAGTGTCATCTGCAAACTTGCTCAGGGAGCACTCGATGCCTTCATCCAGGTCATTGATGAAGACATTGAACAGGGCTGGACCCAGCACTGAGCCCTGGGGAACCCCACTTGTCTCTGGCCTCCAGCTGGAGTTCACTCCATTTCCCACCACTCTCTGGGCCCTCCAGAGTCTCATTTGTTGATATGTCGAACACACGTAGAAACAATTCTACTATGGTTTTGCTTCACGTTGCTTCTAAAATTGTATGTTTTCAGTGACCCTTCTTTGAATTAACATTCGAATGTTTTCCTGTGTTTTTCTTTTCCTCCAGTGTAAGTACAAGGAGACGTTCGAGAAGACCAAGTCCCAGTTTAAGTACGTAGCTGACTCTCCAATTAACAAGCATTTTAAGCATGCGACTCAGTTGATGGACGCGGTAAGTGTTAAAGGTTCCTGCAGTCTCATACTGGATTACTAAGTGGGTTTACGTTGACACCGAGTCCAAGGTCGATCTTCCCGTTGAAATTGCAAATAAATCGAAATATATTCAGGCTTGAAGGTGTCTTAAGGTCAGATTAAACTCACAAAAGACAAGGTTGTTCCTATTATCTGCCGGAGTATTAGGACAGGACAGGGTTGTAGTCCCTAAAAAGTGAAACCTTGACCCCTCGTTTGTTAATTTGAGTTTTCACAGGAGCATTTGCTGATAGATAAATAAATACGAACTTAAATAATGTTACTCATTTAGCAAAGCTGATTGCTGACTGCCAAGTGAAAAAAAGTATAGGGAGAATCACAATTACTTTCCCGAAACAGGGGAAAAACCCTTCATCAGTGTTAGGAGGATGGTAATATTCCCAAAGCTCTCGTAGCTTTGTTTCAGTTGAGATATTTTGCCTCAAATTCTCCTGCTTAGCTACTTAATTCTTCTTACTTTTTCCCTGTAATGCTAAAGAAATAACAAACACAACGTAGCAGCAAAGGGGTTCAAGGGAAGCCCCACGGGCTTGAGATTAGAATCACCAGTGGGGTTGCTGGGAATATCCCACCCACAGAACAAAATCTGCTGAAAACCACATTTTTCTAATTGATGTAGAAGTTCTCTCTGGTTTCGAGCTGGCTCAACACACCAGACTGATGCTTTGTGCTAAAACAGAGTCTATTTACACTGCCACAGCCTGATTTTAATTCTTTTTTCAGCTGAGATCAGGTTAACCCTCAGTAGACGAATGAGTGTTACCTGTTCTGGTTAAGAAAAACTGTTTCACAACAAGTCCAGAACCACTGTTGTAATTTCACTTAATGTGATCAGCAGTAAACCAGAATTAGTTATAGGAGATGATTAGCATTCAATCCTATTTATTGTTCATATTGTTCATTGTTCATATTGTTCATTCTCATTTATGTATGAGAAACGTAAACGAGTAGAATTTTAGCAATAAGAGCTCCATACATTTAGACCAAGTCGTTTAAATGTCTTGTGCTATGTAAGTGATGGGGTTTGTGATAAAGGTTTGTAATTTTTTGCTTACGAAATATCTGATGATAATGTAATGTTCTATTTTACTCTTGAATTTCACGTGTTTTCTTTGTATCCTCAAACCAAGAATCTTAATTCCACACCGAGCTGCTTCTGCGGTTATTTTCCGTGAGGAAAGTAAGTGATGCAGAAGCTTCTTGAAGAGTGGGGGGAGAGTACAGACACCCTTAGGTTGTAGGGGAGTGGAAACGCATGTACCATTTGCAAATATTTTGGTTTTATGTTGTTCTTTTTCAATATATCTTTCTCTTTTGGCTATCGCCTTCAATCCCAGCTTTTAAGTAGCCCACGTAGAGAGGTTTCGATGGTTAGAATGACGATCTCGCTGTGTCTTCACTCTCTTTTATCTGTTACGCTTTATCCTGCCATTCTGAGCAGAAATTATATAAGGCTGCCTATGAGAAGCTGAAAGATAGGTACAGCGTTATTGTGGATGACCCCAGGAACCTCCTGGCCAAGTGGGGGACCTCCCTGAGCAGTCAGGTACTGTGGGAGCAGCCACCGGTGCTGCCGGCGAGCGCCTGGCTGGGTTCCAGCCGCTCCGTCTGTGTGGAATGTCGGGCAGCATCCCGGGTCTCGGCCGCGATGCTGCGACGCTTTAGTGCAGTCGATCAGACAGGCCTTGTTCTGGCACCCAAAAGGAACGATTGCTTTTTGAGTGAGCTGAGCTCTACTGTATGTACTTTCCTAACTTGTGCATCAATTGGCATCTGGGGTCATTGGAGAGGTTTTAAAAAAATGCATGTCGGTTATTTTTCATTACCTCTCTTTTAATGACCTTCACGAACACGAAGGGACACATTCGGCTTTTGAGTGCCTTCTCTTTAATGTATGATTCACTCTTACCTCCCAAAAAATATTCTCACCGTTTCATAGGAACATGTTTGATAGGAACATGTTTGATAGGAACATGTTTGATAGGAACATGTTTGATGGGAACATGTTTGATGGGAACATGTTTGATGGGAACATGTTTGATGGGAACATGTTTGATAGGAACATGTTTGATAGAAACGGTTGGACTCGACGACCTAGTGGGTCTCTCCCAACCTGGTTCTTCTATCATTCTATGATTCCTTAATTACACAGCTCTCTAAGCACCTAAGGGTAGAGATGGCAATTGTATGCGCAGCGGAATGAATACATACAGTACGTCGCCTAAATCTCTCCACTCTCCAAGTGTCTGGGATCTAGAGCCGTGTTGTTGTTATGCCGTTCACCACTCTCTTTTGTGCTTCGTTGCCCTTTGCATGAACAGAAAAAATATAAATCCCTTGCCAAGATGCTCCTGCAACAAGGATGTAATGAAATCCTGAGGCCTGATATGCTGACAGCTCTCTACAACACATACCTGTGGAGCCAGGTAATGCGCAGAACTGCCGCTGGAGGAGACCTTATATTTACCATTCAGCTGCTTGGACTTCTAATATTTAATGCTTGGGGATTCTCTACCTTTCTGCGGGCGTCAGGCTCCGAAGTTTTGCTGCTGTGCTTAATGCTGGCTGTGAGAAAAGATTTCTGAAAACAGAATATCTGAAACAATATTTAACTTGGGCCTCACTCAACTCAGACCCATCTTATCTCCATTTTCTCCTTTTGTTATCGATATAATGAAAGGATATATAGATTATATATATTCTATAGGCTATAGAATATTTCACATACTTACATGAAGAGCGATTTTCTATACACTTAAGGTATTTTCTTTGCTGTTCCTGGTATTTTCCTAACCAAATTTTCATCCCGTCACCGTTTCTCGGACTGGCCACCCCTCACAACATCCTTCATCGTCCCTTAACGATGAAGTGATTTGGCAAGTAGATCACACTCAATCCTCACTCAATCCTCACACAATCGCATCATTTGGTTTATTGCAAACGTACTCTCTCCTTTTACCACTTCTAAAAAGACTCAGAAGGTAGAGAGTGAGCACAATTCATCCATTTTCTCTCAAAGAGCCCAACGTATTTATATTTCTGATGATGCAAAACAAAACCGGTAGTGACTCTGACATTATTACAAAGAATTAATTTTCCATATTCTACTTTCCTCTAATCTGAATTCCAGCAGATAGAGTTTGGTGATACCAGCTGGATGCAAACGTGGCTTATTAATTAACCGAGACTTATTTCTGCTCTGAAATCGCAGCAGTAACCTCACTCTTTTCAATGGTAAAAATGATTCCAGATGAAGCCATCAAATAGCGTTTAAATTGTCAACCGGAAATGCAACACTAGAAAACAATTCCATGAGAGGGAGAGGAGTCTTCTTCCCCATCAGTATTAGCACAACTAATAAAATCCCTCAGTACTGAGCTACTGAAGGTCTTTACTAGACATTTTTGTTCATTTTTTTCTGCGGATTTCTGTTATCCCATTTAAACCTCCGCGCAGGTAAGTCTGAGTATGTTTGAAAGGGGAAAAAAAAAAACAAACACTCTGCCTGACCTGCATGTTCATCTGAGTTCACGTCGTGCTGTGATTTGCTGTTTGAGTAGAATTTCTTCTATTATCTGTCATGATCATGTTTTCATGATCATGTATCTGATCATGTTTCTGATACATCTGATCGTGTTTCCAAAGCATGGTTTTATTTCCTGATGCAAGATAGAGCATGAAACTTCTTTGTAAGAAATGTGTTTTGCCCACGGGGAATCTCCATCCTTGCTCTGGAGCCTCTTCTCACCGAGTTGTGTGAAACCCACTTAGACTCCTGAGCAGGGCAAAGGGATCTTTAAAAAAGACTTTATCAAAACATTAACGTTGCTATCAAAACATTACCTTTGCTATCAAAACCTTTAAAATATCCTGGCATTTTCATGTATTGGGTTGATACATGATTCGGTTTTTTTATCTTCTTTTTAATCTTCAATTCGGTTGATTATCTTCTGTTGAGTAAGATGTTTTACATTTCTCTCCTGAGGAATAGTTAAGAATGAGATATTGTCCCCCTGTTCATTTTAAAAGTCGCTGCTCTGCCCAGACTGCCTTTTCAGCTCAGTCCTGGAGATTTAGGAGAGAAGGGAAGCTTTTTCACTCGGGAAACATAAAATTGACCCCAGAGCTAGACGAGCTCTTAGACAACTGAGGGCCTTGTGGAGTTTAGCTCGTTGTGCATGTCCAGCTCCTGTTGGCTTTGGTGGGAAGATTTTGCAATTCTGTGTATGAGTAGAAATGTTTCTCCTGAAGATCCTTTTCCTGGTTTGTGTGGTTAACGAACGCTTTCCCCATCGTCAGGTTCAATACAAAAAGGACTATGAGAAGAAGAAAGACAAGTATACGATGGTGGTGGATACTCCAGAGCACTTACGGACCACGAAAGTCAACAAACAGATCAGTGACGTAAGCGCAGTGCTCTGACCTTTTAATTACCATAACTAACAGTATTTTGCTGGATATTTTTTTGACTGACGCCAAGAATGTCAAGACCTAATGGTTCATTTCTGCCTTCAGATCATTTACAAGCTGGAGTACAACAAAGCGAAGCCGAGAGGCTACACGACCATCCACGACACACCCATGTTACTGCACGTACGCAAGGTCAAGGACAGAATAAGCGACGTGAGTAAATCATCCTTGTCCGTGGGATCAAAGAGGCACATCGTTAACTTTTTCCTTTGATGTGCAGTGTTTTTTTACTCATAGAATCATAGAACAACCAGGTTGGAAGAGACCCATCGGATCATCGAGTCCAACTATTCCCATCAAACACTAAACCAAGTCCCTCAGGACCTCGTCCACCCGTCCCTTAAACCCCTCCAGGGAAGGTGACTCAACCCCCTCCCTGGGCAGCCTATTCCACTGCCCAATGACCCTCTGTGTGAAAAACTTCCTCCTAATCTCTAGCCTAAATCTCCCCTGGCGCAGCTTGAGGCCATTCCCACTCTCTGTGGGTTGATTGATTAGCCTTCTGATAAGGTTTTATCTTGACAGAAGCTTTTTTTTTTTAACATTATGTTTTTTTCATATTTTGCTGATTTTTCTAGTTTGTGGTTATGCTCTATTGCAAACCTTTTCCATGTTTCTCTTCCTTTAGCTGAAATACAAAGAAGTGTACGAGAGGAATAAATCTCACTGCAATGTCATAGCAGATTCTGTTCACATCAAGACTCCACGACACGCTTACAAGCTGAACAGCAACGTGAGTTCAGTTTTATTAGCCCTTTAATTTTATTAGGGGTAGCGCTGGGGCTGGGAATGGAGAGCATGAGAAATTATGTTCAGTTCTGTTAAAATTTTTTTTGAACCCTGATATTACTTCTAGTTCTTATGCTGCTTGGATAAAATATGTGATAGTTTATTTCATAGAATCATAGAACAACCAGGTTGGAAGAGACCCACCGGATCATTGAGTCTAACCATTCCTATCAAACACTAAACCATGTCCCTCAGCATCTTGTCCACCCGTCCCTTAAACTCCTCCAGGGAAGGTGAATCAACCACCTCTCTGGGCAGCCTCTGCCAATGCCCAATGACCCTTTCCGGGAAGAATTTTTTCCTCATGTCCAGCCTGACCCTCCCCTGGTGGAGCTTGAGGCCATTCCCTCTCGTCCTGTCCCCTGTCCCTTGAGAGAAGAGCCCAGCTCCCTCCTCTCCACAACCTCCCCTCAGGTAGTTGTAGAGAACAATGAGGTCTCCCCTCAGCCTCCTCTTCTTCAGGATAAACACCCCCAGCTCTCTCAGCTATTCCTCATAAGGCCTGTTCTCCAACCCCTTCATCAACTTCGTTGCTCTTCTCTGGACTCGCTCCAGAGCCTCAACATCCTTCTTGTGCTGAGGGGCCCACAACTGAACACAGGATTTGAGGAGCAGTCTCACCAGTGCTGAGTCCAGAGGGAGAAGAACCTCCCTGGCCCTGCTGGTCACACCATTTCTGATCCAAGCCAAGATGCCATTGGCTTTCTTGGCCACCTGGGCCACTGCTGGCTCATGGTCAGTTGCTGTCAACCAACACCCCGAGGTCCTTCTCCTCCAGGCACTTTCTAGCCAGGCTTCTCCCAGTCTGTAGCTGCTCAGGGTTGTTGTGCCCCAAGTGCAGGATCCACCATTTGGCCGTGTTAAACCTCATCCCATTGGTCTCAGCCCATGGATCCAACCTGTTCCGATCCCTTTGGAGCCTCCTGACCCTCTAGCAGATCCACACTTCCACCCAGCTTAGTGTCATCTGCAAACATGGTAAGGGAGCCAAAAGCACTTGATGCCAAAGTGCTCACTCTTGCACATTGTCCTCGAGGTCACTGGGAGAGTTCTTGTATGTTCTACATCAACTGTTCCTCTAGTCCCTCTCTATTTTCCTGACAGAGGCATAACCATCCCAGAAATGAATGTCATGTGTAAAGTACACAACTTCCAATTAACTCATTTTCTGTTTCCCTATAAACAGTTGGATTACAAGAAGAAATACGAGGCAGCCAAGGCTCACTGGCACTGGATTGCTGACAGGCCTGACTTTGTCCAAGCAGCCAAGTCGTCTCTGCAACAGAGCGATGTAAGGAGATCGGAACAACCCACACTCCCTTGCCCTGCAGTGCTCATCTTCACAGTAATAATTCTTTTACCTTTTATCTGTTCCTTCCTGCAGTATGAATACAAACTGGACCGGGAATTCCTCAAGGGATGCAAACTCTCCGTCACAGACGATAAAAACACAGTTTTGGCTTTAAATAATGCCATCTTGGCCAGCGATGTAAGTACTTGAACATTCACATTTTTATTCTGCTAAAACTTTACTAACTACATAAAATACTTCATTAGAACTAAGATTGGATTAAGAATGGAGTTCTGACAAGTCAGTCTCACCTCATTATTTCGTTTGGCTTCGTTATTTCACTAATGAATTGGCAAAGACTGAATAAATTTTACCCTGTAAATGTCACTGGCCTAGTTCATAGAATCATAGAACAACCAGGTTGCAAGAGACCCATCGGATCTTCTAGTCCAACCATTCCTATCAAACACTAAACCATGTCCCTCAGGACCTCATCATGGATTAAATAAATATTCAAAATTAACAATACCTGAACGCACTAAACCTTTTTTGGATCTCTGCATTTATCGGCATGAAAATATTATCTGGAGAAAGCAACAATGACAAAATCTGCAGGTATAATGTATGCAGGACACCAGGTATCTTTAATAGAACAACCAGCAATATATTAATAATAAAATTCCAAGTGAGAGCTATAGGAATGTGTAGATTGCAATGAATTTCTCTTTGAAAACCAGAATGTGGGATTGTCAGTGAACTTTTGAAAACAAAAATGAGGGATTGTCAGTGAACTTTTGCACTGAGAAGCAGTCACAACTGTAGCAATTTCTTTTTACGTTGCCGCAAGACAAGATGCGTGTTTCTTAAACTGGGACCTTCTCTTCCTGCCAGATAAAATACAAAGAGAAGCACAACAAAGCTCGAGGAACGTACCATGTGGTTCCAGATACACCTCAGATCCTCTTGGCCAAGAATGTCAGCTCTCTCGTATCTGAGGTAAAACCTCTGACAATTATCTATTGGTTTCATAGAATCATAGAACAACCAGGTTGGAAGAGACCCATCGGATCATCGAGTCCAACCCTTCCTATCAAACACTAACCCATGTCCCTTAAACACCTCCAGGGAAGGTGACTCAAACACCTCCCTGGGCAGCCTATTCCAATGCCCAATGACCCTCTGTGTGAAAAATTTCCTCCTAAGCTCTAGCCTAAATCTCCCCTGGTGGAGCTTGAGGCCATTCCCTCTCGTCCTGTCCCCTGTCCCTTGGGAGAAGAGCCCAGCTCCCTCCTCTCTACAACCTCCTTTCAGGGAGTTGTAGAGAGCAATGAGGTCTCCCCTCAGCCTCCTCTTCTCTAGGCTAAACACCCCCAGCTCTCTCAGCCATTCCTCATAAGACCTGTTCTCCAACCCGTTCCCCAGCTTTGTTGCTCTTCTCTGGACTCTCTCCAGAGCCTCAACATCCTTCTTGTGGTGAGGGACCCACAACTGAACACAGGATTCAAGGAGCAACCTCACCAGTGCTGAGTCCAGAAGGAGAAGAACCTCCCTGGCCCTACTGGTCGCACCATTTCTTGAAATGAAAGTTTGAAGTAGAAGCTTTGAACAGAGGGTTGAGGGGCTGGGGAGGAGGGGGCTTGAGTCGCTGCTTCCACCTGCTTTGCTTCTGTGCTTTCAGAACAAATACAAAGAGCAAAGCAAGAAGCAGCTTCCTCACGGGTCTTACACGACGCTGCCCGAGACACGGGACACTGCGCACGTGAAAGAGGTGACCAAGAACGTCAGCGAGGTGGGTACCGAGCACGGTGACAATCTGTGGTGACATTGTTACCTGCTGCCTGTTGTTGGTTGGTCTGAGCTGTGTTTCAGGAGACAAGCAGCACATTGGGACTCTCACTGTAAAACACCCAAAAGAGACAGCGAAGATTAAATTCCTACTGAGGCTTCAACAAAGAGCTAAACACGTTTGATACTTGGAAATCTGTTGAAATACTCTGGAGAAAAGTGATAGGCTGGAGCACTAACGAGTTCCCCTAATTTAAATTTTATCTTTCATAGGATCCAGTTTAAACATTAATTGTTATCTCCAAATAGGAAACTTAGAATCATAGAATCATAGAACAACCAGGTTGGAAGAGACCCATTGGATCTTCTAGTCCAACCATTCCTATCAAACACTAAACCAAGTCCCTCAGCACCTCGTCCACCCGTCCCTTAAACACCTCCAGGGAAGGGGAATCAACCACCTTCTTGGGCAGCCTGTTCCAACTTCTTTGATCTAAAGTGTGAATTGTGACAAACAAGGAGGGACCATCCATTTTGAGGCTGAGGGGGCTGCATTTTATCTGTCTTAACAGTTTCAATGAGCTTATTTCTGACTTTAGGCAGCGTTTGCTTCCACATGAAATTAAAAGAGATCACGTGTAACTTTCCTCTTAACAGACAAACTACAAAAAGAAGTTTGTGAAGGAGAAAGGCAAATCGAATTATTCTGTCATGCTGGAGCCTCCTGAAGTGAAACACGCCATGGAAGTTGCTAAAAAACAGAGCACGGTAAGTTTATCTGGTGTCGTCACGGATTAAGTAGCTTTTGTAAGCAAAGTCAATCACAAAAGGTGACAAAACCAAAAGTTCGGATCCTTCTGGATTTCTTTCAGGTGTCATCCTGAAAGATCAAGCTGGAATTATTTACAAATGAAACTGAAACATAAAAAATAATGATTGAAAATCATATTTCTGCTTAATCTCATGATTGGATTTAAAATCATCCAGTGCAAATCTCATTTAATGATTTTATCTCTTACAATACAGACGGAATTGCGCTTGGTTGTTTCTTCATTTGGCAGACAACTTATAGAAACACTTTCCCAAATCCATTCCTTGTGGAATGAACTTTCCCAGCAATAATGGAAAAGTATTTATTAGGTTTATTCGTCACCCACAAGCCTCAGGAATTTTCTCTCCTCTGTCTGTCATCCTGGATTAGGTTGAATACAAGAAAGATGCCAAGTCAAAGCTCCACTACACACCCATAGCCGATCGACCAGATATTAAGAAAGCAACTCAAGCCGCCAAGTTAATCAGTGATGTAAGTGCTTTTCAAGTCTTCTAGATGATTCTTCAGCAGTAATTTTGTAATTTCAGGTAGTTGTAGAGAGCAATGAGGTCTCCTCTCAGCCTCCTCTTCTCCAGGCTAAACCCCCCCAGCTCTCTCAGTTGCTCCTCATAAGGCCTGTTCTCCAGCCCCTTCACCAGCTTTTTTTCTCTTCTCTGCACTCACTCCAGAGCCTCAACATCCTTCTTGTGCTGAGGGGCCCACAACTGAACAATTAAAAGCAAAGAATTAAAAGCAAAAGTCATCACTACTAAACTATACTCTTTTTTTTTTTTTCCCTCTTTGTTAGATTGAATATAAAAAACGTGGAGAAGCTGGCATTGGCGTGACCATGCTGGGACGTCCAGATATCGAACTGGCGAAGGAGGTGTCCAAGCTAACGAGCCAGGTAATCACAAAAACGTTAACATTGGTGGGTCTGAGTAATATTATATCCGAAATTATTTCTAGCTTAGGGGATATCTTAAAGGGAGCACATTAAAGTAATAAATCCCAATGCAAAGTATTTCTTTGTTAAATAAACTTTTCTGACGACTTATTAAATGTCACTAATGGAGGTACGAAGTGGTGTCATGACAAGACCTTTAAACACAAAGGCTGAAGTGTTAGCTTTGTTCTCTTTTCTAGTTTCTCCGCATTTTGGCTTTAAAAGAAACAGCCTTTTGACCCGACTCTTGTCATCCATCCTGTATGAGATGGACCTACGGTTTCTTTCAACCACTTCCTCGCTTTTCTCTGCCTTTAAACAAATGTCCTGGTTTGAAGTTCAGTTGTTATATGAATAGAATCTTGCTTTTTACACAACGACCACGTTCTCCAATCAGCCTGAAACACTTGCTTCTGTGGCAGTTTTCCCCACCAGGACCTCAGCTCAGCTCTTTTTCACCGCTTCGTGTTTTAATCCTATAACCGTTTGCATTTCTGACCTTGCTTTCTCGCTACACCTTATAGGCAGAATACCTCAAACGCCACATGAGAGGGCACGGAGCTGCGTCTTACGATACCCCATGGATGAGAACCTTTAAGAAAGCTAATATGCTAAGTAGTCATGTAAGATTATTTGAAGTGACCTGGGAATGTCCTTTTTATGCATCCGTCTCTTGCTTGCCTATTATCTTACAATTCCAAGCCCTTAAAGGGCTTACGATGCACCAGTTGGATCTTTTTTTGTGTTGAAGAAAGGGGTTGAATGTAGCAAAACTCGCGAGGCGTTGTGACTTCTCTGGGAAAGCGTCGCATGGGAATTCTCTGCGAGTGTGGAACCTGTTTCAGAAACACCACGTGAAGCTTGAAGCTTGATCGAGCCCTTCCCAATGGTTTTGGAAATGGCATTTGTTTTTAACGGATGTTTTCGACGCACACACCTTCCCTCACCTCTTTCACCCCCAAGACCAAACGTCTGAGCTCGAGCTGGTCTTTCTGAAACCCTGCGAAAAATTTGGAAATACTTGTGTGGGAGAAACCTGAAAAATGCTGCTGATGAGTTTTTTAGTGGAAGATGCCTCCAGGGGTGTTGAAACTGGGCTTTAAGGTCCCTTCCATTCTAACCATTCTATGATTTTTGATATTTTGATGGGAACGGTTGGACTGGATGATCCAGTGGGTCTCTTCCAACCTGGAATTTTCGGAGAACACTCATACCTTGTGCATAACCTGCACTCTAGAATTTCATTTTAACTATTCAAACATCTATTTAAACTTAATTTAAACTAATCTGTTTACTTTGTGCTCGAATTACGTAATGGAAGGTGAGCGTATGACTGAATCAGCTCAGAGCCTTGGACTCAAGGCCACGTGGTTTCTTGTATTTCTTGCCCCTCAAACCCTTCAACAAATAGAAAGACGACTGCTGCAGTGAGTTTTTTGAAATGGCAGCAGCTATATTGATCCATTCTGGTTTTCCACATGTATTTCCAAATGAAAAAAATAGGGGATTATGTTTTTCCATGTCTGACCATGACTGCTGCACGGAACTGTTGCATGTTTGAATATCGACTGCTCTGTGTGTGTCGTGAAAACTAAGACTCTTTTCGGTAGAACCAAAACATTCTTAAACTGAACAACTGAACTACAAGGAAAAGAAGAAATTGCGTTTATCGCCATTCAGTGGTGAGAACCTTCTTCTCCATTCTTCTTCTTCAGTGCTAACCCCTTCTCTTAATCTTATAAACGTGCTTTGACGAGATTATTTTGGTCCTGAGAGAAAACGAACTATCGTAGCGGCAGTAAATTAGCAGAGAAGAGTTGGCCTCATCTTTTTTTTTTCTCCTAAATATTTCTTCTCACAAACAACTTCTTCATAAAACATCACATTGAGTTTGTTTACCCACTAATCTCTTTTTGGTTGGATTTCATCTCTCTGCTTACTTTTAATTTTGCGTCAACCTTCCAATCCCGTTTCTTCTGAGCTTCAAAAACCTGACATCTTTGGCATCTTGATCGTACGTTGTGTAACCCACAAGCTTATCCGGCTCTAGGATACTACTGCTTGGCTTTAATTTTTGCAAGGTCAGAATCAACGCTGGTTCCTAATAGTCTCTGTTTTCTTACAGCAGCTACGTGCGGAGTTGCCTGTTTCATTCTGTGTTTTAGAATGATTTTTTTCTGAACGACGGCACATTTTGCAGGCCCAAAATGCTCTCGTGCTGCTCAGCATGAACTGCTTGATGCTGTGTGGACGAGAATGTGACAGTGAATTCAAGGCGTAAACTGTTGTTGTGGAATGTGATTTGATTCTGCGTTCAAGCGTCTTTCTTCTGTTACTAATTATCTGTTTGCACCTCTATAATTGTCATAAAATCCCCTCCGCATGAGTCAGTTCTTCCTCAGCATGATTATTAGTTCTTCAGTGGTTTCCATCCTATCTATAGAATCCCTTCAGATAAGCTAGAATGTGGCCTTAACTCTTCAAAGTTTTTCTCGTACTCTCCAGTAACTCCTCTCAAAGAATTTTGTGTATCTTGGAGAGCAAAAAGGGAAAATGAACCCAAATTCCTCCTAACGGAGCCTTTTATAGGCTTATAGGAAGTAGTGAGGATTAGCCCCGAGCTGGACTGCACCAGTGGGATGGGACAAGCCGTGGGGAAGGACTTGCCCTCATTTAAATCATGAGCAAAATTCTCACTCATATTAGAATCATAGAATCACCAGGTTGGAAGAGATCCATTGGATCATCGAGTCCAACCATTCCTATCAAACACTAACCCATGTCCCTCAGCACCTCGTCCACCTGTCCCTTAAACCCCTCCATGGAAGGTGACTCAACCCCCTCCCTGGGCAGCTTATTCCAATGCCCAATGACCCTTTCTGGGAAAAATTTTTTCTTAATGTCCAGCCTGACCCTCCCCTGGTGGAGCTTGAGGCCATTTCCTCTTGTCCTGTCCCCTGTCCCTTGGGAGAAGAGCCCAGCTCCCTCCTCTCCACAACCTCCTCTCAGGTAGTTGGAGAGAGTAATGAGGTCTCCTCTCAGCCTCCTCTTCTCCAGGATAAACACCCCCAGCTCTCTCAGCCACTCCTCTTCTTCTCCAGCCCCTTCACCAGCTTCGTTGCTCTTCTCTGGACTCGCTCCAGAGCCTCAACATCCTTCTTGTGCTGAGGGGCCCACAACTGAACACAGGATTTGAGGAGCAGCCTCACCAGTGCTGAGTCCAGAGGGAGAATCACCTCCCTGGCCCTGCTGGTCACACAGTTTCTGCTCCAAGCCAAGATGCCATTGGCCTTCTTGGCCACCTGGGCCACTGCTGCCTCACATTCAGTCTCTGTCAATCAACACCCCCAGGTCCTTCTCCTCCAGGCAGTTTCCAGCCAGACTTCTAGTCTGTAGCTGCTCAGGGTTGTTGTGCCCCAAGTGCTGTACCTCCAGCCTGATGGGTCTGATGGACTATTGGTGCTGCCTCGCTACGATTTACCTTGCTGATGAGGTTTGGAAGTGTTACTAAGCCTCTTGAGTTATCTAATTCCTAGTAACTAGTTGTATCACAATTCTGTTTGTGATCATTAACGCTCTTCTTTATCTCTTATTTATATTGTATTGAGGTAGCTTTTTTTTTTTTTTATGTGAATGGTTGGACTCGATGATCCAGTGGATCTCTTCCAACCTGGTTATTCTATGGTTCTTTTAAAGCGGATATATTTCCATGAAGTACGTCAAAAGTTCTCTTAAACCCTCTTCATGCTCATGTCAGTTTTTCTCTCTTCATGGAATAGAATATCTTTTATCCATTTTTATCGAGTGAAAACATCTTCATCTCTGAGGGTCAGGACTGAGCTGTATTTTGTTGACATTCTTCTCTTGACTGTGCCTTATTTTTGCAATGAGGAGACATAACCTGGGCACTGAAAGAAAAATCGCATGTGGCATTTTTTAAATACTGATGTGGATTTTTGTGGACATCGGATCATTAAAAAAACCTTTATTCCAGTGGTTGTCTTCAAGTTACTCCAATTTTATCCTTCTGCTCACCATCAGCATTGACTCTTTGCCTTCTGCTGCCGAACAAGCCAGGACTCAAGAACAGTCGTTAATACCTGCTTGTTTTTTTCTTAATTTAGGTGAAATACAAGGAGAATTTTTCCAAAGAGCTGGGCAAAAAGCCGAAGTATGATTTAAAGGAGGCTAAAATCTACAAGACCATGAAAGATGCTCACAACATGGCTAGTGAGGTACGTTTGCTTATGCTTTTCCCCTGGAATTTTTAACTTTCTCTTATTAATACATTCAACCCCACAGGTTGAATACATTCAACCTCCTTTCCTGATGTGGCTTAGAATCATAGAACAACCAGGTTGGAAGAGACCCATCGGGTCATCGAGTCCAACCATTCCTATCAAACACTAAACCATGTCCCTCAGCACCTCATCCACCTGCACCTTAAACCCCTCCAGGGAAGGTGACTCGACCCCCTCCCTGGGCAGCCTATTCCAATGCCCAATGACCCTCTGTGTGAAAAACTTCCTCCTAATCTCTAGCCTAAATCTCCCCTGGTGGAGCTTGAGGCCATTCCCTCTTGTCCTGTCCCCTGTCCCTTGGGAGAAGAGCCCAGCTCCCTCCTCTCTACAACCTCCTTTCAGGGAGTTGTAGAGAGTAATGAGGTCTCCTCTCAGCCTCCTCTTCTCCAGGATAAACCCCCCCAGCTCTCTCAGCCGCTCCTCATAGGGTCTGTTCTCCAGCCCCTTCCCCAGCTTCGTGGCTCTTCTCTGGACTCGCTCCAGAGCCTCAACATCCTTCTTGTGCTGAGGGGCCCACAACTGAACACAGGATTCGAGGAGCAGTCTCACCAGTGCTGAGTCCCGAGGGAGAAGAACCTCCCTGGCCCTGCTGGTCACACCATTTCTGCTCCAAGCCAGGATGCCATTGGCCTTCTTGGCCACCTGGGCACACTGCTGCCTCATGGTCAGTCGGCTGTCGACCAAGCCTTGTCCCTCCTCACTCGCAGGTGAAGTACAAGGCGGATCTGAAGAAGCTCCACAAGCCCGTGACGGACATGTCGGAGTCGCTGATCATGAACCACGTGCTGAACACCAGCCAACTCGCCAGTGCCGTAAGCTCCTTCGCTAGTCCCACATCCATCTGACTTTCCCATTCCGAGTTGATCTCTGCTAACTCTTCCTGCAACAATTACACTCTCTGTAATTGTTCAAGGGCATCACCTGGTAGTGATCTCTTCCTCTAAGAATCATTTCCTAGTGAACTTGTGCCTTGGCCACATTTTTCCTCTGGGAAATGAAATCTCCATTGGCTGCAGAACCACTAATACGTTAAATCCTCTAATAATTATTAGTGGATTAATTCTTCATTACGTTTTAACCGATTGCATCACACTAACAAACACTATTTTCTTCTTCCTTTTTTTTCTTTTTTTCTTTACTGCTTAAAGTTTTCTTTTTTCGTCTGGTTTTTTTTTTTCCATTTCACGTTTAACTCCTCCTTCTTGTAAACGCACAGAATGATACCTAACAAAATAATTGATGATTTTACTAAGAAAAAAAATCATTATTTTCTGGTACAGCCTTTTCCATTGTGTTTTCTTTTTTCTTTTTCTTCTTTTTTTTAATCTTGGTTTTGAAAAAGTCCTTGTCGCGATCAAAATGGTAACAAAAAGATAACTGTTCGCTGACCTCTTTGGAAGTCGTAGCTGACGCCGGGAGTTAAACTTCTTGCTTTTGTTTTGCTTTTTTTTTTTGTATTTCTAATTTCTCTTTGATGTTCCCTTGAAGTGTTGCTTTGATTGGACCTAGAGAAGGAAATTTCCTGAGGGATTTTTGGTTTTTTATTGAGATGCTTTTTGACCCCTTCCCTTCAGTACCAGTACAAGAAGCAGTATGAGAAGAGTAAGGGTCACTACCATGTGGTGCCAGATAATCTTGAACAGGTTCATCTCAGGGAGGCCTCAGAACTGCAGAGCCACGTAAGTCAGGCGCGCGTTTCTCATTAACCCCTTTCACTCCACACCAGCCTCCTCCACTGAAGTCCTAGCAAACTCTCCTCTATATCCCGATCTCTCTGCCTGTCTGCTCTAGAAACACCACACAGCTCAGGAAAACAAAGCAAGGAGAAACCTCTCTTGGTACCTTTAACTCATAAACATCCTTTAACTTTTGTTGTCTCCTAAAGAGAGTTTGATACTGAGCTGGAATCAGCAGAACTTGGTCTAGTATCATCGAATCATAGAATCACCAGGTTGGAAGAGACCCACTGGATCATCGAGTCCAACCATTCCTATCAAACACTAACCCATGTCCCTCAGCACCTCGTCCACCCGCACCTTAAACCCCTCCAGGGAAGGCGAATCAACCCCCTTCCTGGGCAGCCTCTGCCACTGCCCAATGACCCTTCCCATGAAAAATTTTTTCCTTCTGTCCATCCTGACCCTCCCCTGGTGGAGCTTGAGGCTGTTCCCTCTCATCCTGAGACATATCAAATGTCTGATTTCAGTGTCATCTCTTCACTCTAGACCAGATCTCATAGTTACTCACGTCAGTTGATCTGGATCATTTGACGCTGTAGGATACATTTATCAGGGTGATTTTGTCTACAGGCCCTGGTAATCGCAGAGACTGGAAATTGAAAGAAGCAGGAGGTTTTGCTGCTGATTTTTTTTTTCTAATAGCTTTATCTATCTTGGCCTGATGTGAGACAGAGGAGAGCTCTGCCGTTCCCTTTCTACATCTGCAGTTGATTTAACCAAATCGACACCTGATACTGCTTATTAAACATATCTGATGGGTTTTTTTTTTCTCTCTGGAATATGGCAAATGGGGAATCATTCCAGAGAACTTCACGCTCTGCTCTGGCCCCTAATCTTCTCCATTCCAGGATCGTTTCTGGGTGTTTATTGAAGTGAGAGAGAAATAACTGCTAGAACACAAAAGGCCACAAAGACTGTTTCCTGAGGGACATGGGTTAGCGTTTGATAGGAATGGTTGGACTCGATGGGTCTCTTCCCACCTGGTTGTTCTCTGATTCTATGTTGTGCTGGATGGCACTGGAGAACAAAAAGGTTACATAGCAAAGGACTATAAGAAAATGGTTGTTATTGGTTAGTAGTTCAAGTCACTCCTTGTTGCTCCAGTTTGAGATGAGGATGTGTCTCATCTAAGAGCAGCATTTCCTTGTGCAGCAGCCTGAAAACTCAAGGCCTAAAGGCTGGAAATTCCCTCATCCTGATGGACATTTTGCTTTTTAGACACCACAGAATGAGCAAGTTGATAAACTCTGTCTCTCGGAGCCTGTCACCAGCTCTCCAGTGATCTTTAACATGGGTCTGAGCTTAACCAGGGCCACGAGCACTCCCACTGCCTTCACAGCAGATTTTTAAAGCTATTAGTCTTCCTCCTTGTGACCACTAAATTCTTATAACCTGAGCTGGTGCTTCTTATTCTCTGCAACAGGAAATAATAAACCAGCAGAACGTTAGGCCACACACACTTTGCTGCAAGCCTGACCTTTGATTTTACATTTTATGTCAATAATATAGATTTCAAGGAGGTAGAAAGTATTAGATGTGTTTTAGCGAAGATCTAGTGACTTAAGTAGACACATACTAGCTGTGAAACTGGTTCTGTGGTTATTTATGAGGGTAACTTCTGTTTTTCTTTTCTTCTCAGGTGAAATACAGAGAGAAGTATGAGAAGGAGAAAGGAAAACCCATGTTGGACTTTGAGACTCCAACATACCTGACTGCGAAAGAATCTCAGCTCATGCAGAGCGAGGTACGGTTCCAATCAACACTGAGAGACTGAAGAAACTTCAGAATCCAGTTTTGATAGTTAAAAAGTGACTCGACAAGCAATATATTTGCGTTTTGTGTGTGCTGATAGACTGAAAACTCACAACTGTGCGATATTTAGAATCATAGAACAACCAGGTTGGAAGAGACCCATCGGATCATCGAGTCCAACCATTCCTATCAAACACTAAACCATGTCCCTCAGCACCTCATCTACCCGTCCCTTAAACACCTCCAGGGAAGGTGAATCAACCCCCTCCCTGGGCAGCCTATTCCAATGCCCAATGACCCTCTGTGTGAAAAACTTGCTCCTAATCTCCAGCCTAAATCTCCCCTGGCGGAGCTTGAGGTCATTCCCTCTTGTCCTGTCCCCTGTCCCTTGGGAGAAGAGCCCAGCTCCCTCCTCTCCACAACCTCCTCTCAGGTAGTTGGAGAGAGTAATGAGGTCTCCTCTCAGCCTCCTCTTCTCCAGGATAAACACCCCCAGCTCTCTCAGCCGTTCCTCATAAGGCCTGTTCTCCAGCCCCTTCACCAGCCTTGTTGCTCTTCTCTGGACTCACTCCAGAGCCTCAACATCCTTCTTGTGCTGAGGGGCCCACAACTGAACACAGGATTCAAGGAGCAGTCTCACCAGTGCTGAGTCCAGAGGGAGAATCACTTCCCTGACCCTGCTGGTCACACTGTTTCTGATCCAAGCCAAGATGCCATTGGCCTTCTTGGCCACCTGGGCACACTGCTGGCTCATGGTCAGTCACTGTCGACCAACACCCCCAGGTCCCTCTCCTCCTGGCAGTTTTCCAGCCAGACTTCTCCCAGTCTCTAGCTCTGCATAGGGTTGTTGTGCCCCAAGTGCAGGACACTTTCTTTCCATCGGTTGTGAAATACAACAGTTAAAATTTCCCATGTCAGGATGACGCGTACGTTAGCATTAAGTTTTCATCAAGAAGCTATCAGGAGATGAAGGTTAAGTCTTTGAGGCTCTAGAAGGAACGTAACATGAAATATGTTCTTCTCCTTGTAACGAGGGTGTAGTAGATGTCAGTTATCACTGGCCACAGAAGAGCCCTGATGATTCTTTTCCCCTCAGAACTCTGTTTTTGAGAACCCCCTTTATTCCCTGTTTGTCTCTGCTGTCCCCATGTTCCTCACTCACCTGTCATTCTCTTTCCTCCAGCAGACGTTTTCTGTTTGTTTGAAGTACAACCTTGTTCTGTCCCAGCCCGAGGCTTATACCTGCTGAAAAGCAGTCATATAAGGCCACCGGTCATCGTCTTTGAGTGGTTCCATTGAATGTTTTCTCTCCATATACAACTAAGTAGGAAAATAAAGGCAGAGTCAGGTTGTTTTAACATTGGGAGCGATTTGGAAGCTCTTTCACAGGCTGTAGCGAAACCAGATTTGTTCCTGTCTGGAACAGGCTGCGATTGTGACGTTGATCCCGAACTCCTGCTCTATCCTCCCGGTGGTTTTTCGTGTAATCAAACATAATGTAATAAGTATTTGCTATTTTGCTTTTTCTTGTTTGTTTTGTTTTTTTCTTACTCTCATTAGAAAGAATATAAGAAGGACTTTGAAGAGTCCATTAAGGGCAGGAACCTCGCTGGCTTGGAGATTACACCGTCCTTGTTACATGTCAAATATGCAACCAAAATAGCGAGCGAGGTAGCGGTTGTTCTCTGCTTACATTCCCCCTGTCGAGTGAGATAATTCCACTAAGTATTCTCAGCAGCGTTTCTCCTTCCCCACTTTCTTTCTTCCTAACCCTTCCCCGTGACGCATGTTCACATCTCTTTTGTGTCGTGATCTAATTTGTCGTGGACAGTGACTCCGTTGTTCGTTAACTGTCTTCGTATTCGCTCTGTCCCTTCCTGGCAGTCGCCAGAGTAACTGTTCCTAGCAGGGTGTGGATGTGCCTCTACAATTCCTCTTGAATAATTGCTATAATCTTTTGCATTAGTTCTTATATAACCCCATAATATATTCTTTTTTAACTTCGGAGCGCTGGGAATTATTATTTTTGGAACAGAGTTGTGGAGCGTTAGAGCCCTCCTTAGTCTGGCTCTGCAGTTTCCCTTCCCTTTCCTCTGCAGAAAGAGTACAAGAAGGATCTGGAGGAAGGTGTCAAAGGGAAAGGCCTAACAGCTTTAGAAGAGACTCCAGACATGTTAAGAGCGAAGAATGCGACTCAAATCCTGAATGAGGTATGTCAAAAGCTACTTGGGAAATAGAGTGGATGTAACAGCCTCCAGCAGAATCATAGAATCATAGAATCACCAGGTTGGAAGAGACCCATCAGATCATCGAGTCCAACCATTCCTATCAAACACTAACCTATGTCCCTCAGCACCTCATCCACCTGTCCCTTAAACCCCTCCAGGGAAGGTGAATCCACCACCTCCCTGGGCAGCCTCTGCCAATGCCCAATGACCCTTTCCGTGAAAAACTTCCTCCTAATCTCCAGCCTAAATCTCCCCTGGTGGAGCTTGAGGCCATTCCCTCTTCTCCTGTCCTCTGTCCCTTGGGAGAAGAGCCCAGCTCCCTCCTCTCCACAACCTCCTTTCAGGGAGTTGTAGAGAGTAATGAGGTCTCCTCTCAGCCTCCTCTTCTCCAGGATAAACACCCCCAGCTCTCTCAGCCACTCCTCATAAGGTCTGTTCTCCAGCCCCTTCCCCAGCTTCCTTGCTCTTCTCTGGACTCGCTCCAGAGCCTCAACAATGTACCAATCTATGCAAAATGAATCTTCTAGGCTTTAGTGGAAGATCTTTTGGGGAAGAGAGACTAGGTTTTTAGGTTGCTTTTTCACTCCAAAGAGCCAAAATGTCACAGAGAACTCTGACGCTTTGCTTTTTATGGGCACATTCAATGTGAAGCATCCATGAATCATAGAATCATAGAACAACCAGGTTGGAAGAGACCCATTGGATCATCTAGTCCAACCATTCCTATCAAACGCTAAACCATGTCCCTCAGGACCTCATCCATGTTTCACTACCACATGCGTTTCATACTCTGCTTGCTCTCTATTGCTTTTCCTCTGTACAAATTATCGGTTTTGCACTGATAACCTGCACTTTGTGATCACTGGTGTGTGCAGGAAGAGTGGCCTCGATGCAGTGGAGTGGAGCTAGAGCTGTTTGTCCCCAAGATTTAAGTCACAAAGTGCACACTTCAATGTCATCATTTGTGTGGTTAATTATGAGTTTATATTAATTGTATTCCTGTTTTGTGGTGCAGTCATACAAGCAAATGAAGTTGATAAAGGTATCGCATTGACATTTTTCTCTCTACTTACTGTCTTCATCTGCAGAAAGAGTACAAAAAAGCCTTGGAAATGGAAATTAAAGGCAAAGGTCTGACAGAACTGGCTTTGGAGACACCAGATTTTGTGAGAGCGAAGAATGCCACGGACATCGCCAGCCAGGTCTGGAGCCACATCTCTTATATTGTATCCAATGTCTTCTTTAAAGGAAAATCTATTAACAATTTCCTTCTGATTAAACTAAATGATAACTGTTGTCAAGGTACGATCAAGGCACCTAAATGTGACCTTTCCCCGACAGATCAAATACAAACAATTGGCCGAGATGGAGAAGGCCAACTACACCAGCGTTGTCGATACTCCGGAAATTATCCATGCCCAGCAGGTCAAGAACCTTTCAAGCCAGGTATGTTGCATTTTATTCCTGTCAGAACTGTGGAATCACAGAATGGTTTGGGTCGGAAGGGACATCAAAGCCCATCCAGTTCCACCCCTGCCATGGGCAGGGACACCTCCCACTGGCTCAGGGGGCTCCAAGCCCCATCCAACCTGCCCTTGAACCCCTCCAGGGATGGGGCAGCCACCCCTGCTCTGGGCAGCCTGGGCCAGGGCCTCCTCATCCTCATCGTGAAGAAATTCCTTCGTATGTCCAGTCTAAATCTGCTCCTCTCCAGTTTATCCCCATTGCCCCCAGTCCTATCACCACAAGCCTTTGTAATCAGTCCCTCCCCAGCTTTCTTGTAGCCCCTTCAGGTACTGGAAGGTCACTCTGAGGTCTCCTCGGAGCCTTCTCTTCTCCAGGCTGAACAACCCCAACACCAGAAGAACTAGAGCTGTGATGTAGCATCTTTTTACCCTGAAAATCTATTTCAGTACTGAAGTTAATTTCTTTTAATACTGTATAAAATGAAACAATAATTTCTTTAGCTTTCATAATAGCAAAGCTGATTTTGTTCTAAGTAGATTTAACTTAATTTTCCCGCTCCTTAACGGCCTAATAATAGAGGCACAATCTGAATTTATATCAGACACAGAAGCACCTACCTTTCTATAAATGTCATTGATGGGAATGGTTGGACTCGATGATCTGATGGGTCTTTTCCAACCTGGTGATTCTGTGATTCAATAAAGATGAGCAGGATGCAACAATGTAATGCTTTTGTGCTAATGGAGTATATTTTACGGTTTCTCTCAGAAAAAGTATAAGGAAGATGCTGAGAGGAGCATGCCCTACTACGTGCCTGTGGCAGACACGCCGGAGATGCAGCGAGTCCGTGAGAACCAGAAGAACGTTAGCACAGTATGTATAGAAATAACAAACACTACTTCGTAGAATCATAGAACAACCAGGTTGGAAGAGACCCACCGGATCATCGAGGCCAACCATTCCTATCAAGCACTAACCCATGTCCCTCAGCACCTCGTCCACCCGTCCCTTAAACCCCTCCAGGGAAGGGGAATCAACCCCCTCCCTGGGCAGCCTCTGCCAGGGACCAATCACCCTTTCTGGGAAAAATTTCTTCCTAATATCTAGCCTAAATCTCCCCTGGTCGAGCTGGAGGCCATTTCCCCTCAACATCCTTCTTGTGCTGAGGAGCCCACGACTGAACACAGGATTCAAGGAGCGGCCTCACCAGTGCTGAGTCCAGAGGGAGAAGAACCTCCCTGGCCCTGCTGGTCACACCATTTCTGATCCAAGCCAGGATGCCATTGGCCTTCTTGGCCACCTGGGCACACTGCTGCCTCATGGTCAGTCGCTGTCACCAACAGCCCCAGGTCCTTCTCCTGCAGGCACTTTCCAGCCAGACTTCTCCCAGTCTGTAGCTGCTCAGGGTTGTTGTGCCTCAAGCGCAGGATCTGCCGTTTGGCCTTGTTGAACCTCATCCCATTGGTCTCAGCCCATGGATCCAGCCTGTTCAGATCCCTTTGGAGCCTCCCTACCCTGCAGCAGATCCACACTTCCACACAGCTTAGTGTCATCTGCAAACTTGCTCAGGGAGCACTCAATGCCTTCATCCAGGTCATTGATGAAGACATTGAACAGGGCTGGACCCAGCACTGAGCCCTGGGAACACCACTTATCACTGGTCTCCAGCTGCAGTTAACTCATTTCCCACCACTCTCTGGGCCCTCCAGCCAACCAGTTTTCCACCCAGGAGAGTGTGCACCTTCTTCAAAGAAAACGCTGTAGATTGGGTTTTGTTTTTTTTTTTTATGACATGGAGTCAACGTTTGACATTTTACTTTAACTTTTCCAACAGCTTCAATATCAGTGGGACCTGCAGAACAGTAAAGGGAAAGTTACAGTGGTGCAAGACACACCCGAAATGCTGCGTGTGAAAGAAAACCAGAAGAATTTCAGCTCCGTAAGAGTTATTTTCTCTTTTCAGTCCTCATTCCAACACACACAGTTCGATGTGTTTAGCAAAACATTTCTTTTTTGCTCTTATCTCACAGTTATTTATCTTCTCAGTCTGCTTAAATGCGTGTAAGAATATTTTTCAAGCAAAACGGGTTTTATTTTAAGTAGATTTCGATGGGTTTAGCTACTTTTAACCTGTTGTTTCGTTATGGGATGCTCTTTCGCACATCCATAGCTGCGATATGGTCAATCAGTCCTGTGCTTAAATTGGTATTAGTTGAATCCACCTTCATTTCGTGCTGCTCCCGTGTAAGTAAGTGCAACCTCGTTGTGTCGCTGTCTTCTTTCGGTGAAAATTGAAATGTCCGAGTGATGCGTCTCCCGTTTCACGTGTCCCCACGAAGAGCCTGAAGTCTGCTCTGTCACTTTGCCGCTGGCGTCATGAGTAGAGTGAATGACTGAGCGGAAGATGATGTAAAACCTAATAAGGATTAGAACAAACACTCATCTTCAGTCCTAAAACTACCCTATAAATGTCCTGATAGTCTACTCAAAATTTATTGCTGCCAATATAAAGGGTCAGCACTCGTGTAGCAGCACAGAGATGATCCTGAGCTGCTTTTCAGTCCATGTTGCTTTGTCCAAATCACTATCGCGAGGCTCTACTCGCTCTCTCGACGAAATAACATGTTCTGTATGCTTAACCTTGTTGTCTTCGTTCTAAACATTAAGATTTTGTATAAAGAAGACATTGGAAGCGGAACTACTATTGAAAAAACACAAGAGATGCAGAGAGTTAAGCAAACGCAGGATGCAATCAGCTCGGTACAAAAGAATTGGGTTTTTTTAAGATTTTTTTTAACCTTTTACCAGTGCTAATTCAACTTGAAAATAATACATTTCCACCCCTCTTATTTCTTTACATCTTGCTAACAGCGATTTGGAGAAAAAAACCCATCCAGCTAAGGTTAATTTCGAAAAGTTTTTGCCTCTCTCGTTACTTAAACAGTAATCTTTCTAATGATTAACATTCCGTTTGTTACTTACAATCCATTTCTAAAAAAACGGAAGCTCTTGCTGTCATTTTAATCTCATTCCAACTGTAGTTTATTTAGCTCAGAATCGAGGAATTCTTTAGGCTGGGAGGGACCTCTTGAGATCACCTACTCCAAGCCTGTTGCTCAAGCAGAACAGCTCGAGCAGGTTGCCTAGGACCACGTCCAGGTTGGAAGAGACCCACCGGATCAGCGAGTCCAACCATTCCTATCAAACCCTAACCCATGTCCCTCAGCACCTCATCCACCCGTCCCTTAAACCTCTCCAGGGAAGGTGACTCAACCCCCTCCCTGGGCAGCCTCTGCCACTGCCCAATGATCCTTTCTGTGAAAATTTTTTCCCAATGTCGAGCCTGACCCTCCCCTGGTGGAGCTTGAGGCCATTCCCTCTCGTCCCTGTCCCTTGGGAGAAGAGCCCAGCTCCCTCCTCTCCACAACCTCCCTTCAGGTAGTTGCAGAGAGCAATGAGGTCTCCCCTCGGCCTCCTCTTCTCCAGGCTAAACACCCCCAGCTCTCTCAGCCGTAAGGTCTCCCCTCAGTCTCCTTTTCCATCTTCTCAACCCCAACCTTCGATAGCTTCTCAGGGAGGGTGCAGGGCAATCAGTGTCGAGCGCTGTACTAACGCATGTCTCGTGGAGCTTTTGTACCGTACGGAACTCTGGAACATTCTAAATTCGGCGTCATCGGGTATGTACTACTTTTCTTTTGAAACCTGACAATGCTTCTCCTGCTGTCCTTGGATGCTGACACCATTTTAGTCAGTTACTAACCTTCCAGCTGTTTGTTTTGTGCATAGTCTGATAAATATAGAATCATAGTATCATAGAATAAATCACTAGGTTGGAAGAGACCCACCAGATCATCGAGTCCAACCATTCCTGGTGAAACACTATTCCTTCTTTTTTTTATGATAAATGAAAAATGCAAATCACACTGTAATTGTTCCAATGTTGTGTGATGACTTCCACCTTCATTGAATACGATAGATTTTTGCAACCCCCAAATTCTTCTTTTATTGGGGGAAAGACCAAGTGATATCAGGTTCAGGGCGACTTCCGCCTGGTTTTAGAAACCTCTTTTAGTGAAGTGCCACCCACCACATCTCCCCTCCAGCTCGAGTCACCTTCCAACAGGCTTAGGAAGATGATGAGAACATTTCATAGAATCATAGAACAACCAGGTTGAAAGGGACCCATCGGATCTTCTAGTCCAACCATTCCTATCAAACACTAATCCAAGTCCCTCAAGACCTCATCCACCCGTCCCTTAAACCCCTCCAGGGAAGGTGAATCAACCCCCTCCCTGGGCAGCCTATTCCAATGCCCAGTCACCCTCTGTGTGAAAAGTTGTTATGAATCAGGGCTTTGCTCTTGCTGAAATTAAACTCCTGGGAGATGTTAGATCCCTAAATATTAAGCTTCACATGGAAAATTCTGGCTCAAACGATAATATGGGATTTTTTTTTTTTTTTAACCCTGAGCTGAATTATTTTTAAAATGCTTTGTTGCCGTGTGGCAGAGTGAGCTGTTGGATAACTCTGATGCTTTGGGCGTTTCCTTCTCTCAGAATAAATTTAGTGCCTGAGGTTTCGTAGAATCATAGAACAACCAGGTTGGAAGAGACCCATCGGATCCTCGAGTCCAACCATTCCTATCAAACACTAAACCAAGTCCCTCAGGACCTCATCCACCCGTCCCTTAAACACCTCCAGGGAAGGTGAATCAACCACCTCCCTGGGCAGCCTATTCCAATGCCCAAACTCATTTGAATGAGTTTGTAAAGTGGGAAGGACCTGGATGTCTTTATTCACGTAGCTCCTTCCTTTAACCTCCTCTCACCTCTCCCTGGCGTCTGTCTCTCTGCAGATCAAGTACAAGGAGAGCATTGGGAAAGGAACTCCCATTCCTGACCTCCCCGAGGTGAAGCGAGTCAAGGAGACGCAGAAGCACATCAGCTCGGTAATAATGCTCAACCCTTTCTCCTCACCCTCCAGGCTCGGGTAGTGCTTGTGGGTCTGTTTTTTTGAGAAAAGAACAGAAGTCATTGGCACCTAACACATTTCTAGGTGACGCTGGGGCACGGCCACACCCATATAACGAGGATCTTAGCATTTTCCATTCTTAATTTTGGAAATGCTCTTTCCCTTTTGAACTGTTTAGGACACTCGTGTTTTTTCCACCTTATTTTTGCACAACGCGGTTCTTTTATCAAACGTTTCCTCATTTTTCCTTTTACACAGCTCGTTTTCCCTTGCTCTGAGTGCTCTATTTTTGTATTTTTTTCACTGTTTCGATGACATCAAGCAGTGATTTTGTTGTTGTCTCTTTTTTTTTTTTGCAAGTTGTAAGAAAAACCATTAGTGTGTTTTTACATGTTTAACTTTTGAGCCAAGTCAGGCATCTCCTCTACAGCTTCTTTAATGAAAAATACAATTTTTAAAATCAGATAATAACATATAAAGTTAAACCTAATGATGTGAGAGCTAGAACACTTATTTCTTTTCTACGGGAGACTTAAAAAAAAGTAAAATAATGGTGTGTGAACAGGTAGTCACAGAGTTCAAACTGAAACGTGGCCTCCAACCGAGTGTTTTCACATTAATTGTGCCTATAAAAGGTTTGTTAACACCATAAAAAAGCCTCTCCTGAATCATAGAATCATAGGACAACCAGGTTGGAAGAGACCCATCGGATCTTCTAGTCCAACCATTCCTATCAAACACTAAACCAAGTCCCTCAAGACCTCATCCACCTGTGCCTTAAACACCTCCAGGGAAGGTGACTCAACTCCCTCCCTGGGCAGCCTATTCCAATGCCCAATGACCCTCTGTGTGAAAAACCTCCTCCTAATCTCTAGTCTAAATCTCCCCTGGTGGAGCTTGAGGCCATTCCCTCTTGTCCTGTCCCCTGTCCCTTGGGAGAAGAGCCCAGCTCCCTCCTCTCTACAACCTCCCTTCAGGTAGTTGGAGAGAGTAATGAGGTCTCCTCTCAGCCTCCTCTTCTCCAGGATAAACACCCCCAGCTCTCTCAGATGCTCCTCATAGGATCTGTTCTCCAGCCCCTTCACCAGCCTCGTGGCTCTTCTCTGGACTCGCTCCAGAGCCTCAACATCCTTCTTGTGCTGAGGGGCCCACAACTGAACACAGGATTCAAGGAGCAGTCTCACCAGTGCTGAGTCCAAAGGGAGAATCACCTCCCTGGCCCTGCTGGTCACACCATTTCTGATCCAAGACAAGATGCCATTGGCCTTCTTGGCCACCTGGGCACACTGCTGCCTCATGGTCAGTCACTGTTGACCAACACCCCCAGGTCCCTCTCCTCCAGGCAGTTTTCCAGCCAGGCTTCTCCCAGTCTGTAACTCTACTAACTGCCTGGGAGGTAATAATATTTCATTCTAAGCGCGATGGAGAGCAAAACACACCTACATTTCGTGCCAGACTGGCGGAAATTTTCAGCTCTAACGCGTTTCAGGGTGTTTGAGCACCTTCACCGTCAATGTGAAGCACTTTGCCGAGATGGTGACTGTGCTCCAATCAGTCAAACGAATTTTGTGTGTGTATTTACGCGTAATCCCAGTTTGCAATTGGCTCCGAAGCAGGTAAACGATCTCTGCGGATGTAATTGTGGGAGGAACGTGCTGGTCTCACCTTGCTGGCTGCTTGTGTTCCGCAGGTGTTGTACAAAGAGGACGTAGGGACAGGGACCCCCACTCCGCTCACTCCAGAAATAGAGAGAGTCAAACGCAATCAAGAACACATTAGCTCGGTATTTAAACAAAAAAAAAAAAAAACCAAAAAAAAGTTTTATTTCGCATAACATCCTAACCCATAATGTGGTTTTCAGCAGCAATTTAGAGCCTTGCTCACTCCTGCCTTTTACTCGGCAATATTTTTAACTCATTTATGTTTCATTTTCTTCTGCTTTTTTTGGTGATTTGCAACTTTCCGCGTGTTTTCTTTTTAAGAAGCGAACCTGGAACTAGGCTGTGCCATTAACGTGGTGTTTCTCTCCATATCTGTTTCACCTTAACTCTTCTCACAACCACAATTCTAGATTTACCGAATAATCAGCCCTTAATATTTGCCTCTAGAGCCGAGTGTGACCCTAACGCTAAACAGAACTCACAGAAGACTCAGAGTTATGATTTTTGCCTGTGTCGAGTGCTCTTGTTTGAGGTTTTTTTTTTGTGGAAACTTTCTTATCCCTCACAGGTTTTATACAAAGAGGGCTTAGGGAGCGGCATCCCAACGCCTGTTACTCCCGAGATGGAGAGAGTCAAACGCAATCAAGAGATCGTTAGCTCGGTATCGCTTAATGAAACCAAACCTCTCATTCCAGCTGCAAATCCCATCCCTTTAACTCCTCCGTGTTGCCTTTTCCTTTCAGTTCTCTGCTCCACTTCGAAAAATCCTAATCAAACCACTAAAACCCTCTCAGCATCCTTATATTTTTAGGTTTTCGCTCAAGCTTCTTTTCACGAATTTGTTCCAACTCTGAGCTTTTTAACCTCATTTATTCCGAGCGGTCGAGCAGACTCTTGTTTTCCAATCCCAGTAGCCCGAGTGGTGTCGTTCTCCTCCTCGATGACAGAGTCAGTCCTTCTAACAGTCTAATTTTGACTTGTTCTGACACAGCTCAGGTAGAATCGGGGAATGGTTTGGGTTGGAAGGGACCTCAAAGCCCATCCAGTGCCACCCCTTGTGATAAACAGGGACACCTCCCACTGGATCAGGGGCTCCTGGAGGGGTTCAAGGGCAGCTTGGATGGGGCTCCAGGCCTGGACAGGCCTGGAGCCCCATCCAAGCTGCCCTTGAACCCCTCCAGGGATGGGGCAGCCACCCCTGCTCTGGTCAGGGTGTGCACCCAGGGGAGATGATAACAACCCTCACAGTAATATTAACTCATCATTTTAATTGATTTTTTAAATAGCCTTTGAACGGGGCTGACCAAGCTCTGGTTTTCCTATTCTGAAGTTTCCCTGTATTAAATCTCATCTCTCCTTCCCCTTCTCCTTCCCCTTCTCCTTCTCTTCTCCTTCTCTTCTTCTCCTCTCCCTCTCCCTCTCCTCCTCCTCTCCTTCTCCTCCTCCTCCTCTCCTTCTCCTTCTCCTTCTCCTTCTCCTTCTCCTTCTCCTTCTCCTTCTCCTTCTCCTTCTCCTTCTCCTTCTCCTTCTCCTTCTCCTCCTCCTCCTTCTCCTCCTCCTCCTTCTCCTCCTCCTCCTTCTCCTCCTCCTCCTTCTCCTCCTCCTCCTTCTCCTCCTCCTCCTTCTCCTCCTCCTTCTCCTCCTCCTCCTTCTCCTCCTCCTTCTCCTCCTCCTTCTCCTCTTCTCTCCTCCTCTCCTCTTCTCTCCTCCTCTCCTCTTCTCTCCTTCTCCTTCTCCTTCTCCTTCTCCTTCTCCTTCTCCTTCTCCTTCTCCTCTCCTTCTCCTCTCCTTCTCCTCTCCTTCTCCTCTCCTTCTCCTCCTCTTCTCTCCTTCTCCTCCTTCTCCTCCTTCTCCTCCTTCTCCTCCTTCTCCTCTTCTCTCCTTCTCCTCCTCCTCTCCTCCTCCTCTCCTTCTCCTTCTCCTCTCCTTCTTTTCCTTCTTCTCCTTCTTCTCCTTCTTCTCCTCCTCCTCTTCTCTCCTCCTCTTCTCTCCTCCTCTTCTCTCCTCCTCTTCTCTCCTCCTCTTCTCTCCTCCTCTTCTCTCCTCCTCTTCTCTCCTCCTCTTCTCTCCTCCTTCTCCTTCTCCTTCTCCTTCTCCCTCTCCCTCTCCCTCTCCCTCTCCCTCTCCCTCTCCCTCTCCTTCTCCTCTCCTTTCCTTCTCTTTTCTTTCCTCCCTGCCCTCCTCTTTCCTCTCCTGTCTGGTTTGGTTTGGACCCCCCTTGCTCGCAGGTCTTGTACAAAGAGGGGGTGGGCATCGGCACCCCAGTTCCAGTCACTCCCGAGATGGAGAGGGTCAAACGCAACCAAGAAAACTTTAGCTCGGTATTTTTTTTTTCTGATTCTTTGAGCAGAAGTTCTCTATAACTCCTTAACACTTGCGCATTTTCTGTTTTCTTTAGTTAACTCATAAACACAGAAACGCTCCCTTCCTGCTATTACATTTTTAGTCGCTCTTAGTTCTACTTCTTTTAAAACAGATTTATTTTACGATCATAACATTTGAGGCTTCCTGTCCTTTCATTTTTAAAGATTTTCTTTTGCTGAAGCTTAAGGTATTTCGCATTTTTAAAATCCGCTCAGTGTTTTATTTGCTTCATTCCAATCCTCTAGTGCTTTCTGACTCTGTTGAGCCCCATCTAAGGTTCGTTTTCTTGTTCTTAACGTTGTTTGGACTCCCCTGTCACCCGCAGGTGATGTACAGAGAGGATCTGGGGACAGGAACCCCCACTCCTGTCACTCCGGAGATCGAGAGGGTCAAACGCAACCAGGAACACATTAGCTCGGTATTTTTTTAATGTGAAAAGCAGAAAATTCCCTCTTGATCTGTCTTTAAACAATTTTAACACATACGAAATATCCTTGTTCCTCTATAATCAACTCACACAAACACCATTATCCTGTTCCCACTGAGGTTTTTTTATCCTTTAATACTACTTCTCACCTTCTAGTTCCTCTGGTTTGATTTCATCTCCGTAACTTTGAATTCCACCTTTCTCTTGACACTGATTATATTTCCGATCAACTTTGCTCTTTAATGAGATCCTGCTTTTCCTTTGCTTTATCACAACCATCCTTGTGTTTGTTCTCTCGTTATTTTTCCTCTGATTTTACTGATTTTACTGGATTCTTTGCTGATGAACTGGACACTGAGCCGTGTTTCCCCCGGGAATGGGTGGCTCCTCGATGACGAGTGTGGGGACAAACCACTCTTAGGAAGGTGATCTAAGCCCTGCTCCTTGATGACTCAAGGTTTACCTCACTGCTCATGGAAAGACAATAATAGACTTCATTATAATTCATTTAAGACTATAAACTTGTAAATCCCATTTCTGAATGTCCACCTGGAGCAGCTCATAATGGAGCAGTGAGGCTGTTGTGGCCTCCTGGTAGGAGTCCTCATGGTGAATTGGTGTTTAGCTCCATCTTCATTGATTTAAGCTTTAGGTTTTATTGTTATGGGTTCATTAGTGACTGTGTTTGCTCTGAGTGTCTCAGGAAACCCTCCCTCGCGTTGCTGTTTGCCTGTTCCTTGTTGTCTTGCTGACGCAGGCCTGTCACCCGCAGGTGATGTACAGAGAGGATCTGGGGACAGGAACCCCCACTCCTGTCACTCCGGAGATCGAGAGGGTCAAACGCAACCAGGAACACATTAGCTCGGTATTTTTTTAATGTGAAAAGCAGAAAATTCCCTCTTGATCTGTCTTTAAACAGTTTTAACACATACAAAATATCCTTGTTCCTCTATAATCAACTCACACAAACACCATTATCCTGTTCCCACTGAGGTTTTTTTATCCTTTAATACTACTTCTCGCCTTCTAGTTCCTCTGGTTTGATTTCATCTCCGTAACTTTGAATTCCACCTTTCTCTTGACACTGATTATATTTTCGATCTACTTTGCTCTTTAATGAGATCCTGCTTTTCCTTTGCTTTATCACAACCATCCTTGTGTTTGTTCTCTCATTATTTTTCCTATGATTTTACTGGATTCTTTGTTGATGAACTGGACACTGAGCCGTGTTTCCCCTGGGAATGGGTGGTTCCTCGATAACGAGTGTCAGGACAAACCACTCTTAGGAAGGTGATCTAAGCCCTGGTCCTCGATGACTCGAGGTTTGCTTCACTGCTGGTGAAAGACAATAATAGACTTCATTATAATTCATTTAAGACTATAAACTCATAAATCCCATTTCTGAGTGTCCACCTGGAGCAGCTCATAATGGAGCAGTGAGGCTGTTGTGGCCTCCTGGTACGAGTCCTCATGGTGAATTGGTGTTTAGCTCCATCTTCATTGATTTAAGCTTTAGGTTTTATTGTTATGGGTTCATTAGTGATTGTGGTTGTTTGGAGCATCTCAGGAAACCCTCCCTCGCGTTGCTGTTTGCCTGTTCCTTGTTGTCCTGCTGACGCAGGCCTGTCACCCGCAGGTGATGTACAGAGAGGATCTGGGGACAGGAACCCCCACTCCTGTCACTCCGGAGATCGAGAGGGTCAAACGCAACCAGGAACACATTAGCTCGGTATTTTTTTGATGTGAAAAGCAGAAAATTCCCTCTTGATCTGTCTTTAAACAGTTTTAACACATACAAAATATCCTTGTTCCTCTATAATCAACTCACACAAACACCATTATCCTGATCCCACTGAGGTTTTTATATCCTTTAATACTACTTCTCACCTTCTTGTTCCTCTGGTTTGATTTCATCTCCGTAACTTTGAATTCCACCTTTCTCTTGACACTGATTATATTTTCGATCTACTTTGCTCTTTAATGAGATCCTGCTTTTCCTTTGCTTTATCACAACCATCCTTGTGTTTGTTCTCTCGTTATTTTTCCTCTGATTTTACTGGATTCTTTGTTGATGAACTGGACACTGAGCCGTGTTTCCCCCGGGAATGGGTGGTTCCTCGATAACGAGTGTCGGGACAAACCAGTCCTAGGAAGGTGCTCTAAACCCTGGTCCTGGATGACTCGAGGTTTGCTTCACTGCTGGTGAAAGACAATAATAGACTTCATTATAATTCATTTAAGACTATAAACTCATAAATCCCATTTCTGAGTGTCCACCTGGAGCAGCTCATAATGGAGCAGTGAGGCTGTTGTGGCCTCCTGGTAGGAGTCCTCATGGTGAATTGGTGTTTAGCTCCATCTTCATTGATTTAAGCTTTAGGTTTTATTGTTATGGGTTCATTAGTGACTGTGTTTGCTCTGAGTGTCTCAGGAAACCCTCCCTCGCGTTGCTGTTTGCCTGTTCCTTGTTGTCCTGCTGACGCAGGCCTGTCACCCGCAGGTGATGTACAGAGAGGATCTGGGGACAGGAACCCCCACTCCTGTCACTCCGGAGATCGAGAGGGTCAAACGCAACCAGGAACACATTAGCTCGGTATTTTTTTGATGTGAAAAAGAGAAAAAAATCCCTTTTGATCTTTTTAAAAATGAATTATAACACCAAAAAAATATCCTTGTTCCTCTATAATCAACTTACACAAACACCATTATCCTGATCCCACTGAGATTTTTTTTCCCTCTTACTGCTACTTCTCACCTTCTTGTTCCTCTGGTTTGATTTCATCTCCATAACTTTGACTTCCACCTTTCTTTTGATTCTCTTTTCAGTTGATTTTGTTAAAAACCACTGTGTGTTTTATTTGCTTCATTCCAGTCCTCTAGTGCTTTCTGACTCCGTTGAGCCACATCTAAGGTTCGTTTATTTTGTTCTTAACGTTGTTTGGACTCCCCTGTCACCCGCAGGTGATGTACAGAGAGGATCTGGGGACAGGAACCCCCACTCCTGTCACTCCGGAGATCGAGAGGGTCAAACGCAACCAGGAACACATTAGCTCGGTATTTTTTTTGATGTGAAAAAGAGAGAAATTCCCCTTTGATCTTTTTTAAAAATAATTTTAACACACAAAACCCATCCTTGTTGCTCTATAATCAACTCACACAAACACCATTATCCTGATCCCACTGAGATTTTTGTTCCCCTTATTACTACTTCTCACCTCCTTGTTTCTTTGGTTTGATTTCATCTCAATAACTTTAAATTCCACCTTTCTTTTGACGCTGGTTATCTTTTCAATTGGTTTTGTTCCCCAAAGCGACCTCATTTTGCCTTTTGCTTTATCACAATAACCCTTAGTTTTGTCTTGTGGTGTTTTTCCCAGTTTTACTGACTTTACTTTGACCAATTTCCCGATTTGTTTTCATGGTGCTTTTCCCTATTTTACTGACTTTACTTTGACAAATTTCCCGATTTGTTTTCGTGGTGTTTTTCCCAATTTTACTGACTTTACTTTGACAAATTTCCCGATTTGTTTTCGTGGTGTTTTTCCCAATTTTACTGACTTTTCTTTGACCAATTTCCCGATTTGTTTTCGTGGTGTTTTTCCCAATTTTACTGACTTTACTTTGACAAATTTCCCGATTTGTTTTCGTGGTGTTTTTCCCAGTTTTACTGACTTTACTTTGACAAATTTCCCGATTTGTTTTCATGGTGCTTTTCCCAATTTTACTGACTTTACTTTGACAAATTTCCCGATTTGTTTTCGTGGTGTTTTTCCCAGTTTTACTGACTTTACTTTGACCAATTTCCCGATTTGTTTTTGTGGTGTTTTTCCCAATTTTACTGACTTTACTTTGACAAATTTCCCGATTTGTTTTTGTGGTGTTTTTCCCAATTTTACTGACTTTACTTTGACCAATTTCCCGATTTGTTTTCGTGGTGTTTTTCCCGATTTTACTGACTTTCCTCAAGAACTAAACCTCCCACCAAGTGCTTCAGCTCCGTGGAGCCGAGCTCCGTGCTCTAACCTGCCATGTGACCTGCTCGGGCTCTGGAAAGGGTTGATGACAACGCACTGAGCTCTTTGTTCCTCTTGTATCTGCTCCCTCTGCCTCTAGGACAGCTTCCCGAATCCCCCAAGGCTCATCCAGCTTCCTCCACGCATCCCGAGCAGCCCTAGGTCACTGCAGACCGAGTGTTAAAAGCTTGGAGGAGCAATTTAATTTTCTTTTATATATTTTTTTCCAAGCTTGGGCCTCGGAGCAGCTTTGGCAACCGTCCAGCGTGTTTTGTTTGCTTGTTCTTCTTCTCTCGCTGACGCAGCCCTCTCGCCCCACAGGTGATGTACAGAGAGGACCTGGGGACAGGGACCCCCATTCCTGTCACTCCCGAGGTTGAGAGAGTCAAACGCAACCAGGAACACATTAGCTCGGTACTTTGTGGAGGGAAAAGCTTTTTCCTTTAACTCCACCTCAACTCAGCTTTTTAACCACCTATTAAAACTCAACTCCATTTCTTCTCTTTACTTCCATGTAATCAACTTACGAATCCATCCTTCCTTCTTCACTGCCTTCTATTTTACTCACTTCTTCATCAATTATTTCCATAATCCTAAATATTTTAACCATTTCGCTCCCTGTGCCGGCTCCTTTATCTGTGTTTTTGTTCGTTTGCGTGTTCTTTTTTTTTTTTTTTTTAAATCGTATAATAGAATCATAGAATAACCAGGTTGGAAGAGACTCACCGGATCATCGAGTCCAACCATAATCCTGTTTGTTTCTTGATTTTAATGCTGTTGCTGTAGCAGGGGGAGGGTCCAGCTTTCCAGGCGGCTTCAGTTAGAGAATCGTAGAATCAGTGAATCAGAGAATCATAGAACAACCAGGTTGGAAGAGACCCACTGGATCATCGAGTCCAACCATAGTCCTGTTTGTTTCTTGATTTTAATGCTGTTGCTGTAGAAGGTGGAGGGTCCAGCTTTCCAGGCGGCTTCAGTTAGAGAATCATAGAATCAGAGAATCGTAGAACAACCAGGTTGGAAGAGACCCACCGGATCATCGAGTCCAACCATTCCCATCAAACACTAACCCATGTCCCTCAGCACCTTGTCCACCCGTCCCTCTCTCCCAGGGGCAGCTCTTAGGGTGCCTTAGAGCAGGTTGAGACCCAACAAATCCAACTATTTTGACTCCTGTCGGACGCTTCCGGAGCTGCGATTCCACCTGGGGCTGCTTCTTGTCTCTGGGCAGGTTCTGTACAAGGAGAGTGTGGGGACTGGGACCCCCACGCCCGTCACCCCCGAGATGGAGAGGGTCAAGCGCAATCAAGAAATCTGTAGCTCGGTACTTTGCTGAGAGAGAGAAAATTCCTTTTAACTCTGTTTAATTCAACCTTTTAACAGTTTTTAAACGGATGCTGTAACACTCCTCCCCTCTCTAAAGCAGCTGACGTGAGGGGTCACTTCTCACTCTGAGGGCTCACTTCTCACTCATGTTTTACTCTCGTTCACGGTGGTGACTTTTAACTCTTTACAGTTTTTCAGAGTGACTTTAACGCTCTGCTCTAATCCTAAACACACTTAACCAACCTCATCCATTTTCTCTGCAGTGCCGGTGGGTTTTTTTTTCCCCTTAATTGCAATTTCAACCCTCAATATGTTATTCTGTGCTCTCGTTTTTCTTGCGCTCACACTATTTATTCCGACTGAGCTTGTAGTTAAAGAGCAACTAGGCCAAAGCTCACTTCTCTAGTTAAATATTGTCAATAACTTCTTCGCAAACTGATGTCGTATGTTGAGAAAATAAGTAGAATTTTCTTATGAGAAAAGAAGTAGAGAAATCATTGAGAAAATAAGTAGAATTTTCTTGTGAGAAAATAAGTAGAGAAATTCTTGAGAAAATAAGTAGAATTTTCTTATGAGGAAATAAGTAGAGAAATTCTTGAGAAAATAAGTAGAATTTTCTTATGAGAAAAGAAGTAGAGAAATCACTGAGAAAATAAGTAGAATTTTCTTGTGAGAAAATAAGTAGAGAAATTCTTGAGAAAATAAGTAGAATTTTCTTATGAGAAAAGAAGCAGAGAAATCATTGAGAAAATAAGTAGAATTTTCTTATGAGAAAATAAGGAGAGAAATCATTGAGAAAATAAGTAGAATTTTCTTATGAGAAAATAAGCAGAGAAATTCTTGAGAAAATAAGTAGAATTTTCTTATGAGAAAAGAAGTAGAGAAATTCTTGAGAAAATAAGTAGAATTTTCTTATGAGAAAATAAGTAGAGAAATACTTGAGAAAATAAGTAGAATTTTCTTATGAGAAAAGAAGTAGAGAATCATTGAGAAAATAAGTAGAATTTTCTTATGAGAAAATAAGTAGAGAAATTCTTGAGAAAATAAGTAGAGAAATTCTTGAGAAAATAAGTAGAATTTTCTTATGAGAAAATAAGGAGAGAATTTCTTGAGAAAATAAGAATTTTCTTATGAGAAAATAAGTAGAGAAATTCTTGAGAAAATAAGTAGAATTTTCTTATGAGAAAATAAGCAGAGAAATTCTTGAGAAAATAAGTAGAATTTTCTTATGAGAAAATAAGCAGAGAAATCACTGAGAAAATAAGCAGAATTTTCTTATGAGAAAATAAGCAGAGAAATCATTGAGAAAATAAGTAGAATTTTCTTATGAGAAAAGAAGTAGAGAAAATCTTGAGAAAATGAGTAGAATTTTCTTATGAGGAAATAAGCAGAGAAATCATTGAGAAAATAAGCAGAATTTTCTTATGAGAAAATAAGTAGAGAAATTCTTGAGAAAATAAGTAGAATTTTCTTATGAGAAAAGAAGTAGAGAAATTCTTGAGAAAATAAGCAGAATTTTCTTATGAGAAAATAAGCAGAGAAATCACTGAGAAAATAAGTAGAATTTTCTTATGAGAAAATAAGTAGAATTTTCTTATGAGAAAATAAGTAGAGAAATTCTTGAGAAAATAAGTATAATTTTTCTTATGAGAAAATAAGTAGAGAAATCACTGAGAAAATAAGTAGAATTTTCTTATGAGAAAATAAGCAGAGAATTTCTTGAGAAAATAAGTAGAATTTTCTTATGAGGAAATAAGTAGAGAAATTCTTGAGAAAATGAGTAGAATTTTCTTATGAGAAAAGAAGGAGAGAAATTCTTGAGAAAATAAGTAGAATTTTCTTGTGAGAAAATAAGTAGAGAAATTCTTGATAAAATAAGCAGAATTTTCTTATGAGAAAATAAGCAGAGAAATTCTTGAGAAAATAAGCAGAATTTTCTTATGAGAAAAGAAGTAGAGAATTTGGGAAAATAAGCAGAATTTTCTTATGAGAGAAGAAGTAGAGAATTTCTTGAGAAAATAAGTAGAATTTTCTTATGAGGAAATAAGTAGAGAATTTCTTGAGAAAATAAGCAGAATTTTCTTATGAGAAAATAAGTAGAGAATCATTGAGAAAATAAGTAGAATTTTCTTATGAGAAAATAAGTAGAGAAATTCTTGAGAAAATGAGTAGAATTTTCTTATGAGGAAATAAGTAGAGAATTTCTTGAGAAAATAAGTAGAACAAATGGCTTTAGGGCTTTAGGCCTGCACGGGTGGGTTTTTTTTACGTCTCGTTGCTTTCTTTGGCTCCTCTCTCGTGTCTCATAGGTGTTGTACAAAGAGAACCTAGGGAAAGCCACCCCGACTCCCGTCACCCCCGAGATGGAACGAGTCAAGCGCAATCAAGAAATCATTAGCTCGGTACTTTCGCTAGGGAAAGCGGCCGCTAACGAGCTGAGTGAAGCGTTGGAAATAACCGCAGTGGTTCAGCCATTTCTTAACTCTCGAGCGAAGGTGCTGAGACGCACCTTGGCCACGTTTAACGCTGTCCCAGCAGGGCCTGACTGCAACCAGGCCTGAGTTGGTTCGGTTTGATGGGTGTTTCTTCGTGGGTTTTTTTTAACCCTTTAACTCCCGTGCTTCCCTGCGGAGCCGATTGCACCTCAGCTCCGTTTCCGCGTTAACGGCAAAGCTCCCGCTGGGACCCAACCCCGAGGCTAACTCCTTCGCAGCATAACGATCCCAGAATTTTGATTGGCTGGTGGGTTGGGCTTGGCTTGTGGTGGTTGGTTGGGCTTCGTTGCCTTTTTAATGACCCTCGGACACTCCCTTGTATCCTGTAGGTTTTGTACAAAGAGAATGTGGGGAAAGTGACCCCAACACCAATCACTCCAGAGATGGAGAGAGTCAAACGCAATCAAGAGATCATTAGCTCGGTACCTGAAAACCAGATTCTTATTCTATCTTTGTGTTTACATTTTAATAACATAACATTCTAACTGGTTGGTTTTCGTTTAAAAAAAAAAAATAGAGAGTTGTTTCTGCAAATTAATCCCTCCTCTTCTAAAAATTAAAATTCCTTTAGTCTTAACAGCTTGACCCGGAAATTCAGGCCTGTTTTCCAGCTCGGTTTGTGCGGCCGTGGGCTCTATCCAGACAGTATTCAGAGTTTGGCAGCTTGTGCTGGAGAACCTCAGGTTTCTCTGTGCTTTGTGGTTAAGATTTCATTGGCTTTTCAGGAGTATTTGGCTTTAGGGAGAAACACACGAATGAGACAAGCAACCACCTCACCCTGAAATATCCCCATCCCTGAGCCTTAAATGCCTTAAACACAATGATGTGAAAGGAAATAGAAAGTTCCTGTTCTGCATTATCAGTGATGGCTTTTAGGTGGACTCTTCGTGGAGGCACATAGGTCGGGTGGTGCTGTGACACGAGCCCTATCGTAGAATCATGGAATGGGTTGGGCTGGAAGGGACCTCAGAGCCCATCCAGTGCCACCTCTGCCCTGGGCAGGGACACCTCCCACTGGCTCAGGGGCTCCAAGCCCCATCCAACCTGCCCTTGAACCCCTCCAGGGATGGGGCAGCCACCCCTGCTCGGGGCAGCCTGGGCCAGGCCCTCCTCACCCTCATTGTGTCTAAGCTAAATCTTCCCCTTCCAGTTTAAAGCCATCCCCTCTCACTCTGTCACTCCACATCCTTGGAAAAAGCCCCTCCCCAGCTTTCCTGGAGCCCCTTTCAGCCCTGGAAGCTGCTCTGAGGTCTCCTCAGAGCCTTCTCCTCTCCAGGCTGAACAACCCCGACTCTCAGCCTGGACACAGAGCAGAGGCTGTGGCCACACAGCTCCCTCCTTCCTCTCCAAATAGAATCATAGAATCATAGGACAACCAGGTTGGAAGAGACCCATCGGATCATTGAGTCCAACCATTCCTATCAAACACTAAACCATGTCCCTCAACACCTCATCCACCCATCCCTTAAACCCCTCCAGGGAAGGGGAATCAACCACCTCCCTGTGCAGCCTATTCCAATGCCCAATGACCCTCTGTGTGAAAAACTTCCTCCTAATCTCCAGCCTAAATCTCCCCTGGTGGAGCTTGAGACCATTCCCTCTCGTCCTGTCCCTTGGGAGAAAAGGCCATCACCCTCCTCTCCACAACCTCCTTTCAGGTAGTCACAAACTGCTTCAAATAGAGACAAACCATGTTCTTAATCATAGAATCACAGAACAACCAGGTTGGAAGGGACCCATCGGATCTTCTAGTCCAACCATTCCTGTCAAAGTGACCCTCTTGGGCTCCAGGCCGCGTCCCAGGCTGGTGGAGCCATCACCGTAGCTGGATAGAGCCCTTCTCCATTAACCCAAACTCAAGCTTTCTCTCTCAGTTTCCTCCCCTCACCCTCTCGGAGCAGTCGGTTTGGCTTTTGTTCAGTGCTGCACGTCCTAACCAGCCCTGACTTTTCTTGAAAGCTCTTAACCAAGTGATCTTTGTGCTCCAGTCCTTCCCCTTTTTCTGGGGACGGGGCTAAGATTCCGGATACATCTTCTGTATCCCACAGGTCTTGTACAAAGAAAACTTGGGGCGCGCAACCCCCACCCCAATCACTCCCGAGATGGAGAGAGTCAGACGCAATCAAGAACAGATTAGCTCGGTACAGTCGCCGTGAGGGGGAGACCATCAACCCTCTCTTTAATAACTTAAGTCTAATTTTAATAACTTCAGTCTAAACCTAACCCTCTAATTCTTCCCCTCGAGCTTCAAACCGTCATCTCTTAAAATTACGACCCTTAAGATTATTTTTATTTTTGTTGATTAACTTTTTTTAACACTATTTTTCCTCTGATTTTTTTTTTTTTTTTTGTTGTTGTTGTTGTTGTTGCCTAACGGCTGGTGTTGACTCTAAACCCGGTAACCCCAGAGGGTTTTTTTTGGTTGTATCCGTGTGACTCTGAGCTGCGGTTGTATCCGTGTGATCTGTAGGTTGTGTACAAGGAAGGCCTGGGGAAGGCGACCCCCACTCCCGTCACTCCCGAGATGGAGAGAGTCAAACGCAATCAAGAACACATCAGCTCGGTACTGAACGCAGGAGGACAACCTCTTGGATCTCAAAATAACCACTCGGAAAAACTCCTCTTCTAATTTAGCCTCCTTTTCTTGGTTTTTTTTTTTTTTTTTTTTGGCCTATTTTTCCTTTTGAGTTTTTCCTTTTGAGTTTTACCTTTTGAGTTTTGCCTTTTGAGTTTTATTTCGCTCTAGCAAATAACTTTTTAGCTGCTTTATCTCCCGAGATCTTTTCTACTTTTGCAGTGATGAGTTTTGCTTAAACAGTAACACTCCTGAAAGAACGAACGGGGAGTTATCCCTGTCTGATCTCTCACCTTTTTCCGCACTTGTAGGTGTTGTACAAGGAGCAGCTGGCGAAGGGAACCCCAACTCCGCTGACGCCGGAGATGGAGAGAGCGAAGCGCAATCAAGAAAACATCAGTTCGGTAGGTTCTGTTCGGCCAAGAAATGAAAATAGATTCATAGAGTCGTATTATCACCAGGTTGGAAGAGACCCACTGGATCATGGAGTCCAACCATTCCTATCAAACACTAACCCATATCCCTCAGGACCTCATCTACTTGTCCCTTAAACCCCTCCAGGGAAGGTGACTCAACCCCCTCCCTGGGCAGCCTCTGACACTGACCAATGACCCTTTCTGGGAAATATTTTTTCCTAATGTCCAGCCTGACCCTCCCCTGGTGGAGCTTGAGGCCATTCCCTCTCGTCCTGTCCCCTGGGAGAAGAGCCCAGCTCCCTCCTCTCAAAAAAGAGCAAAAATGTTAGTATTTAAATGACAAATACAGGTCTCATGTTCTCTTCTGCGCTGGTACCTTCACTGAGGTTGGTGCATATGAGGACATCACCTGGAGCTTTATGACCACATTGCCTCTACCTCATATTACGAGGTTAGGAAAGGTTAAGGATCTGTTAGTTCAGAAAGTTCAGAGCTGTCTGAATCCAAGAGCTCTGCTTTGTGTTCCGGAATTGTTCACCAGAGAGATGCTGCTGCTGCTGCTGTGGGTTTGTTCTCCTCCTTTGCCAGGTTGCAGCTCATTCCTCATGATGCAGAAGAGGCTGAGAGGAGACCTCATTGCTCTCTCCAACTCCCTGAGAGGAGGTTGTGCAGAGGAGGGAGCTGGGCTCTTCTCCCAAGGGACAGGGGACAGGACGAGAGGGAATGGCCTCAAGCTCCACCAGGGGAGATTTAGGCTGGAGATTAGGAGGAAGTTTTTCACACAGAGGGTCATTGGGCATTGGAATAGGCTGCCCAGGGAGGTGGTTGAGTCACCTTCCCTGGAGGTGTTTAAGGGACAGGTGGATGAGGTCTTGAGGGACATGGTTTAGTGTTTGATAGAAATGGTTGGACTCGATGATCCGATGGGTCTCTTCCAACCTGGTTGTTCTATGATTCTATGATTCTCAGTTCCTTTTCCTGGTTGCAGGTTCTTTATTCGGACAGTTTCCGGAAGCAAGTGCAGGGCAAAGCTGCCTACGTCCTGGACACACCTGAGATGCGGCGCGTGCGGGAGACCCAGAAGCACATCTCAACAGTAAGAGCACTTATAGACCCATCTTTAACTTAATAAGTGACTGAAATGGAACCTTAACCTTCTTCCTGAGACATCCTGGGGTGGGAAGCTCAGGGACAATGTGTCTGTATCAAGTTTGTTGCCCAAAGTCTGAAGGGCTAAAGGCAAGTGGCTCTGCGGGAAAGGCCTGTTTGGGGTTGGGTGATCTCGCTCTCTCTTTATTCCTTGGATTGGATGAAGCAAAAGCTCCAGGAGCATGTGCCTCTCTACTAGAAACCCTCCTGAGGTAAGTGGGAAGGAAAACTGCTCATCTCAGCCGCAGAGAGCAGCTGTTCCGCTTTAAATTTCAGGTGAAATACCACGAAGACTTTGAGAAAAGCAAAGGCACCTTCACCCCCGTGGTGACCGACCCCATCACCGAGCGCGTGAAGAAGAACATGCAGGACTTCAGCGACATCAGCTACCGCGGCATCCAGAGGAGAGTGGTGGAAATGGAGAGAAAGCGCGTGGACCAGGATCAGGAGAACCTCACAGGTGAGGAGAACCTGGGCTTTGGAGCAGCTTCTGTGCTGCATTTACACAAAACACAAGCTGATCTGGATGAGTCGCTCCCTTTAAGCTCACTCGTACCAACTCGAATTTATCATCACGTGGAGATGGTTTTATCAAAACTCATTTTGAAACTACTCTCCTGTCGCAGCTGTGACTCACCTGTGCCTCTCCCATGTAAGGCAACACTAGATTTTGGTTTCTTACTTATATTTCTAGCTTCATCTCTATGTTTAATAGAGAGACTGTAGCTCATTATATGTAAGTCATATTTAACAGAGTGCTTTGATTTGAGGAATACAAGTTTAAGATGTGCTGCTGGTCCTTCCCTGATGTGCTCTCACTCCTCTTCAGGAGAAGTGCTGCTCACACTCTCTCAGAGCTGCTTGAGGTGCAGCTTTCCAAGTGACAGGGGACAGGACAAGAGGGAATGGCCTCAAGCTCCACCAGGGGAGATTTAGGCTGGAGATCAGGAGGAAGTTTTTCACACAGAGGGTGATTGGGCATTGGAATAGGCTGCCCAGGGAGGGGGTTGAGTCACCTTCCCTGGAGGGGTTTAAGGGATGGGTGGATGAGGTCTTGAGGGACTTGGTTTAGTGTTAGATAGGAATGGTTGGACTAGAAGATCCGATGGTTCCCTTCCAACCTGGTTGTTCTATGATTCTACTCAGTAAATGCTGTTTCTCTTCTAGGCCTTCGCGTGTGGCGCACGAATCCTGGCTCTGTCTTTGACTACGACCCAGCAGAAGACAACATTCAGTCCAGAAGCTTGCACATGATCTCTGGTTTGTTCCAGAGTCGAGGCTGGGGGTGGGAAATGGGGTTTATGATTGTGCAAACACAGTCAGTAAAGCTGAGGGTGTGGGGCTCTGGCAGGAATAACAGGGGTTTGTCAGCTGTGCCAGAGGCCACGGAGGTGATCCAAGGGCTCTAGAAGCTCCCTTGCAAGGACAGGCTGAGAGAGTTGGGGTTGTTCAGCCTGGAGAAGGCTCTGGGAAGACCTTGGAGCAGCTTCCAGTGCTGAAAGGAGCTCCAGGAAAGCTGGGGAGGGGCTCTGGATCAGGGTGGGCAGATACAGGACGAAGGAAATGGTTTTCAGCTAAAAGTGAGTGGGTTTAGACTAGATTTTAGAACAGGTTCGTAGAAAACCTGTCCCTGGCTCCATTCAAGGTCAGGGTGGATGGAACTCTTACTCTTGAGCAACCCACTCAGCACTGGGGGGGTTGGACCCCATGGGCTTTAAACATCCCTTCCAACCCAAACCCTTCCCTTGTTCTACAACTGTGGGTGGATGTGTTATCACATACAGACACATTAAGTGAGGGAGGTGGTTGAGTCACCTTCCTGGAGGTGTTTAAGGCACAGGTGGATGAGGTCCTGAGGGACTTGGTTTAGTGTTTGATAGGAATGGTTGGACTCGATGATCCGATGGGTCTCTTCCAACCTGGTTGTTCTATGAGTCTATGATGTCTGTGTGCATAGACGTGTATTTTTATGTTTGTATCTGCTTATGAAGAGCTGACTTGGTGCTCCCTGCTCTCTGGTTGCAGTCCAAGCCCAGCGCCGCAGCCGGGAGCACTCCCGCTCTGCCAGTGCCTTGAGCATCAGTGGGGGCGATGAGAAATCCGAGCCCTCCGAGGGGGTGGATCAGCACTTGTCCTACTACAGCGGCGGAGGCTTCTTCACCACAACCGCAACAGGTACTGGAGAACAAGAAGGCCGATTCCTCACAAATGAGGTCACATAGTTCCCACATCACAGGGCAGAGTGTTCAGGGGCTCCTGTGCCCAGAGCCCTTCAGCAGGAAAAATCAGGGAACATGCAATTACAGACAAAACCAACAGGGGTGAAGTTGTCTTTCAGAGGATAAAGGCAGCTCTGACCCACCCCTACTCAATTAAGCAACCCCGACTGAATTTTTCTTTTGCAGTTGGCTACAAACATGCTAAAACCATAGAGCTGCCCCAGCAGCGCTCGTCGTCGGTGGTCACCCAGCAAACAACGGTGTCCTCAGTTCCTTCTCACCCCTCTACTGCTGGCGTAAGTAACTTTGATTAGTGTGCGATGCCAAACCTGCCGTAGGGGTTAGACTGCACAGCCCTGGAGCCCACTGCGCGGCAGGAGATGTTAATCCAGGCCTGGGAAGGGAATGCAGCTACCTCTGGGCCTGAAGTTTGGCCCAGAACCAGGGGTGGGTGCATGACTCAGTGCAAGAGGATAGAGCCTCACAGAATCATAGAGCAACCAGGCTGGAAGAGACCCACTGGATCATTGAGTCCAACCATTCCTATCAAACACTAACCCATGTCCCTCAGCACCTCGTCCACCCGTCTCTTAAACCCTCCAGGGAAGGTAAATCAATCCCCTCCCTGGGCAGCCTCTGCCAGTGCCCCATAACCCTTTCTGTGAAAAACTTCCTCCTCACATCCAACCTAAATCTCCCCTGGTGGAGCTTGAGACCATTCCCTCTTGTCCTGTCCCCTGTCTCTTGGGAGAAGAGCCCAGCTTCCTCCTCTCCACAACCTCCTTTCAGGTAGTTGGAGAGAGCAATGAGGTTTCCCCTCAGCCTCCTCTTCTCCAGGATAAACACCCCCAGCTCTCTCAGCCATTCCTCATAACGGCCTGTTCTCCAGCCCCTTTCCCAGCTTCATTGCTCCCTCAGCTCTTCTTGAGAACTTTGGCACTTACCCCTCTAGAAACTGAGTCATAGAGTAAACCTACAGCCTCACCTCCGCACGAGAACTCCTGGAGGCAGCCCCTTCAAGCTCTGGCTGTTGTTACCCCGAGCTGCTGTTGCTCAGATACACTCAGAGAAGGTTCTGTTCAGCTTGGGTGTCACTAACCCCTCAGGCACTGTGGTACTTGTGTACCCACTGCCCTTGGTTACTGAGCAGAAACACCCTGTGAGCTGAACCCAATGTAAGCAGCCACCCCAGTGGTTAAAGAGCTGCGCAACAAGCCTGCTCCTGCCTTTCTGGGTGTCCCCAGCAGGGCTGTAACCCCACTTCTTGCTTCTCTCCCCTGCCTCTAACCTCTGCAGAAGACGTATCGGGCCATGTACGACTACATGGCGGCTGATGCCGACGAGGTGTCCTTCAAAGACGGCGACACCATCGTGAACGTCCAAGCCATCGATGAGGGCTGGATGTACGGGACCGTCCAGAGAACCGGCAAGACGGGGATGCTGCCGGCCAACTACGTCGAGGCCGTCTGACCCCCTCAGCTCCCCCAACGCACCCACAGGGCACAGGAACCTGAGCAACGAGCTCAGAGCACTTCTCCAAAGTTGTCCTCCCTGAGGGTGCTGACTTATAAACCATAATAGGGAAAAAAAAAAATGTTCTAAGAGGTTTTAATGTATTCATTTCTTTTCCATATAAGCAACGTTTATGCTTTGCATCTCCAGCCAGCCTTGAGCTGGGCTGGGGAGGGGAATCAAATTCAAACACCTCTCCTGCTTGTTGAGCTTCTTCATGCGTCTGTTCTGGGGTCAAAAGCTGTTACTGTAAATTAGTGACTAAATAAAGCTGATGGTTCTGCAGTGTTTGACGCGTTCACTCACGCTGAGGAGCAGGGGCAGAGCTGGTACAGAGAGAGCAGAGGAACAGGGAGGGGAACAGGAGATGCAGACGTCAAGCGCTGAGGCTGGAGTTGGATTAAATAGTTCCTAGATGCTGCCTCCAGGTGACTGAAACTTCTGGTACCAGCTTGACTCCAAGAAAGGAAATAGTAAGGAGTGATGTTGTGTGTCCTAAAGGTTAAACACAATAGAATATTGCATCTCCTTCCTCCTGTTAACTGGGAACTTAAAGGGAACGCGGAGCAGGTGAGGCTGTACACAAGCAGCTTGAGGGAAGTGTCCTTCCTCCAATCGGGGCTTGTTAAACAACCCTTGTGTTGGCTAAGGGGTTGCTAACACCCGTGTGGGATGTGCTAGGACCCTCCTTATCCATACAGGCCACTTGTTCAAGAGCTGAACAAACCCAACAAAGTGGATTTGGAATCAAGGTAAGATTTTCCCCACAAGAAAAATGACAGAGAACTCTCGTCCACAGTGCAGCTCAGACTCCTCTCTGTGCTGTTCATTTCCAAATAATCTTCACCCTTTTTGTGTGACACCACATCCTCCTGGTACCTTCCCCAGTCCCACCCACCCTGTGCCTCCAAAGCAAGAGCTGCCAGAGCCAACTGGAGCTCAGGGAACCCCCAAAACCACAAGGTCATAAACAAGTTTGGGAACTATTTATTGTTTTTATTTGCCCGCATGTAAGTTGTAAAAACACTTGCAGCGATTCCTCTCGATAAAGGGCCTTTCCCCAGCTCTGGGACAATATATACAGATCAGATCCCCAGGGTCAAGCTGAGGGCTCTGAGAAGCAGCAGTGCATTCCATGCAGTTAAAAAAAATCAACATAAATTAACCGATGTGCCAACTTAAGTCTGTACAGAATATACAAAGAGCTCTTCTCAAATCCATTCACTTCCCCAAGGAAGAACTCTTCTCCCCAGAAGAACTGCTGCAAACAGGGAACACGGAACAACATTCACTTCCCCAAGGAAGAACTCTTCTCCCCAGAAGAACTGCTGCAAACAGGGAACACGGAACAATCGCCTGAGAAGCTGTGCCAAGTACGGGGGTCGCTGCGTTAGCCGATTCTTCCTAGGATCCCAACAGAAACGGGTGTCAGAGCCCAGGGGCCTTGGGCTGGGGCTGCCAGAAGGGATCAGCTCACCTCAAGCTCCAGGAGGCACCAGGAGGAGGCTCTCTCTCCGCAGAGGAAGGCTCCGCAGCAGTAAGAACACTTGGGATGGTGAAAAAATAAACTCCTCTGTAGGTTTGGTTTCAGTCTTTGCTATTGCACAACATCAAGAGGCTCTTTCACTGCCTGAAAGAAACAGGCAGAGCGGGGGGGGACAAACCCCCCTCTGCTAGGGAACCAACAGCCCCAAAGGAACAAAAACCCATGGGAAACAACAACCATGATACATTTTGCTCATGTAAGTGTTAAAAAAGTCATCTGGTGTACAAAATGTACCAGTTAAGGGAATAACTTGCCAGTAAGAAAAGCAGATTTTGGGGAGAACTGTTCAACAAAATCCTCCTTACGTCGTAAATGATGAGCAACTACTCAGAAGTGTCGTGGGGTGGGGATTTCCAGCGGCCTTGCAGGGTTTTCATGATGCAGTTCGTCATGGCAAGGAGTTTCTCCTGCATCTCGAAGAGCTGGCTGCCCGAATAGCCGCGAAGATCCTCAGGGGTGAGCTGAGCGGCCAGGGCGTCCATCTGGCCCAGGAGATCCGCAGAGGGCTGCTCACTTGCCGTCACCACAGCCACGTCTGGCAGATCTGAAAGGGAGGGTGAACAGGGCAGCGCAGGCCCTAGGTCTGGATCGACATCTAAGCTGAATTACAGCTTCTTTCAGGGCTTTGAGATCACAGAATCATAGAACAACCAGGTTGGAAGGGACCCATCAGATCTTCTAGTCTAACCATTCCTATCAAACACTAAACCAAGTCCCTCAAGACCTCATCCACCCGTCCCTTAAACACCTCCAGGGAAGGAGAATCAACCACCTCCCTGGGCAGCCTATTCCAATGCCCAATGACCCTCTGTGTGAAAAACTTCCTCCTAATCTCCAGCCTAAATCTCCCCTGGTGGAGCTTGAGGCCATTCCCTCTCGTCCTGTCCCCTGTCCCTTGGGAGAAGAGCCCAGCTCCCTCCTCTCCACAACCTCCTTTCAGGGAGTTGTAGAGAGTAATGAGGTCTCCTCTCAGCCTCCTCTTCTCCAGGCTAAACACCCCCAGCTCTCTCTGTGTTGTCCTGTGTTATTGGGGCCTAAAGGAAAGCTGGGAAGGGGCTCGATGAGGGAGGGGAGGGATAGGACAGTGGGGAAAGAGTTTTGAGCTGTGAGAAGGGAGACTGAGATGACTGAGATGAGATCTCAGGCAGAATGTTTTGCTGTGAGGGTGAGGAGGCCCTGGCCCAGGTTGCCCAGAGCAGGGGTGGCTGCCCCATCCCTGGAGGGGTTCAAGGGCAGGTTGGATGGGACTGGGAGCCCCTGATCCAGTGGGAGGTGTCCCTGCGCAGGGCAGGGGAGGGACTGGATGGGCTTTGAGGTCCCTTCCAACCCAACCCAATCCATGATTCTATGAAACTTTTAAAACTGGACAGCTGAGAAGGTACTCCCAAGTTCTCCCACCCCCCAATCCTCGCTGCTGACACTCTTTGTCCACAGTAAGATAACCAAGTGTTCCCACTAGAGGTGAAGGGAAGCAGCCATACAGCAGGAACAAGAGAATCCTCAGCAAAAAGCAGGGAAACAGTACCTGTTGCAAGCTTTTCTTCATCTGCAGAGAGCGATTTCTCCTCTGTGCTATTTACGGGCTTCTCCGCATCTTCAAGCGCTGCTATTTCCTCGAATCCTCGAGACTTTATCTGCAGATTTTTGGGGAGAGAACAAGATCAGCATGTGCAGAGGGGAAAGAAAAGGGCTTACATGGTGGGATATGTTTTAACCTTGTAGTAAATATAGAATTATAGAACAACCAGGTTGGAAGGGACCCATCGGATCTTCTAGTCCAACCATTCCTATCAAACACTAAACCAAGTCCCTCAAGACCTCATCCACCCGTCCCTTAAACACTTCCAGGGAAGGTGACTCAACCCCCTCCCTGGGCAGCCTATTCCAATGCCCAATGACCCTTTCTGTGACCCTTTCTGACCCTTTCATCGTTATTCCCCTTAATAACATGGTAACCAAGTCAGGTGTAGCTGGCACCCCCTGCGAGTGATCGCGCTTTAAAGTGCTATTTCTCAGGAGGAAACTCCATAATTCCCATGATTCTCAGCCCTTCCCCAGGCTCACCCTGGCTTTCCTGGCACTGAAATTACATTTACCTGCTGCTCGTGGAATCCTTTCAGGGCTTTTTTAACGTTGCAAACTTTGGGAGAGCGGATGGGAAGGGTTTTGATTTCCAGCACTGTCAGAGCGCTCAGGTCACCCACAGTCTTGATGTTCTTGGCGCGGATGAGCTGCCCCAAACCCCTGGACCTGCGACAGGGGGAAAGAGCGAAGGTTTATTCCTCTAGGCGCAGCGGAGCAGGAAGAAATCTTACAGGAATGACAATCCACATACAAATAGGGGAGGGAAAGGCCTTTCTGAGCAGTTCCCACTGTGTGTCTACAGTTTGGTGTGAAAAATGATTGAAATTCAGATTGGAACTCAACTGTGCAAGCACCTCAAGCTTTCTACATCCAAAACATCCATTTTTGGAAAATCCCACTCCGCTTTCACAAAATCATAGAACAACCAGGTTGGAAGAGACCAACCAGATCATCGAGTCCAACTGTTCCTATCAAACACTAACCCATGTCCCTCAGCACCTCGTCCACCCATCCCTTAAACACCTCCAGGAAAGGTGAATCAACCCCCTCCTTGGGCAGCCTATTCCAATGTCCAATGACCCTTTCCGTGAAAAACTTCCTCCTAATCTCTAGCCTAAATCTCCCCTGGTGGAGCTTGAGGCCATTCCCTCTTGTCCTGTCCCCTGTCCCTTGGGAGAAGAGCCCAGTTCCCTCCTCTCCACTACCTCCTTTCAGGCAGTTGCAGAGAGTAATGAGGTCTCCCCTCAGCCTCCTCTTCTCCAGGATAAACACTCCCAGCTCTCTCAGATGCTCCTCATAGGGCCTGTTCTCCAGCCCCTTCACCAGCTTCATTGCTCTTCTCTGGACTCACTCCAGAGCCTCAACATCCTTCTTGTGCTGAGGGGCCCACAACTGAACACAGGATTCAAGGAGTGGTCTCACCAGTGCTGAGTCCAGAGAGAGAATCACTTCCCTGGCCCTGCTGGTCACACCATTTCTGATCCAAGCCATGATGCCATTGGCCTTCTTGGCCACCTGGGCACACTGCTGGCTCATGTTCAGTCGCTGTTGACCAACACCCCCAGGTCCCTCTCCTCCTGGTAGTTTTCCAGCCAGACTTCTCCCAGTCTGTAGCTCTGCTCAGGGCTGTTGTGCCCCAAGTGCAGGACCTGGCATTTGGCTGTGTTAAAGCTCATCCCACTGGACTCAGCCCGTGGATCCAGCCTGTTTAGGTCCCTTTGCAGAGCCTCCCTACCCTCCAGCAGATCCACACTTCCACCCAGCTAAGTGTCGTCTGCAAACTTGCTAAGGGAGCACTCGATGCCTTCATCCAGGTTGTTGATGAAGACACTGAACAGGGCTGGACCCAGCACTGAGCCCTGGGGAACCCCACTTGTCACTGGCCTCCAGCTGGACTTAACACCAGTTCCCACCACTCTCTGGGCCCGGCCAGCCTGCCAGTTTTCTACCCAGGAGAGTGCGCGCCTGTCCAGGCCAGAGGCTGACAGTTTCCGTAGCATGTTTACACAAAGCACAAGCAGCACGATGCTGGAGTTCTGTCGATACAAAGAAAGCTCCAGCTGCTTCGTCATGGGTCAGCGAGAGCAGTTTGCTCCACCACAGGGAACAGAGGAAGCTACTTGTCCTCCTGACTGTGAGCTTCTCGTGTCTTCCAATAAAGTTAACTTGGATAATGGTGGAGGTTCAGTAAGAAGTCAGCTCCTATTCTCAAGCAAATCGCCAAAAGCAGTAGCTCACTCACCATGTGCTGGACGTGATCTGAGGGAGAATCACATCGACCGGTGTCTTGCAGCCGGTTAGGGCAGGATACACACACTCTGTGGGGCAAGGCAGCAATTCCTTAGCCATTTCCGTAATCTTGAATGACACAGAAGCGTTATTAGATTAACTGCCGCACAACCGAGCACAGGAAAAAAAATAAAAATAGAAGAGAGACATGAACCAAAGTGCTTCTTACTAAACACTTCTTTGAGCTCTTAAATCTAGCGTTACGAGATCCTGAGGACAGAAATCCTTTGGTTGGAGTGGTAATGTGCTGGATAGAAAAAGAGGAAAAAAAGATCTCTCAGGATCACAGGAATTCGGTGAATAATAAGATTCAAGCTACCTAAGTCTCATCAGAATTAACAGAATGAGCCTGGTTAAACTGGTTATAGCGATTTCTTACCCTGATTCTCTGCAAGTGATTATGAACAGACCCTGACACGATGCTACCTACAACAACCGAGCATCACGAGTACAGAACATACAAACGGGAATGTACCTTAGCTGGAACGTTAGAGAGAATTTTTAGACTTCGCGAAGACGGTGAAGAATAGGGTCTAATGACAGGACTCCTCCTATCGATGTCATCGGCCAGTCCTTCTTGATAAATTGGGTTTGCGAAAGAGACTCGACGGATCTGTTATGGGAGAGAAGCAGTTTTCACAGCATGAGCTCAAACGGCCAAGCTGGGGCAGTAAGGCTGAAGATAAAACAGCTCAGTTTGAAATCACAGAATCATGGAATGGTTTGGGTCAGAAAGGACCTTAAGAATTATCCAGTCCCAACCCCAGGGACACCTCCCACTGGCTCAGGGGCTCCAAGCTCCATCCAACCTGCCCTTGAACCCCTCCAGGGATGGGGCAGCCACCCCTGCTCTGGGCAACCCACCCTTGTTGTTAAGAATTTCTTCCTAACATCTAATGTAAATCTTGCCTTTTCAATTGAAAGCCACTCCTCCTCGTCCTATAGAAACATAGAGTCACCAGGTTGGAAGAGACCCATCGGATCATCGAGTCCTATCACTCCATGGCCTCAGAAAAAGTTCCTCTTCACCTTTCCTGTAGGCCCCTTCAATCAAGTCATTACAGTCCAGGATTGACATGCACAATGTTTCACCCAAAAAAAAATTGGGTGGGTGTTTTTTTCCTAACGTCGAGCCTGAACTTCCCCTGGAGTAGTTTGAGGCCATTCCCTCTCGTCCTGCCCCTTGGAAGAAGAGCCCAGCTCCCTCCTCTCCACAACCTCCTTTCAGGTAGTTGTAGAGAGCAATGAGGTCTCCTCTCAGCCTCCTCTAGTCGATAATTTGATGTATTTGGAACTCGTGACATTAAAGACGCTGTTACAGATACCAGTTACAGACTGAATGCGCCACAGGATGAATCGCACGGCCATACCTTATTAGCAGGCGAGAGGGAATCGTCCTCCTGGTTCCTTTTGACCCCTCTCTTTAAAATGCTGGTGGATGGAGACGCTGACGGAGACCAGATGCAGCGCACCTGCATGCTGTTGGGGCTCTCACTGACCGACACTGAAGAATCCTGCTCTGCCTTCTGAGGTGACTCCACGCTGCTATTCTCTACCGTGTCTTCTTTGTCCAAGGCTGCTTTTTCAGGCTCTGTCCTTTCGGTCTTTGCTAATTCCTCCTTCATCTCTTCCTCTTGAATAATGTAACTTGATCCTGCAGAGTTCTCAGCTGCTTCTTTATCATCTCGGCTGCTTTCTAGCTCATTCTCCTGTTCTTCCTCCGTTTTGCTAACGTCAGGTATCTCCTCCAATGGTTCATTCTGGATGATTCCTTCCTCTTCCATCGCCGCTGGTTCTTCACTTTGATTCTCCGCAGGCAGAGAGACGTCCCCAGGCTCATCCGAAACACCCTCAGGCAGACTCTGTTCAGCTTGATCACTTGGATCAGCAGGTTCTGTCACTGCCGCTACGGAGTTGCTACCTTCAGCTGCCGTAAGCTCTGGATTCTCCAGATCCTCCTCCACCGCTCCACTGTTTCCTTGCGCAGCATCTTCCGATGTTCTCTCTCCTTCCGAGTGAAACTCCCTCGACTCCTTAGGAGGCTGCACGGGTGTGCTCATTGCACAGGGCGCCATGGACAAGCTCTCGTCAAGGTTTGAATTACCCGACACCTCTGACAAGTTTTCAGGCACCTGAACTGGGCTGGTTTGGGGCTCCTTCAGTTCCCGACTGCTCTCGTTCCTGGATGCGGTGAACGACCTAAATGGCTGCTTGGGCTTTACAGAACAGCAGTCGCAGCTCCTTGGTCTTTTCAGCCTTTTGCTTCTTTTGTGCAGACAATTAGCTGATTGCGAAGAGGAAAGATCCCCACCCAAAGCCTTTGCTCCTGGTACACGTTCAGGCAGAACAGCCTGACGACCATCTTTGCTGTCTGTTTGCTTCTCAACGTGTTTATTTCCCTCTGCCGCTTTCAAACCTTGCTCAGATACACGCGGGTCGGTGACCGATTCCTTCAGTGCCTTGTTCTGTTGTTCCACATCTGTGCTTTGTGCATCGAGTGATGTCTTCGAGCTGGTGGCTCCCACGGCTTTGGTGGCATCTGGAGGCATTACTGGGGTTTCGCTGTCACAGGCTTCAGATGGCAGCGCAGCATCTGCACTGATGTCACAGCTTAGTTCATCTTTCTTTGTTTCCAGCAGATTCTTAGCTTCGTTTCCTTGGCCGGATCCCTCCCGGCTACGGCTTCCTGGTTGCCGATCTTTCAATTTACCTCCAAGGGAATCAGTTCTATTTTTGGCTTTTATGGATCGCTTCTTCCTTGTGCTTTCTTCTTTGCTCTCAGAATCAGCCCCCTCGGAGTTCTCTATGCTGGAAAGCAAGCCTTGCGAAGACCTCCTCGTGTGGTACCGAGGACGCTCCATCTTCTTCTCACCTGCCGTGTTTGCGCTGCAGTCTTGCCCTTCCGCATCAGCCTTCAAGTTATCTTCCGACTTCCGAACGCTTTTGTTCTCTTCCTCAAGGCCCCTGGCAGCAGGAGGCTCCTTTGTGCTCAACGCATCTCCGGTGCTTCTCTCGGGGAGGCTGCTTTCTTTTTTATTTGCGTTCTCTGCAGTTTTCCCAGACCCCTTCTGCTTTTGGGATGCCTCGTCTTTAGTCTGCAGCATCTTCCTGGGCCCGGATTCTTCATCATCTTTCTGCCTGTCTGTCTTTCGGTGGCCTTCCTCCTTCTCCTGGCTGCCTACTGGGCTTTCTACGCTCTCTGACCAGCGCCTGGAAGAACGTCTCAGTGATTTTTGATGAGAAGACGCGTGTGGCACGTGGCTGTCGCTGCCTGTAACCTGGTCAGGCGATGCAGTCCTCTCCGGGGGAGTATTTTCTTTAGAATCCATATCTAACGCCTGCGACTCTTCTGTTTCTGCATCTTCAGTTTTTTTCATTTCTGCTTCTGTAGAATGGAGAGGAGCCTGGGACTGAACAAGGAGAACGTGTTCTACGCTTTCTCCTGAACACAGCTCAGGACTATTTTCCACGCTGCTCGAATCAAGAGACTCTTGGGTGCTTTTCTCTGGCAGTTTGGACTGCTTGTTTCCTTGGTGTTCTGCTTTACCACGCATTACCCTTCGGCTTGCGGTAAATACCTGTTCAGATTCAGCCTTTGAAGGCTTTTTATCTCCTTCTTCAGGGTTGTCTGGGTTAGCATCAGCCTTGCAGGTAGTTCTATTTTCCTGTTTACCTGCCACAGGTGTGCTCTCAGGTGTCCCTGACAAACCGCTGAAGGCAGGAAGACTGAAGGGTCTGCTCTCTGAGCTACCAAATTTCTCCAAGGTAATAAAAGACTGTCTCCGGCTGGCAGGCTGCGGCGTCCCAGAAATGATGTCACTGGAAGTGGAACTGGTGCTGACACCTGAAGTGTTTTCATTCGCTGCTGAGGGCTCCTTGGAAGCTGTTTCCACAGTACTTTTCTCTAAGCTCTCTGCAACCGACGGCTCCTCTGGAATCATTTCAGACGTATCCCTTCTGGAGTCTCCCTCACTGCTTGAAGTCGCACTTGCTTCTGTCTCAGTAACAGACTTATTCACACAGGCAGCATCTTCCAGAGGCTTATCCGAGTCCCCCTCCCTTGTGATTTCATCTGGTTTGTCTGTCTCGCTCTTGACATTTTCTTCCTGTCCAAAAAATGTAAATAGCAGAGCATTGTAGTTTTGCTATGAATATCACAGAAAACCAACTCTGCTGGAATAGAAAACAACACACGCACAAAGTTTTTCAACCATCCTTCCTTCAAATTACCCTATTGTCTGCCAGTAGTCATAAAAGAGAAAGACTTCTTTTCTTTGCTACTGTAAAAACATTTTAAGTTACGCAAGAGAGACTGAAATGGTTTAGTAGGAAGTTTGTTGATGAGAAGTCTGTTGTATTTTACCTGCTGTCTGTTCAGTACGGCAGCTCATCAAGCTACCTGGTCAACCAACCCCTCTCCAGAAGATTCAGTGTTCACTATTTTTTCCCCTCAAAAATCTACTATTTAATCTCCCTTGAGCCTTTACAGCTTCATCCAAAAGCAGTTTAGAACATGGAAATGTAGCTAAGCTAAGCTGTTCCAAAGCACGACCTGCTACAGTAATATAGAAATCAATGTTTTAAAAGCCACTTTCACTCTTAAAAGTCAAAGTAGCTTCAGAAGAACATGATTCCCAAAGAACATTGCAAAGGTATCTGATTCAAACATGGTGAAAAGGATGAAATGCGAACCACAGAAGCCATCGGCCTACTCTGAAGTCACTGATCCTCTGTCAGTCTTAAGAAGTGGAAAAACACAGAGAGCCCAAAACACAGATATTCCAGAGTCTTGCAGGTTAATTGATACACAGAAAAGGAGCGACTCCTGCGACCCCATACATTGATTTTCCTTGACGAGTTTCCAAACCAAGCTTAAAACCATATCATAATGGGTAACTGAGAATTGTGCATTAATTAACTACAGTTACTAAAACATTACTGGCACAGCCATAATCCAGATAGCTTAATTACTATCAGGCAATGAGAAATTACCTCAGGCTTCTTCTTAGCATCTTCTCTTGTGTCTTCTATTAAAGGTGATTTATCCCTGAAACAGAAGTTACTTAGGTTAGAATCAGAGAATCATAGAACAACCAGGTTGGAAGAGACCCACCAGATCATCAAGTCCAACCATTCCTATCAAACACTAACCCATGTCCCTCAGCACCTCATCCACCTGCACCTTAAGCACCTCCAGGGAAGGTGAAACAAGGTTAGACACGAAGGAGAAAAGGGGAAACCTTCGATGTTTGAGCATTGACTTACAGAGAATCCTCCTGGCTTTGGGTGTACTGCGAAAACAAGGCAGTGTCTTGCGACGAGTCCAAGTTGTTGTACATAGTGGGAATGTCAACCCTGAAAGAAGCCCAGAAAGGGGAAGTTAGAGCTTTTAATTACTAAAAGGACAGGGCAGAAAAGAAAATATCACAACTCTCTGCCACAGCCTCCAATCCAAGGCAACTGCAGAGCGGGTGCAGACGATGATTTACCTCCTTATTTCAAAACCACTGCATTAATTCATTTTTCACTTCAAACATAGTTTTAGGGAAACAGATGAGATTGGAATCCCCTTTAGCTAAAAGTTCATCAACACACGCAAACTCTACAACCCTGTCCAGTCAAACACTGAACACAAACCCTGCTTAGACTGTGGTTCTGCTGCCCGAGCACAGAAAATACTTGAGTGGTATTTTCTCACACTAAAAAGGGTAATTCAAATGGTTCCCTTGCAATTCAGATGAGTCTCAGAAGATCCTAATTTCTGGCTTGCTGCTGACATAAGACTTCTCTTCAAATTTAGGATTTTTTTCTTTCAGGTGGGCTAAGAAAACCCATTCATTCCCACTTCACACTGCAAGGAAGAGTAATGCAGTGAAAATGTAAACTCCACATTAACAAACAGGATACAGAATATATTTAATCAAAACAGAAAATGGAAATCAGAGGAGAATTTGGTTACTTTGAAACAATAAAGCAAGGAACTTGGTTAGCTTAACACTTGGTTAGCCTGAGACAGGAATCACACTCAGTGTCAGGACATTTCACATTACATTTCAGCTACCGAGGAAGTTACAGACCTCTTCGACCTAAGCACTTCTTTCTGATGTTCCGTCAATATTCTTGGTTTTGTTTCTGGAGGAATAAACACAAAATCAGCAGATTTCTCCTCTTCCAGAAGTATCTCACTTTTAGGCTTCAAAGATGAAAATTCTAGTTTGAGCTACAGGAAGGAAAAAAAGCTGGATTAGAAAAAAAAAGCCTAATGTATTTGAAGTGTTTCCATAGCTTACATACAGCCACCTTAAACGGAGCAATTTAAATAATCACAGGATAATTTAAATAATCTTTCAGCACCTTCAGCAACACAAATTAGGGGCTGGCGCACATCTGGAGAAGGGAACGGAGCTGGAGAAGGGGCTGGAGCCCAAGGGTTCTGGGATTGGCTGAGGGAGCAGCTTCTGGAAAGCAGGTTGTGGTGAGGTGGGTGCTGGAATCTTCTCTCAAGTAACAAGTGCTGGGACAAGAGGAAATGGCCTCTAGTTGCACCAGGGGTGGTCTAGGCTGGATATTAGGAAATATTCCTTCACTAAAAGGGTTTTCAAGCATTGGAAGAGTGGTAGAGGCCCCATCCCTGGAGGGATTTAAAAGCCTCCATGCGCTCAGGTGAGATGCTGCATTCCTTCAGCATCCTGAAGTTCAGACTTAATAGGTGAAGGCGCCTCAATATTCCTAAAGATCATTTACTGTTCCCTAGATTGGTGATTCCTTAGGAATACACCATCCTCCTCACCCCGATGGGAGGACGTAACACAGAGCTGCCAAAACCAGGATCCACCTCCACACTCGAATCCCACAACTGGCAACAAGACTGAGGAGGGAATTTTGTGCCTGGTGCAGCCTTCCATGACCCCTACTTAAAACTCAGTCGTCTGGAACCTCAGCTAGGTATTTCAACAGGAAAATAAAATTAAAGTGTGCTATAAGAAAAATACTCCAGCATCACGAGGTGCATTAATTAGTAGTGAGAACTTGCACACCAGCACTTGGCACCCAAGATGACGCGCTGCAGAATGCAACAGATTCGATTCCATCACACCTATCCAAACATCTCACCTTTGCAGAGGCTACTTGCACGTTGCCAGATTTGTCTTTCACTTCATTCTTTAGTTCACTTGTCTGTGCCAATATAGAGTCTCGTTTCTGACTCGGTTTTACTTCCATCCCACTTATCTTTGCATCCAGCTGGGAGTTTTCCATCTGTTCCAATAGAAACACAGCAAAATCATTGCATGGAACAAACTCCAATCATAGAATCATAGAATCACCAGGCTGGAAAAGACCCACAGGATCATCAAGTCCAACCATTCCCATCAATCTCTGACCCAAGCCCCTCAGCACCTCATCCACCTGTCCTTTAAACCCCTCCAAGCAAACAAACCCATCATGAGATGTGTTAGTGTCTGCAATAGAGGCGTAGAACACTCCCCTTTCTCTCTAAATTATGTAGGGGATAAATTTTAAAGATCCATTATTTCGAACAAGCAAGTGGAATACAACATTTAAAATGCCTGAACTGTTAGGAACCAGCTCATAGAATCATAGAACAACCAGGTTGGAAGGGACCCATCGGATCATCGAGTCCAACCATTCCTATCAAACACTAACTTATGTCCCTCAGCACCTCATCTACCTGTGCCTTAAACACCTCCAGGGAAGGTGAATCAACCACCTCCCTGGGCAGCCTATTCCAATGCCCAATGACCCTCTGTGTGAAAAACTTCCTCCTAATCTCCAGCCTAAATCTCCCCTAGTGGAGCTTGAGGCCATTCCCTCTTGTCCTGTCCCCTGTCACTTGGGAAAAAAGCCCAGCTCCCTCCTCTCCATAACCTCCTTTCAGATAGTTGGAGAGAGTAATGAGGTCTCCCCTCAGCCTCCTCTTCTCCAGGCTAAACACCCCCAGCTCTCTCAGCCGCTCCTCATAAGGCCTGTTCTCCAGTCCCTTCACCAGCTTCGTGGCTCTTCTCTGGACTCTCTCCAGAGCCCCAATGACCTTGTGCTGAGGGGCCCAGAACTGAACACAGGATTCAAGTTGCGGTCTCACCAGTGCTGAGTCCAGAGGGAGAATCACCTCCCTGGCCCTGCTGGTCACACCATTTCTGATGCAAGCCAGGATGCCATTGGCCATGTCGGAGCTTACCAAGCAGAATTTATCATTGCAGACGTGAAGCACGAGCAGGACAATCACAGCAAAACCCAAACCGGACCTTGCCACGGCCTTCTGAGCAATCCCCATGCTGTTACACACAACAAACCACCCACTGGGGGCAACAAAATACTTACCGCATCAGAGAAGGGGCCGCTGTATTCTTCAGCTATCTCGATGCTTTCGAAGCCAGGCAGCAAGAGCGGAATTTTCTTTTTGGCTTGGCTTAACACGGATCTGCTCAACAAAACGGGATTTTAAATTTAAGGGGAGAGACAGGGAAAGCACACAAACAAGGTGAGCAATACCCCAGCTTGCACAAAAAGCAGAGTGTGAATGGTTACCAGGACAACACCGATTCCTCTGTACACGGCTCAAGATTCGTCCCTTTAAAATGAGATAAAAAATGAGAAAAAACTGTGTGTCTTACTTTAACTCTTCAGGGTAGGTCAACGATGTAGCCTTGGCAAAGGTGGCATTCCAGAAATGGGCACACTGGTTGCGGATCTGTTTGCTCTTGTGCTGAAATACGACGCAGAGCAACGGAGAGAGCTGCTCGAGCAGTTCGCTGTCGTAAGCACCAGTGCAGTGAGACTGTAAGCACAGGATGATCTCTGCCAGGAGCTTCTCAAGCTGAAGGGAGGGAAGCAGCAACAGGTTTTTAATTCTCATATCGCACATACGCACTATGTAAAATATTTATAATATTATTTCCCCATGGAACACAAGCTGAAATGCCACGGCACAAAAAGTAATTGATAACCTTAGTGGTCCTATTCTTAGCTACCCTTTCAGTAACAAATAATTTACCAATTAAACTGACTGAACATGAGGCAGCAGTGGCCCAGGTAGCCAAGAAGGCCAAAGGCATCTTGGCTAGGGTCAGAAATGATGTGACCAGCAGGGCCAGGGAGGTTCTTCTCCTTCTGGACTCAGCACTGGTGAGGCCGCTCCTTGAATCCTGTGTTAAGTTCTGGGCCCCTCACCACAAGAAGGATGTTAAGGCTCTGGAGCGAGTCCAAAGAGCAATGAAGCTGGTGAAGGGGCTGGAGAACAGGCCTTATGAGGAACAGCTGAGAGAGATGGGGGTGTTTATCCTGGAGAAGAGGAGGCTGAGGGGAGACCGCATTGCTCTCTATAACTCCCTGAGAGGAGGTAGTCGAGAGGAGGGAGCTGGGCTCTTCTCCCAAGGGACAGGACGAGAGGGAATGGTCTCAAGCTCCACCAGGGGAGGATCAGTCTGGACATTAGGAAAAAATTCTTCACAGAAAGGGTCACTGGGCAGTGGCAGAGGCTGCCCAGGGAGGTGGTTGAGTCACCTTCCCTGGAGGGGTTTAAGGGACGGGTGGATGAGTTGCTGAGGGACATGGGTTAGTGTTTGATAGAAATGGTTGGACTCAATGATCCGGTGGGTCTCTTCCAACCTGGTTGTTCTATGATTATAAATCTCCACCTTAATTACAGTTATTACTTTGTTTTAGGACACAGGATGAACGGCAAAACCCATCACCCACACCACCCCAAGCCCCAGCTGTGTCTCTAGCAGACCTACCTTGTTGTTAAGGCTACTGTACACCTTAGGTCCATCAGCAAGCCTGCCAAAAACAGAGGAAAGTTACATTTCACTGCCTCGTTCATCCCACACAGCACATTTAAGCTCTGCATGCTTCTTTCAGTGCACAACTTGGTGAAATAATTCACTGGTTAAATGATTTCCTGACGTAAACAGCCCCAGCCTTTAGCCCCTACTGCTAGCTTTAAAAGATCAGTAGTAATTAATACAAATTTAAAGGTTTTCTTATGAAGTCATTTCTAATAGACTTGGTGCTCATGACTCTCTACCCAAACAAACCTCCCAAGCTCCAAAAACATCTGCATAAAAGCTGAAGTACTAGCCAAACAGACCACACAAACATCACCAATACACAGCAGTGAAATGGTTTCAGTTTTCCAGCCACTGTTAAAATACTCACTTTGTTTTCTCATAAAATGCTGCCAGGGGCTTTGACAAAAGTGCCAGGATAGTCCCAATCACTGAGGGCAGTGAAACGTGGCTGATGATGCTGTGGAGAACAGCAATAATCGAAGGACCGACAGCGAGCAATGTTTCTGAACAGGTTTCTTGGGAACTGAAGGTGTGAAAAGAGTTTAGCAACATCACCAGGAGTTTAAACAGAGAAGCCAACTTTCCGAGGGGATCCTTCTTCTTCTTAGACCAATCTGTGGGTGTCTGGGGAGCTAATAAAGAAAAACAAATCAGTTTTCCCTGCCTCTTAGTGACACACATCACAACAAAAACACGCAAACTGTTTGTCTACTCAAATTTAATCTAACAAATTCATATGGGGCAGAGAAATTATAAATCAGAGAATGGTTTGGGCTGGAAAGGATCTTAAAGATCATTGAGTTCCAACTCTCCTGCAATATACTTCCAAGTTTTAAGCTGAATTAAGCTACTTTGTAAATCACTCCCTTCAGCTTTAGTAGGAAGGAAACAGAACAAAGAACATTTTACATACACTGACTCTTCACCTTCTGTTAACCCTGTTCACTATTGTATGCAGAGCAGCCTCAGGAGCAGGAGTTGCTCAAATGTGAGGTTAACAGGTCAAGGCTGTAATTAATTAGGCTGTGGATTGCGATGAAGCATTATTGCTTCAGAATACATGGGAACACAAAGCAAAAGCACACTTCACATGCTAAAATGCAGCCAAAATATCAAGTACAACTTCAGAAACCAACAGAGTTCCAGCAAACTGAAAAGCAAAGTGGCCTCGATATTTATATTCTTATCAGATGCACTTTGACAGTAACTGCTCAGCAAACAGAAAAGATGTGATGCTCAAATACACATCCTGGGTGATGGTTTTAGTTGCTTTTAATCATTTTTTCAGTCTCCTCACGTTTAGATAGTGTGTGTACCATACAAAACCCACTGATAAGCCACAGGTATCACTTCTGCATCTACAATTACTCTGGGTTTCAACCAGCCCTGGAAGACAGACACAGGAACCCCCAATATTCAGCTTTTTCTTACATCTTGTTTTCGGCTGATACTTCGTTCCATATGGAGCAAAGTTGATGCAGTCAACCATAACGGATACTACGTGGGTGAGACCTTCCATCATTGGAAACTTCTGAGGAGGAAACAGAAGTCATCAGCAAAGCACAAACGAGCAAGAGCGACAGCCAAAACCACGGTGGCAACTTGGGACAGCAACACAACAACTTTTACATATAAAAGTGGACGAAATTGGTTTGTGCTGTCAGTTTAAGACTCGGGTAAGATTATATTTCCAAACACACACGTTTATATAAGCAGAACAGTAAACCTTCCCATCCTATACACTTATACACACACATCAAAGGGAGCAAAACCCTAACAGACACCGTGAGAAAGTATTTAAGAAGATGCATCAGAAGTTTTAAGGCTCGAGGTACCAAGGGTCCAGCAAAACATGTTACCAAATGTCAGCATGTGCTTAAGGTCAGTCACTGACACTGCTTGATTATCACAAAAGCCACTGTGGAGGTAAATAATGAAGGTTTCATTAACATTTTCATTAATCTTGCCCAGGGAGGTGGTTGATTCCCCTTCCCTGGAGGTGTTTAAGGTGCAGGTGGACAAAGTCCTGAGGGCATGAGTTAGTGACTGGTGGGAATGGTTGGACTGGATGATCTGGTGGGTCTCTTCCAACCTAGTGATTCTATGATTCTATGATTTAGGACACACGATTGATTTCTAGCACAGAGATGGATCAAGCTTCCCCAATCTATCACAAATTAAAAAAAAAAAAAAACCTTGCTTTTAACAGGGACACTGCTATTGTGGGCCAAATACGACTTTAATTTCTACTAACATACTGTGAAGCTCTAAATCGTTTGACTTGCTTAATATTTGACAACTGAAGTTTATCAGCAGGACAGAGCAGTTTCCACAGGCAGTTATAGCAATGTAATCCTCCAAACTGCCTATTTTAAAATTCCACTTCACTCTCTCATCTGTTTTTTATTTGTTCATTTCTTGTTATTTTTTCCAAGACAGTCAACTTGGAATCAGGAAGGATTTTACGTTCCAAAGGTGATGCTTGTCAACACCAGCAGACTCTCTCTCACGATTTGGGCTTGCAAACAGGTAAAAGTTTTTGAAAGAGGAACCTTTTACATTATTGTTCTCTTTTATAAAGTCTAGGTTTTAGTGTACAAAGTTAGAATCATAGAACAACCAGGTTGGAAGAGACCCACCAGATCATCGAGTCCAACCATTCCTATCAAACACTAACCCATGTCCCTCAGCACCTCGTCCACCCACACCTTAGACCCCTCCAGGGAAGGGGAATCAACCACCTCCCTGGGCAGCCTGTTCCAAAGCCCAATAAGTTGATGGTTCCATGAGGACAGCAAGTTATGTCCTCTGAAAGCTACAGTGCTCCCCTGCCCTCCTTCCTCATCACGACATTTGCTTTTGCGGCATTTGTTAATTCAACCTGAAATTACTTTACACACACACACCTGAGCTCAACCAATCACACTGACTGCAACCACGACACTCATTAAACCTTTAGTACATCATTAAATAGAAGACACATCCAAACAATGCTGAACTGCCGTTTCAATATTTAAGCTTTATCATTAATTTTACTCTCTTCTTTCAATCTGTTTCTATTCACACCAGCTCCTGTTAGCAAACCATTGGCTGGAAATTGCCTGGAGAAGGATCTGGGGGTGTTGGTTGACAGCGACTGACCATGAGGCAGCAGTGGCCCAGGTGGCCAAGAAGGCCAATGGCATCTTGGCTTGGATCAGAAATGGTGTGACCAGCAGGGCCAGGGAGGTTCTTCTCCCTCTAGACTCACACAAAACACTAAGTTATGGAATCAGAGATTACAGTAGGTTCTCCTATTGAATTAAAGGCCATCATAAGCGTTTCCGTAGTTCAATATCACTGGTTTATACTCACTACTGGAGCTTCACCTTCAAGCCCAGCTATTATTTTGGCACAGAGTTCTTCGCAGCACAGGTTTTCTTCTGCTGTGGCGACTAAAGCAGCACAGCGAGCAAACGCTCGATACAGGTCTGACCACGTGCGCAACAAGGACTTCATGGTCGGCTAAAACAGAAAGGAGATGAGAAATATCAGTGTCTGTGCAACCAGGACTTCATGGTCCGCTTTAACAACAGAAAGGAGAAGATGAGAAATATCCGTGTCTGTGCACAGGGATAAAAACTTGCTTTCAGTTTCCTCCTTTTGCCAAAACGTATGTAACTCAGGGATTCCAACTTCAGAGTAGTGGTTAGATGTAAACACACAAGGGTAACAAACTCTCCTCTGGGATTATCAGGTTTTATAAAACCCACGTTGTTTCTAATGTACATTACACATTCTGTTACCTGTGGGAATTCCTGAGTGGGGAAGATGTGCGATATCGGTAGCAATAAGGCACTATAAACAGCATTGAAGTTGTGTTCCAGAGCATCACCTTGATTGACTTCGTTAGTCTGCAATGAGAAAACAATTAACTGGGTAAGGAAGTTGCAAGATTAAGATTACAAATAAGGCTGGTTTTAAGAGACGACAGCAACCTGCTTGAACAATCTGAAACCACTTTCACAGACTCCAAGGGGTTTTGGCCTAATGACTACACTAAGATTAGTTCAACCACTGTATTGCAATCAATGGCCTAGTGAGACATCTGCAGAACCTGGTCAGTATTTCACAGAATCACAGAATCACGGAACAGCCAGGTTGGAAGGGACCCATCGGATCTTCTAGTCCAACCATTCCTATCAAACACTAAACCAAGTCCCTCAAGACCTCATCCACCTGTCCCTTAAACACCTCCAGGGAAGGGGAATCAACCACCTCCCTGGGTAGCCTATTCCAATGCCCAATGACCCTCTGTGTGAAAAACTTCCTCCTAATCTCTAGCCTAAATCTCCCCTGGCGGAGCTTGAGGCCATTCCCTCTCATCCTGTCCCCTGTCCCTTGGCAGAAGAGCCCAGCTCCCTCCTCTCCACAACCTCCTTTCAGGTACTTGTAGAGAGTAATGAGGTCTCCTCTCAGCCTCCTCTTCTCCAGGATAAACATCCCAGTTCTCTCAGATGCTCCTCATAGGATCTGTTCTCCAGCCCCTTCACCAGCCTCGTCACTCTTCTCTGGACTCGCTCCAGAGCCTCAACATCCTTCTTGTGCTGAGGGGCCCAGAACTGGACACAGGATTCAAGGAGCGGCCTCACCAGTGCTGAGTATAGAGGGAGAATCACCTCCCTGGCCCTGCTGGTCACACCATTTCTGATACAAGCCAGGATGCCATTGGCCTTCTTGGCCACCTGGGCACACTGCTGGCTCATGTTCAGTTTATATGGCTTTCATTCCTAATCGAGAAGTCCAATGTTATTAATAAATACTGTTCTAATAATGTCCTCAACATCACAACTCTTCTCCCAAGGGACAGGGGACAGGACAAGAGGGAGTGGCCTCAAGCTCCACCAGAGGAGGGTAAGTCTGGACATTAGGAAAAACTTTTTCCCAGAAAGGGTCATTAGGCAGTGGCAGAGGCTGCCCAGGGAGGGGGGTTGAGTCACCTTCCCTGGAAGGGTTTAAGGTGCAGGTGGATGAGGTCCTGAGGGACATGGGTTAGTGTTTGATAGGAATGGTTGGACTCGATGATCCAGTGGGTCTCTTCCAACCTGGTGATTCTATGATTCTATGATTCACTGGACACTGGACGTAAGAGTGATTGTTCTGAGTGGAATCACTACAACATGCTTTGGATCACAGCTCCACTCCCACCCTTCATCCTAACGCGCAGCAAATGCTCACACTCCAGTCAGGAACAAGCACTGTCCACATCCCAGTGTCTCAAACACCACTTCAAGACATGCAGCTCCTAACAAAAGACTAAGATAAACAATTCGCAGAAAGTTTTCTCCCATTTTAGTGGGGAGGAGGATGGGGAAAAGAACAAAAAGCCACCGTACCCGATTAATCCATTCAGTGAGTGGACTAACAACAATACTCCACATTCTCCAGAGATGCTCCTTATTCTCCACTTGCTTTGCGCTCTGGTTAATAATGCAGATCACGGACTCGCTGAACGCCAGTGGAGACGCAGGCCCAGACAAAACACAACCCATGAGCGTCTCTAGAATCACAAAGAACCTAGGGAAGAGAGTTCAACAGTAAGATACTTCTTCCAGATGAGGTCAGAACAAACTTATATAGTCTTTAACTATGAGAAGCTTGTTATAAACGAACCCCATCACTTACCTCTCATCTGTAACACAGAATTCCAGGAGGTTATTGTGGAAAGGCAGCTGAATTAAGAACAAAGCTGGTGTTCCCTTGCAAGAGAAATTTAAGAGGTCAAAACAACAGAAATTGATCAAAGGAAATTGCCACCTCACACATGTATCTGACTACACTCTACACTGAGCAAGAAATCTGCAGTTACTAGAAGCTGTCAAAAACTCTCAATGCTAACACCTCAAAATAAAAATACCACCAGTATTTCAATTTTGCTGATGTTAAAGCATTTAACGTATTTAATACCCGACAATAAAAGTTTCAACCAGCCTAGTAAAGTCCTGACTCTCGCACCCAAGACAGAGAAGACCTTCACTTCAGCTTAAAGACAAAGCTCTGCAATGAAGTCAGACTTACGTTCAAAAGATCCATATCCGCAACCTGATAAGCTGGTGATCCCAATACTTTCGGAGGGAATTCCTTAACAGTAATATCAGTGAGGGACTAAGCAGGGAAAAAGAAGAAAACACATGTAAACACCACTTTCCTGACGGCTCAAATGTTTTAAGCAATACCAGGAATAACAGCAAAATTGTAGCCGCTGCTTCTGAATAAAAACAAAAAGATCCATTGGGAAAGTAAGTCCCCTGAAGCAGGAGGTTCTGATAGAATCACATACTCAAGTCTGAGCAATGCTGACAAACCTGAAAACTACTTTTAAAGGAGCCCAACATGACACCATCTGATGAGATCTGCATAACTTGCAATTTATACCAAAAACAGTTAAGAGACTCAAAAGAGATTCAAAAGGCTGCTACCAAATCAGAATCAAGACCAGCAAACTGAAATGACATTTAAAAAAACAGAACAAACCCACCCAACTCACCAGTACTTTCTGCACAGGAAGGGAATTGGATCTCACGATGTTTTTTAAGGCCTGGAGCAATGTAGTCAGTATCTCCGACCCTTGCTTTTCTTTCTTATTTCCTAGAATAAGGCATATTTACGGTTAGAGCAGAAGAAAGTCATGGTCACTCTGATCATTATTTAAACCTTATCTACAAGGACCTGTGAGACCTGACAATTTCTGTCTATATTTATAAATATACAGCAAATACTTAATAGATTCAGATACCAAATCTGCCCTGAAGGACATCAACACTGAAACTGAAAAGTTTAAATAAAAAACCCATCATATTGTGTTAACAAACTTAACTTTGCCAAACTAAAAGAACATGTGAAATGTTGCATTCAGCCAAGCAACGCAATTCATGTCTCATATGCTTTTCAGTCAGGTCTTCCAGTACAAAAGACTTCATTATTAAGAATATATTGGAATTTCAAAGCTTTTACAGCCATGAACGGTTTAAATTGGAAAACTTATTTCTATATATCTGTAAAGACACCGTAGTAGGCATCAGCTAGTGCTTCAAAAACTGCTGTTGAATTTACTAGGAATGAAAAGGTTTAGCCTTAAAGAAAGACTCTAACTGATCAGCAATGAAAAATTAAACCCCCTCCATGCATTTTACCTGATTCAATCGCTGTTTTCACATATCCATTTACGTCCTTCCATATGACATTCAGCATACAATCTGCAACAGAGCGTGACATTTTTATTCAATTTGTAATAGAAGCATTACAGAAAGATGAAGGTCAAACACAAACTGCGTTAAACAACAGCTTTTGATGTAAGCCAAAACTGCCACAGGGTTTCAAACCAAGCCAGACCAGTTCTGTTTAATGTCCACACTGAAACACTACAGAGAGTGGCTCCGGGGGTGTTGGTCGACAGCCGACTGAACATGAGGCAGCAGTGTGCCCAGGTGGCCAAGAAGGCCAATGGCATCCTGGCTTGGATCAGAAATGGTGTAACCAGCAGGGCCAGTGAGGTGATTCTCCCTCTGGACTCAGCACTGGTGAGGCCGCTCCTTGAATCCTGTGTTCAGTTGTGGGCCCCTCAGCACAAGAAGGATGTTGAGTCTCTGGAGCGAGTCCAGAGAAGAGCAACGAAGCTGGTGAAGGGGCTGGAGAACAGGCCCTATGAGGAGCGGCTGAGAGAGCTGGGGGTGTTTATCCTGGAGAAGAGGAGGCTGAGGGGAGACCTCATTACTCTCTACAACTCCCTGAAAGGAGGTTGTAGAGAGGAGGGAGCTGGGCTCTTCTCCCAAGGGACAGGGGAAAGGACAAGAGGCAATGGCCTCAAGCTCCACCAGGGGAGACTTAGGCTGGAGATTAGGAGGAAGTTTTTCACACAGAGGGTCATTGGGCATTGGAACAGGCTGCCCAGGGAGGTGGTTGATTCCCCTTCCCTGGAGGTGTTTAAGGGACGGGTAGATGAGGTCTTGAGGGACATGGTTTAGTGTTTGATAGGAATGGTTGGACTCGATGATCCAATGGGTCCCTTCCATCCTGGTTGTTCTATGATTCTTTTTTAATCCTGTTTCCCTCCCCAACTTTATTTTCCAGAAAAGAAATCAAGTTTCACCACTGGATTCTTACCAGGAACTTCTTTTCCAATTGCAATGAAGCCATCCTGTACGGCGTTTATAAGCGTGCTCGCGTGCTTACAAAAAAAAGAAGGGCTACTGATCAGCGGGTGCTGTAGCGGCTCTAGGAGAACAAAGAGATTCAATCTGTAAATCCATTGTTTTGCAGACTGCTGGCAAGATAAACCTTAATTCTTACACATAGTGAGAGCATTAAACATGGAAATAACTTTTAATATTAAAGATGGCAACTAGAGTTTTAATGGGTCTCTTTCAGATTATGCAGAAGTACTTGAAAAATGTAACTCTTACCTAAACTAAGTACAAGTTTGTTTTGCTTCGCAAAATTTACAACTTCTGGTCCCATCAAGAAGTGAAGCAGCATTTCAATTCCCAAAAGCTGGATGGAAGGGATTGCCACCACTCCGGCTGTGTTACAGTTCAAGTTCATCCTCGGCGTGACTGGACTTGGAAACGGATAAGGACCTAAGCGAGGGGAGAAAAATTAATTGCTTCACATTCCACCTGCAATCAAGTGAAATGAAAGCTGGAGCAGAACTAATCCCAAAGTTAATGTATTAGGTACAAACTATAGAACAAACTGTATTATGGTTGGACTCGATGATCCGGTGGGTCTCTTCCAACCTAGTGATTCTGTGGTTCTGTAGAATAGTGCTGGCTAAAAGGAACCTCTGAAGAGCTGGACAGATATCCAGCACACAATTATCACAGAATCACAGAACAACCAGGTTGGAAGGGACCCATCGGATCTTCTAGTCCAACCATTCCTATCAAACACTAAACCAAGTCCCTCAAGACCTCATCCACCCGTGTCTTAAACACCTCCAGGGAAGGTGACTCAACCACCTCCCTGGGCAGCCTATTCCAGGCTATCTTCAGCAGGGTTTAACAGCACAGCTATAACCGTGTGTTTTGAAAGTCTAAGTGTTCTACAAAGATTGTAAAGTCTGAGACCAAACTTTATTTTGGCCCCAAGCTTCCACGGAAGGTGTGGTTATAGAAAAGTCACACACGAGGCTATGTACCCATTAGAGAGTAACTAGGCTTTCCATATAGAGAAGAAAGAGGAGGCTGAGGGGAGACTTTATTGCTCTCTACAACTACCTGAAAGGAGGTTGTGGAGAGGAGGGAGCTGGGCCCTTCTCCCAAGGGACAGGATGAGAGGGAATGGCCTCAAGCTCCACCAGGGGAGGGTCAGGCTCAACATTAGGAAAAAATTCTTCCCAGAAAGGGTCACTGGGCAGTGGCAGAGGCTGCCCAGAGAGGGGGTTGATTCACCTTCCCTGGAAGGGTTTAAGGTGTGGGTGGACGAGGTGCTGAGGGACATGGGTTAGTGTTTGATAGGAATGGTTGGACTCTGGTGGGTCTCTTCCAACTTGGTTGTTCTACGTTCTAGTAAAACCAGTCCTCAGCACAATCTGAGCAGTGCAGTTTTGTAAACTTTAAATACGGACGACCACAGCCTTATTGTATGCAAAATCACTCTCTTTGCAGCCTCCAATGGAGAAACCCTACTGGTTTCAATAACAATACACTGCAAAGGAAAACGCACAAAACACATTAAATAGAGCTGGATTACTTGTTGCTCCTAGAATGTAGTTTTAATACCTGCTTTCTGCACAGGGGTTGCAGCAGCTAAGCTTTGGTTGGTCGGTACACGCGAGGAAGCCCCTCCTTGCAAGGCGGCAGAAGAATCTAGACTTAAAGTACTTTGGATTAATGGCACACACACCTGCAAAAACACCAAACCTCAGTGAAAACAGGTAGGACACGTACAAACCACAAAGAAATATGTGTTTCAAATGCCTCACAGATCAAACTACTGTTCGCAGCATCAGGATTTTAAGGTTTTTGGGTACTTGGAATAATATTTTTAAATTTTGTGATCTTTTCAGTATGTTTTCAGCCCTCAAAGCTTCTGGAACTTGAACTGCACACACAAGCACTCCTGCTGTGCAACACACACAGGGCACAAAATAGATAATCCAGATTCAGTTCCTTAAGAGAGTTTTATTTGAATTCGTATTGTGGTTGGACTCGATGATCCGATGGGTCCCTCCCAACCTGGTTGTTCTATGATTCTATGAATAATAAACTAGAGAAGGACAAAGCAGGTAGAGAATAAGTTACGGTAACGAAAAAAGGGGACTTCACACGCTCAACACAGGCTACGCGATGACGCGACAACTATTTTCAGTTGTGTTACCTGTTCGAAGTTTGCAGGCAGCTGGGGTCCCAGCCTCATGAGTAAATACCACCAGACCTCCAGTTTTGTCAGCGCCAAAGCCTCTGTTCTCACATGGATCGAGCTCAGCGGCTGCATGAGCAACTTCAGCCTTTTAGCGCTGCACAAAATATCTTGAAGACAAAAAAAAAAAAAACACTTTTAAGCAACACAAATATTTAATTAAATCACAGAACAACAAAAAAGGGGAGAAATTTTAAACCGATAGGATTTTTCCTAATTTATCTTAGCTTTTTCTTCTATATACAACCAAACCTTTTCCGATCACTGTTTCCCACAAATACACAATCAAATCAAAAGATTTGATTGTGTATTTGTGGGAAACAGTGATCAGAACAGTGACCAATCTTTTGATTTGATTGTATGTTTGTGGGAAACAGTGATCAGAACAGTGACCAAACTTTTGATTTGACTGTATATTTGTGAGAAACAGTGATCAGAACCAACGACGAGAAACAAGTTTAAATGACAATTCAAGTTCAGCTAAAGGAAGAAATGCTTCGATTTCTCTTCAGGACACACAGTAAAGAGAAGCACAATCAAGATGAAAAATTAATATCGTGTGTTTTGACACAGGTTAGACTTCAAAGCCTTGTTCGGGTCTCAGTTGTACCCTTAAAGCAAGTTTTTTTAACACTTCTAGACACCTAAAGCATTGCTCTTCTCCAATTAATCCAGAGAGCACAAACGACCTACAGAATATTTTATTCTACGTTTTGTTGCTGTTTAAATTAACTTACAAAACACAGGTTTGATAATCATAATCGCATTAATTTCTCCTAGCAGCAAAACTAAGATGGAACTACTGATCAAATTGACATTTTTCCTTAAAAACTTTGATTTTTATTTGTTTATACCCAGCACTACGCACACACCAGACACACCACGTGTCTATCCAGCTCTGCATTGACCAGTGAGACAGAGCATTCGCTTCCAGTTATGTAAAGGGACAGCAGTCAAAGCAATTCAGGTTATTTTTTTTTAAAATCTACCTGGATTTAGAGCAAAATTATCTATTAGACTCTTCCATGCAATGAAGGCTATTTTCTTTACCACTGGCGAGCCACTACGAAATCCAAGTTCCTCCAGCTGCAGCAATGAGTTGATAAAACTTCCGCTACGATGCAGAGTCTGGAGATAAAGAAGTTCAGGGTTGAGATATTTGTGTCATCAAGAATTCCTTCCCTAAGTATTTGATTGCAAAACTCATTTCTCCTTACCTTTCCAAGCAATTTGACAAATAGAGGCCACAATTTCAACACGTACGTCTCATTTTTTGTGGAAAACAATTTCTGAAGTTCTGCAATTAATTTCTGCAGGGAGAAAGAAACAATTTCTACAAGGAATATATTTGAAATATTCTATAAATTACATACTCACATCAATGCCTGGAGATATAATCAACCTGGAACCATGTAATTTCCAGAACAGAAGAATCTAGTCTGTACCACACAGCATCCAAATGTTTAGACCATCTATGCTGTTCAGACCCTCCCAGCTGCAATTACTTCTGCTAATTTTTATGAGTGTGAGTAAACACACTTTGTTCTGTTCTCGTTTGCAGGATAAAGCCCTTAGAGTAGCTTCTATTCACAAGGAAACGGAACTATCGGTGCGGTTGTTATTAACCTGCGTTTTTGAGTAGAATTATCAATTATCAATTTATCAATTATCTTCCTTTAGTCGATGGGAAGCAATTTTGAGGTTAAACTTGTCTTTCGATGCAAATAGGTAGTAATATTTTCCACAGGACACTTAAATGTTTTGGTGGATGAAGCATCTATTTCCTTGGTGTGAAAAAATGGAATAACCCATGGACATGGGTTAGTGTTTGATAGGAACGGTTGGACTCGATGATCCGATGGGTCTCTTCCAACCTGGTTATTCTATGATTCTTAAGTGAATTTTATGGTTGGTTTCAATTATTCTCGTAATGGCAAGCAACAAATCAAAATTCCATTTCCTTAAATACTTGCAGCCCCTCAAGTCAAAGCACTCTGTAACCCTAAAATACACCTGGTTTGTTTAGGTCTTTTTGTAAACATGCTTAACTTAAGCAGTGAGGCAAAACAAACAAGCCTCCAGTTCTGGAAGTGAAGTGGGACATGAAAAGCTTCCCCAGAAAGACCAAGGGGGATGTGGCTGAACAGCTGAGGGAATTTTTGATAGGAATGGTTGGACTCGATGATCCGATGGGTCTCTTCCAACCTGGCTGTTCTATGATTCTATGATGTTTTAATGGACACGGCAAACACTGAGGCACTTCATGCCTTCCTTCCCTCCCATCTTTACTCTCAGGCCTGAAACACCCCCCATACAAAAAAAGGCTGAGAGAGTTCGAGTTGTTCAGCCTAGAGAAGAGAAAGCTCTGAGGACACCTTATAGCAACTTTCCAGTACTTAAAGGAAGAAATTTTTTATGCTACGAGTGCTGAAACACTGGTACAGGTTGCCCAGAGAGGTGGTAGATACCCCGTGCCTCGAAGATATTCAAGTTCAGCTTGGATGGGACTCTGAACAACCTGGTCAGTTTGAAGATGCCCCCGCTCACTGCAGGTGGGTTGGACCTTCATGGCCCCTTCTGATTCAAACCATTCTATGATCCTCGGATTCTATGAAAGAAAGGACTGGAGGCAACAGAAAAGATTTAACAAGGTGAATCCTACTTTTTACCACAAGGGCAGTTAAGCACTGAACAAGCTGCCCAGACAGGCTGAAGAATTTCCATCCTTTAACATATCCAAACCTCAAGGTTTGGACAAGGTCCTGAACACTCCGGCCTTAACTTTTGAAGTTTAGCTAGCCCTGAGTAGGGACCCAAGCTGGATGATGTGTTACTACTACTGGGGGTGTTTAGCCTGGAGGAGGAGGCTGAGGGGAGACCTCATTGCTCTCCTCAACTACCTGAAAGGAGGTTGTAGAGAGGAGGGTAATGGCCTCTTCTCCCAAGTGACAGAGGACAGGACAAGAGGGAATGGCCTCAAGCTCCACCAGGGGAGGTTCAGGCTCGACAAAGAAAAAATTCTTCCCAGAGCGGGTTATTGGGCACTGACAGAGGCTGCCCAGGGAGGGGGTTGATTCACCTTCCCTGGAGGGGTTTAAGGGACGTGTGGATGAGGTGCTGAGGGACTTGGTTTAGTGTTTGATAGGAATGGTTGGACTCGATGATCCAGTAGGTCTCTTCCAACCTGCTTATTCTATGATTCTATGAAACAATGATTCCTGTCAGAAACTTAAGGATGATCCGGTGGGTCTCTTCCAACCTGGTTTTTCTATGATTCTATTTTCTTTTTGCAGTGGTCCTATACCGTCACATTATTTTTTTCTGCTGAAAACGCTGCCATCAAGAAGTCAATGCACAGTAGCTTTCTGCTGCCACTCTCTAAACTAAATAAAATGAACCCACTTCATCCAAGCAACCACCCCAATTAGTATTCCCATCATCTCTAGAACAAAGGCAAGAGCATTTCCACTTACTGTGGTCATGAGGTGTTCGGTGACAGCCGCTACCTCCTGCTGCTTCTGGAGGAGCAGGGGCATGCCCATCTCCAGCGCCGTGGCCCCTCGCAGCTGCACCTTGTGGGCCGAGTGCACCACCAGGGGAATGATCAGCTTGGCCCACCTCACAGCCTCTTCCCCCATCTGGGTCGGAGTTTGCTCCATTAAGCTAGAACCAAAAAATCAAATTGCTCAGACACTCAAAGACAATCTTAACTATTGTCAATAGATGCTTTAATTTGATGCATGATTTACACAACATCATTCTTAATCTTTTTCTATCTTTCTAAGCAACTGTATTTTGACAGCTTGCTTAATCTGCGCTGAAGCGCTGGTGGCCACGAAGGTCTGTGGCAGTTTGGCTTGTATCAGAAGTGCTGTTGGCCACCAGGAGTAGGGAAGTGATCACGAACCCTTGTACTCAGCGCTGATGGAGCTGCACCTCAAATCCTGGCTGCAGTTTGGGCCCCTCACTACAAGGACACTGAGAGGCTGGAGGGCGTGAAGAGAACAGAGCTGGGGAAGGGTCTGGAGCCCAGCGGTTCTGGGAGCAGCTGAGGGATCTGGGGCCTGTTCAGTCTGGAGACAAGGAGGCTGAGGAGACACCTCATCGTTCTCTGCAGCTCCATGAAAGGAGGCTGAGGAGAGGTGGGTGCTGGTCTCTTCTCCCAAGAAAGAAGCGATAGGACAAGAGGAAATGGTGTCAAGTCGTGCCAGAGGAGGTTTAGATTGGAAATTACAGAAAATGTCTTTACTGGCAGAGTGGAGAAGCCCTGGCAGAGGCTGCCGAGGGCAGTGGCAGAGTCCCCAACCCTCTAAGGGTTCAAAAAACACGTTGACATGGCACCTGAGGACATGGTTTAGTAGGCACAGGGGAATGGGGCTGACAGTTGGACTGGATGAGCTTAGAGGTCTTTTCCACCTCTAATGATTCAACAAAAAGCAGAGCAGACTGACATTTACAGTTTTCCTTTCCGTTCTATCTCACTCTTTTGCCCAAACAAGCTTGTCATGTTATCACTAACGGAATATTTTGCAAATGAAGCAGTACAGAAGAACCACTGGGTCAGAGAAACAGATGACAATTCACACTCCTTCACTGTGTTCCAGGGACTGTAATCCAGAACACTGAGAAAGCATTATCCTATGAGCAATAACACAGTTGAAGAGATATCAGTAGAAAATGTAGGCAGGAAGAAAATTATTGCTGAAGATCCATATGACCTGTTCTTGGGATTATTCATGTTTGATATTATGGTTGGACTCGATGATCTGGTGGGTCTCTTCCAACCTGGTTATTCTACGATTCTATGAATATACTCAACAATTATAAAAGCATTCAAAAAACCTTTTTGTTCAATATTTTTCAAAATATCTAAGCATTTCTTTTAGAAATATTGCAGCACACATACCGTATAATAACATTTAGTGCTTCGTATTCAACCACCATGGACTGCAGGTCTCCTTTAGTAAGTACCGTTTCCAGGGCAGAAAGAATATTGGATACCTGAGGAAATCAGAGAACACTCATCAGAATGAGGCCCTGAGTATAAAGTTTTTCACAGAAAGGGTCACTGGGCACTGGCAGAGGCTGCCCAGGGAGGGGGTTGAGTCACCTTCCCTGGAGGGGTTTAAGGGACGGGTGGACGAGGTGCTGAGGGAAATGGGTTAGTGTTTGAAAGGAATGGCTGGACTTGATGATCTGGTGGGTCTCTTCCAACCTGCTTATTCTATGAGTGGAGAGTGACCAAGAGACTGCCCAAGTCTCAACTCCCTGTGCAATCAGGTCACCAAAAAATAAAGCAAGGAAGCTTACCTCCTTTTTAACAATCTCGGAAGGAAATGCCTGCTTAGAGATCACCCAAAGTGCCCGAGTGCGAGTGTTTTTATCCGAAGCTTTTACAGCAACAGTGGTCACCATGGAAAGCAGATCTTGGATTTCCGTCGCTGGAAGCAGAAAGCAAAGCACTCAAACTCGGATCATGTAGTTCTAGGCAGCTTCTTAGCAGGTTTCAGGTCATTTTGCTCAGTTCATATTACTAAAGATCCATTCAACTACAAGTCCCAGTGGTCATGAGTGCATCTTAAACATTAATTTGAAAAATATTTCCAAAAACTAAGTAGCAAAAAAGCTCAGAATGTATTAACACACGGATACCATTTAAGTGGAATATCAATATTACTTCTATAAGAAACAAAGGACTTTGTCAAAATTCAAGTATATGTTAAAGAAAATAAGTAAGTCTGATATAAACACACACTCCAGTTTCCTTACCAGATAAGTCAGATGTAATCTTCGAATTGAAAACACAGAATCCCAGTGCTTGCAAAGCTGCATTACAGAGCTCTGAGTTTTGACTAGAAACGTGTGCCTGAAAAAAAACAGGAGTAGCTGCTCAATGAAGAGAAAGGTGTCAAACCAAACAATTCATCAGCGATGCAGCCAAGCAGGAATCCTGTCCTGATTACACAAACTCCAACTCAGGCATACTCCAAAGCAATAAAACAATCTGAGGCTCTGAAGAGAGTTTTTGTTCTCTGCAATCCAGACACCGTTACTGAGGTTCTAAAGCAGCAAAGTTCGTGACTTCTCTCACTATCACTTCACTCTCCTCAATTATTTTCAAACATCTAAAAAAGACAAGGGGAAAGACTGCCAAGAACAGCCTTTACACCAACGTTCGAAAAACATTGACTTTTAGTACATATTAAAGTCCCAGAAGCATTTCTAAAGGCAGAAAGGACACACCTATAACTTTTCTGGCTAGAAGATCAGCTTTGATCCCTTAACACTGCCCGAGTTTCACATCCAAGACCCTGAATTTCATATTTTCAGTAACAATTTCCAGTATCATGAAAGCTTTTTCCAAAAAACTCTTACTGCTATGTCACCAGCCTGAATTCTCAGTAAATAATCTCAAATCCAAGCTTTACAATAACCACTGTTCCTGAGGGACATCATTTAGGGTTTGATAGGAATGGTTGGACTCAATGATCTGACAGGTCTCTTCCAACCTGGTGATTCTATGATTCTACGACCTTAACCACCTAAACACACCTTGGTTTAAAGTGCAGCTGAATGGAAACAAAAAAACACACCTTAAACACTTTGCAAAGCTGAGGGAAGTGTCTTCGAACATCTGCAGTGAATTCTTTGCCATCCTCACCCGTCAGGCGACTTTAGGAAGCAATAGTCACAGGTTAAACATGTTATAACCGACTCTGAATTTCCAATTTAAAGAGTTTTTTTCCTTACAAGGCTAAAGAACATTGAAAAAGTTAAAAAAGACCTAAATTGCCAGTCTCCACACTGACATATCAGTAAAATATTGTGGTATAAAGGACACACATTGCAGTAGGATGGAAAAAGCAAAGCGAGCGACGCCCCATTTGGTGTTTATCGAGCACAAATCATTCCAGCCTCTCATTTCTTGAATTACATTATGGGTTAATACGCAAACTCTAAACGACTGCTGAAAATTAGACAAGACTTCCCAGAGAAATACAGAGCTTAAAAAGCACGTTCCTCAAAACGGACTAGAACGCAGGCTCCAACACACCAGGGAAACCTTAGTTGGACAAGCAGCAGCGACGCCTTTGCATGTATCTGAGGAATATCCATAGAGAAAAGTTGCTGTTATCCTAGAAAATGTTAACTGATTCATTTCACATTAAAAAAAAAATCATAAGTTAAAAAAAAAAGCTTTGAAACCTGTTGCTTTATCTTTACATTAGAATGTTTGGGTTTTTTTAAATTTATTACCAAAACATGTAAACTGATTGGTGCTGCTGATATCGAATAGTTACAGCTTTAAAAGTTCTTACAAAGCGACGAGACAGGAATTGGAGGCAGGGGGAATGATGGACAGAGAGATAATTTTTCCCTACATGCTAACAAACTCCAAAGATCCAGGTAAAAGCAGAGTTTAGCAGCAAAGAAGCACCTTCCACAAGGAAATGGAGTTAAGTTGGGATCACTCCAAAAGCTGAAACCTAACCCTACAGCTGAAAGGCGAAGCCTGGATTGGTAGAGTTGGTTTCCCAGCATTCCTTCCCACAGTTTCCGTAGGAAAAGGAAAGATAGAGGCTCTCGGGTGGGCAGAGGCACCAGAGAGACGCCCTCCCACCTGCCCCCACGTTTCCTGCACATTTCTGAGCCCCCAGCAGCCCTTAAGCAACTTCCCGAGCCCTGCAAACCCAAGAAAGCCCCCCAACCCCGCCTAGAGCGAGCACCCCCAGCCCCTAAGAGAGCCCTGAAACCCCCAACAGAGCCCTATGCAGCCCTGTGCCCCTACACAGCCTCTGCAGCTCCCCAGTAAAGCCCCTCAGAGGCCCCACGCAGCCCCACAAAAGCGAGACCCTCGGAGCCCCACAGAAAGCTCACCCAGAGAGCCCCTCAAAGCCAACCCAGGATCCCTTAAGGATCCCCTCAGAGCTACCCTCAGAGCCACCCCCAGATTCCTTAAGGGATGTGCTCAGAGCCACCCCCGAAACCCCTTCAGGGATTCCCTCAGAGCCACCTTCAGAGCCACCTCCAGATCCCTTAAGGGATCCCCTCATAGTCACCCCTAGATTCCTTAAACGATCCCCTCAAAGCCACCCTCAGATCCCTTAAGGGATCCCCTCAGAGCCACCTCTAGATCCCTTCAGGGATCCCCTCAGAGCCACCCTCAGATCTCTTAAGGGATCTCCTCAGAGTCACCCTCAGATCCCTTAAGGGATCTCCTCAGATCAGAGCCACCCTCAGATCCCTTAAAGGATCCCCTCAGAGCCACCCCTAGATCCCTTAAGGGATCCCCTCAGAGCCACCCCCAGATGCCTTAAGAGATCCCCTCAGAGCCACCTTCAGAGCCAGCCCCAGATCCCTTAAGGGACCCCTCAGAGCCATCCTCAGAGCCACCCTCAGAGCCACCCCCAGACCCCTTAAACGATCCCCTCAAAGCCACTCTCAGATCCCTTCAGGGATCCCCTCAGAGCCACCTTCAGATCCCTTCAGGGACCCCCTCAGAGCCACCCCTAGATCCCTTAAGCGAGCCCCTAAGAGTCACCCCCAGATCCTTTAAATAATCCCCTCAAAGCCACTTTCAGATCCCTTAAGGAATCCCCTCAGAGCCACCCCCAGAGCAGCTCAGGGATGCCCTCAGAGCCAATTCCAGACCCCTTAAGCGAGTCCCTCAGAGCCACCCTTAGAGTCCCAGTCACCCCCAGAGCCCCTCAAAACCACTCCTAGAGCCACCCCCAGCGCCACCTCCAGATCCCTTAAACGATCCCCTCAGAGCCACCCCCAAATCCCTTAAGGGATCTCCTCAGAGCCACCCCTAGAGCCCCAGTCACCCCCAGAGCCCACCAAAGCCACCCCTAGGGCCACCCCTAGAGCCCCTCAGCGATGCCCTCAGAACCACCCCTAGAGCCATTAAGGGATCCCCTCAGAGCCAACCCCAGATCCCTTAAGCGAGGCCCCCAGAGCCACCCCCAGAGCCCCAGTCACCCCCAGAGCCCCTCAAAGCCACCCCTAGAGCCAACCCCAGAGCCCCTCAGGGATGCCCTCAGAGCCAGCCCCAGACCCCTTAAACGACCCCCTCAAAACCACCCTCAGATCCCTTAAGGGATCCCCTCAGAGCCAACCCCAGATCCCTTAAGCGAGGCCCCCGGAGCCACCCCTAGAGCCTCAGCCACCCCCAGAGCCCCTCAAAGCCACCCCTAGAGCCACCCCCAGAGCCCCTCAGCGACCCCCTCAGAGCCTCCCCCAGAGCCCGAATCCACGCACCCCCTCAGAGCTCCACGCAATCCTTAAGAGCCCCTGCTCCCCTCACCTGACGACGGTGAGGTAGGCGTCGGTGAGGTCTCCCGGGGGGGCGGCAGGGTCCTGCAGGGTCTCCAGGAGGGGCTGCAGGCTGGAGCCGGCGGCAGCGCTCATGGTGCCGCTCGGCCGCTCGCCCCGTGCTGCCAAGATGGCGGCGCCGGGGGGGGTCGGCGCGGCGCCGGCCTCAGCCAATGGGAGTTCGCAGTGGGCGGGGCGACGCCCGGTATTAGCCAATGGGAGCTCGGGGAGGGAGGCGCGCCCCGCCCCGCCCCAGCCTATAGGAGAGCGGGGGCCAGGGCCGCGCCGGCCTCAGCCAATGGCAGCGCTGGGAGGGCGGGGCGAGACAGGGCCTCTGCCAATGGGAGCGCGGCACCGGCGGCCGCGCTGTGGATGGCTTCCCGCGCCTTGAGGCCACGCCCCCCGCCTCTGATTGGCGGGGAACGAGCGCGGGAAAACCGGGGCGGGGCGCGCGCGCGGGAAAGGCGGCTTCTTGCTTTAAGCAGCGATAGGAGCTTCTCCCAGTAACCCATCCCGGTCACCCTGCCAGGAGCTCTCCACAACGTCCTGCCCAGTAACCCCTCCTAAGGACCCTTCTGCACCTCCTCCCAGGAGTCCTTTCCAGTATCCCATCCCAGTAACTCTCCTCAGGGTCCTTCCCAGGACCACTTCCCAGTAACCCTCCCAGTGTCCCATCCCAGTAGCCTTCCCAGTAACTCTCCCAGGGTCCCATCCCAGTAGCCTTCCCAGTAACCCTCCCAAGGTCCCATCCCAGTAGCCTTCCCAATAACTCTCCCAGGGTTTCATCCCAGTAGCCTTCCCAATAACTCTCCCAGGGTCTCATCCCAGTAGCCTTCCCAATAACTCTCCCAGGGTCTCATCCCAGTAACCTTCCCAATAACTCTCCCAGGGTCTCATCCCAGTAGCCTTCCCAGCAACACACCTAGGATCCCATCCCAGTAGCCTTCCCAGCAACACCCCTAGGATCCCATCCCAGTAACCTTCCCACTAACCCTCCTAGGGTCCCATCCCATGATCCCATCCCAGTAGCCTTCCCAGCAACACACCTAGGATCCCATCCCAGTGGCCTTCCCAGTAACCCTCCCAGGATCTCATCCCAGTAGCCTTCCCAGTAACCCTCCTAGGGTCCCATCCCAGTAGCCTTCCCAGTAACCCTCCCAGGGTCCCATCCCAGTAACCTTCCCAGTAACCCTCCTAGGATCCCATCCCAGTAGCCTTCCCAGCAACACACCTAGGATCCCATCCCAGTGGCCTTCCCAGTAACCCTCCCAGGATCCCATCCCAGTAGCCTTCCCAGTAACCCTCCCAGGGTCCCATCCCAGTAGCCTTCCCAGTAACCCTCCCAGGGTCCCATCCCAGTAACCTTCCCAGTAACCCTCCTAGGATCCCATCCCAGTAGCCTTCCCAGCAACACACCTAGGATCCCATCCCAGTAGCCCTCCCAGCAACACCCCTAGGATCCCATCCCAGTAGCCTTCCCAGTAACCCTCCTAGGGTCCCATCCCAGTAGCCTTCCCAGTAACCCTCCCAGCGTCCCATCCCAGTGGCCTTCCCAGTAACCCTCCCAGGGTCCCATCCCAATAGCCTTCCCAGTAACCCTCCTAGGGTCCCATCCCAGTAACCTTCCCAGTAACCTTCATAGGGTCCCTTCCCAGTAACCTTCCCAGTAACCCTCCTAGGGTCCCTTCCCAGTAGCCTTCCCACTAACCCTCTTAGGGTCCCATCCCAGGATCCCATCCCAGTAGCTTTCCCACTAACCCTCTTAGGGTCCCATCCCAGGATCCCATCCCAGTAGCTTTCCCAGTAACCCTCCTAGGGTCCCATCCCAGGATCCCATCCCAATAGTCTTCCCAGTAACTCTCCCACGGTCCCATCCCAGTAGCCTTCCCAGCAACACCCCTAGGATCCCATCCCAGTAGCCTTCCCAGCAACACCCCTAGGATCCCATCCCAGTAGCTTTCCCAGTAGCCCTCCTAGGGTCCCATCCTAGTAGCCTTCCCAGTAACCCTCCCCAGGATGAAAAGTTCTCAAGAAATAAAAACAATTCACCGGAAACTCTGAACGGGATTAAAACAGAGGTAGCTTTAATGCTGCTTCAGACTGAGGAATTTCAGCTGAAGTTTAAAACACATGGAGAATGCTGAATGTTGATCAAAAGAAATAGTACAGTCGTCGTAAAACCCGTGTAAACAACAGAGAGCTGCAGAGAGCAATGAGGTCTCCCCTCAGCCTCCTCTTCTCCAGGCTGAACAGCCCCAGGTCCCTCAGCTGATCCTTGTGATCTTGTTCTCTAGTTGCTCTTCGTCTGGAGGGATCTGCTCGTACTCAATCAGCAATTTCTTCTGATGCTTCTCCTCACCTGTTCTCTTCTCCTTACCAAGTCTTTCATTTGATTCCTTACTGAGTGAAAGGACTTGGAACATCTCTTCTCCGGATGAGGAAACCCTGACACAAACTCATGGAGTAGTTTCTGATTCATCTCACCACGAAATTATGACGATAATACAGTTGATTCTGTGCAGGTCAAACTCCTTCCCAGTTCTCTGGCTTTGGTCAATCCCCTGGGTGGCTGCTAGACCATCCCCAAGGTGAATATATCTTAAAAACAAGCTTTCTCTAAAGGCCTTTCGAGATCAGGGAAATGAGTTCATTACAATCATAATTATGTGGAGAGAGCAGGAAGAAACAAAGCGAGAATCTAAAAAATAAATTAGTGGAAATCGAGGGAAAGGAGGAGAGAACAGCACATTAAATTTAAAAGTCAAATAATTGAAACGGTCGCAGAAAAAAATTGTTCAAATGGTGCAAGAAATGAGGAGAAGGGGCAGTTTGTATAGAAAAATAACTTTTAAATCTTCGGTAACAATGATTCCTTTAGATTTGTACAGTACTTGCAACCTAAAAATAGTCTATTATTCATCTATGTATTATAACTTATTTCCTAGTACAATTCATTAACAAAATTAAAGCAGAAAATAAAAAGTTAGGCAGGTGTTAAGAAAAAAGTCTTCTCTGAAGAAACAGATACCTGAATGGGCTTCTACACCATGTTTCTTAATGAGTTCGTCTCATTAATCTGCTCACATGATGCCAAATTTTCCGGATAAGTAGTTTGTTTTCCCTTGGGATGTTGCATTCTTCCCATCGCTTGGCTTGGAAGTCACGTCTGTAGTGATGTATCTAATCTGGAACCCACCGGCAGTCACCGAGGCGTCCGACAGAAACTTCAAGGTCATAACATTGCCTGGGACACCAAGAGGAAAAACAAAGGTTAATGAATCAGAGAATCAGAGAATCGCCAGGTTGGAAGAGACCCATCGGATCATCGAGTCCAACCATTCCCATCAAACACTAACCCATGTCCCTCAGCACCTCATCCACCCATCCCTTAAACCCCTCCAGGGAAGGTGACTCAAACACCTCCCTGGGCAACCTCTGCCAGTGCCCATTGACTCTGTGAAATTTATTTTCCTAATGTCCAGCCTGACCCTCCCCTGGTGGAGCTTGAGGCCATTCCCTCTCATCCTGTCCCCTGTCCCTTGGGAGAAGAGCCCAGCTCCCTCCTCTCCACAACCTCCTTTCAGGTAGTTGCAGAGAGTAATGAGGTCTCCCCTCAGCCTCCTCTTCTCCAGGATAAACACCTCCAGCTCTCTCAACCATATGTCTCCGGACATCTTTACCAGGCATCATTTGAAAACAAGGACAAAACGTGATTTTAACTGATTTTTTTTTTTTTTTAACAATAAAGAGTGCAAATGCATTACCTGTGCTAATGATGTCATCCGGCAAGTCATCTCCACAAAACCTGGAATAAAAAGTGGAAGAGGTCATGAGGGACATGGTTTAGTGTTTGGTGGGAATGGTTGGACTCGATGATCCAATGGGTCTCTTCCAACCTGGTGATTCTATGATTCTATGAAAAATCATTTTAAACTATCAGTAAAAGCAAACCAAGTGGACTAAACCTTTGCTTTGCTGTGTATGGTTTGTAGAGAGGATGTGAAAGGTGGTAGGAGTTGGGCAGTGGACTTCATCACATTTTCTGCCTTATTTTTTGTTCTGGAGATCAGATTCATAGGCTCATATGTACTTCACACCAAAATATGACTACTGAAGGACAAGCAAAAATATAGAATCATAGAATCACCAGGTTGGAAGAGATTCACTGGATCATCGAGTCCAACCATTCCAATCAAACACTAAACCATGTCCCTCAGCACCTCGTCCACCCACACCTTAAATACCTCAAATGATGTTGAAGAAAAAATTAAGTGAAGAAGAAAAAAAAAATCTAGTGAGAGAGATGTTTTCTAACAGTTGTTTGGCTTTGATAGTGCTAGAAAAGGCTTTACTCCTGTAGCCAACAGTAACTTCAATTAAATTAATCCACTTTTGGTAATAGTTTCACACCTCACCTCCCTCCTTTCAGTTAAAGCCAATACAAAACACTGTTTGAGATTGTTAGGAGTTCTCCCCGTGAGATAACAGACATTTGAGATAAGCAGCTAACTAAACAGTCTTGCAGTTTTCTTCCATGTGATTTAACAAAGCGGAAAAGGGCAAAGGCTCTTCACAGCCTTGTGTTAATGCCAGGAAAGTAAACTGCCAGGAAAGAGAAGGCAGGTGCTATTACTGCAAGTGTTTCAGGCACAGCAGAGGTGCTAATTGCGTCAGGTAATAGAGTTCCTCCCAAGTAATGCTCTGGGGAAGAACTTAAATCGTTGGATTATTTGCTTATTAAAGCTGGAATCGCCTTACCTGCCCACAAAGCCGTTGACATCGTCGTAGCTATCGTAGATCTCCAAGTAATCAGCCATACAAGCAATGTCGTCTTCGACGTCAAACTCGAGGAACTGGAGGTGAATGCGTTGGCCGTACTTGACTCGAATGTGCCAGTAGCAAATCTGGTCATTCTCATACTCGTTTGGGTAGCCAGGTGACTTAAAGACGTGTTTTGAGTCCGTGAAGACTCCACCACACTCTTTTCCTAAGAGAAAAATAAAAGCATCACAGTTTAAGTATCGATTCCTGGTACATTCCACTAACCCTCTCCCTGCCTCTCTGATCCAGAGCACCTCCTCAGCTTTCCTGGAGCCCCTTTCAGCTGCTCTAAGGTCTTCCTGCAGCCTTCTCTGCTCCAGGCTGAACAACCCCAATTATCTCAGCTTGTCCTCATATGGGAGCTGCTCCAGCTCTCGGATCATAGAATCATAGAACAACCAGGTTGGAAGAGACCCACTGGATCATTGAGTCCAACCATTCCTATCAAACACTAAACCATCACCCTCAGCACCTTGTACACCTGTGCCTTAAACACCTCCAGGGAAAGTGAATCAACCACCTCCCTGGGCAGCCTATTCCAATGCCCAATGACCCTCTCTGGGAAAAACCTCCTCCTAATCTCCAGCCTAAATCTCCCCTGGTGGAGCTTGAGGCCATTCCCTCTTGTCCTGTCCCCTGTCCCTTGGGAGAAGAGCCCAGCTCCCTCCTCTCAGGGAGTTGCAGAGAGTAATGAGGTCTCCTCTCAACCTCCTCTTCTCCAGGCTAAACAACCCCAGCTCTATCAGTCACTCCTCATAAGGCCTGTTCTCCAGCCCCTTCACCAGCTTTGTTGCTCTTCTCTGGACTTGCTCCAGAGACTCAACATCCTTTTTGTGCTGAGGGGCCCAGAACTGGACACAGGATTCAAGGAGCAGCCTCACCAGTGCTGAGTCCAGAGGGAGAAGAACCTCCCTGGCCCTGCTGGTAAATCCTTCTAACATGGACAGACACCCTTCTAGTGGGAGAGACTCAAGCCATCTGCTGAGTGATGCACTTCTGCTTTCCTTTTGTCCTCTAACGAAGCAGAGAGCTGGGAAAGCATCACCCAGATGAACAATGACGAAGGAGAAAGTCTGCTGAGAGTTTCCTTGCAGAAATAACAAACGCAATAGCCTCCTTCGCAGTTCTCTTTGTCCGCTGAACATCTGGGAACGTCCCCCACCCCTCAGAGCCATCTGATTAACAACTGCCCTGCTAACACAAACAAACTCCAGCCCCGTGAGCACAAACAGCATCCACACAGCTGCACAGACGTCACGGTCAACTCCAGCTCTTGGCTCTGCCAGGCAGGAGACCCAAGCAGTGCGCAAAGTTAAGCTTTGCTTGTCGGTGTCTTCTCTGCTCTGTGAATTGACATCAGGCTACGCTGGAACAGTAGTCGTGCAGGTGGCTCAGTCACCTGCAGCGCAGTGAATGGAGGATGTGGAGAGATCATAGAATCATCAAATGGTTTGGGTTGGAGGGGACCATCTCATCTCAATCTCCCCTCTTGCAGCTCAAAACCGTTCACCTCATCCCACCTCTGCGTTCCCTGATCAAGAGTCCCTCCCCAGCTTTCCCAGAGCCCCTTTCAGCACTAGAAGCTGCTCTAAGGTCTCCCTGGAGCTTTCTTTGCTCCAGGCTGAACAACCCCAACTCTCTCAGCCTGTTGTCATACAGGAGGTTCTCCAGCCCTTGAATCATCTCTGTGGCCTTCTCTGGACTCGCTCCAACAGCTCCATGTCCTCCCTGTGCTGAGGACTCCAGATCTGGACCCAGGGCTCCAGGTGAGGCGTTATATAGGAATGGTTGGACTCGATGATCCGGTGGGTCTCTTCCAACCTGGTTTTTCTATGATTCTATGTTTCTATGATTCTATATGCTACCCAATGCCTTGCAGATACCCTGGGCTCTGAGCAAGCTGCAGCAGCTACAGGTAACAGCAGAGGGGGCTTAGTGCAAGGCTCCAAATAAACTTGTATCTGTTTCCCCCCTTCTTAGGCAGTGGATTCACAGCTTTGAAGAGAACTCATGAAGAGCCTTTCATAGAATCATAGAACAACCAGGTTGGAAGAGACCCATCGGATCATCGAGTCCAACCATTCCTATCAAACACTAAACCATGTCCCTCAGCACCTCATCCACCCGTCCCTTAAACACCTCCAGGGAAGGTGAATCAACCCCCTCCCTGGGCAGCCTGTTCCAATGCCCAATGACCCTTTCCGTGAAAAAACTTCCTCCTAATCTCTAACCTAAATCTCCCCTGGTGGAACTTGAGGCCATTCCCTCTTGTCCTGTCCCCTGTCCCTTGGGAGAAGAGCCCAGCTCCCTCCTCTCTACAACCTCCTCTCAGGGAGTTGTAGAGAGTAATGAGGTCTCCTCTCAGCCTCCTCTTCTCTAGGCTAAACACTCCCAGCTCTCTCAGCCGCTCCTCATAGGGCCTGTTCTCCAGCCCCTTCACCAGCTTCGTGGCTCTTCTCTGGACTCCCTCCAGAGCCTCAACATCCTTCTTGTGCTGAGGGGCCCACAACTGAACACAGGATTCAAGAAGCGGCCTCACCAGTGCCGAATCCAGAGGGAGAATCACCTCCCTGGCCCTGCTGGTCACACCATTTCTGATCCAAGCCAGGATGCCATTGGCCTTCTTGGCCACCTGGGCACACTGCTGCCTCATGTTCAGTCACTGTCGACCAACACCCCCAGGTCCCTCTCCTCCTGCCAGTTTTCCAGCCAGAGGAACATAGCTTCAGGACACAGCACACAGTCATAATCTTAGATCCAGAGAGCAATGAGTTGCCTTAAACGCACCGTTAGGGTTGTAGCAATAGGCATCCCATTTCTCGCTCCTGTTGAGGCGAATCCCGTAATCGACAATACCAGTTTTCCCAAAGCCACAGTTGGCTCCGGCTTTTACTATGGGATACCCAACTCTGCCCTTCGCCATCCAGCCGGCAGCACACACGTGGAAACCTGCAGCGAGGAGAGAACGAGACACGGATGTAATCAATCAATCCTCAGAAATTTGATTTAGTAAAGTAAAGTCTAACTCAAACTTGGTGTCCTGAGCTGCAGCACAAGAAGTGCCACCAGCAAGTCAAGGGAGGGGATGCTCCCTTGGATGAAGTGCTCAGGGATCTGGTTTAGTCGTGGGCAGGTACGGTTGGACTCGATCTCAAAGGTCTTTTCCAACCAAGCAATTCTGTGATTCTATGATTTGGAGCAAGGAGTTGAGAGAGTGTTGCAGAGGATCTGAATTCTTGAATCTGCACTTATGGACATGAGTGTCAGTGAAACACGAGTTTCTGTCTGGACATAGAATCATAGAATCATAGAATCATAGAATCACCAGGTTAGAAAAGACCCATCGGATCATCGAGTCCAACCATTCCTATCAAAATGATGATATCAAAATGATATCTGACACATGAGTGTCAGAGAAATTTTGTGAAGGCATAAACAAAGCGAACAAAACTGCCTTCACCATGTAGGCTTGTCAGAGGAAAGTGCTCACTTGCTGCTGTACCTTTGTGGCTTGTACCATATTCCTGAGCTAAATATGAGCATCACCACTCTCCCAGCAAAGGTGACAGCAGAATTCACAAGAGGCACCTGCAGGTACAGGACAAGCTGCAAAACAGTGTGTCCTGGAAACTGCTTGTTTATATATTCTGACCTATTTCTTTGTTCAGGCTGTTCTCTGATAATATCTGATAATATATGATATTTTGGTGGGAATGGTTGGACTCGGTGATCTGGTGGGTCTCTTCCAACTTGGTGATTCTATGATTCTATGATTCTGCTCTGCTCTCAGGAGACCCCCACCTGGAGTCCTGTGTCCAGTTCTGGAATCCTCAACATAAGGAGGACATGGAGCTGTCGGAATAGGTCCAGAGGAGGCCACAAAGACGATTTGAGGGCTGGAGCACCTCTGCTACGAGGACAGGCTGAGACCTGGGGTTGAGTATAACTTCCTAGGTAGTGAGATTTGAGTGCTGCACCAGCATCTCTAATCAAATGATATACTGGATGATATATATACATATATACAATATGTAGCTGTGTTCTTTATTTCCCTTTTGGAGTCACATTTACTCACTCACACCCCAAGGGTTCATCATTACGTTCCGAGAGGGACTGAAATACAACATACTAAAGGCAGCTGAGAAAGGAAAGTATTTCCTTAAAACACTTCCAGTTTAAATTGAAATACCTGAAATGCCTCAAGTATTTCTCGCTAAACAAAAACATCCTGCTGATGATGCATTTTGTGGCTGAGGAGATAAAAACAATAGCCAAAGAGCGCAGTGTATTCACTGCCTGGTGAGGACCGATGCAATGTTTCTCCGAGACAAACTGGAACATAGTTCCTCACCACAAGAAGGATGTTGAGGCTCTGGAGGGAGTCCAGAGGAGAGCAACGAAGCTGGTGAAGGGGTTGGAGAAGAAGAGGAGTGGCTGAGAGAGCTGGGGGTGTGTATCCTGGAGAAGAGGAGGCTGAAGGGAGACCTCATTGCTCTCTTCAACTACCTGAAAGGAGGTTGTGGAAAGGAGGGAGCTGGGCTCTTCTCCCAAGGGACAGGGGACAGGACGAGAGGGAATGGCCTCAAGCTCTACCAGGGGAGGTTCAGGCTGGATATTAGGAAAAACTTTTTCAGAGAAAGGGTCATTGGGCATTGGAATAGGCTGCCCAGGGAGGGGATTGACTTGCCTTCCCTGGAGGTGTTTAAGGGACAGTTGGACGAGGTGCTGAGGAACATGGGTTAGAGATTGGTGGGAATGGTTGGGCTCGATGATCCGATGGGTCTCTTCCAACCTGGTTATTCGATGATTCTATGATTCATGAAAGTACAAGACTGGCAACATTATGAATGAGCGATGTGAAAGGTTTTTCCGTACCTATTTTTCTTGCTGCCTCCAGCTGCTGATAGGTGGCCAGGTGTCCTCCCTCGTACTCACAGACTGCCTTTGCTTCTGCGTAGGTGAGCTGGTACTTCCCGGAGCGTGACTCCCTGTGATACACCCCAGCGGCTCGCTCTGTGGGACCAAAGCAATATACATGATGTCAGTGCTGTATCCCAGCCAGCCCACCTTCCACACCACCTGTTTCATAGAATCACAGAATGGTTTGGATTGGAAGGGACCTCAAAGACCATCCAGTCCCTCCCCTGCCATGGACAGGGACACCTCCCACTGGATCAGGGGCTCCAAGCCCCATCCAACCTGCCCTTGAACCCCTCCAGGGATGGGGCAGCCACCCCTGCTCTGGGCAGCCTGGGCCAGGGCATCACCATGAAGAATTTCTTCCTAACATTCCTAATCTTTCCTCTTCCAATTTAAAGCCATTTCTCCTTGTCTCATCACTACAGGACCTTTTAAGAAGGTCATCTCTGGATCATCTCTGTGGCCTCCTATGGACTCGCTCCAACTGCTCCATGTCCTCCCTGTGCTGAGGACTCCAGAGCTGGTCACAGGACTCCAGGTGGGTCTCACCGAGCAGAGTAGAGGGGTAGGATCCCCTCTCTCCCTGCCAATCCCTCTGCTCTGGATGCAGCCCAGGACACAAGGAGTTTCTGGGCTGGAAGAGCGCATTGCTGGCTCACATCAAGCTTATGAGCAGTCAGCACCCCAAGTCCTTCTCCTCAGGGCTGCTCTTAATCCCATCATCCCCCAGCCTGGATAGAAGCTGGGGATTGCCCCGAAAAAAGCGTAGGACCTTGTCCTTGGCCTTGTTGAACTTCATGAGGTTCTCACAGCCCCACTTCTCCAGCTTGTCCAGGTCCCTCTGGCTGCCATCATATCCTTCTGGTGTGACAACAGCACCTCTCAGCTTGGTGTCATCTGCAAATTTGCTGAGGGTACCCTTGATCTCACTGTCTGTATCAGCAAGGAAGATATTAAAGGGCTGGAGAACAGGCCCTATGAGGAGCAGCTGAGAGAGCTGGGGTTGTTTAGCCTGGAGAAGAGGAGGCTGAGGGGAGACCTCATTGCTCTCTACAACTACCTGAAAGGAGGTTGTGGAGAGGAGGGAGCTGGGCTCTTCTCCCAAGGGACAGGACAAGAGGGAATGGCCTCAAGTTCTGACAGGGGAGATTTAGACTAGAGATCAGGAGGAGGTTTTTCATGGAAAGGGTCATTGGGCATTGGAATAGGCTGCCCAGGGAGGTGGATTCACCTCCCCTGGCGATGTTTAAGGGACGGGTAGTTGAGGTGCTGAGGGACATGGGTTAGTGTTTGATAGGAATGGTTGGACTCGATGATCCGATGGGTCTCTTCCAACCTGGTTTTTCTGTGATTCTGTGATTCTGTAAACAGCACTGGTTCCTGTACAGATCCCTGAGGGACACCACTTGTCCCGGATCTCCATCTGGACATTGAGCCTTTGACCACTACTCTCTGTTTCCCCACGACTTGCCCTTTGGGCTGTTGTCTAGATGAGGGGAGAAGCAAAATGGTCAGCGAGCAGCTGTGCTTCTGGGGAAGCGTCAGGAAAAGACGTCCCTCCCAGCCCAAAGGCGTGGGTTGGCAACCCAGAGGTGCCTTTCTCCTTGGGAGAAATTTGGAACAGTAGAGCTCGTCAGAGCCTGCTGAGGTTTTCAACAGCAGAAAATCAAGCAAGGCAGAGCTTGGTGAGTTTTTCAACAACAGAAAATCAACAAAGGCAGGGCAGGCTCCCCGGGGGCTGCTCGGAAGGCAGTAGCTATGGGAACGATCGGCTGGTGTCAGCATCACTAGTTCCACGCGTCCTGTCCCACTCGGGGGAAGCTCCGTCTGGATCGCTATCACAGGCCACTTTTGGATGTAGCCTGGAGATGTAGCTCTGTTTCATTCGTAAGATGAAACAGAGCTTTGTTTCCAGCCTCCAGAGGAGCTGAATCAGAGCTACTCAGAAATTAAAGGGAATCCAGATGTGAAATAAAAATATCTGAGCTTGTGTCGCAAAGGGCAGGACCCACAACAATCGCTGGCTGACATTTCTGCTGCACCAAAAACGAAGAGGCTTTCTTCATTATTTTCCCCTTTGCTGCTGTGAGATAAAAGCGGCTTTCCAGGGAAACCTAGAAACTGTCAGTACTGCAACAAGTCTCACGTGGCACTTGTCTGGTGCCGTTTGGATGGAAATCTTGTCTCAGAACTGATCTGTGCGTCTAATCTGAACAGCGTTTCTGTTCAGATCTTTCTTTTCTTTAGTATAAAAGAAAAGAAATGGCTGTAGCTGTCACCAGTCAACACGCCTGAGTGAAGATGTAGAACAGGAAGCTTTTTTTACAGTAGTGATTGGTGCCATGGGAAAAAAGGAATGCGTTTTCTAGGGACTCACACGGAGTCAGTAGCTTTGGCTGGTTAGGATGTTTGCTTAACCAGCCCCAGTCACCGCTGACTTGTGGTTAGCGATGGTGAGAAACCTTACTGGATACGTCACGAGGTTTGCCAATGGAGCTCTTGGATCCCCAGGCACTGGATGAGCACCCAGTGAAGTAAATGATGCTGCTGACAACAGTCTCAGCAGGGAATTACTGGGAATGTCACTGGTGTGGGCATGGGATGATCACAGAATCACAGAATCACTAGGTTGGAAAGGACCCACTGGATCATGGAGTCCATTCCCATCAAACACTAAACCATGTCCCTCAGCACCTCGTCCAACTGTCCCTTAAACACCTCCAGGGAAGGCAAGTCAATCCCCTCCCTGGGCAGCCTATTCCAATGCCCAGTGACCCTCTGTGTGAAAAACCTCCTCCTAATCTCTAGCCTAAATCTCCCCTGGTGGAGCTTGAGGCCATTCCCTCTTGTCCTGTCCCCTGTCCCTTGGGAGAAGAGCCCAACTCCCTCCTCTCCACAACCTCCTTTCAGGGAGTTGGAGAGAGTAATGAGGTCTCCCCTCAGCCTCCTCTTCTCCAGGATAAACACCCCCAGCTCTCTCAGCCGTTCCTAGATGATAACATAAATTCCATGGAAAAACCTTTCTGTGGCAGCCAATTCCACTGCAAAAAAGAGTAACAATAACTTGGAATTGTGAAATAATCACAGAATAATGGAATAGTTTGGGTTGGAAGGTACCTTAAGATCATCCACTTCCAACCTCCTTGTCATGGGCAAGTGTGCTATATTACAAAAATCATAGAATCATAGAATCACTAGGTTGGAAGAGACCCACCGGATCATCGAGTCCAACCGTTCCCACCAGTCTCTAAACCATGTCCCTCAGTACCTCATCCACCAGCATTTATTTTAATTAAAAATTTATTTGTAGGATGCATTGGTTTTCATTCACTCAGTGGTCTCTCGTGCCTAATGAGATGAATCCACTCGCTGCTGCCTTACAGCACGGCTGTCTGGGATTCAGTGTGGGTGAACTGGACATCCGAGTCCCACAGAACCATCCTGCTCTTCTCCCAAGGGACAGGGGACAGGACAAGAGGAAATGGCCTCAAGCTCCACCAGGGGAGATTTAGGCTAGAGATTAGGAGGAAGTTTTTCACGGAAAGGGTCATTGGGCATTGGAATAGGCTGCCCAGGGAGGGGGTTGATTCTCCTTCCCTGGAGGTGTTTAAGGGACGGGTGGATGAGGTCCTGAGGGACATGGGTTAGTGCCTGATAGGAATGGTTGGACTAGAAGATCCGATGGATCTCTTCCAACCTGGTTGTTCTATGATTCTATGAAAGTGAGAGCAGTCTTAGAGCTCAGTCTCTGTGATGCTTTGCTGCTAAACCCCCATTGCTCCAGTAGCCAAGACCCTCCCTGCTCCGTCCCCAGACCTGCTGCTGGATGAACTCATGGGATTTGGGGGGAATCACAGAATCATAGAACAACCAGGTTGGAAGAGACCCACCTCATCATTGAGTCCAACCGTTCCTATCAAAATCAACACTGCTTGCACTCATCACTCTTGGAGCTGACTGAAAACTTATCATTTTTAGTTGTTCTCCTAACTTTTTCACCTGACAACGTTGCATTCAAGTCCTATCCCCTAAAAGGTGTTCACCTCCACTTCCCGACACTAAAATGTCACAATGGAGAGACATCCCATCTTTCACAATATTGCTGGAAAGATCTGCCCTTCACAGTTTCTGCAAAGGCTGCTCTGCCAACAGCAGCTCCTCTGAGTCTTCACGCAGCATCTCTGTGGGTGCTGCTAACCCACTGGGAGCAACCGTAGAATCATAGAATTGTTTGGTTGGAAAAGACCTTTGAGAACATCGGGTCCCACCGTACATAGAATGGTTTGTTGGAAGGGACCTCAAAGACCATCCAGTGCCACCTCTGCCATGGGAAGGGACACCTCCCACTGGCTCAGGGGCTCCAAGCCCCATCCAACCTGCCCTTGAACCCCTCCAGGGATGGGGCAGCCACCCCTGCTCTGGGCAGCCTGGGCCAGGGCCTCCCCACCCTCACAGCACAACATTTCTGCCTAAGATCTCATCTCTATCTCCCCTCTTTTGTCTCAAACCCATTCCCCTCACCCTCTCCCTGCCCTCCCTGATCCAGAGCCCCTCCCCAGTTTTCCTGGAGCCCCTTTCAGCACTGGAAGAGTGCTGTAAGGTTCCCTGGAAGATGCACTACTCAGTACATTTCTGAAGGAATCTTCACCAAAGTCCTAGAGAGAAGAAAGCAGAGTGGTTATTCTCATGGGAGATACTAACTGGGACCTGGGGGGGTTTAGCCTGGAGAAGAGGAGGCTGAGGGGAGACCTCATGGCTTTCTGCTGCTCCCAGAATGGAGGCTGCAGTGAGGCAAGTGCTGGGTTCTTCTCCCATGGAACAAGTGATAGGATGAGAGGAGATGGCCTCAGGTAGTGCCATAGGGGGCTTAGATCGGATATTAGGAAAAATATCTTCAGTGAGTGGTGAAGCCCTGTCCAGGGCAGTGCTGGAGTCCCCATCCCTGGAGGGGTTCAAAAAGCATGTGGCTGTGGCACTTGGGGACAGGGTTGGGCTGATGGTTGGACTGGATGAGCTTAGAGGTCTTTTCCAACCTTAATGATTCCATGATTCTCTAATTCCCAGCATCTCCTGAGTGCGTGGGGCTGGGTTATCATCTCTGTGTCCCGGACAGGGAGAACCGTGCAGGCTCAGGCAGACCTTGGAGCTGCCTCATCCTTCACTTTTGTCTTCCTGGAGCCTCAAACAGAGGTTGCTGATTGCAAGAATTTCACCCCATGTTCCAGCTGACACTCGGCTTCTTCATGGGATGACCCATGATCCGATGGGTCCCTTCCAACCTGGTTGTTCTATGATTCTATGATTCATTCTACAGAGTCAGCATTTTTGTTCTTCAGATTGACGTCCATTCATCGAACTGCTCCAATGGTCCCTATCGTCACAAATTCACATTTCTGTTATAGAAGCCGCTAAGGGCCCCAGCTGAGGGGCAGTCACAGAACTCATGTGGATACAACAATATCTGCGAATAAAACCCCCAAGAGTCAGGGGGTTGGTGTCAGTTGAGCTCTCTCCTCATCACCACAAGGCTTGGAGCCCTCCCCTACCTGAGCACATTCATAGAATCATAGAAATGTTTGGTTGGAAAAGACCTTTGTTTACAAGGGCTTGTAGTAACAGGACTAGGGGGAATGGGTATAAACTGGAGAGGGGTAGATATGGACATAATGAGGAATTTCTGGACATAACGAGGACATAATAACTGGAATTTCTTCTCCATGAGTGTGGGGAGGCCCTGGCCCAGGTTGCCCAGGGCAGGGGTGGCTGCCCCATCCCTGGAGGGGTTCAAGGGCAGGTTGGATGGGGCTTGGAGCCCCCGATCCAGTGGGAGGTGTCCCTGCCCATGGCAGGGGTGGCATTGGATGGTCTTTGAGGTCCTTTCCAACCCAAACTATTCCATGATTCCATGATTCTATGATTCTATGAATATTAAGTCCAACCATACCTGTTCACTACTAAACTGTTCCCAAGCACCTCATCTATTCATCTTTTAAATCCCTCCAGGGATGGGGACTCCACCACCTCCCTGGGCAGCCTCTGCCAGGGCCTGAGAGCTCTTTCCGTGAAGAAATTTTTTCTAATGTCCAATCTGAACCTGTCCTAGTGCAACTTGTGGCCATTCCCTCTTGTCCTACCACCTGTCACCTGGGAGAAGAGACCAACATCCGCCTCTCTACAACCTCCTTTCAGGCAGTTGTAGACAATTACAAGGTCTCCCATCAACCTCCTTTTCTCCAGGCTAAAAGAGCTCAGGTCCTCCAGCCGCTTCTCGTAGCCCTTGTTCTGGGCATTGGAATAGGCTGCCCAGGGATGTGGTTGATTCACTTTCTCTGGAGGTGTTTAAGGGATGGGTAGATGAGGTCCTGAGGGACGTGGTTTAGTGTTTGATAGGAATGGTTGGACTCGATGATCCGATGGATCTCTTCCAACCTGGTTGTTCTATGATTCTATGATTCTCCAGCCCCCTCACCAGCTTCTCTGGACACGCTCCAGTCCCTCAATACCCTCCTTTACAGACACAGGAGGCACATTTGGAGTTTAGAATGAAAGAGAAGTCATTAAAAAAGCGCAAACGGAAAACAACCGAGATCACTTCTCCTTCTCATTGATTCTCCTGCCGGTTTGCACACTCCTCGGAGAATCACAGAATCATAGAATCACCAGGTTGGAAGAGACCCACCGGATCATCAAGTCCAACCGTTCCCATCAATCACTAAGTCCCACTAGAAGGGACTGGACTCACACGGGTGCTGCACCAGCTGATGGAGCATAGTCCCAGCCTGTTTCATGAAACAGAAATGTGTGCTGGCACGAGGAATTCCTTAAAATCCTTAAAGAAACACACAGCCTTGGAGAGAGGGGAATGGAGTTTGAAGTATTTGTTTATAAAGCGGAGCACTGGCTGCATGTGTCTGTTCTAGCATCCTTTCTGTGACTGCACTCTGTGTGTTTCTGGGATAACGATAACAATTAAAGAACCCTAATTGCTATTTAAACCCACTTGGAGTATAAAAACTTATTTTCACAGCATTTTATAGAGCCCTTCTCTCCACTGTCTAACAAACAAACCACCAGCCGAACCTTATACATTTCTGTGCCTTCCCAGAAACCCAGGAAACATTTTCACTATTATTTCCAGCTCGTTTAGTGTCGGATGCAGGACCCCAGGCACGTGAAGTATGTTCATGCAGAAAATAATTCATTCCTTTGGCAAACTTTTCATGCTCGTTTTCTTTCATTAGAAGAAACTACTACTTAATGATGTTTTCTCCCCACCTCGTGCCGGAGGAAAACGCATCCGGATTAAATATTCCTACTTTTTCCTGCACTTCAGAGAAGCAGCAAAAATAGTAAGTTTATAAGAGCAGAAGTTAGTCATTACTAGGATAAAACCACCAAGGTTTTGTTACACAAAACGATCATCATTCTCAAGGCAGGATTTTGTTCCTCAGGTAAAACACTCTCTAATTTCAGTGCAGGGATTTTCTGCTATTAACGCACGAATCATTTCTGCATCACTCGGCGCTCGTCTTTATACTTGTTAAACAAACCCGGCGACTTCTGCAGAAAAATATTCACGAATGATTTATTTCTTACCTAACCAGATGGAGTTATGCAGCACTCCGTCCTTGAATCCCCACGCCCGAGCCTCGTCCCACAGCAGGGCAGAAAAGAAAATCAGTGCAATCATCTCTCCCACACTCTAAGTGTTCCCTGTTGGAGCGCTCAGGGTGAGCTCTGCTAGCAGCTGCCTGGATCCTCCTGCAACATCTGGGAGCCAGATCTTAAATAGCGCTTTCAGCTGTGAGGTCAGCGAGCCTGCTCCAATTGTGCTCGCTGTAGTGTTATTGCACAATTAAATGTGATGTCTGCAGCCGTCCATGTGACTCGCTTTTGGCTCTCCCCATTCCCAGGGTGTCCAAGAAACCGTTCTCTCCCTCACTACTGCGGCACTCAGGAAGGCTCTTCAAGCCAAAGTGCGTTCATTCTTCAGCGCTCGCTGTCTTCAAATTCCACAGAACAATAAAACTAATAAGCAGTCTGTCTGCTCAAAGTGTTTCCAGGCACACTACTCACAGGATTGAAGGGAATCATAAAATCATAGAGTCATAGAATCACCAGGTTGGAAGAGACCCACTGGATCATCGAGTCCAACCATTCCCGTCAATCTCTAACCCATGTCCCTCAGCACCTCATCCACCCACACCTTAAATACCTCCAATGATGTTGAAGAGAAAATGAAGTGAAGAAGAAAAGGAAATCTAGTGAGAGAGATGTTCTCTAGTAGTTGTTAGGCTTTGATAGTGTTAGAAAAGGCTTTACTCCTGTAGCGAACAGTAACTTCAATTAAATTAATCCACTTTTGCTGGTTCACTTTAAACCCCTCCAGGGAAGGTGAATCAACCCCCAACCTGGGCAGCCTCTGCCAGTGCCCAATGACCCTTTCAGTGAAGAATTTTTTCCTTATGTCAAGCATATTACCCCTCATTCTCATTCAAACATCTTGTTCTTTCATCTACAATTCTGATTTAATTTCACAGCAACGTAATCAATGAAAAAAAAAAAAAAACCACGAGGAGAATGTTCTGTGCTGGTTATCGGAACTCAGCTTCCCTACATGGAATCTATAATTGTGAGGCAACCTCTCAGATTAGCATAAAACTGCAAGTGTCAAAACAGATGCTCTTTGTCCCGCAAGTGAGAAATCAAGCTGAAATCTTGCCCTCCAAACCACAGTTTAAGATCTGATTCATAGTGTGACAGCTGTCTGCTGGTCCTCCCTTCTGTCTGCGAGTGAACCCTGCAGCTGCTCCGCAGGGCTTGAGTAGGAGAGCAGAAAGGAGGAAGGATGAGAGTATGGAAAATGGTCTGGTGCTCCACGCGCCCGAGCAGCCATTGGAAGACTCGGCTCTCCAGTTGTGTTAACATCTGCAACTTCTGAGTCAGGAGCTACAGGAGAAGAGGTGCCTCATGACCACAAACACAATCAAAGATGCGAAAAGGAAAGGGTGGAGGACGCTCTGTCTGCTCCAAACTACCTTCCAGAGATGACTGTTGTGGCACTGAGGAAGATGGTCTTCATCACTCCAGCCTTGACATGAAGTGATGAACGCCCTAGCTACGAGGTAAACACAGACACACGGACACAGTCCTTCCACCAACAACTCAGGCAGATACTGAAGAAGAGAGTTGTGGGGAAATGGAGCCAAAGGAGAGGCTTTCTCCTGGGTCAGAGCAGTGAGGTACCTTCCAATAAAACACCAACGTCTCAGCTTCTCAGGGTTTTTCCAGCCTGAAGCTGGGGAAGGGGCTGGAGAACAAGTCTTACGAGGAGCGGTTGAGAGAGTTGGGGGTGTTTATCCTGGAGAAGAGGAGGCTGAGGAGACCTCATTGCTCTCTACAACTCCCTGAGAGGAGGTTGTGGAGAGGAGGGAGCTGGGCTCTTCTCCCAAGTGACAGGGGACAGGACGAGAGGGAATGGCCTCAAGCTCCACCAGGGGAGATTTAGGCTGGAGATTAGGAGGAAGTTTTTCACAGAAAGGGTCATTGGGCATTGGAATAGGCTGCCCAGGGAGGTGGTTGATTCCCCTTCCCTGGAGGTGTTTAAGGCACAGGTGGATGAGGTCTTGAGGGACTTGGTTTAGTGTTTGATAGGAATGGTTGGACTAGAAGATCCGATGGGTCCCTTCCAACCCGGTTGTTCTATGATTCTATGATTCTATGATTCTAAGTGCAGGACCCGGCATTTGGCCGTGTTAAACCTCATCCCATTAGACTCAGCCCATGGATCCAGCCTGTTTAGGTCCCTTTGCAGAGCCTCCCTACCCTCCAGCAGATTGACACTTCCACACAGCTTAGTGTCGTCTGCAAACTTGCTAAGGGATTTACATTATAGCCTCTGTACCCTAAGAGTCATACACTACTCTTGGTGATACGGAATATATTATGATTATATTATTTATAGTTTTGAGAATGATACCAAGAATATTGGGTTCAAATGGAAAGCAGTGAGAGGCTTTTTGTTGGGACTTGTTCTGCAAGAAGCCGTAACCTCCTTCAGAAAAATACTTGGTGGAAAGGGCAGGAAAAAGGAGTGGAGGAAAAAAGACAGTGAAACAAGTAAAGCTGAGGTGCTTCTGATGAGAAACAACTAAAATAGCTGATGTGAAAGGGGGAAAGATGAATTTACCTTGTGGGGAACCTAAGAATAGAAGAGGTGTTTAACCTAAGGAAAGGAAAAAGTTAGCCCAACAATAGCATCATCCATTAGGAATGGTTGGACTCAATGATAGGAATGGTTGGACTCGATGATCCGATGGGTCTCTTCCAACCTGGTTGTTCTATGATTCAATGATTCTATGATCCTATGATCCTATCCCATCTCATCCCGAGTTACAATTAGGCTGGAAAGCAGAATTCAACTTCAAACCTTAAGACCAGAGGCGCTTTAGAACAGCCAAGTAAACACAACACCTACTTCATTTTGAGATGATGCTTTAGGAGGAGGTTGGAATTGCTGTTCTTTGAAAGAAGGTCACTTCCAGCGCTGCCTTATTTTTATCTCATTTTAAATAAGTTTTATCTTATTTTAAACTTCTTTTTCTTCTCTACCTGTCGAGGTGCAAGTTGAAGGATTGTCCCACGGTCCAGGACCTCCACGGAGACCTTAAGAACCGTTGGATGGCAGCCATATGCCACACGGCAGAAATAATTACGCCCGAATTATTCCTGGCAGATACTCATGTAGCCTGTTCTCCTGAACCTGCAGAGATGGCAATTCCATGGCCTCCCAGAGCTTAACTCTTACTAACATCAGAAATACCTTCCTTAACCTAAACATCTTGTATTAACTAAACTATTTCCTGCTGCAACGTTAGCCTATTTCTTCTCTTCGCTCCATCAGGCTGAAGGAACTGATCCTTTATCACCTCTCTGTGGGGCTCGGAGCCCCTGAGCCAGTGGGAGGTGGCCCTGCCCATGGCAGGGGTGGCACTGGATGGGCTTTGAGGCCCCTTCCAACCCAACCCAGTCTATAATTCTATGATTCTTTGAAGCAAGAAAGTTACGGTACAACTGTCACAGCATCTTGCTGCAGGTCTCTCCTTAAAAACAAACAGGCTGCTCTTTTCATCTCTCCTGTAGGTCGTGTTTTCCAGACTCGGGGACTTGCTGGTTCCTCTCCCCCGTGCCCCTTCCAGGTGGCCTGCATCCTTCTTGAAGTGTCAAGCCAAAACAAAACACAGCACTCCAACAAAAGACTCCGCAGCGTGGAATTGCATCATGTATTTTCCAGATGACATTTGTTTTTTTTTTTTTTTTAAAAAAAAAATCCTGATTTTACTTTCAGAGTTGGTGAGATTTCCTTTTCAAGTAACAAATCAGGTTTAAAAGTATCTATTTCATGTAAAATGCCTTAAAAAAGAAGTGGCTTTAAGTATGAAATATATCCAAACAGAAAGAAACCAGTGGGATTTGGTAGGAATACCTGAATATATTAACCAGCTTTTCTAGTCTTTCTTTCCTTGCATGATTTCTGCTTCAGGGAAAGTGTTACAGAAGGGACGAGTTGTGGAAAAGAGCAGAAGAACCTCTCACATTGATCTGTTGGACAAGTGAGAAACTTGCTTCCTGATAAATTACAAAACAGGTTTCCTAAAGGAAAGAGGAATTTCTACTAAAGGAAAGAGGGAGGAATTTCTAACCGTATCTCCTACCTTTTTCTATCCCCTATATGCTTCCCATGATGTGATTTTAGAAGAATTTTATAACGTGAGAACGTACTTGGCCAACGATTTTACTATTTATTGTTACAGCCTTAAATTAATCTTCCAGAGAGTATTTTGCCTTATAACTAAAGGTTTTTAAAACCTGCTCTCCTTTGCCTTGCAGTCCAATTCTCATTGGAATCAATGCCTGCTTTTATCAGCAACGTCAATGAGACAAGAATTAATCAGTGTGTGTAATGGTGTTTTTAGTTCAAAAAAAGCCAACAAAAAAAACTTCATGTGCAAGCAGAATAAACCAGAAACCTTCAGGATTATTAAGAGCAGATGTTAGGAGAGTATAATGGATTCACTTATAAAAGATCTGAACAGTTGCCAAGGTAAAATATTTGTCAGCTGAAGTCCTACACTGACAGTTCTCCTAAATAGAGGAGTTGAACCTACCAAAACTAAAAATATAGATAGATCTACAGGCCTGATGAGGAGTGGCTGAGAGAGCTGGGGGTGTTTAGCCTGGAGAAGAGGAGGCTGAGGGGAGACCTCATTGCTCTCTACTACTACCTGAAAGGAGGTTGTGGAGAGGAGGGTAATGGCCTCTTCTCCCAAGGGACAGGGGACAGGACGAGAGGGAATGGCCCCAAGTTCCACCTTGGACATTACTTAAAAATTCTTCACAGAAAGTCTCGTTAGGCACTGGCAGAGGCTGCCCAGGGAGGGGGTTGAGTCACCTTCCCTGGAGGGGCTTAAGGGACGGGTGGACAAGGTACTGAGGGACATGGTTTAGCGTTTGATAGGAATGGTTGGACTCGATGACCCGGTGGGTCTCTTCCAACCTGGTTGTTCTATGATTCTATCATTCTATGAAATTAATTAGATTTAAAGTAAAAAAGGTGAAAACCAGTGGTTGGCTATTCAGACTGGAGGCTCACTGAACGGAAAGGCTCTTAGTTCACACACCAAAATCGGAGGCTTAGAATTAGTTAGCGTGAATAACTGGTGGTGTTGTATCGCCATGAAATAATTAATCAAAATAGGAGGTTAAAATGAGCCGTGCCTTGAACCCTGTGTTCAGTTTTGGGCTCCTCACAAGAAGGACATTGAGGGGCTGGAGCACAACTAAGAGGAGAGCAGTGAGGCTGGTGAAGAGGCTGGAGAACAAGCTTTATGAAGAGCGGCTGAGGGACCTGGGGCTGATTTGTCTGGAGAAGGGGAGGCTGAGGGGAGACCTCATTGCTGCCTACACTCCCTGAAAGGAGGTTGTGGTGAGGTAAATGTTGGTCCCTTCTCCCAAGTTATAGGATGAGAAGAAATGGCTTCAAGTTGCACCAGAAGAGGGTTAGATTGGATATTATGGAAAATTTCTTTATCAACAGAGTGGTGAAGCCCTGGCAGAGGCTGCCCAGGGCAGTGGTGGAGTCTCCATCCCTGGAGGGGTTCAAAAAGTGTGTAGATGTGGTACTTTCAGACACGGTTTAGCAGGCAGGGTGGGGCTGGGCTGAGGGTTGGACTGGATGAGCTTAGAGGGCTTTTCCAACATCAATGATTCTCTGCTTCTAAACCCATAAAAATGCTTAGTTACTCTAATTATAAAGAAAAAACAATTAGAATGGGAAAGATAACTGTTCACTTTGTAGGTGATACCCTGTCAATTTTGCAATACGTCTCTGGGAATGAGATGTGTGTGAGTAATGTGATATCTTACTGTGCAAGTTAATTGAGGATTAGTTCATTCTGTGCACTTGGTGTATTTTAACCGTTGCCAGTGCAGGGATCGCTCTCACTGTGCCACAGAACCGAGTCGTTACGCAACTGCTGTCAACCATCAGAGAGGAAAAACGCTTCTTCCTTTCTGCAGAAGCAATTAGTCACTGCAGCTGATTAACTGTCCCCTGCTGACATCAATAATTACCTCTAATATTTCACACATGGAAAAATTCCTTAGAATCACCCGTTTTTTGGTTTTTTTTTCAAGCACAGAAGTTAATAGGAATGTTTATTTCCTCGAAATGCTTGAACACAATGTCTCTCTGGCAAAACTTATCTCCGTGTGGTGGAGTGGTCACCAGCAAATTGCCTGTGAACTTGCTTTCACCAATCAAAAAATAATCCATATATAATGTTTTTTAACAGTACTGTGATGTAAACACTTGGTGTTTTGCATAAGTCTGCTAAAGACTAATATTCTCTGTACTCAGCACTGGTGAGGCCGTTCCTTGAATCCTGTGTTCAGTTGTGGGCCCCTCAGCACAAGAAGGATGTTGAGGCTCTGGAGTGAGTGCAGAGAAGAGCAACGAAGCTGGGGAAGGGGCTGGAGAACAGGCCCTATGAGGAGCGGCTGAGAGAGCTGGGGGTGTTTATCCTGGAGAAGAGGAGGCTGAGAGGAGACCTCATTGCTCTCTACAACTACCTGAAAGGAGGTTGTAGAGAGGAGGGAGCTGGGCTCTTCTCCCAAGTGACAGGGGACAGGATGAGAGGGAATGACCTCAAGCTCCACCAGGGGAGATTCAGGCTAGAGATTAGGTGGAAGTTTTTCCCAGAAAGGGTCATTGGGCATTGGAATAGGCTGCCCAGGGAGGTGGTTGATTCACCTTCCCTGGAGGTGTTTAAGGCACAGGTAGATGCGGTCCTGAGGGACATGGGTTAGTGTTTGATAGGAATGGTTGGACTCAATGATCCAATGGGTCTCTTCCAGCCTTGTTGTTCTATGATTCTATGATTCTATGATTTTTATGGCCATATTTACTAAAAAGAAGCACATCATCTTGCCAGGTACCTAAAAAGTTTTGGAAAAAATTGTCTTACAAGTGGTCATCGCAATGTGTCCTGCTCTGTATTCTTCATGCATTGTCTCTGATCGATATTCCTGATAGACAGAGACGCCCTTCCCCTTCCCTGGAGGTGTTTAAGGGACAGGTGGACAAGGCGCTGAGGGACATGGTTTAGGGTTTGATAGGAACGATTGGAATCAATGATCTGGTGGGTCTCTCCCAACCTGGTGATTCTATGATTCAAAGGTCACCATCCTAGACACTGGGATGGCAGCGGCAGAACCTGTCCTTGCTCCTAGTTGCCTTGTTCTCTTGAGGACAGTACTTCCAGTCCCATAAAACCAAATCACACACATTGATCTGCCTTAGCTGCATCAGCCTAAATTCCTGTCTCACCCCAAGCAGATGAACGTGGTGATAACATACTCAGCGGATTAGACTCAACAGTCATTGCTTAAGATCTTCAAGTCTGCAAGACTCATTTCCTACCCCACCATACGTTCATTTTCTCTCCTCCCTCCTGCCGTCTGCTTCAGCTGCTGAGGAAATGAATTTTCTTCCGTAATGTCACGGTGACTCAATATCTTACCAACTTTTTTTGTGTTTATTTTGTCGTGTAGGATGATGTCTTAGATCTCCGCCAACCCTTTCACAATCTTCCACGAAGAGTTGGGCTCTGGATTTGCTTGTATGTATGGGCACAGTTCACATCCTGTGAGCTCCAGAGAATCAGGCTGATCATGCAATATCACCATTAGAGCCAGAAGAGAGTCACTTTTTGGCATCACATCATAACCCGGGAAATGCCCATTTGCACAAGTTGGCTGGAAATTGTTTGATAGTAGTATTATTTGATAGTAGGTTTATTCCTACTGCTTCTGAAATGACAACACTCGGAATTTTTTCTCTAGGCATGAAATCATAGAATGGAATGGGTTGGGTTTGAAGGGAACTTAAAGCCCATCCGGTTGCAATGTCCCTGATATGATTTCTTATTACTCAGGTATTATCAGAGAGAGGAAAGGCTCATTTTGATGAGCAGTAGAACTTCTGGAGATCATAGAATCGTGGAATGGTTTGGGTTGGCCGGGACCTCCAAGCCCATCCAGTGCCACCCCTGCCATGGGCAGGGACACCTCCCACTGGATCAGGGGCTCCAAGCCCCATCCAACCTGGCCCTTGAGCATCTCCAGGGATGGGGCAGCCACCCCTGCTCTGGGCAACCTGGGCCAGGGCCTCCTCACCCTCATGGTGAAGACTTTCTTCCTCATGTCTACTCTAAATCTTCCCCCTTCCAATTTAAAGCCATTCCCCCTCATCCTATCACTCCATGCCCTTTTGAAAAAGTTCCTCCCCAGCTTTCTTGTAGCCCCTTCAGCTACTGGAAGATTATTATAAGATCTCCCTGGAACCTTTTCTTCTCCAGGCTGAACAACCCCAACTCTCTCAGTGTGTCCTTCTCATTATGAAGAAAACTGGACTACCCTACCCCCTAATAAAATCTCTTCAGTAAGTCAATTTTACATGATTGTGGCCTCTCCCTTCTCCTCTGTACGTGTTTATGAAGTGCCCTTGTGCTTTGTTCGCATTCTTGGCAGGTTGTGACTGATCAAATTTTATTTTTACAGTATTTATTAGTCCTTGTTTTTCCACTCTGTGCTTCTCTCTCTCTGCCAGCTCCTGCTCCCAGGCTATCAGCCATGCCACCAGAATACTTCACTTACTCCTAAATAGCACTTCAAATAGGCAAAGCAATCCCTTGCAGGAGAGATTAATTCAATTTCACAAATACGTCTACGAACTACAGCTCCTTCAAACCGACACCATATGGAATGTGTCAAAAATGGATAAAAATAACCCAGTGAATTGCTGTTAAACATCCTCAGTCACTCTGAGGCTTTATCAGCATTGCAGCTGTTGTGTTTCCCTGTTATTTACAGTATAACTCATTGATAGTCACTTCATATTTATTTTCCTAAGAAAGAACCGACAGTAATTGAGTGGGATGGGGAGAGAATGAAAAGGAAAGCTTATGCGTTGAGATAAAGACAGTTTAATTTGATAGTAAATGAGTCTCACAGACCCAGTGTAGCTTATTCAAGTGACAAAACTGATCTGCGTCTGGGCCAAAAGCAAGATCACAGAATCATAGAATCATGGAATCATAGAATGACCAGGTTGGAAGAGACCCACTGAATCATCGAGTCCAACCATTCCAATCAAAAGATGAACCTTCAACTCTAATTCAGAAGCCTTAAATACACAAATTCGCTCTGAGAATAAAAAATAATCGGAGGCTTTCCTCGACAGCACTGCCACTATGGATGGTCCTGAGGAAAATCTATCAGAATAATTCCTAAATTCTATTTGCTTCTTTGTTACTGAATTTTTCCTTGGTGCTAGAAGCTGAAATTTTCAGGTTTTCACAGATGTGGTTCTGTGCGACTTGAATATATGCAGGGTTTGATACTCATTTGAATCACAGAATCACAGAATCACCAGGTTGGAAGAGACCGACCAGATCATCGAGTCCAACCATTCCCACCAATCTCTAACCCATGTCCCTCAGCACCTCATCCACCCGTCCCTTAAACATCTTCAGGGAAGGTGAATCAACCACCTCCCTGGGCAGCCTCTGCCACTGCCCAGTGACCCTTTCTGTGAAGAATTTTTTCCTAATGTCCAAGGTGGAGCTTGAGGCCATTCCCTCTCGTTCTGTTCCCTGTCACTTCAGAGAAGAGCGCAGCTCCCTCCTCTCCACAACCTCCTTTCAGGCAGTTGTAGAGAGCAATGAGGTCTCCCCTCAGCCTCCTCTTCTCCAGGATAAACACCCCTAGCTCTCTCAGCCACTCCTCGTAAGATTTGTCTGCAGAACAGCTCCAAGTATTCCAGAGGAATCCCAGCCCAACTGTAGCAGAGTATTGAGTGCAAGCAGTCTGGGCATTGAGTATCGAGTCTGCATTCCAGACACTGTTCGCTCCGTCCTCCTCGAATATTAGCAGCTGCACCAAGTGAAAAAAAGTTAATCACCCAAATTTAAAGCACTGTAACGAAGCTGTAGAGCTGAGTCATCTCTCCCCCAAAGCTGGGATGATACAAATCTTACTGGAACTTTACTGCATGTCGAGTACCCCAGGCTTTGATGCAAGACTGGTATTGCCAGAAGGCTCCTACTGGGAAGAGTGGTTATTGAGATCCAAGTAAAGCAGTAAAATCCATCATTTTTCTATTTGCTGGCCAAACACAAAGAAAACAGGAAGGAATGAAGTTGTTATTTCAAAATAGAATGTGATTTTTTAGTGAAACAGACAGATTTAGCATCAAGGGTTTTTTTTTTTAATTTTGCTTGATTTAAAGTACTTAATTTTCATTTTAGGTTTAAAAAAAATAATAATGCAATATGGCTTTTTTTCTAAACTTTCTGAAATTAAAATGAAATGGTTTAATTTTAAAAGAGCTGAAACAAATCTTTGAGCTCTTTCAACATATTTCTTTCTTGCCATGACTGTTTTTTCCAAATTTGTGAACAGTTTTCTCATCTTTAGAACTGTTAGTGAGCTTTCAGTGTTGAAATAATAAAAATATAAATTGATGCACTGTATCCTAAGGCTGCCTTTAGCCATGACTAACATCACACCAGATGTGTAACCGTGATGACTTGTCAGACCTCATCTGGAGTAGGAGACCTCATCTGGAATATTGTGTCCAGTTCTGGATTCCTCAGCATAAGAAGGAGTCGGAGCTGTTGGAATGGATCCAGAGGAGGCTACAAAGATGATCCAAGAACTGAAGCACCTCCTGTATGAGGAGAAGATGAGAGAGTTGGGATGGTTCAGCCTGGAGAAGAGAAGGCTCTGGGGAGACTTTATAGTGACCCTCCAGTACCTGAAAGGGCTACAAGAAAGTTGGGGAGGGGCTGTTCACAAAGGCTTGTGGTGATAGGATGATGGGGAATGGGGATAAAGTGGAGAAGGACAGATTTAGACTAGACATAAGGAGGAATTTCTTGACCATGAGAGTAGGGAGGCCCTGGCCCAGGTTGCCCAGAGCAGGGGTGGCTGCCCCATCCCTGGAGGGGTTCAAGGGCAGGTTGGATGGGGTTGGGAGCCCCTGATCCAGTGGGAGGTGTCCCTGGCTTGGAACGGGATGGGCTTTGAGGTCCCTTCCAACTCAAACCAGTCCACGATTCTATGATTCTAGCTTGCTTTCAACCACAACCCCCAGATCCCATCCCTGGAGGGGTTAAAGGGCAGGCTGGATGGGGCTTGGAGCCCCTGATCCAGTGGGAGGTGTCCCTACCCATGGCAGGAAGGTTGGAACTGGATGGGCTTGAGGTCCCTTCCAACTCAAACTGTTCCGTGATTCTATGATCTAAACCAGAGTATCAGGGACTATGAGCTACCTATTTAACAGCTGGATATGACAAAATATCTTCAGCCAGAATCAGTGGCTTAAAATCAGTGTTTAAAATAACAAAACCCGATGCAGTTCTTTGAGTCAGTAACACTCCATTTGGAAACGATCTGGGTTAGCAACAGTTGTGTCTTTATCTTCCAAAGAGTGCGTTAAGTGCATGAGCACAGGAAGAGATGAAAATACAAGTTCATCCAAAACAATGAAGCCTGAGGTTATTTTGGAGAAAAAAAAAAAAAAAAAGAAAAACCCACAACCCTTGAAATCATGAAATCTTAGATATTTGCCCTGGAGGGCCTGTTTGTGGAGGTATCTCCGTGGAGAAGGAAGTGGGATTTCCAGAAGGAGAAGGAGAGACAGCCATTAGTCAATCCTTGGCTCCACATTGTGCTGATCAATAAAATGAAATGGGAAAGAGAATGAATTACATGCAAATACCTGCAGGCAGTCTATTCAGCGTTCTGCAGCGTGGACTCTGCCAAGAGTCTTGAGGATAGAAGCAGTTGTTGGAAAGCAGAGCTGCATTCTCCGGAAACATGAACTATTCATTTTTTACTCAGTTAACGCATTTCCCAGTTAAGGTCTGTTTGTCAAAGCCGACAGACAGGAGGGCTTGGAATATCAGCACACGGTTTATTAACTCCTAAGGTTTCTCTGAGCTGAGGACTGAGATGAGCTGACCTGACCAGTGGTGGTCATAGAATCATAGAATCACCAGGTTGGAAGAGACCCACTGGATCATCGAGTCCAACCATTCCTATCTGGTCAAAACCAGAACATGTTCGATTCTCATTATCGGTTTTTCAGGCAAAGTGACTTTCCTTCACCATTCAGAGTCCTGAGATTTCCCAGTAAGATGTCAAAGCCAAAGCAATATCATGTTTTTGAAGAGGAGGCTGAGAGAAGACCTCATTACTCTCTACAACTCCCTGAAAGGAGGTTGTGGAGAGGAGGGAGCAGGGCTCTTCTCCCAAGGGACAGGGGATAGGACAAGAGGGAATGGCCTCAAGCTCCACCAGGGGAGATTTAGGCTAGAGAATAGGAGGAAGTTTTTCACACAGAGGGTCATTGGGCATTGGAATAGGCTGCCCAGGGAGGTGGTTGATTCACCTTCCCTGGAGGTGTTTAAGGTGTGGGTAGATGAGGTCCTGAGGGACATGGGTTAGTGTTTGATAGGAATGGTTGGACTCGATGATCCGATGGGTCTCTTCCAACCTGGTTGTTCTATGATTCTATGATTCTATGTTTTAACCCACACATATTTACTTTTTAAACTACCTCAGCTGTAACGTGGCTTAAGACAGGACCTTATCTGCTTTGCAATAATAATGTCTCTTTCCTGAAGCATGACATGTATTAAGTCATTTCTGGAAATTAAGAAAAGGGAGAAAATTCACCATCTCTTTCAGGAAGAGGTTCAGGCTGGACATTAAGAAAAAAATTTTCACAGGAAGGGTCATTAGGCATTGGAACAGGCTGCCCAGGGAGGGGGTTGAGTCACCTTCCCTGGAGGGGTTTAAGGTATGGGTGGACGAGGTGCTGAGGGACATGGGTTAGTATTTGATAAGAATGGTTGGACTCGATGATCTGGTGGGTCTCTTCCAACCTGGTTGTTCTATGATTCTATGAAAAAGCATTTCCAGAGAACAAGGCACTTATTTAAACATTCCTCAGAAGATTATCACAATGGAGTACTCATTCAGAAATCCTGCTGAGTACAAAGTTTGGCAAGGAAGAGAAACACATTTTTTTTTCCATATGGACACTTTCAGAATCTGCAGTTGAGGTCAGAGACAACCCAAAGGAACACTCTGCCCTCTGTTACAGTCGATGCCATGACCAGTGATCACCTGGAACACGTCTGGGAGTTGCAGAGGCAACTTCTTTTATTCCTAAGGAATATAAACAATTCCTGTTCATTCATCAAATAAAAGCACAGACTGATACTACTGAGAGGCACATCTTTACACTCTCTCCTGCTCTCCACCCCCTCTCATATGGTTGGACTTAACGATCCGGTGGGTCTGTTCCAACCTGGTTGTTCTATGAGTCTATGATTCATTTCCATTTTTTCAGTGTAAAATGACCCATGCACTAGTATTTATTCTGCCTGTATAAACCAATAACCCTCACTGAAACATGAAAAATGTTATTTGAAAGAAGTGTTTCATTAACACACCGTGATTTACAGCCAAAAATCTGGAATGCGGTTCCAGCCTAACAACAGGCATCCTCGATGATTTCTTCCTCACTGTTTGCTTGTGAACGGTCCTGCTGGGACTGTTTGCTAAACCACAGTACTGCCTCATAGTGCTGTGTTCTGGGACACACGTCTTAGGGGAGCTGAAACCTTCCCAAGTCTTGCTGGACACACTTCAGAATGTGTCCTGTAAAAATCGTGGATTAGGATACACTATTGATTTCATAATTCCGCCAGGGAATGGATTTGTATGTTTGTAAGAGGCAGATATCTGACATCTAAAGGCACTGGGTGTTCACTGTCACCCCTAAAAGCAAGGTTTGAACCTCCCTTGTCACTGAGGTGTCCTGTACCACATCAGACACCGGGGCTATGCTTGCACCACTGCTGGAATAAGTTGTTATTCACCCCCACTGAGCCAACTGACCCTGCTACACACCACCCTCCTCCTGCTTTTTGATCCTAGAATGAAATCATAGAATCAGAGAACAACCAGGTTGGAAGAGACCCATCAGATCATCGAGTCCAACCATTCCTAAAAAACACTAACCCATGTCCCTCAGCACCTTGTCCACCCGTCCCTTAAACACCTCCAGGGATGGCAAGTCAACCACCTCCCTGGGCAGCCTGTTCCATTGCCTAATGACCCTTTCTGTGAAGAATTTTTTCCTAATGTCCAGCCTAAATCTCCCCTGGTGGAGCTTGAGGCCATTCCTTCTTGTCCTGTCCCTTGGGAGAAGAGCCCAGCTCCCTCCTCTCCAAAACCTCCTTTCAGGGAGTTGTAGAGAGCAACGAGGTCACCCCTCAGCCTCCTCTTCTCCAGGCTAAACCACCCCCCAGCTCTCTCAGCCGCTCCTCTAGTTCTCCAACCGCTTCCCCAGCTTCGTTGCTCTTCTCTGGACTCACTCCAGAGCCTCAACATCCTTCTTGTGGTGAGGGGCCCAGCCAGCTAAACCCAGCTTTGTTCAGGGTTAGTTTTTAAGTTGGCTTTTTTCCCAGTTTCTATTGCCACGTGACTGCAGAAATGCTCAGGATAGGGGAGAAATAGGAGAATCAAGGGTAGGTAGGTGCTGTGTTTTAACCTCAGCTGGAAACTGAGCACCACACACCCGCTCACTCACTTCCCTCACTGGGACAGGGGAGAGAAGGAAAAGAAAAACTCGTGGGATGAGATAAAGACAGCTTATTGGGACAGCAAAAGGGTGAGAATAACAACAAGAATCCTAACAGGATATCCAAAACAGAAGAACCTGGAATTTTATTTCTTTTTTTCCAGGCACTAACAACCTACGAAAGCACACACCATTTCCCAGGCTCTGCAAATACTGAAGTAAAGCATAGAAGGCATCACTCACCTATGTGGGCAGATTTTATAGAATCATAGAATCATAGAATAACCAGGTTGGAAGAGACACACTGGATCATCGAGTCCACCTGTTCTCCAGCCCCTTCACCAGCTTCGTTGCTCTTCTCTGGACTCCCTTTTTGACAGAAAGTACAAAATAAACTGGATAGACATTGAACGTGATTCTGTCAGAGTATGAAATTAGCATAGGTGCCATCAGAACACCTCAGTGGTTGAACGTGGGTGCTGAGAGGAGACCTCATTACCCTCTACAAGTGCCTGAAAGGAGGTTGTAGAGAGGAGGGAGCTGGGCTCTTCTCCCAAGGGACAGGGGACAGGACAAGAGGGAATGGCCTCAAGCTCCGCCAGGGGAGATTTAGGTTGGAGATTAGGAGGAAGTTCTTCACACAGAGGGTCATTGGGCATTGGAATAGGCTGCCCAGGGAGGTGGTTGAGTCACCTTCCCTGGAGGTGTTTAAGGGACGGGTGGATGAGGTCTTGAGGGACTTGGTTTAGTGTTAGATAGGAATGGTTGGACTAGAAGATCCGATGGGTCCCTTCCAACCTGGTTGTTCTGTGATTCTGTGATTCTGTGACCAAGCTAAAGCAATCAGAGCTTCCAACATTAGGATTCTACCAGACCTGTGTGGAGAACAAGGCTCCTTTGCAGCTGGGGTACCCTCAAGGATAAGATGGGAACTCAGTTTTCCTTATGACAGTTACGATATAAGCACAAAAATTTCATTTACCTCCTTCTTTGGATCTGTTCTAACACTAAAAGAACCTAAAGGTTCTCCCTCTGAAGGTAACACCATGAGATTCTTAACTGTCCAGAAGCTGAAGTAAGGTGAGATTGTTTTGGTACCAATAACGCATAAATTTATGGCTGTAAAGCTTCCAGATTAACTGGAGTATTTCCTGAGTCCTAACCCTGTGCTGCCACAGGGGTCATAGTTTTCTTCTTAAGTTACCAGTTCAGATTTCTAGGCTCCTCAAGAGGTTTTCAGACTCCTGGAGTTTGGTATCAATGCAGAGGGCTCAGGGAAATCATGCAAGTTTTAAAGCTCCTTGTACTCTATGCTATATTTTACTCCTTGGTTTTCCCCTCTAGCTAGACTCTTCAGAGTTATGAAATCGATGATTTTCCCTTTACTCTGATTCATATGTGGTTAACACTATAAACACACAGCACATAGAAATCAATTCTATCAACTCCAAGTCTACTCCATGTCAGTTAAGGAACTTGGCTGAGTTCACTATCATCTCTAATAAACCTCCCTCACCAAACAAGCACAAACACTGTGTTCAGCTCAGCTCCCCAAGCAGCCCATGTAAACAGCTTGGCGTTGCTCTATTCCCTGGAGTTCAGAGAAACAAAGCTCTTTCAGATCAGCAGTGACTTCCCAACGTGACCACGGCTCCTGGAGAACAGCTGACATTTAAATCTGAAATCTGATGTGCTTAGGTCATAACATAATCACCTCCTCCTCCCTGGCTACTCCAGCAAACCTCTCCCTTTTACTCATCTCATTGGTAACCAGCTTCGTGTTTACAAAGCAATAGTAAACACAGTTCCCCATTGTCAAGGCAGAAAATAACAATAAAAACATATCTTGAATACGGGGTCATAGTTCCATCCCCTTATCTTAAAAACAGATACGGACATATGAAACTGAGATAATAATTACCACCTGGGTACAACTCCACAGAAGTAATTGTCACAAGGTGATTGCTGTCCAAGCAGGGTACAGTCCAAAATTCTCTTTCTACAGCCAATGACAGCAAAACCTCACCCTGGCAGCCCTTGCCCAGGCCTCCTCAGGTGTGCACACATAGTCCAACCAGCTTCAAGGCAACGCTTCACTCCATACAGCTCCTCCTGCTTTCCTCTGAAAGCAGTCTCCACATCTGCTAAGTGACAAAGTCACCTTCTTTCTCCGTCTACTCAACATATTTTGCACTTCTGAGGATGAGGTAGGTGCTCAGGGACATGGCTCAGTGGTTGATAGGAACGGTTGGACTTGGTGATACTGGAAGTCTTTTCCAACTTGGTGATTCTGTGTGATTCTGTGATGATCCTGTGATTCTAGGATTTGGTTGTTCTATGACTGTGATTCTGGGACTGTTGATTCCATGACCTTGTGGTTGATGCTGAGATGCTATGATCCCGTTATCCTCTGTCCCTGCACTCACGTCAAGAAGCTTGACATGAGCTTCAATACAGGATGGGGGATGATGTGAATAAGAGCAGCCCCAAGGAGGAGGACTTGGGGTGCTGACTGATGAGAAGTTTGATGTGAGCCGGTAACATGTACTTGTAGTCCAGAAGGCCACCCATGTCCTGGGCTGCACCAGCAGGTCAAGGGAACTGATTCTGCCCCTCTGTCTCCCTCTTGTGAGACCTCATCTGGAGTATGGTGTTCAGTTCTGGAATACTAATTGTAAAAAGGAGATGGAGCTGTTGGAATGGGTCCAGAGGAGGTTACAAAGATGATCCGAGGGCTGGAGCACCTCCTGTACAAGGACAGGTGTGACATCTGCAATGGGCTCTGTCAGGAGAGGGCAAATCTGGGAGAGTTAACCACAACCTGGTTGTTCTATGATTCTATGATTCTATGAATGGGTTAGGTTGGAAAGGTTCTTTAAAAGCCATAGGGATGGAGGAAGGACACCTCCAACTCGATCCAGCTGCTCCATCCTGACCTTTAAACCTTCATTACACAAATGAAAATGCTTTTTTCCTACAACAGACCATCTAATTTCCTACAACAGAACATTACTGTGTTCAGTTCTGGGCCCCTCACCACAAGGATGTTGAGGCTCTGGAGCGAGGCCAGAGAAGAGCAACGAAGCTGGTGAAGGGGCTGGAGAACAGGCCTTATGAGGAACGGCTGAGAGAGCTGGGGGTGTTTATCCTAGAGAAGAGGAGGCTGAGGGGAGACCTCATTACTCTCTACAACTCCCTGAAAGGAGGTTGTAGAGAGGAGGGAGCTGGGCTCTTCTCTCAAGGGACAGGGGACAGGACGAGAGGGAATGGCCTCAAGCTCCACCAGGGGAGATTTAGGCTAGAGATTAGGAGGAAGTTTTTCACGCAGAGGGTCATTGGGCATTGGACTAGGCTGCCCAGGGAGGGGGTTGATTCACCTTCCCTGGAGGTGTTTAAGGCACAGGTGGATGAGGTGGTGAGGGACATGGTTTAGTGTTCGATAGGAATGGTTGGACTCGATGATCCCATGGGTCCCTTCCAGCCTGGTTGTTCTACGATTCTATGATTCTAAACCCCATAATTTACTGCCACAGGGGTTCAAGGGCAGGTTGGATGGGGCTTGGAGCCTCTGGGCCAGTGGGAGGTGTCCCTGCCCACTGGGTGGGCTTTGAGGTGTCTTCCAACCCACCCTGTGACGCTGTGACCCCTCAGGCGGGGCTGAAGCCTGGTTTGAGGGGTGAACCCTGTCCCTCGCCTGCTCCAGCGGCCGCGGGGGCTCCATTCTGGGGCTCGGGGGGGGCTTGCTCCGCCCCGCGGGGTCAGTCGGGGCTGTCGCTGCCGGTTTCGCTTTCCCTCTTCTGGCGCCGCCGATCCCGGAGGCCCCGAGCGGCACCGCAACCGAGTCACAGCCGCCCGGGTAGGGGGCGGGGGGTCTGCGGGCCTTGCACAGCCAGGTGAGAGCCGCCGGCGGCTGCTGGGGCCGGGGGGGACCCGCAGGGGCTGAGAGTCACACAGAGGTTTGGGTTGGGAGGGACCTTAAAGTCGTCCAGTGCCACCTCCCACTGGCTCAGGGGCTCCAGGCCCCATCCAACCTGCCCTTGAACCCCTCCAGGGATGGGATCTGGGGGTTCTGGTTGATGTCAAGTGAGAATCACAGAGATGATTTGGGTTGGAAGGGACCTCACAGCCCACCCAGTGCCACCCCTGCCCTGGGCAGGGACACCTCCCGCTGGATCAGGGGCTCCCAGCCCCATCCAACCTGCCCTTGAACCCCTGTGGCAGTAAATTATGGGGTTTTAGATGGTCTGTTGTAGGAAAGAAGCGTTTTCATTTGTGTAATGAAGGTTTAAAGGTCAGAATGGAGCAGCTGGATCGAGTTGGAGGTGCCCTTCCTCCATCCCTATGGCTTTTAAAGAACCTTTGCAACCTAAACCATTCAGAGAATCATAGAACAACCAGGTTGGAAGAGACCCATTGGTTCATCGAGTCCAACCATTCCTATCAAACACTAAACCATGTCCCTCAGGACCTCATTCCATGGTCTCTCTTCTGCATGGAGCATATGGGGTGTTAAGCATGCATGTAACAACACAGAAATACTCAAAAATACTGGAAAAGGTTAATACATAAGTTTCACAATAGAAAAGTACATTTGTGCTATGCAGAAGCCATAGAAACACTGAATGGTTTGGGTGGGAAGGGACTTCAGAGCCCACCCAGTGCCACCCCTGCCCTGGGCAGGGACACCTCTCACTGGCTCAGGGTCTCCAAGCCCCATCCAACCTGCCCTTGAACCCCTCCAGGGATGGGGCAGCCACCCCTGCTCTGGGCAGCCTGGGCCAGGGCCTCCTCATCCTCATTCCTTTCTAATATCTAATCTAAATCTGATCCCTTCCAGTTTAAAGTTGTTCTGCCCTATCACTCTGGGCCTGTGCAAAGTGTCCCTCTCTGACTTTCCTGGAGCCCCTTTCAGCACTGGAAGCTGCTCTAAGGTCTCGCTGCAGCCTTCTTTTCTCCAGGCTGAACAACCCCAACTCTCTCCTCCTGTCCTTGTCCTGGAGGAGCTGCAGCCCCTGATCACCTTTGTGAACTCCTCTGGACTAACTTCAACAGCTCCATGTCCTCCCTGTGCTGAGGACTCCAGAGTTGGACCCAGGGCTCCAGGTGGGTCTCTCAGAGCAGAGCAGAGGGGCAGGATCCCCTCCCTCCCTGCTGGTCCCTCTGCTCTGGATGCAGCCCAGAATTAATCTGGATTTGTTGGCTGTGGACACACCTTGACAGCTCATGTTGAGCTTCTGATCCACCAGCAGCTCCATGTATGTCTTCAACTGTTATATTGAGTAAGAAAGGAGGCTTCAGCTATCCAATATTCATCACTTTTGCCTATACAGTGATACAACATTTACATTTAAAAATTCTGCTGCTGTTCCTTTCTGCTCTTCTGTTCTGTTGAAAAAAAAAAAAAAATCCAATACCCACAGTATTGTAATTTTTTTCCCCTGTTCCCTCAGGTTTCAATGGATTCAAGTCCCCCCCTGTCTTTAAAAGATAATGGGTTTGTAAGTATTTCCTGATGTGCTGTCTGGAAAATAATAAAAAAAAAGACTGTATTTGGCATTATATCTGAATGAAGGTTTATGCTAGTTCTGCTAGGACAGACCTTCTGAAATTTCTTAGTCTTCCTTTCTTTAATACTTTGGTCATTTCTCATTCCTATCTCCTGTTTCCATAGTGCGAGTCGCATTCCACAGTGTCTGTGTTGGAGAGTTTTTCTGTCCTACAATTCTCGCTCATCTGTCTCTGGAGGTTTCTTAGGGGAGTTTCCTTTTCTCTGGTTCCTCCCTCAATTCAGTTCCTGCTGTGCTGGTCTTTCCCAGCCAAGCGATTCTGTGATTCTAAGTAGCTTGAATGGGACTTTCCCTGCTTGAGTTTTCCTTCTTATTTTTGTCCTTCCTTAGGTTGAAAACTTGGTTTTGACCATTTTTCAGTAGAAGACAGACATCCTTTCTTATTAGCTTCCAGCTGGGGCATGTGCACCCTTCTGCTTTCCTAGACTCAATCCCTTGAGCGAAGGAATTTTTGTCCGGTTTGAAATTACACGCTGATGGGGATTGCCCTCTTGCTTAACAGGCATTTGGAACTGGACAAAGCAGTGGAAAAATTGTTTTTATTATATTGTTTTTAGGAAATACCCAGCATTACCAAGAGAATCGACAAGATTATCTAATTTAGACCTTTTCCATGCTGACATTTCATGGTCCGCATTCAAGTTTTATGTAATCTTCAGTCAAAGGGAGGGATTGTTTCGGCAGGTCTCTCTGGATTTTTTTTTTTTTAATTCAGAGTGTTACAGCCATAGAAACAAAACAGACCAGGGGAGATTGTCTCTCTTGGCCTTTATCCAGCTGTAGTCTTCTCCTGCTTTTGAACTTCTGCCCTGAAATGCTTCAATTCTGAAATGCTTGTTCTCACCTTTCCCCTGCTTGATGTTACCTTTTATTGTCCAACCTCCCTGAGCTTGGAACCATCCCAGTTTGAGTTTTCCTTCTCATCAGGCCTGTATTGTCTTGATAAATTGCCTTAGAGGACATGCTGAGAAAACACATAGATAAACATTTGTGGGTTTGAGGGGCTCAGTTGCTTGTGGGAGAACATGAGACAACTTTATTAGTTATCAAAATATTAGCCTGTGAGCATTTTCAGTTGGATAATTAGCGGGTAATGAATATGATATTGCTCCATGGAAGGGAGAAACTGCCTGTCTCTCTTTTTTTTCCCCTCTGCAGGTTATGGCAAACCTTGACAGTCTTGGCACACCAGAAGATGAGATGGAAAGACTTAAAGCAGAGCTGAAGGAATGGAAGGCAAGTTCTATAAAGCACATAGAGTCGTGGAAATGAGCTGAAAGACACTTGGAAGATCATTCATCCAGACTAACACCTTTAATCCAGACTAAAACCTTTAGTCTTTAATCCAGACTAAACCCAACTCTTTCCCAGTTCTAATGTGTTTGTCTAACTTGCTCTGTCTTCTTTGACCATAAATGCTCAAGTTGAACTCAGCGGTTGCTGTGCTTGTAAGTCTAAGAGAAATATTTATCCAAAGTGTTAAAACTAAATAAATATAAAGGGCTTAGAATCATAGAATCACCAGGTTGGAAAAGGCCTCTTGGGTCATCGAGTCCAACCATTACTTCAGGTTTTGCTTGTTCCCATGAAAGAAAAAAAGAAATTAAATCTTTTTTTCTTTTTACTATCCAGGAAAAGGTTGAAAAAGCTGAAAAAGCGAAAGCTGAGCTGCTTCTCTGTAAAATACATGTGAATGAAGAGATTGTTAGAGCGGAGGAGGAGCTGATGAAGCTAAAGGACCTTCAAGAGAAGCAGAATAAAAAGATTATTACATCCAGGGAAGCATATGAGGTATGGCAAAAGCTTATTTATAGCTGCTTGGGAAATCGTGAAGATATTGATTAGAGAAAATAGGATTAATATTTCCCTTTCAGTTTCAACAGCTCTTTATGGTGCAGATAAGTAAAGCTTTGCAAAAGATCTATTGTTCCTGATGTCATGTTGAAGAATTAAAATTTGAAACAGTTTTTTAACACCTACAGATTTTACTGAAACATATTCTTGCCTTCTTGGCCTGTAATTTTGCTCTTAATACTTTTTGGGCTGTAGAGAGAACTGTGTTTACTGAACCAAGAAAACGATGAGCTGAAGAGCGCAATTAAGAAGCTCGAAGAAGAACTTGCAGAATACAGTTCCGTGCGCTCACACGACATTCAGGTAAAGGTCGAAGTATTTGGCAGTTTGTCTTTGGGAAGGGCACATCTTCATTTTGCCAGTTCTAGACCACTGGGGCCAGTTCAGCGTTCGAACCTCTGTTCATAGAATCACCAGGTTGGAAGAGACCCATCGGATCATTGAGTCCAACCATTCCTATCAAACACTAACCCATGTCCCTCAACACCTCATCCACCCGTCGCTTAAACACCTTAAACGTCTCATCGCTGCAGATGCAATTAAAAATGGCAACACAAGTGTCTCTGATATTGGCTTTCTGTAAATTTTAGGCATGGAAAGAATTCTGCTTCTGTAGGTGGATTTGAGCTGATTTTTTTACTGTGTAAGGTCAAGTTTAAGTTCAAAGTTAATCAAGGAGGAGAAAATACACCTAATTGACAGAATTGGCTCTGGTGGGTCTCTCCCAACCTGGTGTTTCTATGATATGATTCTATGATTCTGTGAAATCCCAGGAACAGACAAGCACAACTCATCATTGAATACTCCTTGAATACTGTGTTCAGTTCTGGGCCTCTCATCACAAGGATGTTGAGGCTCTGGAGCAAGTCCAGAGAAGAGCCACGAAGCTGGGGAAGGGGCTGGAGAACAGGCCCTATGAGGAGCGGCTGAGAGAGCTGGGGGTGTTTATCCTGGAGAAGAGGAGGCTGAGAGGAGACCTCATTGCTCTCTAGAACTACCTGAAGGGAGGTTGTAGAGAGGAGGGAGCTGGGCTCTTCCCCAAGGGACAGGGGACAGGATGAGAGGGAATGGCCTCAAGCTCCTCCAGGGGAGATTTAGGCTGGAGTTTAGGAGGAAGTTTTTCACACAGAGGGTCATTGGGCATTGGAATAGGCTGCCCAGGGAGGTGGTTGATTCACCTTCCCTGGATGACGTCTTGAGGGACTTGGTTTAGCGTTTGATAGGAATGGTTGGACTAGAAGATCTGATGGGTCCCTTCCAACCTGGTTGTTCTATGATTCTATGATCATTTTAGGTAGAGGAGTTATACTTGTTTTACCAGCCAGAACTTCACTCTGCTTGACTGTTAAAGAAACAAAAATGCATTTCGCTCTTCAAGGAAAGATTAACCTTCATTTTTTTTTATTCTGCAATAAAATGTAGAAGTTTTTTTTTTTTTTGTTTTCCTATCTCTAAATCACTAGATTAAAAAAGAGGTAGCGGAAATGACAATGAAGTTCACTCGCCTGGAAGAGACGCGGGATGATTATCCCGATGTGAACACTCACTGTGTTTTTAATGTCGCTACACAAATCCCGTTCAGAGTGAATCAAACGCAGGCACTACTGACTTTCGAAGACGAAGGAGGTACGATGCGTATCTTAAGTGTAAAATTAATGTCTCTGACGTATTTCATTGCCAAAGGGAAAAGATTTACACAAATGTTTTTGGGGAAAAAAGAAATCCACAAAGAAAGAATACACAGAGAAGCTCTCACTGCCAATCAGGAATAAAACATGAGGGTGAGGAGGCCCTGGCTCAGGTTGCCCAGAGCAGAGGTGGCTGCTCCATCCCTGGAGGGGTTCAAGGGCAGGTTGGATGGGGCTTGGAGCCCCTCATCCAGTGGGAGGTGTCTTTGGACAGCATGAAGCTTCTGCTGATCTAAATATATGTGATATTTTACCTTTGAGATTTTTGTGGGAACAAATATACCTGAAGACATGGATAGTGGGATGTGTTTGCCTCTTATTTCTCCTTTTTTGATGCAAAGGCAGCTTTTGCTTAATGGTTTGGGGGTTATAATAACTAAACAAGGCTTTTCATATCTGAAAACCTGTGATTTTCTTTAGTGGCCCAGAGACTGATACAAATGGGTAAGCACACTGTGAACCTGGACAAGAAAAGAACAGAACTGAGAGTGAAGCCTTTTACACTTGACATGGGAATCAAATTTGAGGTAATCAACTGAAAAAAAGAAACTGTAAAGAGATGAACCTTCAGTACTTAAAAAGCCTTAGGTTAAGGGGTTTGGGTGTTTTCAATCACAAAGTGCAAAAAAATAAAAAAGGTCTTTTTTTGTTTTAGCTCCATGTGACTATTTCTGGAAGGAAGATCAATGTTTCACAAGTGCCTGACCTGCCCATCCCCGAAGAATGGATGAGAGACAAATTAGAGCTGAATTTCTACAAATCTGAGCAGGGAGGAGGAGGAGAAGTAGAAGATGTGAGCTACGACAAGCAGGCTAGAACAGCCGCTATTACGTTCCGCACCCCTGGAGGTATCGTCTATAATATTTTATTGGCTCTGTCCTCACATATTGTCCAGTCAGCGTTACATTCCAGCCTTTATGCCATTCCGTGTTAACCACTGAATGTTGCAAACTTCTCCCACAGAGAGTTAAGTGGCTCAGGAAAAGATGTGGGTTCACCAACACGTCTCTAAATAAAGCAGTAATTCCTCTTTAATCAACCATGACCCAACATGCAGTTTGTGATTTCACCTTTTTTGTCAACCCCCCCCTTTTTTTTTTCCTGCTTGCATCACTGGACACTTAAATTGCAAAGAGAAAATGAGGAAAATGTGTTTGATTTTAGCTTTTCTTTCATGACAGTGAAGTTAAGAGAGGCATTCAGATTGCCCAACTCTATGAAATTCTATGAAGATGAGTGGAGCCACATCCATTTAGAGCAGCTGCTTTAGATTTAGTTCAGAAGCTTTTCTGGGTATTTAATGATTTAGCTTGTTTGGAAACGCCAAAAAATCTTTCTTCAAAATGTGTATGAAGAGTCTCTAAGTGTGCTATCACCTATTAGTTTCTAAACCTGTGTAAGAAAGATGCGCCTGCTCTTTGATATGTTACAAAATTCATTTTGGATTCATTAGTCTAACTCCTCTTATTCTCCATTACAGCGACAAGTGGCTTTGTGAGATGTAATAAATATCGTTTCTTTGTAAACGGAAGATTCTATAGGCTTTCTGTGTCCCCAGACACCAACATACGAACGGACAAGTTTCAGGTAAAAGAATCCAGTCCAGGCTAACCCTTAAATAGAAGAGATATGTGGGAAGTACTCCCCACAGTCCTGTGTGCGGTTCTGGAATCTCCAATACAGAGAGGTTATAAAACTGTTGGAGCAAGTTCAGAGGAGGCCACAGAGGTGATCCAAGGGCTGGAGCACTTTTGCTATGAGGACAGGCTGGGAGAGTTGGGTTTGTTCAGCCTGGAGAAAAGAAGGCTGCAGGGAGATCTTAGAGCAGCTTCCAGTGCTGAAAGGGGCTCCAGGGAAGCTGGGGAGGGACTCTGGATCAGGGAGGGCAGGGAGAGGATGAGGGGAATGGTTTTGAGCTGAAAAAAGGGAGATTGAGATGATATCTTAGGCAGAAATGTTTTGCTGTGAGGGTGATGAGACCCTGGCCCAGGTTGCCCAGAGCAGTGGTGGCTGCCCCATCCCTGGAGGGGTTCAAGGGCAGGTTGGATGGGGCTTGGAGCCCCTGAGCCAGTGGGAGGTGTCCCTGCCCATGGCAAGTGTGGAACTATATGGATTTGAGGTCCCTTCCAACCCAAACCATTTGAGGATTCTATAAAATATGAGATGTGTAGAGTTTTCGTTTCTGAGGACTCCAGACGCTTTTGTGTCCTGCACTTTGTGAAAATTCCTATGAAGTGTCATTCTCCAATACACTGCTCTGTTGATAATGTGACATCTTGCAGTGTGAAAGCTGTAATTATTTTAAAAGGATGTACGTGTCTTTCCTCGATTGAATTGGATCATTGCTTGCCATAACGTCTGTGCTAGGCAGGAGGCAGAATCTGACTTGTTCATGAAGTGAAATAGGTTCATTGTAGTCACAACAATGTTTTACCCAGTAACAAAGCACTGACATATTGATGTCTAATGAGCAGCTTTGTTGATAGTCTTGGCAGAGACCCTTGTGCTAAGAATGATTAGTTCATTTATTCTCTTCATTCATTCATTCATTTATTCATTCCACCCCAAAAATGACTTATTTTCCTGTAACATTAATCTGCTTGCTCATCATATTCTCACTGAATTTATCTGTTCCTTTGCATGAATAGACTGTAATCAAGTCAGTATTGTGTGTATAGAATCATAGAATCACCAGGTTGGAAGAGACCAACCGGATCATCAAGTCCAACCATTCCCATCAAACACTAAACCATGTACCTCAACACCTTGTCCACCCGTCCCTTAGACCCCTTCCTGGGAAGGTGACTCAACCCCCTCCCTGGGCAGCCTCTGCCAGTGCCCAGTGACCCTTTCTGTGAAGAATGTTTTCCTTATGTCCAGTCTGAACCTCCCCTAGAGGAGCTTGAGGCCATTCCCTCTCATCCTGTCCCCTGTCCCTTGGGAGAAGAGCTCAGCTCCCTCCTCTCCACAACCTCCTTTCAGGTAGTTGTAGAGAGCAATGAGGTCTCCTCTCAGCCTCCTCTTCTCCAGGCTAAACACCCCCAGCTCTCTCAGCCATTCCTCACAAGGCCTGTTCTCCAGCCCCTTCCCCATCTTTGTTGCTCTTCTCTGGACTTGCTCCAGAGCCTCAACATCCTTATTGTGCTGAGGGGCCCAGGACTGCACACAGGATTCGAGGAGCGGTCTCACCAGTGCCGAGTACAAAGGGAGAATAACCTCCCTGGCCCTGCTGGTCACATCGTTTCTGATCCAAGCCAGGATGCCATTGGCCTTCTTGGCCACCTGGGCACACTGCTGCCTCATGTTCAGTTGCTGTCAACCAACACCCCCAGGTCCTTCTCCTCCTGGCAGCTTTCTAGACAGACTTTCCTTAGTCTGTAGCTCTGCCTAGGGTTGTTGTGCCCCAAGTACAGGACCCGGCATTTGGCCGTGTTGAACTTCGTGCTGTCCAAAGCCTTAAAATGTCATCAGAGATCCCAGCCACAGAGGATCAGGGCTGTGTTTACTGCCAGTACCTGTCTGCTCCTCTAGGTGTACATGCAAAGCTAGTCTGTAATACAACTTTGTTTTTCTTTCCTCAATAGCTCTTTCACGGGATCTCCAAGAAGACCATTCTGTTGGAAGGAATTGAAGAGCCAGACGAAGATGAGGAAAGCACACAGGACATGATCGAAATACATTTTCAAAAGCCTAGTAATAGCGGTGGAGAAATAGAGAAGATCTTATATGTATCAGAAGGAGCAGCATGGGTTTGTTTTGAGGAGGATTCTTAGCAAACGGCAGACTGAACTCATGGAGTGCTCAGGTTTTGCTTCATCGGAGGCTTGTGAGGTTATGCGGGCATTGGGCTTATAATGCTCTGGAATTTATACTTGACAAAGAACTTCCCTGTCTTGCTGGTTTGTTTAATGGCACAGACTTTGTGTACAAGTTCAGCTGGACACATCACTTGAGTATTCCAAACGTTCCTGATTAATAGAATGAGCCTGTACCAGCACTTGAAACTTAACCAAAGATTGCCTTCTGCGAATGTTTTGTGTCTTGCAAATTTTAGATAGGTTGCACACTTAAAAGTGGGACGAATCTCTTCCTTCTTAACATTTTGATTAGCAAAGCTGTAATCCCAATCAGAGCTGCTTGTTTGAAGTGCAATAGCTGCAGGAGGGAGCTCGGAGAGAACTCCAGTCCTGCTGAGGGTGCTGTGTGCCGCCATAAAGTAAATACCTGAACACAATTACCCTGTCATTTTCTAAAATCTGCAGTGATAAAATTAAAACAGAAAAAGGGAAGAGTGCAAAACCACCTCACGTTTACTGTATTGTATTTTATAAGAAATGCCATAGCAGTCACGCTGCTTTTAGCTGTTAAAATGATATTACTTCTAGGTTCTGATGCAAATTTGACTGACTTTCTGATAAGCTCATAGCCTGGTTTATTGCTTGGTTTTACGTATTTTTATTTACAATTGTATTTTTATTCATTTTTATTCATGATTTTTGCTTACTTTAAAATGTTACGGTTGGAATACAAGAGTCGAGGTGATTCTTTATCTAAGGCAGATTGCTTTGTAACAATGCTGGGGAAAAACTGTGAAGGCTTTGTTGGAGTTACCTATATTGTTGTGTGTGACTGGCCAGGCTGCTGCCTCCAGGAGGTTGTGGAGACAGGGATCACCTGGAAAAAGGCACATAGAGTTCAGGCCAAATTACTTTTTCAGCATGTAAATTCCCATTTTGGTTTCCAGTACATCCTTCCAGCCCTCATTCTGAAGAATCTTTAAAATAAACTGGAACTGCAAAGTCAGAAGTTCGGTGTTTTTCCTTTTGTGCTGTCATCCTCTTCGTTTGGTGTCTTTGGGGGCTGAAACGGTTTGGCAACAATAATCTAAACTTCACATTCTTCAGATTTCTGAACGGGTCCAACAATGAAAATAACTTAGCATATATTTTATATTCATAAAATGGACAATGCACCAAACTAGTGCAAAAAGAACACTACAAATACACCTCAGGTATTCTTCATTGAATCATGGAATGGTTTGGGTTGGAAGGGACCTCAAATCCATATAGTTCCACACTTGCCATGGGCAGGGACACCTCCCACTGGATCAGGGGCTCCAAGCCCCATCCAACCTGCCCTTGAACCCCTCCAGGGATGGGGCAGCCACCCCTGCTCTGGGCAACCTGGGCCAGGGCCTCCTCACCCTCACAGCAAAACATTTCTGCCTAAGATCTCATCTCAATCTCCCCTCTTTCAGCTCAAACCCATTCTCATCCTATCCCTGCACTCCCAGCAGAACGCCACTCATCACTCATTTTATCCTAAAAAAACTGTTAAGAAGCACCAGATGTGGTGGAATATGGGAAACCAAAGGGCTGCTCTGGCCACAGTTGATGGGAGAATTTGTTACTGAGTGAGATCCATGAGGCTGTAGCACCTCTTGCTGTCTACTGTGTGCAAAGGCATGAATTGGTGACCTGACAGTTTGTAGGTAACTAAAAAATTGTAGTGGGACAGGATTATTTTTAAAGAGTGTGTGTTTTTGCATGTAACAGTCTTAAACAGCTTGATAAGGTCAGATGCTTTCAAACAAAGGGGAGAAGAAACAGACGAAGGTATAAAATATTATGGATTTAATCTGCACCTCACTGAGAGGTGCTGAGAAGCAAACCCTTAAAAAGGAAATAGTGGAAAAATTCCTGTAAGGTATTGCAGGGTGGGGAAACAGCAACAGGGTTTGGGGTTTAAGGATGTGGGAATTAATTCATAAGTTTTGTTGCAGCTGGTGTGCATGTTTAATTATCCGTCATATAAATCCGTCATGTATTGAGAAATAATACGTAGACAATATCCAGACATCATGCTTCGCTGTCTAACAAGATATAGTTGGCAATGATAACCTGATGGGAGTCTCCAGACATGGCTGAATATGTAAAAAAAACCTATAATGAGCAACCTTGAAGAGATTTATAAGACTAGTATATAAACTAGTTTTTTTGTTTAAGACGAGTATATATACTCGTTGTTTTATGTAGGAATTTATGCCTTTTTTAGAAGGGCATCTGATTCAGCGCTGAATTGTATAATAAAAATTATTATCTTTGCTTCGAAGATATCTTCCTTTTTATTATTTTTACCAGTGAATGAGTGTTTCTAACATAGGTGACTAAAAAGAGTAGTGGGACTGGAGTATTTTTAAAGAGTGTGTATTTTTGCACAGAACAGTCTTAAACTGTTTGATGAAATCAGATGCTTTCAAAAAGAAAAGGGGAGAAGAAACAGATGAAGGTTTAAATTGTTATGGATTTAAGCTGCACCTCACTGAGAGATGCTGAGAAGCAAACCCTTAAAAAGGAAACAGTAGAAAAATTCCTTTAAGGTATTGCAGGATGGGGAAACAGCAAGAGAGTTTGGGGTTTAAGGACGTGGGATTGAGGTGAGATTTTCAGTGACACTGACAGGGCAAGAGTTTGGGTTGTTCAGTCTGGAGAAGAGAAGGCTGCAGGGAGACCTTGGAGCAGCTTCTGGTGCTGAAAGGGGCTCCAGGAGAGCTGGGGAGGGGATTTTCATCAGGGAGGGCAGGGACAGGGTAAGTGGGGAATGGTTTTGAGCTGAAAAAAGGGAGATTGAGATGAGATCTCTGGCAGAAATGTTTTGCTGTGAGGGTGGGAAGGCCCTGGCCCAGGTTGCCCAGAGCAGGGGTGGCTGCCCCATCCCTGGAGGGGTTCAAGGGCAGGTTGGATGGGGCTTGGAGCCCCTGATCCAGTGGGAGGTGTCCCTGCCCATGGCAGGGGTGACACTGGATGGGCTTTGAAAACCATTCCATGATTCTGTGTGCCCTGGGACTGGCTGATATAGCAGCAGCAGCGTGTCAGTTGTCAGCAATTATAGAAATGTTTGGTTGGAAAAGACCTTTGTTTACAAAGGCTTGTAGTAACAGGACTAGGGGGAATGGGTATAAACTGGAGAGGAGCAGATATGGACATAACGAGGGATTTCTGGACATAACAAGGACATAATAACTGGAACTTCTTCTCCATGAGGGTGAGGAGGCCCTGGCGCAGGTTGCCCAGAGCAGGGGTGGCTGCCTCATCCCTGGAGAGGTTCAAGGGCAGGTCGGATGGGGCTTGGAGCCCCTGATCCAGTGGGAGGTGTCCCTGCCCATGGCAAGTGTGGGACTATATGGATTGGAGAACCCCTTCCGACCCAAACGACTCGGTGACTCCACAGCTTTAAGGCTCCCACAGAGCCTGAGCTCCCTCTAAGGGTCCCCCCCCCCCGTCGGGAGGAGGCGCTAGGACCCCGCGTCCGCCCTCTCCTTCCGCTTCCGTCCCCCTGGGCTCGGCGGGGCCGGCATGGCGAGTGGGGAACGGGGAGAGGGGAGGGAGGGGCTGGGCAGGGGGAGAGGGGCCTGGAGGGGCGGAGAAGCAGGGAATCACGGAGTGGGGTGGGTTGGGAGGGACCTCAAATCCGTATAGTTCCACCCCTGCCACGGACAGGGACACCTCCCACTGGCTCAGGGGCTCCAAGCCCCATCCCACCTGCCCTTGAACCCCTCCAGGGATGGGGCAGCCACCCCTGCTCTGGGCAGCCTGTGCCAGGGCCTCCTCACCCTCACAGCAAAACATTTCTGCCTAAGATCTCATCTCAATCTCCCCTCTTGCAGCTCAAAATCACACCCTCACCCCACCCTCCCTTACCCTGTCCCTGCTCTCCCTGATCAAAATCCCCTCCCCAGCTCTCCTGGAGCCCCTTTCAGCACCAGAAGCTGCTCTAAGGTCTCCCCACAGCCTTCTCTCCTCCAGACTGAGCAACCCCAACTCTCTCAGCCTGGCCTCGTACGGCAGGAATCGCCCTGCTTGTGTGTTTATAGACATAGAGAGATTTTTCACAGCTGGAACTCCAGCACCTCTTACCTCTCCCTTTTACTGGCATTTATGTTCCACATCTATGTTGTGAGGATAAAGCAGAAATGAAAGAGAGAATGTAAGAGGGAATGGCCTCAAGCTCCGAGAGGGGAGATTTAGGCTGGACATTAGGGGGAAGTTTTTCCCAGAAAGGGTCATTGGGCACTGGCAGAGGCTGCCCAGGGAGGGGGTTGAGTCACCTTCCCTGGAGAGGTTTAAGGGACTGGTGGACAAGGTGCTGAGGGACATGGTTTAGTGTTTGCTAGGAATGGTTGGACTCGATGATCCAATGGGTCTCTTCCTACCTGCTGATTCTATGATTCTATGATACACTTTTCCAGACATGTCCTGAAAGCGGCTTTCACATAAAAACAGATACTTTAAACATTACAGATCTCTGGGCATGTCAGTAAATACTGACAGAATTTTGTTGGCAGAGATTGAGAGCCAGCTCTGGCCTTGAATTTACTCAGCAACTTGTCGTTCATTTATTATAAAAAAAACCCCATAATCCTGGCTAGTCTATAAAGTGCTCCAGCTCTTGGATCACCTCTGTGGCCTGCTCTGGTCCTGCTCCAACAGCTCCATGTCCTCCCTGTGCTGAGGACTCCAAAACTGGACCCAGGGCTCCAGGTTTGGTCTCACTAGAGCAGAGCAGAGGGTCATTATCCCCTCCCTCCCTGCTGACCCCACTGCTTTGGATGCAGCTCAGGATGTTTCTGGCTTTTGGGTTGCCTGTCCCTGCCTTGGATTCCCCACTGATCGAACCCCCAGTGCTAAAGCAGCAGCCCCAGCCCATCCAGCGAGTTAGGGGCAGCAGCAGCACCGATTCCCCTCTCACCAGGGCCGATATTGCAGGGTGTTTAATAACAGATGTCTATGGGTATGCCTTCATCTGATCTCTTCCCAGTGTCGATCTGTGTAGTGTTGGTGAAGAACACCAAAACTGCTGGACCCCGAGGCTACCGGCAAGCAGTGTTGCCTTGCCCCTTTCCTTATCCATCCATCCGTGTCACTGTGCCACCTTCTGCTGCTCTGCATTTAGAACCATAGAATCATAGAACAACCAGGTTGGAAGAGACCCACCAGATCATCGAGTCCAACCATTCCTATCAAACACTAAACCAAGTCCCTCAAGACCTTGTCCACCTGTGCCTTAAACACCTCCAGGGAAAGTGACTCAACCACCTCCCTGGGCAGCCTATTCCAATGCCCAGTGACCCTTTGTGTGAAAAACTTCCTCCTAATCTCTAGCCTAAATCTCCCCTGGTGGAGCTTGAGGCCATTCCCTCTTGTCCTGTCCCCTGTCACTTGGGAGAAGAACCCAGCTCCCTCCTCTCTACAACCTCCCTTCAGGTAGTTGTAGAGAGCAATGAGGTCTCCTCTCAGCCTCCTCTTCTCCCATTTCTGCATTTCTTCAGCCGCAGACTAGTTTGGGAAGTGATCCTGTACTAACAAACTGCATTGATGGGGCTTTTCCTAACCCGGTCGCTGGCAGGAGCGTTGTTCCAAAATACCAGCTGGCAAGGTGTGAGGTGCTTGCAGCACATCGGCTGCGTGAAGCGTGAGAAAATCCTTCCTAGGACTCCATCCGTCTTGGAATCAGCCTGTTTATATTCTCTTCATGTTGTCTCATTAGTGCAGACACTTGCTTTCACACGAACATTGCCACCACCATAATCGCTTAATATAATTAAAGCTCCTGGCTCTTTGCATGTGATGGCTGATAAAGAAAAGGCTTCGCGTCTTTATGAATTCAGGGCTTTGCAGACTTGCACGGTGGTGTTGAATTCCTCTCCTCGCTCCCTTCAGAAACGCTGCGGTGGTGGTCCACGAGGGTTTGGATGGATGTCAAGGAAGCGTTCGCTCCCGGCATTCTGCATTCTGCAGGCTTTGTGGCTGCTGGGCTGGCCCTGATGATTTATGCAGCCCAGGTCCAGGAGAAGCTTTGTAAGAGAAGCCTAAAGAATTCAGATGGAGTGACTGACGGCGAGTACAGGCGCTCGGAAGTTACAGTTCATTCCCGTGAACGCTGCCATGCAGACATACCAAATGATTTACTTCCTTTCAGAAAGTCAATGTACTGTTTCAAAATCCACCATTTGCAGTAATTTTTTGCCATGATATTCCCAGTGAAACATCACTGTTTATATCCATGTAATAAGAATGGAAAGAAAATATGCTTTGCTTTTAACAAGACATCGATGCAAATCGTATTTAGGATGGATTTCATGTTTGCGGCATTGGGAGGTTTGGCTCTGATGAGAATCATGTGTGTAGTTGGTTGTTTTATGCGCTGCAGGTCTCAGGTGACTGGGATTATGTTCTTCCAATTTAACAGGGTTATTCATTCAGTAAGAGATGTTATTCAGAGAGAGATGAGGCAGAGCACAACCCGAGATCCCAGCTCTCGTCAACCTAACCAGTAAGCACAGTCTGGATCTGGTGCTTCCTCTTGGAAAAGACAATCTTTCCTGAACGATGCATGCAATTAAAATGTTTCATTCTCTTCGGATCCAGAATATCAGAATCAGTGGAAACACCTCATCAGTGTGACAGGGGACCTTTTATTGCTCTCTACAACTCTTTGCTTTCTACTACTACCTGAAAGGAGGTTGTGCAGAGGAGGGTAATGGCCTCTTCTCCCAAGGGACAGGGGACAGGACAAGAGGGAATGGCCTCAAGCTCCACCAGGGGAGGTTCAGGCTCGACATTAGGAAAAATTTTTCCCAGAAAGGGTCATTGGGCAGTGGCAGAGGCTGCACAGGGAGGGGGTTGATTCACCTTCCCTGGAGGGGTTTAAGGTGAGGGTGAATGAGGTGCTGAGGGACATGGTTTAGTGTTTTGATGGGAATGGTTGGACTCGATGATCTGGTGGGTCTCTTCCAACCTGGTGATTCTATGATTCTGTGATTAGAGAAATTGTTACATTTAGTTCAGATTTTTACTGCACTAAGGAAATAAGATACTGAAAGGGTGTAAGTTACACAAGAGCCAGGCTGGTATGTACTGCAAGGTAACGTAAAGGTGCCCGAAGGAGTCTGGCCTGCTGAAATCTGACTCAGCAGCCCTTTTAATTACCTGCTTCATGCGTGTTGTCTGTGCAAAAGGAAGGGGAGGCGCTTCATAGATCTAGGTTCATCCGAGTAACTTCCATGGGAGGCGAATCATAGAATCATAGAACAACCAGATTGGAAGAGACCCACCGGATCATCGAGTCCAAACATTCCTAACAAACACTAAACCATTTTCCTCAGGACTTTGTCCACCTGTCCCTTAAACCCCTCCAAGGGAAGGTGACTCAACCCCCTCCCTGGGCAACCTGTTGCAATACCCAATAACCCTTTCTGTGAAAAACTTTTTCCTAATGTCTAGAGTGCTCCTTGTGCTTACAGTGTGTCTTGTCTCTGTGTGCAGGCAACAGGACGAGCAGCTAAATCAGCAAGGACTGTTGTCATTGGAGGTGTCCCAGATGGCCTCCTGCACGATGACGTCATGGCTGACATCCTGATGATTCACTTCCAGAAGTCGAAGAACAACGGTGGGGATGTGGAAGAAGTGGTGTATCCAACGAGGGAAAAAGGAGTTGCCTATGTAACTTTTGAAGACCAAAAAGGTATTTAGATTGGTAAACTACAGTAATAAAAAAAAACATCCCCAAAGGAACTGGCATGAGAGTGTTAACCCTAAACCAAATGATTTTCAGTTATTCCCTGGTATGAAGATTTTGTAGAACTGAGGGACTTAAGTGTGTAGACTTTATATACACACTTAACGTTTATCTCCTTCCCTGGAGGGGTTTAAGGGACAGGTGGATGAGGTGCTGAGGGACATGGTTTAGTGTTTGAAAGGAATGGTTGGACTCGATGATCTGGTCAGTCTCTTCCAACCTGCTACTTCTGTGATTCTATGATTCTATGATCTTTTAGCTAGTCACAGTTTTAGGATCTTTAAGCTCCCTTCCAACCTGAACCATTCTATGATTTCTCCTCAGTGAAGTTATGACTCTGGACAGGCTTTGTGCAAGTTTTTATGTTTGTTTCTAGGAATAAATTTATACCATGAATAACAGGTATGATTTGTGTAGTCAGGCCTTCGAGAATAAATCTCTTTCAATTAGTGTTCTAAGAAGACTGGCTTCTGCAGCTCTCTGAACAGTTTTGACTAATGCATAAAATTTTAGGCAAGAGCATTGAATGGCCTGTGTGTACATATGGGAAACAGGTAGGGAAAGCATCAAGAGAAAAAGACCCATCCAGTGTTTTGCCATCAGACTAGCAGTGGTGCATCATCTTAGAATCACAGAACGGTTTGGGTTGGAGGGGACCTCAAAGCCCATCCAGTGCCGCCCCTGCCATGGGCAGGGACACCTCCCGCTGGATCAGGGGCTCCAAGCCCCATCCAACCTAGCCTTGAACCCCTCCAGGGATGGGGCACCCTCATCATGAAGAGTTTCTTCCTGTGTCTAATCTAAGTCTTCCCCCTTCCAATTTAAAGCTATTCCTCCTCATCCTACTAATCCACACCCTTCTAAAAAGCCCCTTTTCAGCTTTCCTGTAGCCCCCTTCAGGTACTGGGAGGCCTCTATAAGGTCTCCCCACAGCCTTCTCCCAACCTGTGCTCATAGCAGAGGTGCTCCAGCTCTTGGATCATTTTTGTGGCCTCCTCTGGACCTGTTGCAACAGGTCCCTTCTTATGTTGGGAACTCCGGAACTGGACCCAGGGCTCCAGCTGGGTCTCACAGAATGGAGCAGAGGGGCAGAATCCCCTTCCTCCCTGCTGGTCCCTCTGCTCTGGATGCAGCCCAGGACACGGGTGGTTTCTGGACTCTGAGCACACGTTGCCGGCTCACGTTGAGCTTATCAGTCATCACCCCAAGTCCTTCTCCGCAGGGCTGCTCTTAATCATGTCATCCCTCAGCCTGTATCAAAACCACAGATTGCAACAATGTCTTACGGAGCAACCAGTGAATCTGGCTTTCTCTTTAGTTGTAGAGCATGTTCTGAAGAAGGAAGAACACCAACTGGAAGACAAGAGGTTGTCCAGACGCTACCTGCTGACCGTAACCCGCTACTGTGGCAACGTAAGCTCCTTCATAATCTATCTGGTTGTACTTCTACTGCTGTGCTAATTGTCACTCAACTTCTCTAATTCCAAATCCTAGGTCTTCAGCTCTGTCACAGCTGTCCTCAACCTGTCTGTTTTCCAAGATCAGTTTGTTCTGCAAGATCTGATACAAGAACTCAAAAGAAAGAGCACGGCTCTGAGCTTCGGTCCTTTGCAGTCGAATGGGCACATTTCTGTTCAAGGGACATTTCCAGAAATGCAGTTGCTGAGAGATTTTTTCTTGCTAAAAGCAAAATCCCTTTCAGAGAAGGACAAAGGAGGAAAAAGCAAATCCCATCTGAAGCCAAAGAGGAGGCTACAGCAACACCAACTTACCGCAAAGACGAATGATTCTGTTCATGATGCAGATGGGGAAAAACACATGGTTGTTCTCGACACAGATATTTATCACTACATGAGGTCCTTTTCTCCCAGGATGTTCCTCATGAGTGATGATGTTGTAATTTCTGACGTCATAGATGGTGATATAACCACAGTATGTATTGAGAGTGCTGGAAGTAGGTCTGATGCTGGACGGGTGTTAAGGGTCAAAGAGAAAATTGAACGTCAGTCTTTAGAACTCCATAACGCTTTACGTAAAGAAAGGATCTGCTTTGAAGGGCACGTCAGAAGTGAAAAGGAGAGATACAAACGGGCGTGCGAGGGTCTAAAACCCCGTTACCCTCACGTTTTGATCATTCCTTACGATACACACATCGACGTGATAGGGAATTCTTCCCAGGTTTTTGAATTTGTGAAAGAAGTGAGGAGTAAAGTTCAGAGACAGTTTCAATCCAGCTAGAGAGTTAGTGTTCATGCTTTTCACATGTTGTGCTTCTTGTAGAGACCAAACCAGTGCAACTGTGTTGTCTCATGAGCTTAGACACCAAAGAGATTAGGCCTCTTTTGTCCAGTTACAGCCACGTTTTTCCTTTTGTTAGTCCCATTCTGGACGTTTGTGTGCTCGTTGTCTATCAGGGAGCGTGTGATGAGAAAAGGGGTTTTGAAGGAGTTCTCACTAGCATAAAAAGTCAGATTGACAGAGCTGGGCAGGCCAAAGTGATAGAAAATACTGCTTTGAAGCTGAGTTGCATTTCCTTGTGCAAGGAGATGACCACTGGAAGAAGGAATGGTGAGATTTTTCCGCTGTCTTTGGCTGCAGAAGGAAGTTCTCATCATTGAGAGGCACAGAGAAGTTAGTGCTCTGACACTTGAGGGGACAGAAAGCTTCTTGAACTTACAGGCTTGTCCTGTAAGACCTTAAAGGATGGCACGGGGAGTTCTTGAAAGCAGAAAATGAGTGGGTTTTGTTATCATAGGAGTGAAAACAGGTTTCCCAGACCAGTGCTAGAGGTTTGAATGATGGTTTCTGCTGCCTTTGTAAGACCTCCTCACTACTAGTTGAGTTCTAAGTTGAATATCTTGGAAAACCACAGTTCCCTTTTGTTAGGAACTCTGCAAATGCCCTGAGACAGTCAGACCTGGATAGTCTCAAGTTATATATAGTTTTTAAAACACTCCTATGCATATTGTTTTGACTTTAAAGAGCTATCAGTATGTTACCTCTTTACGTCTGTCTTGCCTTTCATTCTAGGTTCAAATGATTACAGCTAAGCATGAAAATTTGTTGGAGATTTCCACCTCACCCAGTAAAATTAGGAACTAAGTTTATCCACAGGAACACAGCAACTTTGGTGTGTTTATGTTTTTTTTCTAAAGGTAAACTCTATCCGTCACAAAGATCCAAGTGCCCACCCTAATCTGGGCTTTTTATAAAATTAATGTAGATAAAAAGCTCTTATTTCAGGATATCGCGGAGTACTTTCTCTAAACATACAGAGCACCGTCTCATTTGCCTCCTGTGCAGGAAAAGCTTTATGTTTTTATGCCATTAAAGAAGTAGATATACAAAATGCTGTGTCTGTGCTCTTTAAACCTACCTGCAGCTTTTTGGTTGGAAGCCCAAACCTCTGCAATGCTTTAGGCATCTCCTTGTCATGCCTGCTCATCGTTGCAGCTATGCCAGGGGAAGATAAGGTGCTTAAACTGCTGCCAATGCCCTGGATTAAAATACACCCTCAAAGAAGGGAGGCGATGAGTTTAAGTGCTTTGCTGATACGTGGGAGGGAGAAGTATTTAATGGCTTAATCTCTTCTAAGTTCCCTGTAGCCAGTAGATTCAGCAAGGGGAGTCGGAGATGGGGCCGCAGACAGGGTGCTGACCCAAACCAGCCCTTGAAGGACTGTGGCATCGACACGGAGCTACCCTGAGGTTTAACCGTGCAGGAGAAAAGCTGTGATGCAGCAGGACAGATGTGTGTTTGCTGTACAAATACAAACAGAATCGCAGCAGAATAACATCATGAGTGAAACACGTATTTGTTCCTTCCTTTGTGAAGTTGATCCCACGGACAACAATAGGAGGTATTTAAGGCATGGGTAGGTGATGTCCTGAGGGACATGGTTTAGTGTTTGATAGGAATGGTTGGACTCGATGATCCAATGGGTCTCTTCCAACCTGGTAATTCTATGATTCTATGTTTAGCAAAAAAAGAAAGTCCGATTTTCTCATTACTATGAATACTAAACAAATAAACCAAGACAACTCAGTATTAGGCCTGCTAGGAGACTTGCCATTCATTGAATCATGGAATGGTTTGGGTTGAAAGGGACCTCAAAGCCCATCCAGTGCCACCCCTGCCATGGGCAGGGACACCTCCCACTGAACCAGGGGCTCCAAGCACCATCCAGCCTTGAACACCTCCAGGAACCTGGGCCAGGTCCTCCCCACCCTCAGCATGAAGAATTTCTTCTTAACACCTAATCTAAATCTTCCCCCTTCCAATTTAAATCCTTTCCCCCTCATCCTATCGCTCGAGACCCTTGCAAAATGTCCCTCCCCAGCTTTCCTGGAGCCCCTTTCAGCACTGGAAGCCACTCCAAGGTCCTCCCCAAGAGCTTTCTCTTCTCCAGGCTGAACAACCCCAGCTCTCTCAGCCTGTCCTCATACAGGAGGTGCTCCAGACCTCACATCATCTCCGTGGCTTCCTCTGTACCTATTCCAACAGTTCCATACCCTCCCTATGCTGGAAATTCCAGAGCTGGACACAGGGCTCCAGGTGGGGTCTCACCAGAGTGGAGCAGAGTGAGAGGGAGAATCCTCCCAGTCAGCTTTATGGCAAGCAAAGCGCTGATGTATCCATTACAAACTCCACTTGAAAAAGGCAGTTAGGGTTTGTGTATGTTGGAAAATATCTGGGAAACCACATCAGCTGCGATCCTGAGATCTAAACCCGTGGTGTGCTGACTCAGTGTTCTCCGCGTCAGGTCTGCACTTCTGATTCGCCCGAAGAATTTGCTCAGGGGACCTCAATAAAATACTTGTCCTTTTTTTGCTGGGCTGATGCTTGCTGCCCTTCGCCAGAAGGGAATACGCAACAGCATGTGCTGCAAAGAAGACAAAGCCTGATTTTGGCTTCAGGGAGAGCTCCTACTGGGATAGCCTGAAAGTAAAAGACAAACGGCAGCAGAACCTGAGCTGCTCCCCACATCATGGTCAGTGGGGTAAACACCATTTTCTGTCGCTTGAAAACTTGAGGATTTGAAAGATGATTTGACATCACTTAGCAGGAAAATGTGCATCCACGTGCAGTATCTGTGCATCCACTGATGCAGTGAAAAGGATGAATTTAATTCCTACAGAATGGAGGTTGCTCCAGTAGGAAAAAAAAACCCCTTTTCCTCTGTGTTTGTTGACATCAAAACTGCCTCTACCATTATAAGTTGCATTGAATCACAGATAAATTAAGGTTTGAAAAGACCTCTAAGCTCATCCAGCCCAACCATCAGCCCCATCCCGCTGTGCCCACTAAACCATGTCCTGAAGCATCACATCTACATGGGTTTGAACCCCTCCAGGGATGGAATCTCCACCACTGCCCTGGAAAACATCTTCCAGGGCTTCACCACTCTCTCAGTGAAGAATTTTGTCCTGATTTCCAATCTAAGCCTCCCCTGGTGCAATTTGAGGCCATCTCCTGTAGTCATAGAATCACCAGGTTGGAAGAGACCCATCAGATCATCGAGTCCAACCATTCCTATCAAACACTAACCCATGTCCCTCAGCACCTCATCTACCTCTAGTAGGACCTCTAATGGGACCTCTAGTCCTATTGCTTGTTCTTGGGAGAAGAGTCCACCACAACCTGGTTTCCAGGAGAAGCAAAGAGTGATGAGGTCTCCCCTCAGCCTCCTCTTCTCCAGGCTGAACACCCCCAGGTCCCTCAGCATCTCCCACAACCCTTGGGCTCCAGACCCATCCCCAGCTCCGTTTCCCTTCTTAAATCATTCTCTGTGCGTTTATTAATCCAGCACATACTCCCAAAGACCTGTCACTTCTGAAAGGTTGCAATGCCAGAGTGATAATTCCTTATGGAAGAAGTACTTGCCACTCTTTGGAGCCACATCTTACTTAAAGAAAAATAACAATTAAAAAATGTGTAGGAAAAAAATAAATAGCCCTGCTAGCAAATAATTGATTTTAAGATGGTTTTCCCAGGAAGGGTCATTGGGCATTGGAATAGGCTGCCCAGGGAGGTGGTTGATTCACCTTCCCTGGAGGTGTTTAAGGCACAGGTGGATGAGGTCCTGAGGGACATGGGTTAGTGTTTGATAGGAATGATTGGACTCGATGATCTGATGGGTCTCTTCCAACCTGGTTGTTCTATGATTCTATGATTTTTAGGTTTACTTCTTTGCCTGGCCGCACTGGAGACTGAAAATCATGAACACCAGGTGAACATCAGGCAAAGGTGAGCTCAGGGTGGTTGGTGAGTCGGTACCTGCAGCCCCCTGGGGTCGGATGAGGACGTGCTCCCACCAGGAGAGGGGAGATGATCTTAGCAGCCTGCGTATCCGGAGGAGCTGAGGCTCTCTCTTGGCTCTGCTCCTTCTCCTGGGAGGCTCCCGTAAACAAACACACACGTTCCTGTTTTGTTGCACGTCTTGTGCCAGAGAAAAGCAGCTGTAGAGTGGGGCCAGGCGAATGCTGGGGAAATTCCTCCTCCGCTGCACAACATTTCTATTGTGACTTCTTCCCTCGTGTTTAGCAGGGCTGGTGGGTGTTTAGGAGATACCTGCCTTCTATTGAACAGGCTGCCCAGGGAGGGGGTTGAGTCACCTTCCCTGGAGGGACTTAAGGGACAGATGGACGAGGTCCTGAGGGACATGGTTTAGTGTTTGATAGGAATGGTTGGACTTGATGATCCAGTGGGTCTCTTCCAACCTAGTTGTTCTATGATTCTATGATTCTATTTTTTAATTCTAATTTAATTCAAAATAACTCATTTCTTGGCTGTTGGGCTTCTACCCTTCAATCGCCACAGTTACTGATGAAAGGACTTTTCCATCCCTCAAACAAAGCGGAGAAGGAGATACACGGAGTTTTTCAGCTACCATGAGTCTTCTCTGATTTCTGCAGAAGACTGCCTGGAGATAACCAGACAATTCGGGTAAGAGAAAACCAATAGTTAATGATTAATTTTAGTTATGATTGGGGAAAAAAACAAACCCCAAACAACAGAAAAATTGAATGAAAGCTGCAACCCAGTCTACAACTGAGAGAGCCTGGCCTGGTTGTACTTTTGCCTTAGTTATGGAGAGTTGCAGAATGTAGACTCATAGAACAACCAGGTTGGAAGAGACCCACCGGATCATCAAGTCCAACCATTCCCATCAAACACTAACCCATGTCCCTCAGCACCTCATCCACCTGCACCTTAAACACCTCCAGGGAAGGTGACTCTCGACGTTTTCATAGAATCACAGAGTGTCCTAATCTGGAAGGGATCCACAAGGATTGTTGAGCCCAGCTCCTGTCCCTACACAGGACACCCCAACATTCACACCAAAGGTCTGTGGGTGTTGTCTGGAATATTTCCTGGCAAGCTCAAGGGTACCAGAACATGGAGATGGTTCCCATTAGGTCAGGTCTTGATTAAGAGCCACTGGTGTGACCTGCTTCTCGGTCTGGACAGGAGGAGAAGAGCAGAGGCCACCTCACCCAGCAGGTCCCATCCAACATCTCCTGCCATGAGCACAGGGAGCACAAGAGGGAGCCAGATCCTTTGCAGCCGAAATCCCAAAGTCTCCTTTGGGTCCTGCCTGGCTGCACTGACAGAAGGAGGAGACGCTGGAAGCAAGACCCACTCTGTCCCTCAGGTAGTGGAAGCAGCTCAGGTCACATTCATAGAATCATAGAATCATAGAACAACCAGGTTGGAAGAGACCCACCGGATCATTGAGTCCAACCATTCCTATCAAACACTAACCCATGTCCCTCAGGACTTCATCCACCCGTCCCTTAAACACCTCCAGCGAAGGTGAATCAACACCCTCCCTGGGCAGTCTATTCCAATGCCCAATGACCCTCTGTGTGAAAGAATTCGCCTGGAGCAGGTGTCAGGAGTGGTCCCTTCCAGTCTTCCATTGCTCAGATGAGGTGCCTTTACATCACTTTCTTCCAAGATTACATAAAAACAGGTAAGGAAAGCGAGCACCAAGGAGGGAGCTTCAGAGTAGACATTAGGAAACACTTCTTCACCCAAAAGGTTCTCAAGCCCTGGCCGAGGCTGCCCAGGGAGGTGGTGGAGTCTCCATCCCTGGAGGGGTTCGAAAGACAAATAGATGAAGTGCTTAGGGAGATGAGTTAGTAGAGAATCATAGAATCATAGAATCACCACGTTGGAAGAGACCCATCGGATCATCGAGTCCAACCATTCCCATCAATCACTAAACCATGTCCCTCAGGACCTCGTCTACCCGTGATGATCTCAAAGGTCTTTTCCAAGCTAGGGATTCTATGATTCTATTGATTTCCAGTCAAGACCCACTTCAAAACAAAGACCTTTCCATTTTGGCCTGGATCCTGACAAATCTTTCAGAGTAAGGTGATAAAACCGACATTTCTCCTTAGTTTCAAGATGATCATAAAATCATAGAATCACCACGTTGTAAGAGACCCGTCAGATCATCGAGTCCAACCATAAGATGTGCCCTGCCTGCCCTGAGCAGGGGTCTGACCTTGCAGGAACTTGCAGGAAGCTTCTACCATTGTCTGGCTGCCTTTGTTTGTCAGCAGACGCAGCCACTTCTTAAAAACTGGAAGGTTTTAACACGCACAGTAAACACCACTGAGAGCGCTTTCACCCCCACTCTGAGTTACACGAACACTTCCCTCATGAGTTAAGGGATTTGGCATTTCTAGCCGGCATATTTCACATTTTCCAAACTTTCTGAAAAAACACGTTGAGAGACCGAAACATCTGCACCGCCAAAGCAAACGAGAGAGAGAAGAAATGATCCTGCAGGCTCATTAATGCCTCCTCGCACTGACAGGCCTGGAGGGGCTGGGATTTTATTTCCGTAGGGTAGAGACAGAGCTTTAGGGAAACAAGGTGTTATTTACACAGAGAATCATAGAATCACCAGGTTGGAAGAGACCCATCGGATCATTGAGTCCAACCATTCCTATCAAACATTAAACCATGTCCCTCAGAACCTCGTCTACCTGTCCCTTAAGCCCCTCCAGGGGAGGTGAATAAATCCCCTCCCTGGGCAGCCTATTCCAATGCCCAACGACCCTCTGTGTGAAAAACTTCCTCCTAATCTCTAACCTAAATCTCCCCTGGTGGAGCTTGAGGCCATTCCCTCTCGTCCTGTCCCCTGTCACTTGGGAGAAGAGCCCAGCTCCCTCCTCTCCACAACCTCCTTTCAGGGAGTTGGAGAGAGCAATGAGGTCTCCCCTCAGCCTCCTCTTCTCCAGGATAAACACCCCCAGCTCTCTCAGCTGCTCCTTGTAGGGCCTGTTCTCCAGCCCCTTCACCAGCTTCGTGGCTCTTCTCTGGACTCGCTCCAGAGCCTCAACATCCTTCTTGTGCTGAGGGGCCCACAACTGAACACAGGATTCAAGGAGCGGCCTCACCAGTGCTGAGTACAGAGGGAGAATCACCTCTCTGGCCCTGCTGGTCACACCATTTCTGATCCAAGCCAGGATGCCATTGGCCTTCTTGGCCACCTGGGCACACTGCTGGCTCATGGTCAGTCGCTGTCAACCAACACCCCCAGGTCCCTCTCCTCCTGGCAGCTTTCTAGACAGACTTCTCCCAGTCTGTAGTTCTGCTGAGGGTTGTTGTGCCCCAAGTGCAGGACTCGGCATTTGGCCGTGTTAAACCTCATCCCTTTGGACTCAGCCCATGGATCCAGTCTGTTTAGGTCCCTTTGCAGAGCCTCCCTACCCTCCAGCAGATCAACACTTCCACCCAGCTTAGTGTCATCTGCAAACTTGTTAAGGGAGAAGAGATGGTCCTGCAGGAGCGAGGGCTCATCTAGGGACAGGGATGGGGAGCACACTCTTACATACATACAGTTTCACCCCTGCTTCCAAAACCACACTTAAAACCACAATGCGAAATGCTGCCTTCGGGAGCAGCTGGAGTATTTTTCCCACATGTGGAGCTGTTAAAGTTCAGCTGCATCAACCATCCTGCTGCTAGGAGAGTCCCTGAGAGCAGAAAAAAGAGTGAATTAGCAACAAAGGAAAGCAATAAAAAAAAAAAAAGAGAGAAATTGAAAATGGAGAGATTAAGAAAGCCCATGAAATAATAGTATTTACAACACTATGGCATTGGAATAGGCTGCCCAGGGAGGTTATTGATTCACATTCCCTGGAGGTGTTTAAGGGACGGGTGGACAAGGTCCTGAGGGACTTGGTTTAGTGTTTGATAGGAATGGTTGGACTCGATGATCCGATGAGTCTCTTCCAACCTGGTTGTTCTATGATTCTATGAACTACAGTTATCGACCTTCCCTCCAAACTCTGCTGAACTCAAACACAAAATAACTGTATTTATTGGCTCGATGCTGTTCCCAGCGCTGTCTCCCACCTCCCAGCGCTGCTCCCCAACATGCTCTGAGCTTACCTGCCCCTTCCCACCCCCAGCAGCCCTCACTCCCTTCTCCCCCAGCCAATGGGGTCTGCTCTCCGCCACCCCAGAGTCACGCTGCCAGCCCTCCGAGGGAGCCGGTGATTAATGGAAACCAGCTGCTTGGCTCCCTCTCCCTCTTCCCACACCACTTTGCATTCCTGCCAGAGCACATGTGCTGCCCTGGAGCTGCCTTTGGCTTTCTGGAGCGGTGATGCTGCAGAAACAAGGCTGGCTTTCACCCCCCCCCACCCCCCTCCGCGGGCTGTTTGGGTACCAGACATTCACAATCTGCCGTGGCGTTAGCCGCAGAGCCACAGAAGGTATTTAAAAGCTTGCTGGTTTGGGGCCTGGCTTACATTTTTAGCTGTCGGTGCTACGTTCCCTGGGTTTTCATGTGGGGGACCTTGAAGAGCCTCCAGGCTTGCAGCGCTTACCACGGGGATCGTGTACTGAATGTCTAATAAAATAGGAGATCCTCAAGAATGACATTTATCTTACCACAACTCAGATGTGCAGCATGAATGTTGGGCGTTGGAATAGGCTGCCCAGGGAGGGGGTTGATTCACCTTCCCTGGAGGGGTTTAAGGGACGGGTGGACGAGGTGCTGAGGGACATGGTTTAGTGTTTGATAGGAATGGTTGGACTCGATGATCCAGTGGGTCTCTTCCAACCTGGTTGTTCTATGATTCTATGATTTGAGATAGTTCTGAGTTCTTGCAGTCTCTATCTAGGTAAATCTTTGGCTTCTACTTATCCACTTGCTTTATTCTCCAGTTGGGAATGCGGAGGAATCATAGACTCATAGAATCACCAGGTTGGAAGAGACCCACCGGATCATTGAGTCCAACCATTCCTATCAAACACTAAACCATGTCCCTCAGGACCTTGTCCACCACCATCAAAGCACTGGTGGTGCCTCTCCTGCAAGAGTCCTTGCTTGCAAAATCCATCCAGCGTCACCAAAGTCAGTGTGTAAAGCTGCCCTTGTGTTTCCAGTTTCTATAGAACCTCTCAGCCAGGATCGCCTCCACTTGCCTAGCATCCCCCAGGTTCCCCAGTACTCACAAATAAAACAAAATGCTCACTCATCTAGTAGATCTCTCTTGTCTCCTGGGCAACTAGACATCAGGAGGAAGGTTTTCCCAGAAAGGGTCATTGGGGAGTGGCAGAGGCTGCCCAGGGAGGTGGTTGATTCACCTTCCCTGGAGGCGTTTAAGGTGCAGGTGGACGAGGTGCTGAGGGACACGGTTTAGTGTTTGATAGGAATGGTTGGACTCAATGATCCGGTGGGTCTCTTCCAACCTGGTTGTTCTATGATTCTATGATTCTATGTACGACTGTAGGTGAAGCACAATTTCATTTTTTGAGTGTTTCAAGTGCCCAGAGCCTGCGACTGCCTTGGTACTTGGTGCAGCCCTTCCCAGTCAGGTGTTTGTGGTCCTAACCTGTTCTGTACAGTGATGAGTGAATCATAGGATCATAGAATCACCAGGTTGGAAGAGACCCACTAGATCATGGAGTCCAACAATTCCTATCAAACACTAAACCATGTCCCTCAGGACATGGACATGTGCTGACAGTGTCCTGTAACTAAGGTGTTAAAAATGAGCATGCCAGAGGCTTTGTGAGCAGGCTGTGTTTGGCTTGCTCAGCACCTCAGCCTAAGCACATCAAGTCTATGGTTTTCTACTTCACGTCAACTGACACTTACGCTGCTGCTGCTGTATTAGCCAGTCCCAGGGCACACAGAATCATGGAATGGTTTGGGTCAGAAGGGACCTCAAAGTCCACCCAGTACCACTCCTGCCATGGGCAGGGACACCTCCCACTGGCTCAGGGGCTCCAAGCCCCATCCAACCTGCCCTTGAACCTCTCCAGGGATGGGGCAGCCAGCCCTGCTCTGGGCAGCCTGGGTCAGGGCATCCCTCCATATGAAAACATTTCTCCCTAAGATATCATCTCAATCTCCTCTCAAACTGCTCCCCCTCATCCTCTCCCTGATCCAGAGCCCCTCCTCAGCTTTCCTGGAGCCCCTTTCAAGCGCTGGAAGCTGCTCTAAGGTCTCCCCGCACCCTTCTCTTCTCCAGACCGAACAACCCCAACTGTCTCAGCTTATCCTTCTCCAGCCAGAGACCCACCGGATCATTGAGTCCAACCATTCCTATCAAACACTAACCCATGTCCCTCAGATCATCTCTATGGCCTTATCTGAACTGGCTCTAATAGCAAGAGAAGTAAATAAATCCCTAGGTCGTGGCACTAAAGAGTTAAGAGAGCTCTTCTTCCCAGGGGAGAGCCTAGTGCAACTTGTAAACACTTAGTGCCTGCTTCCAGGTGGTAATTAAAACAGCTTCCCCCACCAGGTCCATATTGCATCAAGTGGCTGACAATTTCCTGGAGAAAACAGCTGTGTTCCTGCTAATGAGCCTCAAGATGAGCAGAAGAGCTGCCTGTGCACAGCCACTGCTGCTGCAGCTCTGGCACTCGAGTCCCGCAGCCCCTTTGATAATTCTTGCTGCTTGTTTCCTAGAGGATTTTGTTTCCCCTCCTGTTTTCATCCACTTTGTGCGAGTCTGCTCATCGAGCGAGTCCAGAGAAGAGCAACCAGGCTGGTGAGGGGTCTGGAGAACAGACCTTATGAGGAACGGCTGAGAGAGCTGGGGTTGTTTAGCCTGGAGAAGAGGAGGCTGAGGGGAGACCTCATTGCTCTCTACAACTACCTGAAAGGAGGTTGTGGAGAGGAGGGAGCTGGGCTCTTCTCCCAAGGGACAGGGGACAGGATGAGAGGGAATGGCCTCAAGCTCTGCCAGGGGAGATTTAGGCTGGACATTAGGAGGAAGTTTTTCATGGAAAGCATCATTGGGCATTGGAATAGGCTGCCCAGGGAGGTGGTTGATTCACCTTCCCTGGAGGTGTTTAAGGTGTGGGTGGATGAGGTCCTGAGGGACATGATTTAGTGTTTGATAGGAATGGTTGGACTCAATGATCTGATGGGTCTCTTTCAACCTGGTGATTCTATGATTCCATGATTTAAAAGATAGACAGTGAGCAGTTTGCGATTGAAGCAGGTAAGGGTGACACCTGGAGAGGTGAGGGCAAATCTGAGAGAGTTAACCAAAGCTGGGAGGGTGGAAGCCCAGAGTAGTGTGTTTCTGAGTTTCTGGAAGAAGAATGTTTTCATGTGGACTTGTAGCCCACAAAGCCAACTGCGTCCTGGGCTGCATCCAGAGCAGAGGGACCAGCAGGGAGGGAGGGGATCCTGCCCCTCTGCTCCCTCTGAGAGACCCACCTGGAGCTCTGGGTCTGGTGCTGGAGTCCTCAGCACAGGGAGGTCATGGAGGTGTTGGAGTTAGACAAGAGGAGGCCACAGAGATGATCTGAGAGCTGGAGAACCTCTACTAAGAGGCCAGGCTGAGAGTTGGAGTTGTTCAGTCTGGAGAAGAGAAGGCTGTGGGGAGACCTTAGAGCAGCTTCCAGTGCTGAATGGGGCTCCAGGAAAGCTGGGGAGGGGCTCTGGATCAGAGAGTTCAGGGATAGGATGAGCAAAACAGTTTGAAGCTGCAAGAGGAGAGGTTGAGATGAGATCTTAGAATCGTAGAATCACCAGGTTGGAAGAGACCCACCGGATCATCGAGTCCAACCATTCCTATCAAACACTAACCCATGTCCCTCAGCACCTCATCCACCCGTCCCTTAAACCCCTCCAGGGAAGGTGACTCAACCACCTACCTGGGCAGCCTCTGCCAGCGCCCAGTCACCCTTTCTGTGAAAAAAAAAAAGGAGGAGGCACTTTTTCTCCTCATGGGCTGCTGTAACCGTACCTCGGTCATTCCTCTATTTATTGCCTATACATACAGCAACAGGAATTCACGTTTACATTCAGTGTGGAGCACAATTCATCATCTATCCATTAGCAACATTACTGATGGATGTGCAAACAAGGTTTACACAGCCTAGTACCAGGACTGCTAATATCTCTACTCATCAATGTAACCAGTGAGATGAACGAATGTCACAATTTTATCTATTTGCTTATAGCTGTTGTCAGCCTCGTACAGTCAGGAAGAATCTGCGAAGGCCACTCGGTAGCTATATTTGACAACTCTGCTTTATTTTGCTCGGCTTCTCTATTTGCAAAGTAATTTGTGATAATGTGAATGTGCCACGTGAAGGGAATGAAATCATTGCTCAAACCCCCGTGGCTCTTTCAGACCTGCAGAAAAATAATTCACATTGCAAAAAATAAAAATATCTGCATCATATAAATCATGGAATGGTTTGGGTTGGAAGGGACCTCAAAACCCATCCAGTGCCACCCCTGCCATGGGCAGGGACAACTCCTGCTGGATCAGGGTCTCCAAGCCCCATCCAACCTGCCCTTGAACCCCTCCAGGGATGGGGCAGCCACCCCTGCTCTGGGCAGCCTGGGCCAGATGAGAGGGAATGGCCTCAAGCTCCACCAGGGGAGGGTCAGGCTGGACATCAGGAAAAATTTTTTCAAAGAAAGGGTCAATGGGCACTGCAACAGGCTGCTCAGGGATGGGTGGACGAGGTGCTGAGGGACATGGATTAGTGTTTAATAGGAATGGTTGGACTCAATGATCCGATGGGTCTCTTCCAACCTGGTGATTCTATGATTCCATGAAAAATGCATATTTTCCCTACCTAGACAGAAGCCTCCTATCTCAAGAGTGATCACTCTGTACCCCTGACAAAGACTGAATGAAAGGCAAAACATCATTACTTACTTATTACACCATCTGACACCTTAAATATTAAGACATCTATCTACTCTAAAATCATTCATCTAAATGTGTTTGCGGCATCTTAGGCTTAGGAAGCGTCAAATGGTTGAAGGGATAATGTCCTTTGGTTCATTTGTTTAGCCTAGAGAAGAGGAGGCTGAGAGGAGACCTCATTACTCTCTACAACTCCCTGAAAGGAGGTTGTGGAAAGGAGGGAGCTGGGCTCTTCTCCCAAGGGACAGGGGACAGGATGAGAGGGAATGGCCTCAAGCTCCACCAGGGGAGATTTAGGCTGGAGATTAGGAGAAAGTTTTTCACGGAAAGTGTCATTGAGCATTGGAACAGGCTGCCCAGGGAGGTGGATGAGTCACCTTCCCTGGAGGGGTTTAAGGGATGGGTAGATGAGGTGCTGAGGGACATGGGTTAGTGTTTGATAGGAATGGTTGGACTCGATGATCCGGTGGGTCTCTTCCAACCTGGTTCTTCTACAATTCTATGATTTGGACTCCTGCTAAAAGCCCATTTGGTTTCCCTCGGATGCGAGGGCTTTGCTGCAGCCTAGTGCTGTGAAGGTTTGGTCCCACCTGCCATGAGCTTTATACAATTTCTGGTTGCCTCTGGAGATATTTTCCGTACCTGTCCAGGGCATTAACATGAAATCGGAGGCAATGCATCCCTTTATTGAAAAGTCAGCATTATGTTAAATGGGGATAAATGTCACGCGTTTTCGTAACTGTCAGCGTATTGTGATTTCTTTGTTATTTTATGGATTGGAAAATTGAGGCAAAGAGGGCAAACGCTTGCCTGGGGCTACGCATTCAACAGCAGAATAAGAATTGACAATAAAACACTGCGCTCGGGACAGAGAAATATTAACCTCTTCGTCAGCCTCGAGCATGGCAGGGGTGGGACTGGGTGGGCTTTGAGGTCCCTTCCAAGCCAAACTATTCCATAATTATATGATTTTTCCAGCCTTATAACTGAGAAGCAGCTGAAAAAGCCTGAAAATCATAGAATCACCAGGTTGGAAAAGACTCCTTAGATCATCGAGTCCAACCATTCCTGTCTGCCACTCAACCACATCCCGGAGCACCTTATCCACCCGTCTTTTCGATTTCAGTGAAGATCATTGGGAACTGTGATGATGATAAATGCTGAGAATCCTGTGTGTTGGCAGGAATCAAGTTTGGTGCCTTCAGAAAAGGCCAAGGATCACTTCTTGCTCACAATAATGTTGCGAGAGCCAGAAAAATCAGTTACGCTGATGCTGAAGCCGGAAGAGTGGGAGCAGAGGCAGCTGAGTGGGGACATTTGGGGATAAATACACATATTACTGAGTTTGCACGTTCACAAGGAGACTTTTCCTGATCCTGAGTGTTCCCCAACGCCCAGTCCGCAGTCAACCTCTGCTTTGGGTGGTCTACTGAGCTGGAAAATGCTGCAAAATTGGCAGAACTTGAAAAGAAATGAAGAATTATCCACCCTTCTCCCCAGATCATAGAATCATAGACTCATAGAACAACCAGGTTGGAAGAGACCTACCAGATCATCGAATCCAACCGTTAAATCAGTCAATATATTTTACTATACATGTTAGTAGCAAATATCTGTATTTATGTATAAATATTTAAAAAATATTGTCACATACTTCCCATATACAAACACTTAGACCAATTCCAGCTAATAATGACTAAGCAAAAGTAAATACAAAATTTATAACTTCATTGCCAATATACTTTCCCTTATTGTATTCCATGTTGTATATTATGCTAACTAATTAAATTTGTATCTCTAAAGGTAACCATTCTAATATAAGATATTAGATAAGATATTAAATATAAGATATTATTCTAATAAGATATCACAGCAGAAGAAGTAAAACTGATAAGATATTGCAGCAGAAGAAGTAAAACTGATTTAGCAACAACAACTTGGGGTTTTGTTTAAGGAAAGGAGCTGCTGAGCCTGCCAGGGTCCCTTGTGGAAATGTGGTTTTATGCAGTGATGTTCCCAAAGCCTGCGAGTTTTGCAGCCGAAGCGCAGAGCACGGCAGCTTATTTTATGTAACAAACTGTGTTTCTGCTCTTTGCCTGAAAAAAAGGAATCAACTCCAAAAAAGAAAACCAGGGAGTGTGATATATAAATATAAAAAAAATAGATGGAGGTGTGAAAGCTTAGGGACATAGGAATAATTATAAGTATTTTATTCCCCACTGGTAGCTAACGTGAGCTGCACTTTGAATATACTTCACTTAAACTCCTGCCGTAGCCACTGGCAGTTTTGTGCTGCCTCACACCCGAGGAAGCTGCGGAGACCTCATTATGTTGGCCTCTCGTATCGCTGAATCCAGAGGATTTATTCATCTTCCGTGTCCTAATGAGCCCCTCTGGCATTTAGGGGTGAGCGGCTGGAGTCCCGCAGCATCACAACTGTGGTCCGGGTCCTATTTTAAGTCCAATTTCAGCTGTTGCCTCGCGAATGTGACATGGATGAATTTATGAAAGAGATGTTGCCACTGGCAGGGGTCAGGGGTTGCGTGTCCGCTTGGATATTTATGTTTGAACCGCATCCTCGAGCGGCCTCAAGTTGCGTCAGGGGAGATTTAGATGGGATATTAGGAAATATTTATTTACTGACAGAGTGGTGAAGCCCTGGCGGGGGCTGCCCAAGGCAGGGGTGGAGTTTCCAGCCTTGGAGGGGTTCAAAAGAACCAAATTCAAGAAGGCCAATGGCATCTTGGCTTGGATCACACACGGTGTGACCAGCAGGGCCAGGGAAGTTCTTCTCCCTCTGGACTCAGCACTGGTGAGACCGCTCCTCGAATCCTGGGGTCATTTGTGGGCCCCTCAGCACAAAAAGGATGTTGAGGCTCTGGAGCAAGTCCAGAGAAGAGCAACGAAGGTGGTGAAGGGGCTGGAGAAGAAGAGGAGCATCTGAGAGAGCTGGGGGTGTTTATCCTGGAGAAGAGGAGGCTGAGGGGAGACATCATTGCTCTCTGCAACTCCCTCAAAGGAGGTTGTGGAGAGGAGGGAGCTGGGCTCTTCTCCCAAGGGACAGGGGACAGGACAAGAGGGAATGGCCTCAAGCTCCACCAGGGGAGGTTCAGGCTGAACATTAGGAAAAGATTTTTCATGGAAAGGGTGATTGGGCAGTGTCAGAGGCTGCCCAGGGAGGGGGTTGATTCACCTTCCCTGGAGGGGTTTAAGGGACGGGTAGACGAGGTGCTGAGGGACATGGGATTGATGAGAATGGTTGGACTCCAGGGGAGATTTAGGCTGGAGATTAGGAGGAGGTTTTTCACGGAAAGGGTCATTGGGCATTGGAATAGGCTGCTCAGGGAGGGGGTTGATTCACTTTCTCTGGAGGTGTTTTTAGGGGACGGGTGGATGAGGTCCTGAGGGACATGGTTTAGTGTTTGATGGGAATGGTTGGACTCGATGATCCGGTGGGTCTCTTCCAACCTGATTATTCTATGATTCTATGAAAAATCTTGTGGTCATGGTCCTTCAGGACACGGTTTAGCAGGCATGGTGGGATCAGGCTGAGGGCTGGACTGGATGAGCTCAGAGGTTCTGTGATCCCAGGGTCTGTAGCAATAGTGAGGAAACTGGGGATGGCCCATCTCACCTCTGCAATGTGATTTTAACAAACATACTTTCGATTCCTTGATTCTAATGCACAACCTTGCTATTCCCTATCTCGAGGTATTGTTAGCCTGGACAGGAAAGATTGACCCACGGGTGATCTCACACGCCATATAGAATCATAGAATAACCAGGTTGGAAGAGACTCACCGGATCATCGAGTCCAACCATTCCTATCAAATGTTCTGTGATATGTGATAGTTCTGTGATCCTATGGTGGGAATGGTTGGACTCAATGATCAGACAGGTCTCTTCCAACCTGGTGATTCTATGATTCTATGATTCTATGTGCTGCAGCAGAGAGATTTAAAAGAGTCTGTTCTTATTGGAACATTTGTTAATTTGTTTTTATTGTTCGTTCAGGTTTAGTTTGAGAGGGGTTTGCATTAATAAGGCATTTACATTTTCCATTGCGGTGCTTACCTTTAGAGCTGAAGCTATTAACCGCGGCCAGAGATTTGGCAGCAATGCATCAATTTATAAGTGTACAAAGACCACTAATGTTCATATGGAGATTATTACCACGTTAATGAATCGTGGGATGAGTATTCTCAGGGAAGTGCAGCCTCAGCTCAGCTGTAAGTTGGGAACCAAGATTTTCTAGAGCTCTGCAAGTTAGTAGCACCACTTGGTGAAGCCAGAGAGTGGCTGATCCCCGAGTAGAATCATAGAATCATAGAACAACCAGGTTGGAAGAGACCCCTCGCATCATCGAGTCCAACCATTCCCATCAAACACTAAACCATGTCCCTCAGCACCTCATCCACCCGTCCCCTAAAAACACCTCCAGAGAAAGTGAATCAACCCCCTCCCTGAGCAGCCTATTCCAATGCCCAATGACCCTTTCCGTGAAAAACCTCCTCCTAATCTCCAGCCTAAATCTCCCCTGGTGGAGCTTGAGGCCATTCCCTCTTATCCTGTCCCCTGTCCCTTGGAAGAAGAGCCCAACTCCCTCCTCTCTACAACCTCCTCTCAGGGAGTTGCAGAGAGTAATGAGGTCTCCTCTCAGCCTCCTCTTCTCTAGGCTAAACACCCCCAGCTCTCTCAGCCGCTCCTCATAGGGCCTGTTCTCCAGCCCCTTCACCAGCTTCATTGCTCAGTGTAGTAGATGGCAAGTGGCAGCATCAGAGGGGTTTTCTTTCGTTGCATCTACACCTATCATAGAATAATAGAAATGTTAGTTTGGAGAAGACCTTTGAGATCATCAGCTCCAACCGTCCCTGTCCACTACTAAATCATATCCCCAAGCACTTCATGTATCTGCCTTTTAAACCCCTCCAGGGATGAGGACTCCACCACCTCTCTGGGCAACCTCTGCCAGTGCTCGAGAGCCCTTACAGTGAAGAATTTTTTCCTAGTTTCCAATCTGAACCTCCTCTGGTGCACCTTAAGGCCATTCCCTGTTGCCCTATCACCTCTCACTTGGGAGGAGAGCCCCACAGCCACCTCTCCACAACCTCCTTAGAGGCAGTCGTAGGCAGTGATGAGGTGTACCCATCGCTGTTTAGGAGGTTGGGATTCCCATCTCCCAAGGAAGAACGGCAAAGTATCAATGGCACAGCATCCTGCTGGTGGGTGAAACCATGGCAACGCAGTTTTAAGCATTTCAAGGATGTTTAATTTGGCCTAAACACTTGACGGACGTTTTTTCCTTCGGCTATTTTTACATCATTATTTTGATAGGGATTTTAATAGAGGTTTTCGTCCCTCCCCACCCCTTAAAGGCAGCCTCAGATGTTAGATGTTTCTCATGCTGTTAGATGTTTCTCACTTAAAAAAGCCTTGAATCATAGAATCATAGAATCACCAGGTTGGAAGAGACCCACCGGATCATCGAGTCCAACCATTCCCACCCATCTCTAAAGAGGTGCTGCTGGAATCTTTCAGCTGTGAACATTGATAATTAGTGCTGTTTGCTGCCATAATCCCACTGTTACTATTCAATTAATCCTTTAAAGTCACTAAAATTTAAAACCTGTCCTGGACAGGACAAGAGGGAATGACCTCAAGCTCCGCCAGGGGAGATTTAGGCTGGAGATCAGGAGGAAGTTCTTCACACAGAGGGTCATTGGGCATTGGAATAGGCTGCCCAGGGAGGTGGTTGATTCACCTTCCCTAGAGGTGTTTAAGGGACGAGTAGATGAGGTGCTGAGGGACATGGTTTAGTGTTTGATAAGAATGGTTGGACTCAATGATCTGATGGGTCTCTTCCAACCTGGTTGTTCTATGATTCCATGATTCTAAACACCACCAGGGAAGGTGAGTCAACCCCCTCCCTGGGCAGGCTGCAGATTTATCTGCCTTAATCACTGCAAAGATACCCAAGTCAACTAATTCTCACCATTAAAAGAAGAAGAAAGCTCAGACAGACAATATACAAGATGGGTTTTGACTTCTGAGAGACATTTTTTTTTAAGATTACCTCCAAAAAACCCAGAGAGCCCATTTCATTTCAAATGTAACGACTTTCCACCATCCCTAATTCTCCCATTTCCAAGCACATTAGCTGCATGATCTCCAGATTGCTGGGAAGATGCCGTCAGGTAGCAGGCTGGATGTCAGACATAAAAGCTTAATAAGTGACACGCTTTACATTTTTTGGTGCAATCGAATCTAAAAGCTTCCACTCAGTTAAAATTACCAGAGGTAATTTCAACACAGCTGTCAAGATTTTTTTTTTTTTTTTTTATTCTTGGGTTGTTTTTTTTTTCCCGGAAATGGAAGGTTTTCCTAATGCGCTTTTACTGAGATTGAGGGAAGTCATTTCTGATGTAATTTCTTTGCATGCAGGTATTATCAGAGAGAGGAGAGGCTTGATGTTTTGCTGAGAAGAGGAGGCTGAGGGGAGACCTCATTGCTCTCTGCAGCTACCTGAGAGGAGGTTGTGGAGAGGAGGGAGCTGGGCTCTTCTCCCAAGGGACAGGATGAGAGGGAATGGCCTCAAGCTCCACCAGGGGAGGATCAGGATGGACATTAGGAAAACGTTTTTTCCAGAAAGGGTGATTGGGCAGTGTCAGAGGCTGCCCAGGGAGGGGGTTGAGTCATCTTCCCTGGAGGTGTTTAAGGTGCAGGTGGATGAGGTGCTGAGGGACATGGGTTAGAGACTGGTGGGAATGGTTGGACTCGATGATGTGGTGGGTCTCTTCCAACCTGGTTGTTCTATGATTCTTTGATTCTATGAGAAGGTATTTCTTGGGCATCCTTAGCAGCAGAACTGCTGGAGATCATAGAATTGTTGAATTTGGATTGGAAGGCCTCTTCTGGCCTCTTCTCCCAAGTGACAGGACAAGAGGGAATGGCCTCAAGCTCCACCAGGGGAGATTTAGGCTAGAGATTAGGAGGAAGTTTTTCACACAAAGGGTCATTGGTCACTGGTGGAGGCTGCCCAGGGAGGTGGTTGATTCACCTTCCCTGGAAGGGTTTAAGGGACGGGTGGATGAGGTGCTGAGGGACACGGCTTAGAGACTGATGGGAATGGTTGGACTCTATGATCCGATGGGTCTCTTCCAACCTGGTGATTCTATGATTCTATGATTCTATGAAGTGACCTCAAAGCCCACCCAGTGCCGCCCCTGCCATGGGCTGAACTTCATCTCTTCACAAGAAAAGAAGGAAAATCACGAGTTCCAGTACTTTCAGCTCTTTGTTCCCATTCTTACTGAGTCAGAAGTGGGGGGAAAAAGTCATTAGCGGTCAGTTTAGGGTAATAGAAAAATGTAATTTCCATGTTAACAGGGCTGGAATGCTCACTCAGCCCTGACAAAACAGGTGCTTAACCACAAGTACTTTGCTTAAGCACTTTGCTGGGTTGGGGCCTTATCAGGATTGACTTCAAAACCAGAGGATGAGCCAAGCTGAGAGCCCTTCAGCTGCCCTTGCGGCCTTCAGAAAGGCTTTTTTTTTTCCTGAATGTGTGTGTTTTTTGAGAAGCTGAAGTGCCCTGCTGAAGGCCGCAGGCAGTGCAAGGGTCCCTCTGAGCCCCACATTTCATTTGAAACACAAAAATAGATGCTTCATATTTTTCAAATGTTTGTCTTACTGTTTTAAAGAAGGGATGGGGTGAAAGGTGAATCAACCACCTCCCTGGGCAGACTATTCCAATGCCCAATGTCCCTTTCCATGAAAAACCTCCTCCTAATCTCTAGCCTAAATCTCCCCTGATGGAGCTTGAGGCCATTCCCTCTTGTCCTGTCCCCTGTTCCTTGGGAGAAGAGCCCAGCTCCCTCCTCTCCACAACCTCCTCTCAGGTAGTTGTAGAGAGCAATGAGGTCTCCCCTCAGCCTCCTCTTCTCCAGGATAAACACCCCCAGCTCTCTCAGATGCTCCTCATAGGGCCTGTTCTCCAGCCCCTTCCCCAGCTTCGTGGCTCTTCTCTGGACTCACTCCAGAGCCTCAACATTCTTCTTGTGGCGAGGGGCCCACAACTGAACAAGTGTTCAGTTCTGTAAGTGTTGCCTCCCCTCGTGCAGCAGACATGTTGTTGTCTTGCGGCTCAGCACAACCCCCGTGCACCGCAGGGACCTTTTTACTGCCTGGCTGAGCCCCTCACCCATAGCTAGGATGAAATCATTCTGCTTTTTTATTTCATCATTACAGGCCCATAACCAGCTATTAGGGCAAATGGAGGATTTCTCTCTAAATAGTTGTAAACATCAGCAAAATGCACTCTAAAAGCAAGAGAGAAGGGGGGGAAAAGTGCAAACTCAGGCCTTTGTCCTCATTGTAGGAAAGGTCCTACTCCACCACTGCACCTTATTCCCTTTATGAGGGCCCCGAATAAAAAGGTTAAAGCAGAGAACTCTTCAAAAACCAATGGTTTTGCACCACTGGGAGCAAGAAAATATCCCCATGGGTGTGCTCTGACCTGCAGGTTAGGGGCAGAGGAGGGGAAAAAAGAGAAAAAACTTAATCACAGCGAAGTGTTTTCCCACAGGGCTTGGTCCAAGGGGTGTAAAATCATCCCCAGCCTGGTGATTTGGGGCCTAGGGGAAGTAGTAACAGGATGCCCATTGTTTAGCAGCCCCAGATGAAAACAAAGAAAGGACTTAACGCTGCAAAGCACTGGCTGTCCTCACTCACCTGTTGTCCTGATTCTCTGCCATCCGAGGGCTCTGCTGTGCCTCCAGCTGGAAGCACACAAGGTAACCACATGGCCTCCCAAATAGTTTTGTCTTGGTTTTCTTGCCAGGAGAGATTTGGCCAGGAAAAGCAGAGGTGTGGTTGATAAGGTTTTGTTAACTCCAGCAGTTGCAGGAGACAGAAAAATTCATAGAATTATAGAATCACTAGGTTGGAAGAGACCCACCGGATCATCGAGTCCAACCTATCAAACACTAACCCATGTCCCTCAGCACCTCATCTACTCATCCCTTAAACCCCTCCAAGGAAGGTGGCTCAACCCCCTCCCTGGGCAGCCTCTGCCACTGCCCAATGACCCTTTCTGGGAAGAATTTTTTCCTTATGTCATGTCTGCCACCCCCAGCCCCCGGTGAAGAGGCTTTGTGCCATCAGCATTTCATAGACTCATTAAGTCCCTAGGTTGGGAAAGACCTTTGAGAGAGACAGAGCCCCAGACCTCAAGGCCGAATGGCCTTTACTGTTTTTTCCTGAAACTGGATATGCTAATTAAGGCTTTCTGCCACTTCTTAGTTAATGAAGAGGAATTTGTATTGCTAGGTAGCACATGTCACTGCTGAATGGCTTGAATTCAATGCAAGAAGTGTTACGGGTGAGATCCTGCCCTTGCCAGCTCTGAGGGCATTAATGATGTTCTCTTCCTAATGAGAGCGAGGAGCCGGCCAGCACATCCGTGTGGCGCAGAGCAAGGTGTCTGGAGGATGCGATGGTATTTTGGTACCATGGATGTCAGCAGCTTTTCTCCTCTCTTTAACAAGGACTAGGAGGAAGTTTTTCACGGAAAGGGTCATTGGGCATTGGAACAGGCTGCCCAGGGAGGTGGTTTAGTCACCTTCCCTGGAGGGGTTTAAGGGATGGGTGGACCTGGAGCTGAGGGACATGGTTTAGTGTCTGATAGGAATGGTTGGACTTGATCATCCGATGGGTCTCTTCCAACCTGCTTGTTCTATGATTCTGTGATTGATTCTATGACTGGGAAAGGGGCAAGAGGGTGGAGAAGGGGGGACAGCAGAGTTGTCTCCTGTCACTGTGTAAATAAACCTTGATATCCATACAGTTTGGGGCTGATGTGTGCAGCAGCCTCAGCATCTTTTATTTGGTTGTTGCTGGTGTTCTGCTCTCATAGAACAAAAAGAGAAGGTTTTGTCACTCCTCAAGTTTCTGTTAGCATACAGATCGTGCCTGAGTCTGTGAATCCATCGGGGTACTCCAGTCCCTGGGTTGTTACCCAGCCCATCAAGATTGGGGCTATAAATAGCTAAACCCACTTTTCTCCTCTTCCCAGCACACTCTTAGAATCATAGAATCACCAGGTTGGAAGAGACCCACTGGATCATTGAGTCCAACCATTCCTATCAAACACTAACCCATATCCCTCAGGACCTCTTCCACCTGTCCCTTAAACCCCTTCAGGGAAGGTGATTTAACCACCTCCCTGCGCAGCCTCTAACACTGCTCAATGACCCTTTCTGGGAAAAATTTTTTCCTTATGTCCAGCCTGAACCTCCCCTGGTGGAGCTTGAGGCCATTCCCTGTCCCCTGTCCCCTGTCCCTTGGGAGAAGAGCCCAGCTCCCTCCTCTGCACAACCTCCTCTCAGGGAGTTGGAGAGAGCAGTGAGGTCTCCTCTCGGCCTCCTCTTCTCCAGGATAAACACCCCCAGCTCTCTCAGCCATTCCTTTTGTTCTCCAGCCCCTTCATCAGCTTCATTGCTCTTCTCTGGACTCGCTCCAGAGCCTCAACATCCTCCTTGTGCTGAGGGGCCCACAGGTGAACACAGGACTTGAGGAGTGGTCTCACCAGTGCCGAGTCCAGAGGGAGAAGAACCTCCCTGGCTCTGCTGGTCACACCATTTCTGATCCAAGCCAAGATACCATTAGCCTTCTTGGCCACCTGGGCACACTGCTGGCTCATGGTCAGTCACTGTTCACCAACACCCCCAGGTCCTTCTCCTCTAGGCAGCTTTCTAGACAGACTTCTAGTCTGTAGCTGCTCAGGGTTGTTGTGCCCCAAGTGCAGGACCTGCCATTTGGCCTTCTTAAACCTCATCCCATTAGTCTCAGCCCATGGATCCAGCCTGTTCAGATCCCTCTGGAGCCTCCTGACCCTCCAGCAGATCCACACTGAATTGTATGGAAACCGTCTGGGTGAGAAAGTAAACAGTGCAGAGAGTGTGTCTGTGCTCATGTCCTGCAAGCCAGATCAGGGAACTCAGGTGACGCTTCACTTCTCAGTGAAGACAGTGGGTTTGGTTTATATCATTGTTTTCTTGGGGAAAAAACAGAAGACTAGAAAGATACAAATAATACACCTTTGAAATTTTGAGAGAAATAAATAATTAAGCAAGAAAATGAGGGAAGGGAAAAAAAGGGAAGGAAAATATCACATAAAATCATGCTCTCTTGCTCCCTGCATCTAATAGAGTCTCCAAATTGAGTGATGGAGCAGGCAGTGGAAGAGCTTCTCGGAGAGGTCTGACCTCGAGGGGAGAGGCTCACATGCAGCAACCGAGACTCGTGAAGAGCTGGGTCAAGGGGAAAAGGCATTATAGGAACTCTGATCTCGCTGGAGATCCTTTGAATTGAAAGTAATAATCAGAGAACTGGGTCCCCAGTCTCTTTGCCACAGGAGGATATTGTTAACTCTTAATATTTCATACGTCATAGAATCATAGAATCATAGAATCACCAGGTTGGAAGAGACCCATCGGATCATCAAGTTCAACCATTCCCATCAATCACTAACCCGTGTCCCTCAGCAGTCATTTCAGGGTAACTAAGATTGTTTTTTCCCCACCTCCCTGCTACAGAATAACCCTAAAACTGCCAGCAAGGAGCCCCAAACATCTTGAATCTGAGCACTGGCAGGGTAGGCATTGGAAGAAATCACTTCAGATGTGAGTTAGGATTGTTTTTCCTCTTTTTTTAAAGCAAATGAAGGGAAGAGAAGTGGAGCTTTGTCCCACGCACACACCTACCACGTGGCCCTATTGATGGCAAACGCAAGCTACCTATTAAGCTTACCTCCTGGCTTCTAAATATAGAAACATCGGCACGTATCCTGTCAGGTGGATAATGCTGGGATTTTCACAAATTGACACAAAAATGACATATCTCAGGATTCAGACCTTCCAGTTTTGTTCTACAAGCTACTCTGAAGGTTTTTCTTTTATTGCCTCTTAAGCACCTCCTTCTCCTGCAGTGGAGAAAATCCCAGTAGATAATCGATTGAATCAACACTATCGAAACCCAAAGTGCACACACAGCATAACTTTGTTTTTTTTATTTTTCGACAACAGTTTCTTATTTTTGATAAGAAGAGGTTCATAAACCCCCAATGCCAGCATAAAATCAGAAGAGGTTAAAAAATAAACCTATTAATAACGAGTGTCCTTACACCTAAGGTTGAAACAGCAGCCAAAATAGAAGAACTTAATGGAGAAGGAAATGTAGTGGAGAGGAAAGGTCTTGATAAGGTGAAAGAGGTTCTGGATCTGGGCTCTTGAGTTGCAGCTTAAGAATGGTTTATTCCAAGGACATGGGGGAAAATAGCTCTTGAAAATGCAGCAGGGATTTAGGACGTATAGGAAGGCAGCTTGAAAATAAATAGCATTTTGAATGCAGATTTTGGGGCCTTGAATAAGGGGTATTCAGAAATCGGAAGGATTTTAAATGCAGTTTAGTATAAAAATAGAATCGAGAATTTCAAATACAGCAAATGGCAAAGAGGCAGAAATGAGCTTGGAGAAGTTCTGGGAAAGGAAAAGGAGGAAGAAAGACCGGAGGAATGGGCAGAGTGCAAGTCAGAGACGTGGGAGAACAGATGGAGTCAAGGATCACTCTAACGAGATTAACGGTGATTAGACAATTGAGCGGAAATCTCATTTATCGGGCCCTGACCTTTGAACTGCAGTTGTTGGAGGCTAAAGCACAAGATAATAGCCTACGATAATTTTACTCTGCACTGGTGAGGCCACTCCTTGAATCCTGTGTTCAGTTGTGGGCCCCTCACCACATGAAGGATGCTCAGGCTCTGGAGCGAGTCCAGAGAAGAGCAACGAAGCTGGTGAAGGGGCTGGAGAACAGGCCCTATGAGGAGCATCTGAGAGAGCTGGGGGTGTTTATCCTGGAGAAGAGGAGGCTGAGAGGAGACCTCATTACTCTCTCCAACTACCTGAAAGGAGGTTGTGGAGAGGAGGGAGCTGGGCTCTTCTCCCAAGGGACAGGGTACAGGATGAGAGGGAATGGCCTCAAGCTCCACCAGGGGAGATTTAGGCTAGAGATTAGGAGGAAGTTTTTCACGGAAAGGGTGATTGGGCATTGGAATAGGCTGCCCAGGGAGGTAGTTGATTCACCTTCCCTGGAGGTGTTTAAGGGACGGGTAGATGAGGTGCTGAGGGACATGGGTTAGTGTTTGATGGGAATGGTTGGACTCGATGATCCGATGGGTCTCTTCCAACCTGGTTGTTCTATGATTATATGATTTGAGGATTTTGCTTTGGAGCAATAGCTGAGAGAGAGGTGAGGATGGGATCCCACCACCTCTACTGGCGCCTCAGCACCCCGAGAGCATCAGCAGGCAGCGAGGAGCAGGGATGAGTTAAAGTTTCTTTTAAACAAAAGAAGACTCAGCCCCAGCTCCTCGCAGGGCAGTATATTATAGCAGTGATGGGGCAGAGCAAGGAGAAGAAAATAGACTTGGATGTTTGGACTCCAGAACATCCTTGTCGCTGTTGACTTAGAAACTGGTGGTGTATGAAATTAAAGTCTCGAGGCGCGCAGGAGCCTCATCTCGGGCTGAAGATGCACCAGTGAGTTTTAGAATATTTTCTGACACAATTTTCCATCATGATAGGGTGCAACCTTCTCATCTCCTTGGGTTGTCTCCTTTCCTTTTATTTCCTTTTTGGCCTCAAGTTCCTTGCCAGGGCACCTTAATGGGTTTCTGTGCTGCTGGCTCCGTGCTGAAAGGAGAATAAACTCAGCTCAATATTAAAGCTTTTACTACTGGGGAAAACATGGATATTACAAAACAGGAGGTCTGAGATTTGTTTATGCGAGAGAAATGAAGCCGCTCATTTGCATAAAAAATTGCATACAAAGCATGATAATCAGCCATTGTACTGGGAAATGAAAATTAAATATGCAGCAGAGGAGAAGATCACCTGCATAGAGCAATCCTGCCCGGACAGCAGGAGGATTTAGGCAGATGAATAGAAATGTTTTATCCTGGTCAATATTTACCCACAGCACAGAAAGCTAAATATGTCCTGGGCTGCATCCAGAGCAGAGGGAGCAGCAGGGAGGGAGGGGATCCTGCCCCTCTGCTCTGCTCGGTGAGACCCACTGGGAGCCCCAAGTCCAGTGCTGGAGTCCTCAGCACAGGGAGGACATGGAGCTGTTGGAGTGATGCCAGAGGAGGCCACGGAGATGATCTAAGGGCTGGAGAACCTCTGCTATGGGGACAGGCTGAGAAAGTTTGGGTTGTTCAGCCTGGAGAAGAGAAGGCAGTGGGGAGAACTTAGAGCAACTTCCAGTGCTGAAAGAGGCTCCAGGAAAGCTGGGGAGGGGCTCTGGATCAGGGAGGGCAGGTACAGCATGAGTGGGACAGTTTTGAGCTGCAAGAGGGGAGATTGAGATGAGATCTTAGACAGAAATGTTTTGCTATGAGGGTGGAGGGAGACCCTGGCCCAGGCTGCCCAGAGCAGGGGTGCCTGCTCCATCCCTGGAGGGGTTCAAGGGCAGGTTGGGTGGGGCTTGGAGCCCCTGAGCCAGTGGGAGGTGTCCCTGCCCATGGCAAGTGTGGAACTATACGGATTTGAGGTCCCTTCCAACCCAAACAATTCTGTGATTCTATGATTTTTACCATCTCTGTATTTCGTAATTCCATGAAACGCGACGATGTTGAGTTCCATTGAGTCACGTTGAATTAATTAATAGTACAATACCCTGAAGGTTTTGATGAACCAATTAAATTTTCAGCAGATACTTACTGTTTCCTGCCACAGTCTTGGAGCAGGTGTGACTGTGAGAAAAAAGCCTTGGAAGGACTGATGTTTGAACAGGGAATTGCACCAGATCCACCAAGCCTCAAGCTCCACCAGGGGAGATTTAGGCTAGAGATTAGGAGGAAGTTTTTCACACAGAGGGTCATTGGGTATTGGAATAGGCTGCCCAGGGAGGGGGTTGATTCACCTTCCCTGGTGACGGGTAGATGAGGTGCTGAGGGACATGGTTTAGTGTTTGATAGGAATGGTTGGACTTGATGATCCGATGGGTCTCTTCCAACCTGGTTGCTCTATGATTCTATGATACTGTGAAAACCTCATCTATTTGCCCAGGGAACAGAAGAAAGATCTCTTCCTCATTGTGGAGACTGCAGAGATGCATTAATCACAATTTGCCACAAATCATAGAATCACAGAATCATTAAATTTTGAAAATGCGGGGATGGGGCAACCACCACTCCTCTGGACAATTTGGGTCAGGGTCTCCTCACCCTCATCATGAAGAATTTCATAGAACAATCAGGTTGGAAGAGACCCATCGGATCATCGAGTCCAACCATTCCTATCAAATACTAACCCATGTCCCTCAGCACCTTGTCCACTCGTGCCTTAAACACCTCCAGGGAAGGTTTTCTTCCTAATGTCTCATCTAAATCTTCCCCTCCCCAAGTTAAAGCTGTTCCCCCTCGTTCCATTGCTCCATGCCCTTGGAATAAGTCCCTCCACAGCTTTTTTTGTTCTTCCTTCAATATTAGCTTGTTCTCAGTTGGGGAGTTGGCGGTTCTGCAGATCACAGAAAGCTTAAAATTGTCCTATGGGCATCGAGCTGAGTCTCAGGGTGTGCGATAGATAATTAGAATCTCTCTGCCCTTGTGGAAATCTGATTTTGCAAGGAGTTCCTGGGGTTTGAAATATCAGAGCTACAAGGGAAGTTCAGCAGCTGACTCCAGCATAGAGTAAAAACACGTACGAGGCTGGAGGAGATGGATTAGCGCGTGTTTGAGATATTGAGGGGGAACACCAATTAGTGGAAAATTACATTTTCCAGGAGACTAAAGTAATCTTTTTACCCATATTGCAAACGTATTATAAATGCGCTTTGAAATATTGTGACTTCAAAAGAGCATTTTGAGAGTAAAAATAACCCAGAGAACCAGGAGTGCTCCCTTCATGTTTAGGCACGTCTGACGCTACAAAACAAATTGCAGCAGTCACTGCACCTCATTTCTACATGAAAGCAAGAAATGGGAATCATAAAATGACCAGGGTTGGGTTGGAAAGGGAAGAACAGGTGGGAAAGATGAGGGGTGGAGAACAAGTCTTATGAGGAAGGGCTGAGAGAGCTGGGGGTGTTCAGCCTGGAGAAGAGGAGGCTGAGAGGAGACCTCATTGCTCTCTCCAACTACCTGAAAGGAGGTTGTGGAGAAGAGGTTGCTGGGCTCTTCTCCCAAGTGACAGGGGACAGGATGAGAGGGAATGGCCTCAAGCTCCACCAGGGGAGTTTCAGGCTGGACATTAGGAAAAATAAATTCCCAGAAATTGTCATTGGGTAGTGTCAGAGGCTGCCCAGGGAGGTGGTTGATTCACCTTCCCTGGAGGGGTTTAAGGTGTGGGTGGACCAGGTGCTGAGGGACATGGGTTAGTGTTTGATAGGAATGGTTGGACTCAATGATCCAGTGGGTCTCTTCCAACCTGGTAATTCTATGATTCAATGGTTCTCATTGGAGCAAGGAGCACAGAAAAGCCAAAATGACACTTCCCCACCCAGAACTTTACTGCTGGCAAACTTCAACATATTTTTCTCCTCCTGCAACACTTTACTGCTGATTTTTATTGCCTGAAACCAACCAGTTTGCCTGGTCTTGGTGAGCGGTGCTTGCTCTTCCATCGAAAGAGCTCTCTCCAAATCTTGACCTCATTGCCTTTCCGGCAGGTGCTTGCAGGCAGCTGCCCATGACCCCAAGCTCTGCTCAGTACAAATGTGGTTGCTGAGCAACCAGGCAACCTCCTTACAGCCCTGTTTTGGCATCTGATCCGTGGCTTGTGTGAAGCTGAGCTGGAAAGGCAGTAAAACACCTGCCCTGCTCCATAGCATGTGTGGCAGGGGTGGAGGTTGAGGAACTCAGCTGGAGGCTGTAGCAGGGTGGATGCTGGGGAGTCCAGCTGGAAGCTGTAGCAAAGGTGGAGATTTGGACTCCAATTGGATGTTGGGGCAGGAGTGGACACTGGGATCCCAACACAGGGCTTCACAGTTCCTTCTGGGATGATATCCCTTGATATCCCTTGGCCCAGGGGTACAAGAAGGCCAATGGCATCTTGGCTTGGATCAGACACAGTGTGACCAGCAGATCCAGAGAGGTTATTCTCCCTCTGAACTCAGCAGTGGTGAGACTGCTCCTCGAATCCTGTGTTCAGTTCTGGGCCCCTCAGCACAAGAGGGATGTTGAGGCTTTGGAGCGAGTCCAGAGAAGAGCAACGAAGCTGGGGAAGGGGTTGGAGAACAGGTTTTATGTGGAAGGGCTGAGAGAGCTGGGGGTGTTTATCCTGGAGAAAAGGAGGCTGAGGGGGAGACCTCATTGCTCTCTCCAAGTACCTGAAAGGAGGTTGTGGAGAGGAGGGAGCGGGGCTCTTCTCCCAAGTGACAGGGGACAGGGTGAGAGGGAATGGCCTCAAGCTCCACCACGGGAGGGTCAGGCTGGACATGAGGAAAAAAATTTTTCATGGAAAGGGTGATTGGGCAGTGTCAGAGGCTGCCCAGGGAGGGAGTTGAGTCACCTTCCCTGGAGGGGTTTAAGGGACGAGTGGACGAGGTGCTGAGGGACATGGGTTAGTGATTGATAGGAACGGTTGGACTCAACGATCCGGTGAGCCTCTTCCAACCTGGTTATTCCATGATTCTATGATATCCCAGTTCTAATTCTCCATTCCTGAGAAGCAGCAATGTTGTCCACGCAGCCAGTGGCTTCCCTCTTGCACACATGTGCTGCACAGGTAAGAGGTTGGTGCACACTCTCATCTGCTGCTCTACACGGTGATGAAATCAGCTCTGGCTCTTTGAATGCCCTTGCTCCAGCCAAACCATAAATTACTGAAAGGGTAAACTTTCTGGGAAGGAATGTGCAAACTATTAAATAGCTTTTTTTTGCAAACCAGGGCGAAACTGGAGCTTTGGACTACTGAGTGCACGGCTTGCCACAAGGGTATTTCTCCCTGTGAACATGATACAATGAGAAGAGTGGTTGCCCTCCAGTGACAAGTTACATGATGTGACAAGAAGAAAGATTGAATGAAGCACTGTACAAAAAAAAAATATTAATGCTTCTGTACTGTAGGGATGGAAAATCCCTGAATATTCAGGACTGGTGTTTGCACGGGCACCGTTTTTGGTGTTAAATCTTTGGGTGTCTGTCTCTCTGGGCAGAGACCAATGGGATGAGGTTTAACATGGCCAAATGCCGGGTCCTGCACTTGGGGCACAACAACCCTATGCAGAGCTACAGACTGGGAGAAGCCTGGCTGGAAAACTGCCAGGAGGAGAGGGACCTGGGGATGTTGGTTGACAGTGACTGAACATGAGCCAGCAGTGTGCCCAGGTGGCCAAGAAGGCCAATGGCATCTTGGCTTGGATCAGAAACGATGTGACCAGCAGGGCCAGGGAGGTGATTCTCCCTCTGTACTCAGCACTGGTGAGACCGGTCCTTGAATCCTGTGTTCAGTTGTGGGCCCCTCAGCACAAGAAGGATGTTGAGGCTCTGGAGCAAGTCCAGAGAAGGGCAACAAAGCTGGTGAAGGGGCTGGAGAACAGGCCCTATGAGGAGTGGCTGAGAGAGCTGGGGGTGTTTATCCTGGAGAAGAGGAGGCTGAGGGGAGACCTCATTGCTCTCTCTAACTCCCTGAAAGGAGGTTGTGGAGAGGAGGGAACTGGGCTCTTCTCCCAAGGGACAGAGGACAGGACAAGAGGGAATGGCCTCAAGCTCCACCAGGGAAGATTTAAGCTAGAGATTAGGAGGAAGTTTTTCATGCAGAGGGTCATTGGGCATTGGAATAGGCTGCCCAGGGAGGGGGTTGATTCACCTTCCCTGGAGGTGTTTAAGGTGTGGGTAGATGAGGTCCTGAGGGACGTGGTTTAGTGTTTGATAGGAATGGTTGGACTCGATGATCCGATGGGTCTCTTCCAACCTGGTTGTTCTATGATTCTATGATTCTATGATTCAAATGATGTGGTGTGAGATCTTCTTTTAGGTGCAACCCAGAGCCTGAGCTCCTCCTTGGATGGCAGGGTGGTTGTACACAGAGGCAGTGATGTGAGGGTTTGTTTTTTTTTTTTTTGCCCTGCTGGGTTAATTAATGAGGAGGAGACGCCATAGCAACCAGTAAGTCAGAGCAGTGACCTGTCCTGGCTGGCCGTGTCCCACGGAAGCTCCACCGTCCCTTGTGGATGGGGTGATGTCTCCAAAGCTACGCAACTCTCTGCAAGAATTGCTTGGGGAGCATAGAGCATATGGAGGAAGGACAAAACCTTTGGATTTGTAACCCATGGCAAGGGTGGGACTGGATGGACTTTGAGGTCCCTTTCAACCCAAACCATTCTGTTATTCTATGACTCTAAGATTTCTCCTGCACCTTAAGTGGTTGCAGACTTCTCCGACTGGGACTGTGCATTGATACCTTCTCTTAATTTACCACAGTCTAATTAATATGAGGATAATTTGAAGAGGAGGAACTCGTTGCTGTGCCAGGGGAGGGGAACAGAGCTGGGTACGAGCCTCTGTGCTCGTAAAACCTGCTCGGGGAGCTTGGGAGGCTCCAAATTAAAACACAGCTGAGTCTTTTCAAAGCACTCGGCTAAGAAGGACCAAGCTCTGTATAGAATGTTTAAATATTAATTGGGATGCAGCCAGCAGCACAGGTGTCTTCCTCCCCTCTCTTCCCAAACCTCTCCCGTGAGGTTGCTTGGCTCTTCCCGTGTTTTCCTCCTCTGACTCAGTGAATATTTCATACGGAGGAGGGATTCAGCTGTGCGTTCGGAGCTGGGGGGTCTGCAGGAAATGCGCCTGAGCATAGAGGAAAACTCCAAAGCCAGTGGGAGAGAAGACAGAGCTCCAAAGTCCTGTTTGGTGCTTGAACCCTTTGCAGGCTGGGAGGGCTCGAAGCTGTGCCCTGGGGGTGCTCTTGGTGAGCATAGCAGAGCAAAAAGACAGGCAATGTAGCAGAATTAAATAGATCCACATCATTCAAATCCATTGTTATTAGAGAGAGAGACTCCACAGCAATTCTGCTGTAATTTTTCACCAATTCTGCCATAATTCTGGTCTTTCTCACCAGGGAGGATTTCAGGCAAACATAGTTTAAGAGATGGGATCACTGGGATCAGTGGCATCCTGGCTTGTATCAGAAACGGTGTGACCAGCAGGGCCAGGGAGGTTATTCTCCCTCTGGACTCGGCACTGGTGAGGCCGCTCCTTGAATCCTGTGTTCAGTTGTGGGCCCCTCACCACAAGAAGGATGTTGAGGCTCTGGAGCAAGTCCAGAGAAGAGCAACAAGGCTGGTGAAGGGGTCTGGAGAACAGGCCTGATGAGGAACGGTTGAAAGAGCTGGGGGTGTTTATCCTGGAGAAGAGGAGACTGAGGGAAGACTTCATTGCTCTCTACAACTCCCTGAAAGGAGGTTGTAGAGAGGAGGGAGCTGGGCTCTTCTCCCAAGTGACAGGGGACAGGACGAGAGGGAATGACCTCAAGCTCCACCAGGGGAGATTTAGGCTAGAGATTAGGAGGAAGCTTTTCATGGAAAGGGTGATTGGGCAGTGTCAGAGGCTGCCCAGGGAGGTGGTTGATTCACCTTCCCTGGAGGGGTTTAAGGGACGGGTAAATTAGGTGCTGAGGGACATGGGTTAGTGTTTGATAGGAATGGTTAGACTCAATGATCCGATAGGTCTCTTCCAACCTGGTGATTCTATGATTCACTGCAACGGGAACGACAGTGAATGCACCACCAACCAGTGTCATCTGAGTGCTGGGCATGAAGGTTTGGTCCCAGCAGGTAAGAGCATTATTTACACCCTTCTCATCAAAGTGGAGGATCACTGCCGGTCGCCTAGAATGGGTCGCACCCTGATGTGTCGCGGTGATGCTCACTGAGTTCATGGTAGGGGAGAAAGCTCTGCTCTCCAAAGTCACGGGGTGGTTTGGGTTGGAAGGGACCTTAAAGCTCATCTGTGGACTCGCTCCAGCAGCTCCATGTCCTCCCTGTGCTGAGGATTCCAGAGCTGGACGTAGGACACCAGGTGGAGTCTCACCAGAGCGGAGCAGAGGGGCAGGATCCCCTTCCCTCCCTGCTGGTCCCTCTGCTCTGGATGCATCCCAGGACATGATTTGCAGTCAACACTGAATGAAAATAATGTATTGATCTCACAGGTGAGATTATCAAGCCCAACCTGCCCACTACTAAATCGTCCGATTTAGTGGTGGGCAGGTTGGGTTTGATGATCTCAGCAGCCTTTTCCAACCTAGGGGCTCTATGATTCTATGGACTTCCCCCAGTGTTGCTTGGGGAGCTCCTTGCTGGCCCCAGGTTTGCTCCCGACACCAGATATCCTGCCAAGAGGGTTTCCTGCTCAGGTTGTGCCCTGGGGAGCGGCTCCAAGTGCGAGCTGAGGTGGGATGTGCCTGGGGAACAGCCGTTCGATCCAAATTCAAGCTTTTCTCTGCTGCCTTTGAGGATGAAGGAAAGAAAATACTTTCCTTAGGTTAAAAGAAATATCATTAAGGTGTTAAAAATCTCTCTGTTACCTCTTTCTTTTGACTTTTTCCCCCCCTCCCTCTTTAATTTTATTTGAAATTTTAATTATCTGCACAACACTTTCTGCAGGGTTTGTTTCGGAAACCTTGCTGGAGGCTGATATTTGAGCAAGCTCGAGTCCCACGTGGAGAGCGAGCGGAGCAGGGAGAGATGGATTCCAGATGTTTGCAGCTGTCACGTGGCAGTGGTTGATTTTATAAGGAACGGAGTTCCTTGAGTATCTGATTTTGGCAGCGATCTCCGCTTTTGTCTAAAGACAAACTGCTCAGGAAGTTAGAAAGCACAAGACAAAAGGGTATTTTTAGCTAACTCAGCTGTGAAAATGCAGAGAGAGGCAGGATTGGAGGAGTGGGCTGGACCGTGCTACAGGCACTCGCTCAGGTTCCTGCTGCTTGGGATGGAAAATAAATGCTCCTCTCTTGTTTAGCCTAGAGAAGAGGAGACTGAGAGGAGACCTCATTACTCTCTCCAACTACCTGAAAGGAGGTTGTGGAGAGGAGGGAGCTGGGCTCTTCTCCCAAGGAACAGGGGACAAGGACGAGAGGGAATGGCCTCAAGCTCCACCAGGGGAGATTTAGGCTAGAGATTAGGAGGAAGTTTTTCACGGGAAAGGTCATTGGGCATTGGAATAGGCTGCCCAGAGAGGTGATTGACTCACCTTCCCTGGAGGTGTTTAAAGGACGGGTAGATGAGATGCTGAGGGACATGGTTTAGTGTTTGATAGGAATGGTTGGACTCGATGATCCGATGAGTCTCTTCCAACCTGGTTGTTCTATGATTCTATGATTCTTTTGCAGTCCCAGCCACCTTCCAGCAGCAAGTGTTTGACCCTGAGTTGTACCCTCACCAGCTCTTGGACATGTTTATCTCCGTGAATTTGCCTCAGTTTTTTCCTGGTCCTGCTTATGGTTGCACTGAGATAGAACAATAGAATGGTTTGGGTTGGAAGGGACTGACCTTAAAGCCCATCCAGTCCCACCAGGGACACCTTCCACTGGCTCAGGGGCTCCAAGCCCCATCCAACCTGCCCTTGAACCCCTCCAGGGATGGGGCAGCCACCACGTCCCAGGACAACCTGTTCTTGTGCTTCAGCACTCTCATCGTGAGATGCCCAGAAGGTCTCCGCCATCATTCCCAGCACCATTTCAACTGCTTCCTAACCACCTACTTGTTACTTAGCACACTGTTTGCATGGTTGTTGCACCTTCTGTGGTGGTAGAACTTTCCATTGTGGTAGCACCTTCCATCATGACATCACCTCCCACCTCAGTAGCAGCTTGTGGAGTGGATACACCTTCCATTATGGTAGCACTTGGCGTGGTGGTAGTATCTTACCTTGTGGTAGCAGCTTCCATCATGGTAGCAGCTTGTGTAGTGGCAGCACCTTCCATAGTGGTGGAACCTTCCATCGTGGTAGCACCTTCCATTGTGGTAGCTGTTTGCGTGGTGGTAGCATCTTCCACCATGGTAGCACCTTGCATGGTGGTAGCACCTTCCATCATGGTAACACCTCCCATCTAGGTAGCAGCTTGTGTAGTGGATACACCTTCCATTATGGCAGCACTTTGCGTGGTGGTAGTATCTTCCCTTGTGGCAACACCTCCCATCATAGAATCATAGAATCACTGAATCACTGAATCACCAGGTTGGAAAAGACCCACTGGATCATCGAGTCCAACCATCATGGTAGCACCTTATGTGGTGGTAGTACCTTCCATTGTGGTAATAGCTTGTGTTGTGGCAGCATCTTCCATAGTGGTGGAACCTTCCATTGTGGTAGCACCTTCCATGGTGGTGGAACCTTCCATTGTGGTAGCACCTTCCATGGTGGTGGAACCTTCCATTGTGGTAGCACCTTCCATCAAGGTAGCACCTTCCATCAAGGTAACACCTCCCATCTCAGTAGCAGCTTGTGTAGAGGATACACCTTCCATTATGGCAGCACTTTGCGTGGTGGTAGTATCTTCCCTTGTGATCGCACCTTATGTGTTGGTAGCACCTTCCATCGTGGTAGCAGCTTGTGTAGTGGCAGCACCTTCCATAGTGGTAGCACCTTCCATTGTGGTAGCTGTTTGTGTGGTGGCAGCACCTTCCATCATGGTGGCACCTTCCGCGGTGGTGAACCTTCCATCTTGGTAGCACCTTACATCATGGTAGCACCTTACCTTGTGGTGGAACCTTCCATTGTGGTAGCACCTTACATCATGGTAGCACCATCCATGGTGATGGAAACTTACATCGTGGTAGCACCTTACATCATGGTAGCACTTTCCATCATGGTAGCTCTCTGTACGGTGGTAGCACCTTCCAATCATGGTATTACCTTGCGTGGTGGCAGCACCTTCTGTGGTGGTGGAACCTTCCATGTTGGTAGCACCTTACATCATGGTTTTACCTCGCACGGTGGTAGCACCTCCCATCATGGTAGCAACTTGCGTGGTGCTAGCACCTTCCATGGTGGTGGAACCTTCCATGGTGGTAGCACCTTCCATCATGGTAGCTGTTTGTGTGGTGGTTGCATCTTCCATCACGGTTTCACCTTGCGTGGTGGTAGCACCTTCCATTGTGGCAGCAGCTTGTGTAGTGGCAGCACTTTCCATCGTAGCAGCAGCTTTTGTGGTGGTGGCATCACCTCCCCAAGCACTGGAGCAAGGTAAGTTTGGGAGGAAGACTCTTTCAGATGCAAACGTTGCTTTGAGATTAGCTTCTCAGTTCTACCTGAAAAAGAATTTTTTCTGCCTGTAAATGGTTTCTCTCCATACACCGACCGTGCTGGCCTTGAGGGGATAAGTTGAGCAAGGAGAGAAGAACAAAAGGCAAAATAAAGAATGCGTGTAAATAATACACGAAATACTGAGTAATGCGGAGGATGCTGACTGGATTTTCAGTGATTGCTGTAATGTCTCTGTCTCAAGACATTTGGGGAAGGGGAAGACAAAGTGAGAAACGCGCTTTGGGGTATTTTCTGCCGTCGCCTTGTTAAAGGAATTGATTTATGATGTGCATTTGAACTAGATCGGGCTAGTTTTATTTCACCTTTGATGAAGTGTGGTATGTGAGGTATCAGGAGGGGATAAAACCAACAAGGAAGAGCTGTGATTTCTCTGTTTTATGCTCTAGGAGGAGAGAATTAGGTGAACTGGGATGCAAAGTCATTAAAATGGGCAGAAGAAGGAGTTTTCTTTAGAGGAAAATCAAGCAGCCTGAGGACTGTCTGGTGTCTGTCTGATAGCAACGTGGCTTCTGAAGTGATGAAGTGTTCAGCAGACGCTCACGTGAGAAACTAGGGTGTCGTGTACGCTGGGAAGCAGCTGAAAGTGGATAGCACGCTCCACGCTTCCGAATATATTATTATTGGTATAGATATATCCCTATATATTCTTATCTATATATGAATGTCTATACAAACTGTTGGAAGGGATCCAGAGGGGGCTACAAAGAGGATTGAAGGGCTGGAGCACCTCTGCTATCAGGACAGGCTGAGAGAGTTGAGGTTGTTCAGCCTGGAGAAGAGAAGGCTGCGACGGGGGTGACCTTAGAGCAACTTCCCATATGGAAAGGGGCCCCAGGAAAGCTGGGGAGAGACTTTTTGCAAGGGCCTGGAGTGATAGACTGAAGGGGAATGGCTTTGAATTGAAAGAGGGAAGATTTAGGTTGGACACTAGGAAGGAATTCTTCACAATGAGGGTGAGGAGGCCCTGATGTTCCAAGGCCAGGTTGGATGGGGCTTGGAGCAGCTTGATCCAGTGGGAGGTGTCCCTGCCCATGGCAAAGGGGACTGGATGGGCTTTAAATTCCCTTCCAATCCAAACCATTCTATGATTCTATGATACTGTTTTGTGCTGTTCATAGAATCATAGAATCATAGAACAACCAGGTTGGAAGAGACCCACCGGATCATTGAGTCCAACCATTCCTATCAAACACTAACCCATGTCCCTCAGGACCTCATCCACCCATCCCTTAAACACCTCCAGGGACGGTGAATCAACCTCCTCCCTGGGCAGCTTCTGCCACTGCCCAGTGACCCTTTCTGTGAAGCATTTTTTCCTAATGTATGTTTGGCCAGGGTGTTGTACAGACGCAGTCCTCATCTCATTGTCGCGTATAACCTTCTCGGTGACACCATGTTGAAGAAATTCTGTGTGTTTACTGAAAAAAAACGACTGGTTGATGAGTAGATTATAAAAGGAGGGCAGAAGGGTGACGGCATATTAATACTTTATAAGGTTAGAACAAGCCATAATGATTATCTGGTCTGAACTCCTCTGTAAAACATGCCTGGGGACTTTTCTGTTTGAACTAAAGCTTTGGATTTAGGAGGAAAAAAAATATACCTCTTCAAATCAGAAGATTTCTCAATGGTTGTTTCAGTGGTTAATAACCTGCCCTGCTAAAAATGTGCTTTTAATTCAAACTGGAATTGGAATCTTGCAGGCAGCGGGTTGCGTGTACTTTCATCTGCCTGACCAGGGAGCCCTCTATTATCACATTTAAATTCCAGAAGTAATTAGAGGCTGGGAGCAGATCCTCTCTTAACGTTCCTTTCGTTAAGGAAAACAAATTGAGTTCCCGCCGTCTTTCATTATCAGACCAGCTCCTCCGTCGTCCCCCTGGCGCTCCTCTGAAACTACTTCAATTTAATGATTTCCAACGTGGCTGGTGGACGTTGCCTTCCACCTACCTCATCCGAGGGGTCCTGCCTGTGGAAAAAGCGCTTCCGAGTAACTCCTGTTGAAGACAAAGAAGCAGAAAGCATCTCACTGCAAGTCTGGTTTTGTGTCCTCTAGAAGGTTTTGTTCTACGATGGGCTGGAGATGACAACCTTGGCAAACGTGTGGTTGCACATGTGCTTGTGGGTGTTCTGGTTGGAGACCCTTCTGGTTGGAGATCCTTAAGGTGCACAGTGAGGGATGCCCACTGCATACAGTAAGGAATTGGGGGCTCCTGACGTTCAACCCTTGCTACGCGGTGTAGGACCAATGCTTCAGCACTGGTGAGGCCGTTCCTTGGATACTGTGTTCAGTTGTGGGCCCCTCACCACAAGAAGGATATTGAGGCTCTGGAGAGAGTCCAGAGAAGAGCAACAAAGCTGGGGAAGGGGCTGGAGAACAGGCCGTATGAGGAACAGCTGAGAGAGCTGGGGGTGTTTATCCTGAAGAAGAGGAGGCTGAGAGGAGACCTCATTGCTCTCTACAACTACCTGAAAGGAGGTTGTGGAGAGGAGGGAGCTGGGCTCTTCTCCCAAGGGACAGGGGACAGGACGAGAGGGAATGGCCTCAAGTTCCACCAGGGGAGATTTAGGCTAGAGATTAGGAGGAAGTTTTTCACGGAAAGGGTCATTGGGCATTGGAATAGGCTGCTCAGGGAGGGGGTTGATTCACTTTCCCTGGAGGTATTTAAGGGATGGGTGGACGAGGTGCTGAGGGACGTGGTTTAGTGTTTGATAGGAATGGTTGGACTCAATGATCCGATGGGTCTCTTCCAGCCTGGTGATTCTATGATTCTATGATACTATAACTGGGAAAAACCAAGGCTTTGCTTCAACTCCTCTGCTTGACAGCCTGAGAGTTGGGGTTGTTCAGGCTGGAGAAGAGGAGGCTCCAAGGAGAACTTAGAGCAACCTTCCAACGCTGAAAGGGGCTACAAGAAAGCTGGGGAGGGGCTGTTCACAAAGGCTTGAAGTGATAGGACGAGGGGGAACGGGGATAAACTGGAGAGGGGCAGAGTTAGACTAGACATAATGAAAAATTCCTTCATTATGAGAATGGTGAGACTCTTGAACAGGTTGCACAGCGCAGGGGTGGCTGCTCCATCCCTGGAGGGGCTCAAGGGCAGGTTGGATGGGGCTTGGAGCCCCTGAGCCAGTGGGAGGTGCCCCTGCCCAGCGCAGAGGTGGAACTGGATGGGCTTTAAGGTTCCTTCCAACCCAAACTATTCTTTGCTTCTATGCTTGTGGGCATCACACGTTCCTGGCGATGTGTTTTTCCACTGGACACAGATTGATGTATAAATCAATCCAGGGGAAATATTCCTTCCTGATGGGATACACTGGGTTGTACGTGGAGGAAATGGAGCACCAGGCAGCCAGCCCTGGGCTCGTGCCTCGTTGTCATAGAGATCCTGTAATCGCATCTCTCTCTCTCTCTCTTTTCCTCGGAGCCAACGGGAAATGATGCTTCACTATGGATCGCAATGGCACATCGGGTTATGGAGGTGGAAAGTGGGATGCAGGGAATTTGCTTATCATTTAAAATGAAGATGCTGCTGTTAAAACTAAAAATTAAGGAAAGTGAGGCACTAAAATGAAAATGCAGTCTCTTAGATTGGCTTGGATATGATGATAGGAGCTGAATTTTCATAGAATCATAGAACAACAAGGTTGGAAGAGACCCACTGGATCATCGAGTCCAACCATTCCTATCAAACACTAAACCATGTCCCTCAGGACCTCATCTACCCGTCCCTTAAACACCTCCAGGGAAGGTGAATCAACCACCTCCCTGGGCAGCCTATTCCAACGCCCAATGTCCCTTTCCATGAAAAACCTCCTCCTAATCTCTAGCCTAAATCTCCCCTGGTGGAGCTTGAGGCCATTCCCTCTCGTCCTGTCCCCTGTCCCTTGGGAGAAGAGCCCAGCTCCCTCCTCTCCACAACCTCCTTTCAGGGAGTTGCAGAGAGTAATGAGATCTCCTCTCAGCCTCCTCTTCTCTAGGCTAAACACCCCCAGCTCTCTCAGCCGCTCCTCATAGGGCCTGTTCTCCAGCCCCTTCACCAGCTTCGTGGCTCTTCTCTGGACTCTCTCCAGAGCCTCAACATCCTTCTTGTGCTGAGGGGCCCACAACTGAACACAGGATTCGAGGAGCAGCCTCACCAGTGCTGAGTCCAGAGGGAGAATAACTTCACTGGCCCTGCTGGTCACACCGTTTCTGATACAAGCCAGGATGCCTTTTTTGATTTGCAGCCTTTAGAACAGCTCTGGAGGACACGGGGCCAGTGTGGATTTGGGCCAAATAGGAGTTGGGTCTTTATGTTTGTGCAGGGAAAGCAAGGAGAACGTTTTAGAGGGTCAATTTTACACCCTGCAGACCTCCTCGATGGGGATTTCGCCTGGAATTCGGGGAGTCACAGGGCTGCCCCATCCCTGGAGGGGTTCAAGGGCAGGTTGGATGGAGCTTGGAGTGCCTGATCCAGTGGGAGGTGTCCCTGCCCATGGCAGGGGTGGCACTGGATGGGCTTGGAGGTCCCTTCCAACCCAAAGAACTCTATGATTATGATATCACAGGATCCCTGCAACTCAACATTACCAGTTAAACAAGCTCTCCTGCCTCCATATAAACAGAGCGGAAACACCTTGGAGGAGGAATATGAGCCCGAGGGAAGTTCCCACTGCTCAGCGAGGAGCAGCCACAGGGCTGCGTTCAAGTAGACCAGAGGGAAGTCAGGCGAACTGTGCAGCATCTAAAAATAAAGAGAATAATGAAAATAAATTTTCTTTAGGGAATGAGGGAATGGCCTCAAGCTCCACCAGGGGAGATTTAGGCTGGAGATTAGAAAAAAGGTTTTCACAGAAAGGGTCATTGGGCACTGGCAGAGGCTGCCCAGGGAGGGAGTTGAGTCACCTTCCCTGGAGGGGTTTAAGGGACAGGTGGATGAGGTGCTGAGGGACATGGGTTAGTGTTTGATAGGAATGGTTGGACTCCATGATCCGGTGGGTCTCTTCCAACCTGGTGATTCTATGATTCTATGATTCTAAATTATCCACCTAGTAATGCAAAGATGTCGGAAGGAGAAAATTTGGCATTGAAAAAGAGAAAGCAGAAAAAAGTATTAAAAAAATCAAAAGTTTGTATTACCAGTAGTACAAGCCCCACGTTTATTTGCGTTCCAGTGTAAATAATACAGATATTTATCAAGTGATTTATGGGAGTCTCTGACTCTCACCAAGCTGAGCAGCTGCAGTAAGGAGGTTTGGTTGCTGGAGCTCGAAGTGAAAGCAGCTCTTCAAAATCTGCCATCATAGAATCCTAGAATCATAGAATCACTAGGTTGGAAGAGACCCACCGGATCATCGAGTCCAACCATTCCCACCAATCTCTCACCCATATCCCTCAGCACCTCATCCACCCATCCCTTAAACCCCTCCAGGGAAGGTGACTCAACCCCCTCCCTGGGCAGCCTCTTCCAGTGCCCCACGATAGATAATAGTGATAGATAATAACATCACAGTGAACTGCTTAAAGGTCCTCGTAGACCAAAATGCGTCAGATTATTTATATAGTACATATTGGTACAGCGTGTTAGAGCAGAGTTTATAATCATTTATTAGGGGAGAAAAAAGCGGTCCCTGTTAATAATTGATTCGTTATAAATAACGTATTAGGAAATGCTGCTTTGATTTAAAGCTCGTGCTGTTAACGTGCGCTAAATTCTGAGGTGAGTGACAGCAGTAAATGCAGGGATACCTTGGATATTGGCATTTTGCACCGTATTTGTGCTCATGGAAGAAATTATTCATAAAAAGGGTCACTGGGCACTGGAAAACACTGCCCAGGGGAGGGGGTTGAATCACCTTCCCTGGAGGGGTTTTAAGGGACGAGTAGATGAGGTGCTGAGGGACATGGGTTAGTGATTGATGGGAATGGTGGGACTCGATGATCCGATGGGTTTCTTCCAACCTGGTGATTCTATGATTCTATGGACAGGTGGAAACCTCACTGAATATAATGGACTTGCCGAGGGAAATGTGTGTTACGAAGCAGAAACCAGTGGTGCCAATGAGAGCTACAATAAAATGACATGTTCCTGGTTCACATCACTAAGAAAAGACACGTTTTCATAGAATCATAGAATCATAGAACAACAAGGTTGGAAGAGACCCATCGGGTCATTGAGTCCAACCATTCCTATCAAACATTAAACCATGTCCCTCAGGACCTCATCTACTCATCCCTTAAACAGCTCCAGGGAAGGTGAATCAGCCACCTCCATGGGCAGCCTGTTCCAATGCCCCTTTCCATGAAAAACTTCCTCCTAATCTCTAGCCTAAATCTCCCCTGGTGGAACCTGAGGCCATTCCCTCTCATCCTATCCCCTGTCCCTTGGGAGAAGAGCCCAGCTCCCTCCTTTCCACAACCTCCTTTCAGAGAGTTGTAAAGAGCAATGAGGTCTCCCCTCAGCCTCCTCTTCTCCAGGATAAACATCCCCAGCTCTCTCAGCCGTTCCTCATCAGACCTGTTCTCTAGCCCCTTCACCAGCTTCGTGGCTCTTCTCTGGACTCGTTCCAGAGCCTCAACATCCTTCTTGTGCTGAGGGGCCCACAACTGAACACAGGATTCAAGGAGCAGTCTCACCAGTGCTGAGTCCAGAGGGAGAAGAACCTCCCTGACCCTGCTGGTCACACTGTTTCTGATCCAAGCCAAGATACCATTGGCCTTCTTGGCCACCTGGGCACACTGCTGGCTCATGGTCAGTCGACTGTAGACCAACACCCCCAGGTCCCTCTCCTCCTGGCAGTTTTCCAGCCAGACCTCTCCCAGTCTGTAGCTCTGCATAGGGTTGTTGTGCCCTGTTGTTTTGCAGCAGGAAGGGTTCTCCAGAATCGCCCCCATACAAATCATCATAGAATCATAGAATCATAGAATCGGTTGGGTTGGAAGGGACCTCAAAGCCCATGCAGTCCCACTCCCTGCGTGAGGAGCTTCTTTCCATACTGGAAGCTGCTCTAAGGTCTCCCCACAGCCTTCTCTCCTCCAGGCGGAACAACCCAACTCTCTCAGCCTGTCCTCGTACAGCAGGAATCTCCCTGCTTGTGTGTTTACAGACATCGAAAGATTTTTCACAGCTGGAACTCCAGCACCTCTTACCTCTCCCTTTTGCTGGCATTTATGTTCCACATTTATATTATCGGGATAAAGCAGAAATGAGTGAGAGAATGTGAGAAAGTGCGTTACACTTTTCCAGACGCTTCCTGAAAGCGGCTTTCTCATAAAAGCTGATACTTTAAACATTGCAGATCTCTGGGTATGTCAGTAAATATTGACCGAACTTTGTCAGCAGAGATTATGAGTCAGCTCTGGCCTGGAATTTACACAGCAACTTCTCATTCATTTATTAAAATATAATCCCCGCCCGTCCATAAAGCTCAGGCTCAGCGCAAGCTGCAAGAGCAGATGGAGTAATTTAGAGCCTTTAAACTGTTGGGCTCGTGACAGGTAGGATGCGATGTCGGAGCTGCAACCTCCATCTGCTGCTCACATACCTTAGCAGCAAAGTGATGCTGAGGCAGAGGCGATGATGCAGGCACGGAATTAGGGGGTGAGGAGCATGTCTAGGGCCTGAGTGTGTAAAAGAGCGAAGGTTGCAGGTTGTAGTTCACAGGAATCGAGAAAGAACTGCATCATAATTAGAATCATAGAATCACCAGGTTGGAAGAGACCCACCAGATCATCGAGTCCAACCAAATTAGTAATAAAAGGGTTGTAAGTAAGTAAGTAAGTACCTGAAAGGAGGTTGTAGAGAGGAGGGAGCTGGGCTCTTCTCCCAAGGGACAGGGGACAGGACAAGAGGGAATGGCCTCAAGCTCCACCAGGGGAGATTTAGGCTAGAGATTAGGAGGAAGTTTTTCACGGAATGGGTCATTGGGCATTGGAATAGGCTGCCCAGGGAGGGGGTTGATTCACCTTCCCTGGAGGTGTTTAAGACACAGGTAGATGAGGTGCTGAGGGACATGATTTAGTGCTTGATAAGAATGGTTGGACTTGATGATCTGATGGGTCTCTTCCAACCTGGTTGTTCTATGATTCTATGATTCTAAGTGTGAGGTCCTGCATGTGGATCAGGGGAATCCCACGCACAAGCACAGGCTGGTCAGAGAATGGACTGAGAGCAGCACTGAGGAGGAGAACCTGGGGCTCTGGATCAGGGAGGGCAGGGACAGGATGAGGTGTATGGTTTTCAGCTGAAAGGAAGAACATTGAGATGAGACCTTGGGAAGAAATGTTTTGCTGGGAGGTTGAGGAGGACCTGGCCCAGGTTGCCCACAGCAGGGGTGGCTGCCCCATCCCTGGAGGGGTTCAAGGGCAGGTTGGATGGGGCTTGGAGCCCCTGATCCAGTGGGAGATGTCCCTGCCTGGGGCAGGGGTGGCACTGAATCATAGAATCATAGAATCATAGAACAACCAGGTTGGAAGAGACCCATCGGATCATCGAGTCCAACCATTCCTATCAAACACTAAACCATGTCCCTCAGCACCTTTTCCAACCCAAACCATTCCATGAGTCTATTCAATGGCTGAGGGCTCTTCTGTGTCCAGGTGTCAGGGATTAAAATGTACTCTGACATTCAAACAGAAACCTCTTTCCTGTTTTTAATCTCATTTCACTGAGAGGGTTGTTGGATCGAATATTTCCATGCTGGTGGCTGTAATGCATTAGCTTAAGAAAGTGTGAGACTGAATTTTTATGAGACATCATATTCTCCCTGTGTTCGTGAGAGATTGACAGTACCTAAAACCGTATTTTTAAACCGTTTGACTAACCCCCCTGTCTTTCCTTGCCTTCCGTCTCCTCTGATTCTATAATATAACTTCTCTTCCCAGCCTCCCAGAGCTGACAAGACTTTAATTTCTAATTTAAAAACCAAGGGATAATGTTTATTCTTAGAAGATGTGCTTGGCTGTAAGTCTGTGAGATTTCATACAGAATGAGAAAGCAAAAGGGGTAAAAGGGATTGTGTTCGTTCCTGAGACCTTTTCCTGTGAAACACGTGAAAATTTCTTCTTACATTCATTCAGGCGATGGATTTGCCATCTCCACACTCCTTCAATTGGCAAATTTGCAAAAGTGGAGGGTGTGTTGGTGATATCAATAGCTGGTGCTGTTTGACACCTTTGTCATAGATATGGACAAGGGGGATTGAGGGCACCCTCAGCAGGTTTGCTTCCAGTGGGAGGTGTCCCTATCCATGGCAGGAGGTGGGACTGGATGGGCATTGAGGTCCCTTCCAACCCAAACCATTCTTTCTTTCTTTCTTTCTTTCTTTCTTTCTTTCTTTCTTTCTTTCTTTCTTTCTTTCTTTCTTTCTTTCTTCTTTCTTTCTTTCTTTCTTTCTTTCTTTCTTCTTTCTTTCTTTCTTTCTTTCTTTCTTTCTTTCTTTCTTTCTTTCTTTCTTTCTTTCTTCTTTCTTTCTTTCTTTCTTTCTTTCTTCTTTCTTTCTTTCTTTCTTTCTTTCCTTCTTTCCTTCTTTCCTTCTTTCCTTCTTTCCTTCTTTCCTTCTTTCCTTCTTTCCTTCT